>CM062806.1:332373727-333024561 GCA_031772625.1 Pinus tabuliformis | reverse complement strand
CATCATTGCAGCAGATGATCATCCTATTCAAAGGATGATAATTTCAGCAGAAAATTATCAGTCTACCTTCAGACGATCGTCTGTCATATGTACCAAAATGTATTTATAAAAGCTGAGCATGGGAATGCCCGCCTCAGCTAGATCATGAAAATAGAATGAAAACTAATGTATTGTATTGTATTGTATTACAGGGCTCCTCCTCAGCACTGGAACGAACTTCGGACCCTCTAGATAAAGCATTTCACCCGATAAACGGCCTCATACTTTAGGGGGCAACTGTTATAGACATTTTTGTGCCTCGCGTCATGGAGCATGAAATGTTGATAATTACAGGGATCCTCAGTCCCTAAACATGTTGTTCTTACCCCTAAAAGAACAAGGTCATCAAACAACAACACTTCCAATCAGTTCTCCACCTGAAAACACTTCAAAACAGGCTTATTTTGGATCATGTCAGCTGCTCCACTGAGCTTCTGCGCTGGAATGCAACTGTCCCTCCTTGTACCTACACTGAAAGTCAAGATTAATGAAGGCTACCTGCGCTGGGCGAGATTGGCCAAGTGGCACAGTCATCCTGCAAGGTGTCAACTGCCCAGGAAGCTTCCAAACTGACACTTGGTTCATGAGATTCGCCCTGTGATGAGTAAGAGGTACTTGATCACCATGTGTAACCAAGGATCTCCAAGTGGACTCAAGAACTGAAGATTAACTGAAGAGGGAGAGGACACAAGGCAGCTTCATGTCAGTCTCAAGCTGACTCATCCTCTCTTCTTCTATCCTATATATAGAGCTCTTCTATGAGGTCTAAGGAGGCTGGAATTTTGTGTAAAGCAAGGAGGTGCTGTTGGATTACAGTTAGAGCTATTGGGTGATTGTTTTACTAGAGGTGAAGAGGAGAGTTCTTGCTGCTGGGGAGGTGCTGCTGGATTGGAGCCATCATTGGTTGTAACCTTCTCAGAACCCTGTTACTTCTATCAATAAAGTTTTGCGTGTTCTCCTATATACTTGTATTACATTGATGGATTGTATTTACTTGTATATTTGATTCACTCTAATCCATGCATCAGTTATGAGTACATGTATCTTGTAGTTTCCTCTCTTGTTTTGTGCAGGATCTGTGTGTAGCTGGACCGGCAAAGAGAGCAAGGAGCTGGGAACAAGAGACAAAGAGAGAGGACAAGGATCGACTAAGCGAAAGACACCAGGTTGGTTAATCTTTTCATCTTTCTCTCTGTACTTTCATAAAGGAAAACATCAAAGCTTTACTTTCAGTTGTTGCTAAAGACTGTCACCTTTAGAGTAGGGATAGGGTCATCCGCATCGGATACTTTTCCCCACAACAATATGTAGGAAATTATATCCTCTTTGGAACTTGCAGATATTACACCAATATTTGGAAAAAATACATGGAGCGACATGAAAATTGGGTTAGGGAACATTGGATAACAACTTGATTGACTCCTATTTCCAATAATCATTCTTTTAGTCAAAATAATTCTTTCTCTTCAAAAATTCTTGACTAGGGATGATTATAGCATAGCCCTATCTCAATCATTATGAATCTAGAAGTGGATTATGGTCCATTTCCATTTCTCTTTAATCCTCTACGATTACAGTAGCAAGGGTTTATGGAGGTTATTTCATCATCATGGAATTTATGGATTCATGGTTCTCACATTATTATTCCCAATATAAAATATATGAATTTGGACCTAAAGAAATGGGCCAAAGAGAACCAAGTCGACTGTGGAAAATAACTGACTTACACAAATCCAACCCAAAAAGCATTCAACATAAAATGGATAAATTCAATATATCCCACGAGATCTTGTAAGAATAAATGATATAATTTAATCTATTCCATCAATCTCTAAGGAAAGAGGAAGATAAATGGAGACTAAAACCGAAGAATTTTTTCAATCAAAGCTAGAGATAGAAACACAAATTCTTCTACAATCATGCCAAATAGAGACTCAATGCAAGAATAATATCAAATCAATTTCAATCAAGGGAGAGAATTGATGGGTGATACCAATTAGATAATTATATTTTTTTTAATCCATATCAATGCATTTGGAGTAAAAAACCGGAGGAATAATCTCATGGGATTTTTTTTACTGGCGGGACTCAGTTTCATGAAACGGGGTCTGAAACCTTCCTGGGGTGTTTTGAGGCATCAAACGAATTTTTTGGGGTTAAAATTTTCTACATTAGCACTACACCATTTCATGCTATTCTACACACAAAGATATTTCCAATGGTGCAAGAATCACGTTAATCAAATTCCGTATGTAAAAGTTATGTGTGTGTGTGTGTGTGTGTACTTATTTTGTCGTTCTCTACTTTTCTGCATAATTTCCATTTGCATGCATGCACTAGTTACAGTTAAAACCACATACCTTAAAGTCTAATAAACTGTAATAGTATAGAATTTCCTGAGTTTTAATATAATACTATTAGATCTATTGTGATGAATTGTCCATTGGAATATCCATGGCAGTTTACGGATCAATGGGATTATCCAAAAATCAAGGAAGCAATGAAAACTCACTTCAACTCTTTATATACAAAGTCTGGGGTTAAATATTTTGGTGCAATAAAATATATGTATATCCCTCTCATTAGAGAAATGTTGAGGTCTAAAATGGGCCTAGTAAGGATGATTATAAAGTAATAATGGAAATAATAAAATGAGATTAGATTACATCACCAAACTTTAGAGGCAAAAAACTATTTTTTCCACCCACATTTTCAACATATCTCCCTACGATTTTACTCAAATTTCAAGCAAGAACACTCATTGGATGCTAAATTTGATTCCTCATGCAATGAGTACCCATTTGGCATACTTTTGATGGACCTTGCTACAGGAAAAAATAGAAATACATGAAAAAATGTGATTGCAAAAACATTTTTCATGTATTTCTCATTTTTCTTGTAGCAAGTTCCATTAAAAGTATGCAACATGGATACTCCTTGGATGAGGAATTAAATTCTACATCCAACCAGTTCTCTCACTCAAAATTTGAGTAAAACTGGAGGGAGATAAATTGAAAATATGAGTTGAAAAAATAGTTATTTTTTTAAATATTTTTAATTTTTTAATCAAAAATTGGTGAATCATCCCCGATGGTTGAAATCTTAATCTTGAATCCTACTAGTTCTTATAAAGTTTATTTGCATTTTACTTTTTAGTTTTGAGGCCCATTTTAGACCTCAAAATTTCTCTAATGCTCGGTCTCTTAAGATGACAAACAGTCTCTTTTCAATCCAATATTTGGGAATAAATATGCAATATCATAGTTTTATTTGGCCTTGATAAAGCTCCTAGACTAAATGATTCTCATATCACTTTTACTTAAATCACTAGGAAATTATAAAATTTGACTTATGAAATATGATTGATTACTCCCTAAAGAATGAATATGTGGGAAGAGGAATAAATTTCTATTTTTTAGCACTAATCACTAAAATTCATTTAGTTAAATTGGAAACAATAAGAAGTCCAAAAATCTATGGAAGAGGGGAATTAGATATCCTTCTGTAATGAAGTTAGCTATTAGGTTAAATATGGTGTTGAGGCTTATTTATCCTAAAGAAGAATGGTGAAAATCCATGTTACACCAAAAAATCTTCGTTTGAAATAGAATGTAATGCCTAGACTCTTCTCTCTCCATAAGGGGTAGATCTTCAATCTGGAAGCTCATTTATATTCCCTGATATTTGTTTAAGAATCACTAAACTTGTATTCCTAGAAACATGTAACCAATAAATATTTGGAGATGTAGTATGATGGGGCACTCCCTTTTTGGAAATTTGACTCATCTGCATCCCCTACAAGATTTGTTAGTCAACCAAAATAGGTTCACCCTGGTGGATGTATCTCATTAGGATGATGAATGATAGTGTTAGGGCTAAGACCTCCATGGAATCCATAAACACCTTAAAGATGCAATTCACTCTCATGAGCATGCTTTTTGGATGTGCCCCTAGCCATCTTGATGAAGCTAATTTGCATGGATGGAAAGAGTCAAAATACTCAATCAAGGAGGGCTATCTAACTCATTTGTTCCCTCTGAGAGAACCTTCAAAAGATAATATGTGGGGAAATGAATGGAATCGCCAAATCAACTTTTTTGGCTAGAATCTGGCTCATTGGAAAACTTTTATTGAAAAAAATCTATGAAAGAAACATATACATGGTCCCTCTAGATATCTATTACGCATATCTACATAGGAAAAATTATATCATTTATTTCTAGAATTATTATTTAGAAAAGATGTATTGAAAATTTCTCTTCATTAAATAAATGTGAGAATGAATTAGCAGTGTTTTATGTAATAACTTTTATTCACGACAAAAACTATAGAGATCCTTCCAAAGTAAACTCCCCTTTAAATAAATCTAGGTGTGTTTTCAAAAATTAATTTGTTGGAAACTCTAGCTTGCTCGGAACAAGTTCATATTTTAAGATAAAAATTATTAGCCCTACGAAGTTCCAGTGAGGTCTATATCCTTAATGGTAAAACATTGGATAAATTGAATAGAGCCCTCCCTCCATTTTTAGGTTTTGGATGCAAATGAATTTTTTAGGGTTTCTCTTTATTTCAGCCTTCAACTTGCTGACCAGCACCCTGCAAAAACAAATAGGCCTTCAAAGCTTACTTTCATGTTATTTGTTCACAATTGAAGTCCAAAATGGCTTTAAAGAAAATATTGTCACAATATATGCTTTTTATGGTGCTTCAAAAAACAATCTAGGGGTGGTAGGAGCATGAGGGGCTATTCTATGCCCCAATGAACAAATCAAAGTAACCTTTTGTGTTGGTGCTTTTGTTGTAATGGATACCAAAATACACCTTCTTAGTAGTTGGTTGTTCCCTACAAAGAAATCACAGATAGAATTGGTTATTGTTAGTGGACAAACATGAGTAAACAAAGCACTGTAAATGGTGAAAAAAATTCATACACATGAATTGGAATAGAAAATAAACACACAAATGATGCTTAATGAAGCAAAAAAAGTCAACAAAGTAATGGAAAATGAATCCCTTTATTGACTACTGAAAGTATAATATGAATACAGTAGATGAATATTAAACACTTGGAGGGAATTATTAAGAAATGATGTTCAAAATCATCAATAAGGAGGTTCCTTTCTTCACCCTTTTTGTAAGTTTTTCCTCTCTCTCAAAAAAGTATCAAGGCTTTCTCAATGGTGAAATCCTCTCCACACTAGAATGTCAGATTGTTGAGAAACAATTTGGCCAACATAATAATTCTTTACTTCTTCTTCAACAATGGAATGTAGGATTTCTTTGGGAGAAATTTTTCTAGCATAAGATTGCCTTATTTTTTGTCTTCCAATGGCCTATTTATATAGAAATTTGAATCCTTCTTGCCTCTCTTTTTACATTAATGAGAAAACGACTTATAAGTGGGACAAGAGGATCCCTTGGGGGCTTCATATCCCCAGGGCAACTCAAAATCCACTGTCCTTGAATAGAACATGTCAGGGAATCCTATCTTCCAAGTGTGTGAAGTGGTCCCGGACTACTGATTCGAACTTTTGCTTGACTGGGCATCTATCGAAGAAAAACCCACGGGCTCATCAATTGTTGTCTTTATATAGGCCGCACGAGTGAATTTTATACTTGAGACATTTGCAAGGTTTTATATTTTTATACCTCATGATGTTTTCAGCTAGAAAGTCTTCACTAGTATGCTCTATTGGATGACTTTGGGTGTCATTTGCATTGTACAAATGTGTGTATGATTTTTCCATGTCAATAGCTTCCCCTGATGTAAGGTTAGGAGTTGAAATACAACACGTTTTTTTTGTGTTCACTGAGAATCTAATCAACTTATTGAGAGAGAAAATAACTTACTGGGAGGATGAGTAGGGAAAAAACTTGACTAAGGGTGAAAGATAACCATGCTTTGAAGAAAAAAATTTCTATATGAGGCAGTCATGTCCCATGCTCATTATGATGACTAGTGACTAATCTCTCAATAATATCTCATTCTTATTCTTTCTGATTTGTCTTGATGATGGACCCCCTTTGGGGTTTGAAACGTTGGAAGAATTAACTGAAAACTGTGGATATTACAATCATACAGGAAATATTCTTGTCAAGACAATGTTGTAGTGGTTAACATGTTTATGGATGATGATGATAAGTACTTACGCCCTCCAGGGTGCGTTTGACAAATAGATTGAACCAGGTGCCCATATGCATAAAACGTTAATAACTACTAAAAGGGGTGCTCATGGAAGCATGGACATTTGAATCTAGGTACTCCCATGCATCAAAACTAATTACTGCTAAACGAGGTGCTAAGCGATGTATGTGTCTTCGACTAGATGAGAGAAATATAATTCTCACTAGTATGATACTACCCTGACATGAAAAACTTACGCTTGTGCCAAATGTCAAGGATATTGATGACATCAATGGGTGATAGTGATCCCCACTGTGCAACCCAAGGATGTCTTATAAGGGGGGGAAGCACTAAAGGTACTTCTTTGATCCTAGAAGATAGTTGTTGAAGTGAACAGGAAAGAAGCTTCAACTACCCGAAATGTTGGTTCGGGGAATCATGATGGAGGATAAAGGTGAATATAATATGGTGGGTCAACAAGGCATGACAATGGAATTTTAAAGTATGTGTCGATATGGACAACTACTCGAAGATGGAGCTGTAATGCAAGTGGCGGTAGTCAAAACAATTCTTTTGGGGGGGAATTTCCATAGAATCAATAAGACATCCAGGGTAAGTGTAAGTATGTTGGAGAGGAATAATGAGTGGTTAATGAATGGTGTGGTGATCAGAAATCTCCAACCAAAGGCAACATAGGACTGCCACCAATTATAAAACATGAAAATACAGGTGGGAGCCTTTTTCCTAAAAAATATTTTTACACTTTCCAAAAGAATGTAAAGAGGGTTTGGGGCGTACATACACAAAGACAAGTGCCCCATGAAAATGGTGATCTGCATGAAGTTGGAGATAAGTTTTTTTTTTTTTTTTTTTTTTTTTTTTTTTTTTTGCGGAGGGTGGGGGCCCTATTGCTTGGTCTCTTTGTGGGGTTGATGAGTCAGATGAAGTGAAACAAATGAGATATGTTGTATGGAGGGATGATAGGCCAAATTTAGAATGTGGAAGTGCATTCGAATTGATCCATCACAAATAAATGAGGTGGCCTAGGAATAGGGATGGTAATAAATAAGTAAACAATAGAAGAATGAGTCTGATATTCAAGAAATGCAAGTGATAATGGTTATCGAGCCTCAGTAGATGGTCATGGATCCGAACAATGGGTGGGGGTTTACAAAATGGGGTGATCCATATATGGGAAGGTTCTATCAACCAATATGGACATTTACCATGTGCAAGGGGAGGTGATGGTAAACATGGTCAATGTTATCACCTGTATTGAACCTCAGGTTGAAGGAAGACAATGCCAGGGTAACCACAAACTACGCTTAGCTAGATATCTAGCCCTACTAGGCGAGGAGAGGGCTCTCTCTGTAAGGATCTCAACCAATATGACTGGATCAAGAAAATGATATTAGGCTAGGTATAGTATCACAATGCTTGATTTGATTTGAAGGGATTTTGCTAGATCAGGAGAAGCATGACAGTTTGGGCAAATCAATTAGGTCAAAATTACAAGGTTTTGATGTGGCAAGGTAGGCACAAGGCTCAAAACTCTAGGGTTTGATGGGTGAGGTGATTCAAGATAGGTGAGGAGCTAGAAAGAGCATGTGAGCAACATGGATTCTTCCTAAACTAAAGAAAACATAGATTGTGAAATGTCTACCCAAAACAGAGCATAGAAATTATGGATTTTTCCTTTCACACTTGTATACATTTACATAAAGAGCATGAAATGATGAAATGGAATCAAAAATACATTTTAATACATGAAAACATAAGGAAAAATGAATTGAGCATCATACCACATGGATCTCAAAGAAATAGCTGCAACTTTTCATTAATCTCCTGCTAAAACTGATACAAAATGATGTCTACTCAAAGCATAAGCATCCAACTGAGTCCAACTTGTAAAATGACTGAGAAAATACATAATATAGGCCAACAACCAACTCATCCTAGGCATCAGGGGTCAAATCCATGAGTGGAGGAGCAATTGCAAGAAAGGTTGAACTGATAGCTGAAGTGTAGGGTGGTCAAAGTGACTCATCCCTCACTCTAGCAAACTGATTCATTACATGCCACATAGGCCATCTAACTGATGTATCTACCCTAGGTAAAAGTAAAAACATGATAATTACATCATCTAGATCAATTACATAGGTAAAACTTGAATTTCCCATAGATAAAATTCAACCTGGAATGAAATAGTGAAAATTGTGGAAAATTGTCAAACGCGCAGTGACCCTGGTAAACACACAACGAATCTTGTCAAACGCTGAGCATCCTCTTCAAGATGACTTTTGACCACCTTCTCGATGTCCAAATCTAGCCCAGGATAGCTCATTGGAAATCTTATCTTGTCTAGCTTCCAAAACTGCCCTTGGTTTTCAAAATGGGCTTCATTTACCCCTCCAAAATTGCAATCTCCCAAGACTGCTCAAATGCGCAGTGACCAGGCCACAAAAGAGGCAAAAAGGTGATTTTTTAGTAGTTTTTGACCCTTTTGGCTGACCTATTTTGCTCCAAGTTCTTAGAAAAATTACGAGGTGCATGTCCTCATCATTCTGAATCCAATAATGCTGACCATTTTCTCATTGGATTCCCCAAACAAAAGTGCAACATCCTAGGTGCTTCTCGTTTGACCATTTCACTATCAAGAGCACCCTCACAGTGTCAAACACGTAGCGACCTCTTCAGGGCTACTTTTGGGGGCCTTCCCGATGTCCAAATTTTCTCTAAGATGGCTCATTGGAAATCCCTCCGATTCTAATTTCTAGATGTACCTTTATTTTTTAATTTGAAGGTCATTTACTCTGTCAAAATGCCCATCTCCCAAGACGGGTAAACACGCAGCAACCTGGGTGCAAAAATGAATCATTCTCTTGAAGAAAAGTTTTGCAGGTCTTAGTCAAATCCAAATTGAGTGCATGATAGCTCATTGGAAAGATATTTTTGTCTAGTTATCATCTTACTCATCAAGAAAGTCATTTGGAGACTCTGGATAGAAGAACAAGTGACTTTTCCAAAGTCACTCCAGAAGTGCAGCAACCCTCTTGTGGCAATTGTATTTTTAACATTTCTCCAAAGCCATGACACCTGTGTAAACAATGTAGGATTTTTTTCGTCCTTATACTATGGTGGACAAAAACCTCTCTCACTTTTGCGAAATTCATCCTTGTTTGATCTGAAACATAGTTTGAAGAAAAAACGACCCTATGTGTGGCAAATGAGTTGTCCCTTGGAATGAATTCTTGAAAAATGATGGAGACATGATGTCTATGAGTTTGGAATTGCCTCATAATTGTTGAAATTACTTCCCTTATACCTCCTATACTGAGATGTCTTTGATTCCATAGCCAACCCTAGCTCAGTGGGAGAGAAAATTAGGGTTTAGTGTAGGCAAAACAGGGGATTTGGGAAACTTATAGGAATGAAGAGAAATAAAGGGGATAGGGGACTTCTAAATTCTTAGGAAAATTTTGGGAGGTAGAGAGGGATGTTAGGAAGTAGGGGAAACTAGAATTTCAAGGGTTGAGTGAGGGGAAAGGGTCCAAAATGGAAAAGCACAGGCCTAGTCTAAAAAAGTGTCAAAAGCATAGCAATAGGCTAGGGTTTGTAGAAAAATGATGATTTTGAGGAATAGGAGTGATGGGAAGTGCTTAGGAAGGTATATTAAGGATAGGGGAAGGTGTAAGAGCATCAGTATACAATTTTTGTTGGTGATTTAACCATGAAGATCATGAAACCAAGAAAAATGCCCTCAAAACCCTAGGAGAGGGAAATGAAAGGAATGGGGATGGGAAAAGATCAAGGGAGGAAGGTGGAGTGTAGGTGACTGAGATATCAATGGATAAGAGTGAAAATGAGCCTTCCCTTGGTATTTGATGGCCTTTATACCTTGTTTCTCAAACTTGACTTATCTTTTACAATTTACCTTTGGACTTGATCTTCTGATTTGATCTTCTTGGTGGATTTGGAAACATAATAAATTTGAAACTCTTCCTTTTGGATAATGGAACTTTGAACTTACAACACTTGGAACCATGAGAATTATTACATATTAAAACCATAAAATTACATATTTTCTTGAATATTCAAATTACAAACTATTTTGCTGATGAAATCTTGTTTATTCTTACTCCCTCACTTGCTGGTCTTTTATGTAGGAGATGGTGTTTTAGTGGAACTTGGAAACCCTAAGACATAATGGAGACTTTGAATGCTTGTGACCATGATGAAAATGACTGTCATGATTGACACAAATGGCATGATAAAAATAACTTTATGAATGATGTACAATCAGCAAGATATGAAACTATGCCAGCAAGTAATCACATTTAGGGAAGAGTGATGTTGTTGATAGAACTACCATTAGTGGCAAATTTTTTGCATGACCTAGTGGAATGATAAAAAGATTCTGAGTCGGACCCTTAAAATGATATGAAAAGAGGATTTTTTATCACTGATGGTAGTATGCAAATACTGACTCTAACAGTCAAGATGATGGATCCTATGGTGCATTTCAAAGAAATGACTTTAGGATATGCAAAGCTTTTGGATGAAGCCTATCATGTTGGGTGGAGAATGATACCTTCATTATCAATGACCACTAAGGGAAGCTATTTGTTTACCTGCAACTTTGACAACCAATATCCCAAGTGAAAACATATTGATGAAACATATAAAAGATGAAAAATTGCTATACAACATTAATCAAAGAGCATGGGAAGGAGCACCTAAAGGGGCACTCTGAGTGTGACATGGGTTGAAAAATGAGTCTAAGGTTGAAATGGAACTATGGGTACCACAATTAAGATGGCATGGTCCATATCCTTATGTATCTGATGATTTTGAGATTGGAAGTCCTAAGCTCCTGTACTGGGCTCTGGAAGATGACAACGAGGATGATATATAGGGAAAAGTGGGTAAAATTGAACCTCATTTGCACTTTTTGATGTGAAGTGTATAATAGATTGAGGAGCTATTTACTACTACTGTAGTCAAGTTGTGCACCAAGGATGCTTGCAGGGATATACAGGTAAGAGATAATAAATTAAACTTTGTTAATTTGGTAGGTTAGGGTAGGTAGTTCGTATAGGGTGGCATGTACGGACCTATTTTAGGGTCAAGTGAAAGATCGTACGGGTGACTGTGATACATTCATGCAGACCCTGCAGACGACTGAAAGATAGTCACGAACTCACTTTGGGTTTAGGGAATGTAGCCCCTGCCACTTAAGGGATAATAGACAATATAAATGTGTGTCTGGATGACTTAATTACACAATGAACCGTGCACTTGTTGGACAAATAGACACACAATCATGTGCTTGTTATGAAAATAGGTACCCAAGCTTTAAAAAGTTATTTTGGGCTTGTGAGGCTAATTTTTGGCTTTTCTTCATCCTTTTTGGGAGGATGGGGATGATGTGGAGGGAGCATGACTAGGGGCCCCTCCAAATATCGTTTTTTCCATTGGTAAAATGAGTGCTACACTGGTGAGATGGATGTTGTTGAAGTATGTTCTTAATCCCCTACTCAGGTCACAATATGCGTTCCTACATTTCCTGATATGATAGTGGGATCTAGACTGAGAGGTGTTCAGTATCTGTGGTCAAGATTTCGCTTTCACTATTGTAGTGGTTGTGTATTTTGTTACAAGGTTGTGGCCTCGTTGATAGGTATTATGGATGTCACTTCCACCAGGCTGGGTGGACATACACGAGTGGGTGAGGCATCATTACGGGCCATAAGCCATCGATTAAGGGTCCATCTAAATTGGGAGCATCCTAGACCTAGCTGAGCGAGTTTTTTTAGTGATGATCATGCGTCTCGCTAGGTCAATCACCTCTCACTGATTATTCGGGAAATAGATTATCATCCTACATGAACTCTAGGGGGGACCATTTCTATGAATCTGTTAGATTTGTATATAGGGGTGTTATAGGCCATTTTGTCATATATTTTCAATATGCCTGCAAATCAGATCAATTATCATCCGTGAACATGTTGTCATCATTCCTACACAAATCCCTAAGCATGACCTTTCAAAATGTTTGAGTTTCTGGGTCTCACTGCTTCAAAATAGTGCTTTTAAGCCTTAGTTCACCCTGGACCTTTAGATACCTACATGCAATAGCAGGTTTCTCCTTTTGCACTAGTGTTGATAAACAACATCCTGTCCCTTACTCGAGGTGTGCTAATTCTAGAAATTTGGAAAAATTAAAAAGGATCTCGAAGCTTCCTTTTCTAGAAGCTTTGAGGAGTTATTTTAGCATTTTTTCCTTGGATAAGAGGCTTGAATCCTATCTGATCCTACCTTGGATTTTTCACCTCTTATCCCTTGAGCTCATCATCCCATCATAAGTGCATCTTAAGCCTAGATTAGTAAATGGATAATAATTCCTAAATTACTACACTCTCCTATATATTTACTACCATCCATAACATCAGGTTTGGCTTTTGGAGATTGATCATGTCCTCATGCTACTTCCTTGAATCTAAGAGAATCATCATATTCATGCATTAAGGTGAAATTGAGGTTTTATTTGTGACAAGAAAGGACAAGTCAACTTGGGGAGATCTTTACAAGATCAACACTATCTTTGGTTGTAAACTCTCTCATATTTCTATTAATACAAAGTGTATACTATTTTCCTATATGTGTTATGTTATGTTTACACTCATGTATTTCAATGCTTCATTGATTCATTGAATAAAGTGATTGAATTATGGTAAGTATATGTTGTAGATACTTTGCTTGTTTTGGTTGTATGTCCATGTTTCAATTATAATAATCGGAGCTAGGATTGGAGTTTACAATTCAGGAAGAAAGTAAATCTTGCAACAAATTCCAAGTAGTCATCTTTCCATCTTTCAATTTCTCTAAGGGAAACTCTATATTATTTTCTTCCCCCTAGGTCTAGGAGAAACATTTTTTGTTGAGAAATGGAAACAAGAGAGTCCACTTTAATTTTTCCTTGAATTAAACTAGAAATTAAATTTGAATTCTATTCTCATAGCAACTTAAAATAGTTAAATTAAGTTTATTAAACTTACTTAAATTACAAAATTCGAGTTGGAAGTCTTTCTGAAGTCATGTATATGTTCTCTCTATATTATAGGGGTCTAGGATGAGTTAAGTATGAGTGGTAATTAGTTAACTTGGTTTATTGATTTAAGTCTAGTTAAATTAGTTCCAACTTGTTTGAGGAACTAATAGTGAGTTAAGAGTTAGTTGATGCATTAGTGAGCTCAGATAGTGCTACTCCAGTTAACTGAATACTCCCTCATTAGAAACTCATGCATGTCAGTTCTGAGAACGATGCAGTTGAAACTAGAGTGTAGGGACAATGTGCTATTTTTTTTAGATTTTTTTGAGTTGCATTGATAGTACATGAATTGAGGAACTGATCCTTCAGGGATTGCACACTTTTTAGAGGCTTTATTTCCCTTTAAATACAACCTATCCTCTATAGGAATTACACATTGGAATAGAGACTTGGAGAGTTTGTGAAGAGGCTAAGCTTTGGCCTTGAGCTTTCTTATGAGTTCGAGATTGAATTCGTTGAGTGTTGGGATTGTTCTAGAGAGAACAAACGTTGTAATTTCATCTTGATTTTCATGAATAATACAAAATAGATAGTGGGGTTTTGAGCTGTTGCTTTCACTGGATATTTATTATGTTATGTTTCATTGATTCTCTTCCTCTATTGATTATTGTTTTCTTGATGTTTATGGGCTTCCCCTGTAAAGAGTAGAAGTAGATTCTTGTCTCTTGCTTTAGCAAATTGTATTAGCTTATGAATCTACATGATTTTATACACTTTTGTTCGCAATCATAAATATCGCATAAAAAGGGGGATGACATCTCAGCTCACGCACGTGTGGAGGGGTTAGTCTCAGAGTTTTTACTATGTTAGCATCCTTTGTAGCATCCTCTATGAGAGGTGGTGATATTATGTCTAATACTAGCAGTGCAAATAGGGCCTGTGAGAGACCGATGGATAAGGCAGTGACCTTTGGTGATTCCGCGAAAAGGTGGGGCCGAGGTGGGGTAGTATTGGAACCACACTATGGGAGGTTTGGTTTATTTCCAACCCTGAGATGATTTATGGGTACCCCTATGCTGGTTTGGACTTCAGGGAGATCAAAATGTGGGACTACCTTTTGGTGATGCATGGGGACCTACAGGTATGTGTTTTGTGGATTCTTTGTTTTGATGCTTACTTTCATGTATTTATGATGCATATTTATGAGTATGTTATACCATGTATGTTTGCTTGTAGATATGGGTCCACGTGGACGAACAATGGCCTACTTGGTGGGAAATGACCCACTTAGCCTTCTTATAGCTGGTGTTGTAGACGTGTTGCAATGATGGAGAGATGATAGGGTGGAGGAAGGACCTGAGAGACCAAAACAACGTCGGTAGTTCAAGGTAGGTGGGCCCTTAGGAGAGGGAGGTAGCTCCTCCTCTCACTTGGAGATGGTGAGGCTACGAGAGCAGGGAGATCAAGCAGAGGCTCTAGGGGTGAAATTGAGGGATGTCAAGGATGCGTGGGGTCATGCGAGCACCCTACTCAAGAGGATTCTTGAGGGGGGTTGGGTGGGGCTGGGGGAGGACATAGTTGAGAGGGTGATGACACATGATAGAGTGAAACGCCCTATCCTTCATCGTCTTGTGATGACAATGGCAATGACTCATCTGATACTAGTTCCAACACTATAAGAGGTTGGGGGGCCTCTGGCAGGGGATAATGGGGGTGATGGGGCTTAGACTTATATGTATTTTTATGTACCTGAACAAGCACCCATTACAAGGATGCTCCCCTGTTGATGACGTATTTTTCTGGCTTGTGCCAACATATGTATAAATTTTTTGTACACATATATTTTTGATATAAATACATACGAGATGTGTATTTTTATGGCTCTTCAAGATGTGCTATGATGTGTATGCCTTTATACATGTGATGTATCTATACATTTATTTAATGGATATGATATCTATAATTTATGTGTCTCGATGATGGTATATATGTGATACATGTAAGTCTAGTATTTTATTATCTATATGGTCATCTATATGATTTTGATTTCTTGATATATGTGAAAATATGATATCATAAAAACCCTGAGCTAACCTTTGTGTGTGTAGGTATTTCAAAAAGGAAAGGATCACATACTTTGAAGGCTTTGTTCAACTGTGATACAACAAGTTGGGAATCAAGGAACACATGCATGTGATTGATACCTAGATGGGAGGCTTCAGCTAAGAGGCCTATAATGGCATCATATTCTTCTTGATTAGTGGTTGTTGACCCGATACATATTCCATTATGGTGGAGTGGTGTCAGGTCATGGCCTTGTTATTGGGAAATCTAGTGTCTATTCAGAGCTGCTAGTCCCACTAAGATGGGTAGCTATCTTAGAAACAAATAGATTGAAGTCACTTGTTTTCCTTTATGAGAGAGAGATGAGAAAGAAGCAGAGAGTACCAACCTTAGTCTTCCACTTGGCTCCTTGCTTGTTTCATTTCTCGTTTGACAGAATCTTGCCAATGCCTCTTTACTTGTCCTGCTTCAAAGAGCACCTGTAGATTCACAACAACATAATACCATCAAAGCATATAGATCTATCACTGTAAATAATATAGGATCAGATATATATTGACCGTACAAATGCATATATCAACACAATATTCAAAGATACACAAGAATATGGAGGAAAACTCAAATGGCTTTGTTAATAGAAGTAGTAGAAGAGAGGATTACAACCACTCGGTCTAACCCAGTTCCATCCTCCCAGCTTGAAAGCCCTATTCACCTCACACAAAGCAAGGTCACCCAACAATGTCTTCAAAGAGAAACCAGCAGCACCTCTTTGCAAATTACCAAATTCCAACCTTTGGATATCTGGGATGAGGGATCCATTTATAGATATTTGTAGGGGGGTGAGTCAGCTTCTGGGATTTTGATTAGTGTCATCTCTCTGATACTTCTTGGTTCCACTTGGAGATTTCATGATCTCTTATTCATCCTTGGGCGAATTCAGGGAGGCAAGTGTCAAATGAGCAGCTTCTAGAAGATTCTCAGGGTCTCCACCTGGAAAACCTCTTGTGCCATTTGTCTGCTCTCACTCATCGCACCCTCCAGAAGGGCTTTCCAGTATGCATTGCACTTTTTTCATGTGGCAGGCGAGATGCATCACACCCTATGCACTGGGCAGTACGTATGGTCCTGCTTTGACTAGTTCTGAGTGGTTTTTCATGGAAAACTTCTGGGAGATGATGTAATCAGTTGACCTTGCTCCTTTATGGTATGAAACAACACTTTTAGGGACTTAGAAGCCCTTTGTTTATGGACATATGTGATTTGGGTTGCAGTACCCAAATATGTCTATAACAGTTGCCCCCTAAAGCATGAGGTCGTAAATCTTTTGATGTCGGGTGAAATGCTTTATAACAAGGATCTAAGGTTTTTCACACTGGAAGGTGACCTATAATAAGATACAATAAAATACATTATCTTCATAATATTTTCATGATCTAGCTGAGGCGGGCATTCCCATGCTCAGCTTGATAAATTCATTTTCATGTACATAGGACAGACAACCGTCTGTGTGCAGACTAATGATTCTGGTAGAGCCATCGTCCCTTAGTTTGGATGATCATCTGTGCAGAAATGATGTACATTTGATGTCTTTATTTTCCTAAATATATCGTAGGCCGGATGGATGAAACTAGATCAGTGGTCTTCAAAACTCATTCAATCTTCACCCAAAAGTACAAGTCGATCCATATGAAAAGATGTCCTGATGTTGAACATGGAAGGACATTGCCCGATTACTAGCCAATGATGTAAGTTGTTAACAGACGCGAGAGGAATCATCGATGATGATGATGACCCTCAAGGTACTGCAGTACAATTCACGTGGTGTGAATACATGAGTTGATGTCGAACACCACGCAAAATCTTTCGGTCGAAGGCCATTAATGTAAACCTGTCACCGGAAGTGAGAAACTTGCCATTAAGGCATGCAAGCTTCAAAGTACTCAAAGGGTCTTTCTAGGTCGGCTTCTTGAATAATGAGCTGACATCGACAAGAAGTGACCCGTCATAGGATGGAATTAATGGATCCCACATATACGACATAGAACGGAGAAAATGATTTTGTACAGGTGAAAACGATCTGATGATACAAGGTTCATGGTGGCGGTCATGAAAGAATGAAGGGTGAAGGTATTGTAGCAGATAAGACACAAGCTGGGTAGGTGAATTCTCTGAGCGACTTCTCTTGAACATATCGGTGAAATTGAAATGGCTTGGTAGAATTAACCCCAAAAGTGGATGGTACGGTGGACCAATGGTGATATGACCGATTAACAGAATAACCCAACCCGACTCAATCATGGTGATAGAGTGAAAGTGTCATGTTCAAGAGCGACCTGCTACCAATAAAGTTTCTTCAAGTTTTCTTCCCAATTTTCCCTTGTCATTTCTGACCAATACCTCTTTATTTTTGTCAAGCTTGAGGAGGATAACATATGCTTGTTCTATAATTTTCCCTTCGAGCAAACCCGTCGCTATGTTTAATGAGCCTAGCGATAGTGAAACTCGCTCTTGTCTGAATGGACAAGTTTGTCGCTATTGTTTTAACAAGTTTAACGACAAGGATAACTCAGTCCTTTTCAATTTTAGAGAGACTAAAAAGAGACGGAAAGGAAACTCCAATATTGCTTTTTCGTAATATAATCCCTTAAGTTCGAAAAAGTATAAAACAATGTGAAAGGGATGACTTTTCGATAGTTTTAACGAGCCGAACAAGACAAACACTCGATATTTTTGTGTAATGATCCCTCAGGTCCAAAAATATTAAAATCAAGAGGATGGATAACACTTCCGATCACTTTAACGAGCTGGAGAGGCCAATTGCTCGACAATAGTTTCATATTTTATGAGTCAGATGGAAAGAGCTTAAAGGAGACTCGTTTTTTGAGGAATGAGTGATGTTTTCAGATAGTAGTTGGTTCTAGGTAAGGTTTGGAACTTTCCAATCATGGCAGTGTAAAGAAGGTGGCTAATAGGATCACTCGTCATAGCTGTTCCTCAAAAGGGGTAGACAATCAAATGGAGTCGAATGATCAGCTAAAATAGAGTGGAGGTGATGGTGACACGACCAAGGCTCAAAAGTTGATGATAATCATTCACAATGGTTATTTACTAGAGGTGGGTTCATTTTTTAATGAGCTTGAACTCTGGTGGAACATATGCTCATTGCTAGGTTTAATTTTTAACGAGCTTGAACTTTGCGCAAAACTGCTTGTGCTAGTCGTATAATAAGGATGTCTCATCGATAGGTTCATTTTTTATGGAGCTTGCACCATTCGAAATTATGCTCCGACTCCTTTTATTATGTAAGCTAGGAACGACCAATCCTACGAGTTTAAAGGGTTAAGAACCTACAAACTAAGAAAATAAATGGCATCTTTTCACTTTCATACAAAAAGGTTTGCATGCCCCCAGGTATAGCGAAGTAGAGTTTCCCAGGTTACCCCTCAATTTGCAGACAAAACATTTGTTATATCGGGAAAGGCCTACCTTTTCCAGGTTACCCTTCAATTTGCAGACAAAACATTTGTTCTATCAGGAAAGGCCTACCTTCTAACAGAGGTATCTTATTCTGGTCTAATCCCATTTTCCTAAATGGATGGGTGTGTCAGACTGCTCATATATCCTCTGTGGAAACCTACCCTATACCTGAAGTTTTCCTGTCGAAGCAGACCAGGGTGCATGCCCCCTGGGTTTCAATCACAACCACCGAATCACTCACGTTCATTAGGTGGATGGATTGGAGATTGATGAGACATCCCTTGCACAAAAAGACCTGTTAGGGATGGCATTTGACTATTGGCTATGTCTGAACCGAGGAATGAAAGCTGGTCTACAAGCTGGACCACTCTTCCTTCACGCGGAAAACACATCACTCGAAACAGTGAGGAAACAATAGCTCCCATGCTATAAATGTAGTCACGCCCAAGGAGTAGATTGTAATCTAAAGGTCCTTGGATTACCATTATGTTAAGATAAACAGTTTTCCTTCTTAAATTTATAGGCAAACTTGGAAGGATCCCTAATGGTTGACTAGTTCCTTTGTCGAAGCCTGTCAGATATCGCATCTCAGGCAAAAGCGATGGCAAACCAAGTTCTTTCCAAGCAGTTGAGGAAAGGATACTCACAGAAGCCCCTTCATCTATGATGGTACCAACCATGACCATTTTGTAATTTTGCACTATGATTCGAAATGGTACATTAGATGGTAGACGGGGTTTGCCTAGTAGATTCCAATCGAAGGAAATGACTAGGTTACTTGGAGGTGGGACTGAATAAATGGCTGGATACAACTCTGATGAATTTCCTTCCTGCGGTAAAGGAATGGGTAGATTGCCCCCATATTCATCGGAGTCTGTGTTTACGAAAAGAATTTGAACGATGTCGTTCTCATTCTCTTTGGTGACTGTATCATTTGAAGGTAAATCCTCTAAAGCCAAGACGGGGTTGACTGCTGTCTCGACTTGTTGACTTTGGTCTTATGTGGACTCAGAGGGCTTATCTTCAATGATAGGTGTTTCGACTGACAACAAATGTGTGTCAGTTGGATTTTCAACTAGCAATGGACTCAGCAAGAGTTTCTGGTATCTAGGAGGGAGTCGCTGCGGTGATGCAGGACGGTTATCCAAGACTCTTTTAGCTTCGTCTAGGAAGGGACAACGGTGGAGGGAATGATCGCCTTCACACAGTCTGCAAGGAAATTTAGATTTTCCTTTCTGTCTAGTGACTTCGTTTTCACTAGTTGGTGGTGTACTCTCAACATGATTGTCAGAGGTTGACGACACCTGATTGTGCAAGTGGGGAGACCAGTCCCTTAAGATCCATTAGATGCAAGGACAATCTTGATGATAGTGATCTCCTTTGTAGATGACACATGGAGATCTAGTCTTGGACGGTGCAGTTTGTGGATTTTCGCTAGACGATGCACAGTTGCCCCTTTTTGCCGTTGCCTCCTTCTTCTTCTTCTCCTTCCCTTTCTTCTTCTTCTCAGTTACTTGGTTTTTAGTTTTACTATCTTCAGCAAGCGAAGAGGAAGAAGGAGAGGGAGAGACAAATGAAGTATAAGGTTGGTGGTTAACTCTAGTATCATCTAGTTGCTGATTTGATTGTTCAGGAATCGCGGTGCTTTGAACATTAGAGGTCGAGAAAAGCCATACCGGTAGGCCAATTGTCAGTCCTGGGAGGGACAATGTGACGATATGAGGTGTACCAACATCTCCCTAAGAGGAGAAAGGACTAGGATTTCCCCGAGGGGAAATCCATGGTTGGTGGACTCCATTTTCTCAACCTAAGACCAATGAGGGAACAGTGACGTTATTTTGATTAAAATAAATTTTAGACGCTTTGACACAACTTGCTTTTTCAATTTTTAAGAGTTGAGAAAAAGCTAAAGATGACTCTAGCCGCCTTCGATTTTTAATGAGCTTGAAGTGACAAGTGCTCAGATGGACCTTTTCCTTTAAGGAGTCTTAAAAGGAATGAAAGAGACTACTCTGGAAATCTAGACAGAGGGCTTACCAAACCAATTGCAAAACTGCAGAATACTTTTTACGGTATGGCAGTCAATCTTCCCGAATGTTGTGTTCAATGCATTGCAATTGATAGGGTGGCAGACACGGCTTCCTAAGGATAAAGGATATAACCTATTGTGGTCTCCCAATATATACTCAATGGTACGTGGGAGAACAAGTCCATACTGGCACTTGTCGTCTCAAAGAGGAGGAATCACCCAACCTACGATGAAAGCGATAGTTACCAGGCTTTATGATGCCGTAATACGTCTCTAGCCTAGACTTCTAGATGTTGTGCGTTAGGTTCCAAAGCATTTTATGTTCATTGAATTTATTTTATAGTTGATATTTCTTAAGAATTTTTCCTTTAAGGCTCACTACGTGATGTAGATATACAATTCCTAAAATGCAATCTAAGATGATAAACAGTCGTTTAATCTTCTTTTTACAATGAAAATCCCAGCTACTAAGGAAAGAGAAACGAAATCCTTTCAACATAGAGCAGAGAGAACACACTAGATGCATTGTCCCAAACCGAAATCAACAAGCAGTCTAAATACAAATTCACATGAATGCATTTGTTTTCCACTTTCTTAACGTGTCAATGAAAAAAAGAATGCTAAGTACAAATATAAATTATTTCTTCTTTCAAAGCGACAATACTAATGATTTTATTTTCAAAAAACGAAAGGAAGACAAGAGGACACTTTGCGATTTTGAATTGAAAACTGCTTTCGACACTTGAAATACTACTAATTCAGATCAAATACAAGAGTAACAGTGTAATCGACTATCAAAAAGAGAAAGATCATTTTCCTTGACTGAAAACGACACTTGCGACACTTTCAAATCAAAAGATGACAGCTTGATTAAGCTACTATTTTGTAAATGAGAACTGTGAATGGCGAAAAATACACAAAAACATTCACAAATATTTGTACAATAGAGGTTGGATGATGTAAAGGAAGGGGGTTTCAGTAGTGGTCTACTGATCACAGACAGCAAAACTCCTGAATAAAGCTGAAGAGAGTGAAGAAAAAACCAAAATCTGGAGGCAGAACTAGTCTTATCTGATCATCGCACCTGTAACACAGGGAAACAGGGATGCATCTCACCTACTGCACATGGGAGGTGTGATGCATCCAGATTGCCAAGAAGACAAGGTGTAGTGGTCTAGGGATGAGACTTTAACTTGGTTTTTGGTCACAGCTTGCAATTTAGTTCAGGGATTTAGGCCGAGCAAATAATAATCAGTAACTACAAAGTACAAGGGCTAATCTAATGAGTTTACTTAAGCTACCTCTAGGGCACTTGGGATGTTTGCAAGTCAATTTTTTAGTTCATAAAAAAACCCAGAGATTGACTGAAGCAACATTGATCTACTTTGCACTTGCATAGCTAATGCAGTTCGAAAGCTAGCTGGCTTAACTTTAGGCTCCATCTGTGGTTTATGAACCAAACAAATAGAGACAAGCAATCAAACTAATCACTCCCTAGCAGAGTCACCATTTTGTTATTGGGAAATCTAGTTTCTATTCAGAGCTGCTAGTCCCACTAAGACGGGTAGCTATCTTAGAAACAAATAGATTAAAGTCACTTGTTTTTCCTTAACGAGAGAGAGATGAGAAAGAAGCAGAGAGTACCAACCTCAGTCTTCCACTTGGCTCCTTTCTTGTTTCCTTTCTCCTTTGACAGAATCTTGCCACTGCTTCCTTACTTGTCCCGCTTCAAAGGGCACCTGTAGATTCACAACAACATAATACCATCAAAGCATATAGATCTATCATTGTAAACAATATAGGATCAGATATATATTGACCATACAAATGCATGTATCAACACAATATTCAAAGATACGCAAGAATATGGAGGAAAACTCAAATGGATTTATTAGTAAAAGTAGTAGAAGAGAGGATTACAACCACTCGGTCTAACCCAGCGCCATCCTCCCGGCTTGAAAGCCCTCTTCACCTCACACAAAGCAAGATCACCCAACAATGTCTTCAAAGAGAAACCAGCAGCACCTCTTTGCAAATTACCAAATTCCAACCTCTGGATCTCTGGGATGAGGGATCCATTTATAGATATTTGTAGGGGGTGAGTCAGCTTCTGGGATTTTGATTAGTGTCATCTATCTGATAGTCCTTTGTTCCACTTGGAGATTTCATGATCTCTTACTCATCCTTGGGCAAATTCAGGGAGGCAAGTGTCAAATGAGTAGCTTCTAGAAGATTCTTAGGGTCTCCACCTAGCAAACTGCTTGTGCCATTTGTCTGCTCTCGCTCAATGTACCCTACAGAAGGGCTTTCCAGTATGCATCACACTTTTTGCATGTGGCAAGTGAGATGCATCACACCCTTTGCACTGAGCAGTCTGTATGGTCCTGCTTTGACCAATTCTGAGTGGTTTTTCATGTAAAAATTCTGGGAGATGATGTAATCAGCTGACCTTGCTCCTTTAGGGTATGAAACAACACTTTTAGGGACTTAGAAGCCCTTGTTTTATGGACATATGTGATTGGGGTTGCAGTGCCCAAATATGTCTATAACAGGCCTAGGCTACTACAAGGAGGTTTTGTGACCACTGAGAAGCACCATCAATGAATCCACAATGATAGGTTGGTGGATGATCCATCTGTGACACATGATGAGAGAGCGATCTTAGTGTACATCCATGATGAGGTGGTCATCATAAAAATAATTCATGGTGCATAAATCCACAATCTATGGCTACTTTAAGTGTTATGGATAGAGTTTTTTTGGGTAGAGTCTATTGACAATTTCTTTGAGGCAAGTCCCATTTTTCTCTGATAATGTATGCCCCCTTGAGTAGGAAATCCTTAAAAATGTATGGGCCCTTCCATAATGTCTCAAATTTCCCTGGTCCTAAAGCTTATTTGGAAACATCGTAGCAAAGGACTAACTCCCCCTCAGTGAGTGAGTGAGCGGTGGAAATTTGATCAAAATAGGCTTTAGTCCACTTTTTATGTCCTTCATTATGCTAGAGAGATTTTCGTTGATTTTCATTGACATGTTCTTGTTGTGCCAATGTTTGCTCTAAAGGTGTGGTATTAGGGAGGAGTTTGATGGTTGAGTGTAAGTTAGGGATCTTGCACTTGATGGGGAGGACAACTTTGACTCCATAGACTAATTGGAAGGGTGTGAATCTAGCGGATGCTTTAACCATTTTGTGGTATTCCCATAAGGAAAAAAACACCATGTTCTGCCAATTGGCTTTATGGTTGTTCACCAGAAAATGCAGCATTATTTTTAGTAATTTATTGACAACTTCTACTTGGCCATTTGAATAAGGGTAGCATATAGAAGCGAACTCATGAGAGAAACAAAGGCGTTGCAAAAGCACCTTAAATATCTTGTTCTCGAAATGTTTGTCATGATCAGATACCAACACACTAAACCGTGTTATGACATGGTTAAAGAAGATCTGTTCTACAATATCACCAGTGTTATTATATGTGGGCATGCCCTCTTCCTATTTGGTGAAGTAGTCAACTGTGACCACAATATACTTATGGTTGTTGGAAGATGGAGGGTTGCAGGTCATCAAGTATATACCCCATTTACAAAAGGGGCCAATGAAAATGACTTGGTGTAGGGGGGCTGGTGGAGCTCACGCCTTATGAGAATATCTTTGGCAGTGCTCACATATCTTGACTACTTGAATACAATCATGGAATAGGGTGGGCCTATAATAATTGGCATGGAGTATTTTTTGAGTGGTGGCCATCCCTAAGAGGTTGTTTCTGCAAGCTCCATTGTCGCAATAATTTAAGATCTGTTCAACTTGCTCGAGGATAAGGCATCAGTGCAGGATGGTATCGATGCCTCAATGATAAAGGACATCCCCTATGAGGAGGTACTAGAGGCCTTGATGATTAACGCATCTCTAGTTGTCACGAGTCAGTTGAGGTTTGAACTTTTGATTTCGTAGAAAAAGGAGAATGTCATCGTACCAAGGATCATCCATTGATACAAAGAACGCATGTTTTTCAGGGAAATCATCATTGAAGGGGTACCCTTGGGTCTCTCTAGGGATATCTATTATGAACGTTGCAAGAATAAGTACCTTATTGTTGTTGGGAGAAGAAAACTAAAGATCCATTTCCTGCAAAATGACTACCCATCGAGCATACTTATAGTTCATCATGTGACGAGTGAGAAAATTTCTCATTGGGTTGATGTTTTCTATTATGGTGTTGGTACATAAGATAATATAATGTCAAAACTTTTTTATAGAGTGTACTAGAGCTAAGGCAGTATTTTCTCCTAGCTCGTACTTCAAGGAAATCCCAGATAGGTTCTTACTGATTCAATAGATTATGTGTTCTCTATTATGACGTACTTCTTGGACTAATACCCTAGCTTATAGGTAAAGGGTATAATCCTTGTTGTGTTTTGGGGGAATAATAAATGGAGCTTGAGATAATGCATCTTTTAGGACTTTAAATGATTTTTGGGCCTCCTCGTCTAAATGGATGGGAATATCCTAACAAAGTAGGCACAAGAAGTCATGCACACATGTGGCATAGTCAAGAACAAAGTAGCATAAGAAGTTGGCCTTACCTTGTAATATTTGCAATTTCTTTAAAGTTTTTGGAGGTGGGATTTATTTGATGGCTTAGGCTTTGAGTGGGTTGACTCTAATACCTTGTTGGGAAACTATGGATCTTAGTAGTCTCCCTGTGTTAATGTAGAAGAAACCCTTGAGAGGGTTGAAGTGTAGGTTATATTGTTGACATCTTTGAAACATTATGCGAAGATCCTCCAAATGATCTACATGATTTTCGGATTGTACTGTGAGGTCATCCAAAGAGGTGAGGATGAGATGAGCCAGATCATGGAAGATATAATTCATGGCCTGCTGGAAGGTGGCGCCAACATTTTTATAACCAAAGGTCATGACTCAATATGTGAATTTTCTCCATGGGGTTATGAAGGTTTTTTTTTATACTGATCTGTATGGCAGATCTGAATTTGATTATACCCAAAGAACCTAGCCACGAAGGATAGTGCTTTACGTCTAGCACAAGCATTGAAAACTTGCTCAATGAATGGTGTAGGGAAATTGTCCTTGGGGCATGCTTTGTTCAGATATCAAAAATCAATATAGATGTGGATGATGCTTTATTTATTCATGATGGGTACAGGGTTGGAAACCCAATAAGTATAAGTGATGGGATAAATGAACCAAGCCTTATGGAACTTGTCAATTTCATATTTAATCGCTTTCTTTAGAAGGATGGAGCTAACATTTCTTTTTCCTAACGAGGTGTGAGTCGGGCCAGGTGCCAATATGATGCTCCATAATGGTGGGACTGACGCCTGGCATTTCAAAGTAAGTCCATGCAAAGACATCCATATATTCTTGGAATAAGGCTTTGTCTGAGACTACTTCTTCTGAGGAGCATGCTGGCCCCAACGATATTTCTTTTACTATGCTAGGTCTGATAGAAATATCAAACTTAATGGTAGGTGAGATATTTGACATATTCCCCTCCTCGAATGCATCTAGTGTCGGGATGGGATTTTAAAACCAATCTACCTATCATGGTGGCAGGAAATACTTTGATTTTATTGTGCACATAGCATGTTTGGGTGTATCAATAGGTACATCTACCTTTACAAGTAGAAATAACAAACGGTGATGCATGGTATCCCATGAATATTCGAGTTTTGTTATGGCCTCTCGAATATCTTCTTTTGAGTGAAAAAGAGTATCTAGGGGTGGACTGACTTATGTGAGGCCATGAGAGTAGATTTTGAGCCTAGCTATGCTGGTAGACAAGCAATAAAATGACTCGATGGTTCATTTCATAGAACCCAGTGAAGTTGACAATGTGCAGATGGGTGGACTTGCACTGTCAATGTTGGTACCACTATTGTGGTGGGTTTAGCGGTCTTGACACCAAAAAAGGGTGAGAAGACAACATGAATCAGGGTTCCAACAGAAGAGGAAATTAATCATATATGATGTCGCATGTTGTCAGCATTAGGCGGTGGTAGAATCTCCGTAATGATGGGTTGATGATGAGTGGGAGTAGGTTATCATGATAACATTGGCATCCTAGGAGCCAGTGTGTCTTCCTCCCTCTAAGGTTGGTTTGCAGGGGTATGGTGAAATTGCGAGTGTACTATCCTAAGCTATCAAAATGTTTGTAATAGAGGACTTTTCTCTGAACTATGAGAGTCGATGGTACAAACATTGCACATAGGGAGAGTGCTAACATGATAAATGGTGTGGATGTTAGCATTTCCCATAGTGCAAGACAACAATGCATGGTTTGTGTCATGAGGAGGGGAATTCTTCAATTTCATCCATCCCTAGATCTTACTATCAACATGATGTGTGCCCCTAATGTCTGTATGTCTCAATGTTACTTTGAATGCTCAAAAATGGGGAAGGTAACTGTAATTCCACATATGATTATGCTTTAGAGTAGCTCTTAAAACAATTGGGTGCCCCTCTAGCTTGAATTTAGCGATTAGGTCTAGGAATATGTACCAACAGGAGAAAGGTGTCCCTAATCTTGCTCAATTCCCAACATTGATTCACTAGATTATTAGGTCTGTCGCATAGGGCATGGGTGGGTGGAGGTTTTGATAACACCACCTGAGGTTGTTTGGTAGTATTTTTAGATCTTTATTGGGGATAGGAGGTAACTTGATGATGGGTGTTTGGATGAACCATATTTGGTGTTTTTTCCTTGAACATGAAAAAGATGGTTCTAGATCCCTCATCCCCTACTGACATGGAATTATTCTAGGATTGTGTGTTTGTTTGGACAAATGTTGAGTTCTCAGCAATGAATTGGCACATAAAAGCCAATGTTTCACAGTATCGGGGAAGGTCTAGGAAAACCTAATTATGATGGTTATGTGAACAAATATTATAGTTATGGAATTTTCACTTGGGTCTGTTGTTAGGGAGAACTTGGGGCTAAGGTACTGTTTCTTAATTTTCCATAACTTGGGACATTGATTAACCAAATGGTTCAGTTCATCACATAAGGCACATAGGGAGGTAGGTGAAGGTGTCACTACTTCGTGTTTCATCCTCATATGGTGGGAGGTTGTGTGTGTTGAGATTTGTAGCTTGGGGGGTACTCCAAACCCTACTCTTGAGGGTTGTGGAGGAGTTGGAACACAAGTATGACTTGTGGGTGTGAAACCCAAGCCTGTTGGCTTTGCACTGAAGCAAATGGGTGTCAATACATGATTATATTTCTACATGTGATGGATGGGGATAATAGAGGGTGTTGAGATGAACCAGGCACAATAAAAATCATCCAAATCTGAGTTGTAGAAGTCTATATATGGATTTTTGAAGTTAAATGTGGGAAAATTTTCTAAGAAGTCAAGTTAGCCTTAACATGAGGTAACCCTAGAAGAGGGATAGATAATTCCACAAGAGATATATAAATAAATATGAGGAGGAGCATCATTAGATCATCTAACATATAATCCCTCTCTCTCATGGAAGGTCTAAAAGCTAAGTTCCTTGAGGTAGTTATAGCCAATAAAAGAAGGAGACCGAGATAATTTTGGGTCTATTTTTTGTCTAGTTTAGGGCTATGGTGTTTGTGAGTGAAGGAAACATTGAAGATGAGACTTGGTATTTGAGGTTAAGGGTTATTCTAGGCACAAATAACCAACATATTGTCTCCTTGTAACGGGCATGTACCTTTATCTGACCGTAGGTGGGAAGGAGGTCATGTTTAGGGAGGCCGAGTAGTTTATTAGGCTCCCTAAACAAGGCCACAACTATCTCTAGCAAGAATAATGTTAGGAAAAGGCTTACAAGTGGGAGAAAGGGTGGTTTTGTGTAGGGGTAGGTTCCCTAACCAGGTCCAAGTTCTTCATAGAAGACAACTCATATTTCAAGGGAATGGGAAGAGAAGTTTGTGGATGTCTTCAAGTAGGAGAGGTATAGGTTGAGAGTCCTAAGTAAAGGACAAATTTGGGCTGATGTATATTTTGGTTATCTTGGATTTGTTGGCAGTAGAATTACAGAGAGGACAATAGTTGTAATGGTTGTTTGTAAGAGCCAAAACCACTACAGGCATGTCCCATGTGGCAACAAGGCAAGCAACTTACAATGAGAAGTAAATTGTAGTTGTAGAGAAGGTATACAATCTAGGATTTAGGGATGATGTGGACTATTATTATGCCTAACCAGGCTTCATACTTTGTAGTAGTGACACATCACCTCATGAGGTGGATGTAGTTTCCTAGAAGAGGACAATTTGTGAAGTATGTTGGTAGCTGAGAGGAAGGGTTTCCTAGGTGTTTGGATGCCCTAACCAGTAGAAGATTTTAAAACAAGGATTTGTCACTCATGGTTTGGTGGAGGGCAGCATGAGAGTGGACCAAGTGTGGACAGTGGATTGGGCACTTATGATCTGTTGGAGGACAATGTGATAGTTCTCGATTTGGTGCCCAATGTGCACCATCTTCATGGATTTAGGTGGTCTCTAGTGTGGTAGAAGAAGACCTTAAGAGTCTAATCAGCCAGGAGTAGTTTGAGTAGCCCTAAACATGTCTTATAGAGAAGGACATCTACAACAAAGCATGGGCAGTCCTCCTAGCTTGTTTTCATTATGGGATATGGAAATCTTGCAATGATAGGTGGTAGTCCTTGATGCCCTATGTTAGTCTTCATTAGAGAGAAGTGTCTGAAGACTATAGTGGGCTTAATTCCATGAGTAGTTGAGGAAAAATAGTGGGCATATGAAAGTTGTTTACAAACAGAGTTGTGAACAACTCGATAAGTGCCTCAAAGTGTTGTGCCCTTGATGGACTAAGGCACAACTAGTGAGAATATTGGATAGCCAAGGTCCAGTGACCATATCGACTTAGATCGTTGATAGAGGAAGTGCTACAGATCGGGAGCCGAAGGACTGGGTAGGTATAGGGTACGACCGAGGTAGCTATGAGGAGCTCTATGTTACCTAGACGGTAAAATTATATTGTTGAGGCTGGTTGGTTGTCAATGGACTGACATCAAGCCCCAATTTTGGGTCTTTTATTAGTGGATGTATGAGGTCCATTATACCTAGTACAAGAGCCCTATATTGTAGTATTATTCAGTTGGATTGATATAACAAAGTTGGATTATTGTACATAATTTTGTAAAAAATTATGCATATTTTATGCAAAAGTATATTTACTGTTGTTTATATTCCACTCTGCAAAGTAACTTCATTGTGATTCATGGTTTTGTAGCATCAATGATTTAATATTCTATCTTAGACACTAGGATCGTGGAAAAAAAACATGGTATAAGAGCGTGTTTGAGCTACTTTAAGGGTCATTGAATCAGAGTGTGCATAGTGAAGAAACTCAGAGGGAGTTGTGGGTGTCTAGATCATGGAGCAGAGGGTCGAGCTGAAGATGTGGAGATGTGGTCCTAACTGGCTTGGTAGTGAGATTGGTTGTGATTTCTAGTGGATTGATGGAGAGCCTAGTGAAGAAAATTTTATGTGTATGAAAAGATGTAAATCATGTTGGGTGTGTGTTATATTCTTTCCACGACTACCCCATGCATGGGGGGGTGGTAATCACCCTTGTATGTTGCGTTAGGTGAGCACAGGGGGATCAATGGGGGGTGGTATTTCCCTTGCACAGGATCTGAGGCAGCGCTCCATGAATTTTTTTTTGGACCCTATATTAGGTGGGTGGACCTACCTATGGTTTTGTGCATGGATTTCGCACATGGTTTTGGGCATGATGGTTTTCTATCCATGGTATTTTGTAGATCCAGTCAAGGGAACTATGGTTATGTTCTAATCCAGGGTTAATGGATTGGGTTTTATTGATGCTTCGGCATTTATATATATGTGTTGTAACATTGAAAGGAATATAATGAAAAATCAATTTGGTAGTCTTGGTTTTGGGATCTAGGGGAAAATATATGTGTATATATGTTTTATGTTTTATGCTCTCACCATTGTTTGTTTTGTATTTTTTAGAATTCTTATTCAGGTGATTCTTGTATGGTGTTAAAACCTACAGATTATGGAATTCCTTTGAATTCCCATGGATGGTTGGGACAACTCGAGGGTTTCTTTGGCATAGATGAGATCAAAATCATCGAGATGAATTAACATGATAGACAACATATTGGGAGGCTAGAGACTTCATTGGATCATGATGTTTCATATCTGAGATTGGATGGATTAGCACAAGTGGTATTTGATCCAGAAGAATGAGTGCTTGCAGGACCAAGCTAGTGGAGATCATGTAGACTTAGAGGGAGCAACCATATGGAGGTTTGGGATCTTTAGGTTCATATGAGATTAGGTTAGTGTCAATGGATATGATTATGATAGACACTTCCTAATGTTGGAAGTACCTCCCTTTCTAAGAGGAATTATTGAGACTTTTATCTTGCGAGGTACCCCAAACCCTGGGCTTGAGGGTTGTGGAGGTGTTGGCACACAAGTATGCCTTGTGGGCATGAAACCCAAGTATATGGGATTTTCACCGGAGAATATGGGTGTGAATCCACGAGGATATTTCTATATGTGAAGGATGGAGATGATAGAGGGTGCCGAGACGAATTGGTCACAATGAAAATCATCCAAATCTAAGGTGTAGAAGTCAAGATATGAATTTTTTAAGTTAAGTGTGGGAAAATTGTCTAAGAAGTCAAGTCAGCCTTGACATGAGGTGACCCTAGAAGAGGGATAAATGACACCACAAAAGAGATATAAATAAAGATGAGGAGGAGCCTCATTAGATCATCTAACGTATCATCCATATATCTCATGTAAGGTGTGAAATGGAAGCTGATTTCCCTGAGGTAGCCACAACCAAGAAAAGAAGGAGGCTGAGATAATTTTGGGTCTAGTTTAGGGTTGTGGTGTTTGCAGGTCAAGGAAATATTGAAGAGGAGTCTTGGTTGTGGAGGTTAAAGGTTGTTCTAGGAACAAATAACCAACAAATTGTCTCCCTGTAGCAAGATGTGTACCTTTATGTGACCGTAGGTGGGAAGGAGGGAATTTTTGGGGAGGATGAATAGTCTACTAGGATCCATAAACAAGGTTGACCCTGTATCAGGCAATAAAACAACAAGGAGAAGGATCAAAAGTGTGATAAAGGGTCGTTTTTTATAGGGATAACTCCCTAACTAGGGTAAATTTCAACATAGAAGAAAACTCAGATTTCAAGGGAATTGGAGGAGCAGTTTGTGGATGTCTTTAAGGAGGAGAGGTGTAGGTTGGAATCCTAAGTATAGGAAAAATTATGGCTGATGTACAGTGTGGTTTTATCTCATATTTGTGGGTAGAAGAATTTTGCAGAGGACTAAAGTTTTAATGGTTGTTTGGAGGAGCCAAAACCACCACAAACTTGTCCCATGTGGCAGCAAAGGGAGAAAACTATAATGAGAAGTAAACTATAGTTGTAGGGAGGTCTATAGGCTAGGATTTGGGGCTTATGTGGAATGATATTAGCCCTAACCATATTGTAGAATTTGCAGCAATGACACATCAACTCATGAGGTGGATGTAATGTCCTAGAAGAGGATAATTTGTGAGGTTTATTAGAAGCCAAGAGGAAGGGTTTCCTAGGTGTTTGGATTCAATAACCAGGAGTAGATGCTACAACAAGGATTGGTCACTCATGGTTTGTTGGAGGGAAACATGAGAGTGGACCATGTGTGGGTAGTGCATTGGGCACTTATGGTCCATTGGAGGACATTGTGATATTTCCCAAGTTGGAGCTTGGTGTGCAACGTCTTCATGGAATTAGGTGGTTTCTAGATTGGTAAAAGAAGAGCTCAAGGGTCTCATCATCTAGGAGTAGTTTGAGTAGCCCTAGACTTGTCTTATGGAGAAGTAAATCTACAAAAAAATATGGGAAGCCATCCTAGCCCATGTTCATCGCGGGAGATGGAAATATTGTAGTGATAGGTGGCAACCCTTCATTCCCTAAGCTAGTCTTCATTGGAGGAGCACAAGAAGACTATAGTGGACTCAAGTCCTTGAGTAGCTAAGGAGAAATAATGGGCACATGAGAGTTGTTCACAAACAAAGTTGTGAACAACTCGACAGGAGTTTCAATGTGTTGTGCCCTTGATGGACTAGGGTGCAACTAGTGAGAAGATTGGATAGTCGAGGTTCAGTGACCAAATCAACTTGGATTGTTAATAGAGGCAGTGATATAGATCATGAGTTGAAGGACCAGGAAGGTATAGGGTACGGCCAAGGTAACTGTGAGGAGCTCTACATTAGCTAGATGTTTAGTGTATCTTGTTGAGGGTAGATTGGTTGTCAATGGATTGGAAACAAGCCCCAGTTTTGTATCTTGTATTAGTGGATGTATGAGGGCCATTATCCTTGGTATGGGAGCCCTAGATTATTGTATTATTCAGTTGGATTGATATAAAGAAGTTGGGTTACTGTACAAAATTAGGTAAAAAGTTCTGTATATTTTGTGCACTAGTAGATTTACTGTTGTTTTATTCCTCTGTACAAAGTAGTTTCGTTGTGATTCTTGGTTTGGTAGTATCAGTGATTTAATATTTTATCATGGACACCAGGATCATGGAAAAAAAATAGTGTGACCATGGGTATTACAGGAATATTAGCATGAATCTTCTTCCTCAAAATAACAAATGATGGTTTTGGATTCATTATCCACAATTGGCATGGTGGGAAGTGATGGAGCCACAATATTGGCTTGAGGGAGTGCACTTAAATAATCTTAATATCTAATGATTTTGGGGCAATAATGGTGTAATTCCATACTCCATGCATATAGTGCATGCGTGGTTGATGCGCAATGACTTATTTCATGCGGCTATGGCCTTTCTCTAGCAGGTGGAGGTGGGGTCATTGATGTTTCTTAGGCATGTAGAAGAAATTTTAACTCTTCTAACTCGGGGCATATTTTGGTAGGGTTCCCAACTACTTTACACAAATCATAGGGTGAAGGTACCCTAGATGAGGAAGAGTTTGAAGCTTCCACCTTCTTTCCTTTTTCTGCATACCTCTTGCTGACACCGACTAGTGTTGATGTAGGCACTACTCGATTTGGAGTGGTTTCCTAAGGAGGCACTATAGGAATGATGCTTCAGTGAGGTGATACCTGAGCTTGTTGGCATGACTGAAGGGGCCAGATACTAGACTGGTATCTTGAGAGCCATATTTGGCAACGTGAGTGTTGCCATGACTTGGTGTGAAACAAAACCATATGGAGGGTATAAGAAGGGTGTTCGGGTGATAATATATGGTAGGAACGTCAAATTAGTCTGGAACTGGTTCTTGACTCTAGGGAGTGCTTGATGAACTCATCATGCACACTGGAGCTCCTATTATTGGGGGAAGTTCCCCAACAAAGGGGTTCTCCATCGTATGTACCGAGGAGCAATGATGGTTTAAATTGTCTAGGTATGAATTTGGCATAGGTTGTGATCCATGGAGGGGAAGATCCTACAAAATTTAGCACACCATCAGGGGTGGTGGATATATTCTTCTCATAGTAGGTGAGTTGGTCAGCTGTAATAATTTTCCCATCATGAGGGAACATCATTATCCTAAATACAGAAGAGGCCACTGTAGTCATCAGACATGTAACTACATTCAAGAAGGACATTTAATCCTACTATGTGTCCATGAATTCTATGTTGATGAGCATTGTTTTACTGGAAAGTTGCACTGGAATGTCTTTTGCTCTGAGGGTGATGCCAAATGGTTTCAGTTCGGGAGATCCAAATTTTTTCCAAACTGTTTTGGACATAATGCATGTGGATGTTCCTTCTTCAATTATGCAGTGGTGAATGGTGATATTCCGGATTGTGACCAAAATATGGAAGACAACTATTGATGGAAGATGTGGGGTAGCATTATCCATGTCAAAAGCCATTAAATTAGAATTGACAGGGTCGATATCTCTTAAGGTGGAAAGTATGTCTTTTTGCTGGGTTAGGTGTGTTTGAAAGACTTCAAACGCTAAATGTTTTTGTGACCCACCCATATACCTTTGCATGGACAACTTTTTTAAGTATTTCAATCAATTTCTTATCTCAAGGTTCAGTTAAAAAACACAAATAGGATTGAAATAAGTTTTATTCAATTTCAATATTAAAAGATGTCATATAAACATCAAATAAATTTTATTCAACATTATTTATTTTGAGATTATCTACAAGACCATAGCTATATACTGATATAAGTCAATCATATTGAAATTTAATATATAGGTCAAATAATAATATATGGCAACATTTATATAATTTTATATAATGTTATCAAAATTCCTAAATTTCCAAGTAATTATCCAAGTATTTCAATCAATTCCTTATGATGGAAATAAGTTTTATTCAATTTTAAAACTCAAATATGATTGAAATAAGTTATATATTCAATTTCAAAAGATGTGGATATGTAAAAGTTACAAATACAAGTTTTATTTGATTTTATTTTGTTTGAGGTTATCTACAAAAGCTTAGTCATAATGCAGGTCGACAATAATTTTTTTGTTCTTACATTGAAATCAATGCACAATGTTAAAGTAATTACCTTGAAATTAATGTACCATTATATATCTATTTACATCATATATCAGAAATAAACATCTTCATTGAAATCAATGCATCTAATGCAAGCAATCAAATAGGATGAGAAATCAACATCTATAGTAAAATTAATGAATCTAATGTAAAAAATCAAATAGGATTAGAAATCAACATCTACACTTAAATCAATGCATCTAGTGCTAGCAATCCAATAAGATTAGGAATCAACATCTACACTGAAATCAATGCATCTAATGCAAGTTCAATCAAACAAGATTATAAATTAACATATTTAATGAAATGAATGCATCTAATTCAAGCAATGAAATAGAATTAGAAATCAACATCTACATATAAACCAAAGCATCTAATTGGAAATAAATCAAATAGGATTAGAAATCTGCATCTATACACTAAAATCAATGCATCTAGTGCAAGCAATTTTCTTCCCTTTCTACCCCCCCTCCATCTATATCAATGTCTCTCTCCATCTCTCCATATTTGTCACTCTATCTCACCCCCCCAAAACCACATGCTCTCTCTCTTCATATCTATCTATCTCTCCCCCCCTCCCTCCATATCTCTCTTCTTCCCTCTCCTCCCCTCATTAGGGGAATTTTGAGGTCTAAAATGGGCCTCCTAAGAAAAATATACAACCAAAATAAACTTTACAAGAACCAATAGGATTCAAGTTGATGATGTCAACCATGGGGGATGATTCACCATTTTTGGAGTAAAAAAATAAAATGATTAAAAAACATTAAAATAATAAAACTACATTTTCAACTCTTGTTTTCAACTTATCTCCCTAAGGTTTTACTCAAATTTTGAGTGGGAGTACTCGTTGGATTGCAATCACATTTTTCATGTATTTTTAATTTTTCATGAAGCAGGGTCCATTGAAAGTATACAACATGGGTATTCCTTGGATGAGGAATCCAATTCTGCATCAAACGAGTGTTTCTACTCAAAATTTGAGTAAACCCATAGGGAGATAAGTTGAAAATACGAGTTGAAAAAATATTTTTTCTTTTTTCTCTCTAAACTTTGATGATGTAATCTAATCTTATTTTATTACTTCAACTATTATTTTGTAATTTCCTTAGGAGGACCATTTTAGACCTCAAAACTTCCCTAATGTTCCATCTATATCTCTATCTCCCTTTGTCTCAACTTCTTCATCTCTCTATATCAACTTGCAAACATGCACATTGTTTCTCCATATATATCTATATCTATCTCCCTCTCCCTCTCTCTCTCCCTCTCTTCACCTTCTCTCACTATGTCTCCCCTTCTATCTCTCTACTGTCCTACTCTCCTCTCTCCCTCTCTCCATCTACCTTGTCACTCCATCTCTCTCTCTCCATCTCCCTTTCCACTCACTCTCCTTCTCTCCACACTTATCCCTCTATATGTATTTCTTCTTACCTCCCTCTCTCTGCCTCCAAATCCATCTCTATCTCTCCCTCCCTCTCAAGTCTTCTCTCTTTTCCTTTCTATCCCACCTCCCTCTATATCAACTCCACGACACTTACTCATTATCTCTCTCTCTCTCAAGCTTTGTCCTGAACCTTTGTTGACTATCTCCCTCCCTCTCTCATTGTCTCTCCCCCTTATCTCCATTTATCCCTCTTTCTCTTTATATCTCATCCCCAAACACACACACTCTCTCTCAATATCTCCCTTGTCACTCACTCACTCTCTCTCTCTCTCTCTCTCGCTTCATCCTACAACTTTGTTTACTATCCCACTCCCTCTCTCATTCTCTCTCCTCCTTATCTCCATCTATCCCTCTTTGTATTTATATCTCATCCCAAAGATACACTTTCTCTCCCAATCTCTCCCTTGCCACTCCCCCTCTCTCTCTCTCCACCTCTCTTGTTGAGAAATCTAGGGCATAAATGGTTAAATGCTTTCCTTGTTTATGATAATTATTTGTGATAGACTTTTGAATCTTAGCTAGAACCTTCTCTTTTCTTGTACCTATTATTGTGTTATTTTCATCAAGACAATTACCATATCATGAAAAAATAGAGAGACAAGAGACACAGTATGTAGGGCCAGGGCCAAAACCTATCACTCTTTGAGAGGAAAACCCAAACAAAATTATTCTTATAGATCTTCAATTGGCGAACACCAAGACCATGACAATGATCCTTGACATAGGAGTCCTCCCAAGAATAGGTCACTAGGCTCTTTCCTAACACTTCTTATTCTTCTCGGCTTCCTTGAGAATCTCAGCTTCCTTCTTCTCGACTTCCTTGCGAATATCGGTCTCATTGATGTCTCAAGGGAGAGACCTAATAATATGCTACCCGACTCCTTCTATTGATATATTTTACCCAAACAAGATCACTCTAATGCGGCTGCAAGTTCTTCAACCTTGTTCTGGCACCTTCTTATCTTCTGGATTCATACGTGGGAGGATATACTACCCAAAACAATCCTATACAAACTTTGCTTCCTTTTTCTTCTTGCTTCGATGAGATAGAGACTTCTCGGAGTATGTTTTTCGCACTTCTTTCTAGACTTGTTTGGCTAAATTGATTGCTTCCAACTGAGGCCGAGTATATATATATATATATATATATATATATATATATATATATATATATATATATATATATATATATATGTATATATATATATATTCCCATGTTATTTAGGCTGACATGATCTCAAGAAAAGGTTGAATTTAACTTGGAGAAAAGTCAACTTCATATTCTTGATTCTTCCTTCATTGCAGGCCAATTTCATGAGGGCTAGTGACAACTTCTTGGAGGATGACTTTACATAGACAAGTGTGGATCTTTACAATGTGTAACATGTCTTCATTACATTACAATGACTCTTTTATGACTAGATGACAAAATTCCTAAGAGTTCACAATGGGAGCCTAAAATAAAATCTCTTGCTCATGAAACCCATGATGCAAGCATTACAATAATTTTATTTTTCTTCTTTACATATCTTACATAAAATAATGATTATATTTCATTATGAAGATGGAACCTAGTTACACTTTATAACACTCCCTCTTAATTAGGGAGGTATTAATAATGGTACTTGCTCATTCTCAATATGAAGAATTTATCACAAGAAGAATCAGATTGGTAACCCATTTGTTTAGTATCATATCAACTAGTATTGTCACATAGTAAGGCCTTGACTAATAGCTCTATCTCTCCATGATATCCAAGCACAATGCTGGTGACACCTAATTATTTATAGACAGCCTCATCATCATTATCTCTCTTGGAACATACCCCACCCGGGTTCTCAGAGTGTGTTCCATGAGGAATATTCTTATCTTGGGGTCCCCAATCCTCAAATAATATTGGTCCTCCATGATTCCTATTATTTTAGATGTGTTATCAAATCATCAAAGAGTACCGAATGCCAAATTATTACCCAATCCTCTATTTTTTTTTCGCAAGTGAATACAATAATAATGTGTCTATGTCTCCCTGTCAATTCGGGAGGAAAATTTTATTCATACCTCAACTCCTTCTTTGGCTTAGGAATTTTCAATTTTATACCAAGTAAGAAACTTGTTTCTAGGCTCCCTCTTAATTAGTGACCTACAATAGCTCCTCAAGTGGGACAACCAGATACTAGAAGAACTCCGTCCTTCGATGTCATGTATTTTATTTTGTTCAAGGAGTCTTCTTACTTTGGGGACTTCTACATAGGGCATAGACCACTTATCACTTTCATCCATGAGTTATTCAAGTCATCATCCCTTTCATCAAAAAGTGAACTAGTGGTCTACTTCTAGTATTGCTTCATATTATGCTAACTTAATCATGGTTTCCTTTCCAGAAATTTCTTTTATTTTCCAATGTGGTTATCTAGGAATATTTTCATAGCTATTCCATTTAGTAGTCCTGCATAATCCCATCCAGATACTAGTTCATAAATAATTAATGAACACTTAAATCATAATTACCTTTGTGAAGGATTTTCACCATGACATCTTCCTGTAATCATCAACATCCTGCATCTATGTTAACACATCTCCAAAGTAATGTCAAGGGTCTCCATATTTTCCATACTTCCGTCAAAGGCTTCATATTTTTTTGGGAGATATCATAGTCAAATCTTCTTGGTATTTTAGATTTTGGCTTCCTTTACCATTGTTTCATATTTCAAAATCTCTTCCTTCCTTTCTTCACACATTTCACTCCCAGGAGCTTCAGATTTTCTATTGTTGTGGTCAACCACCTCATATGCCATATCAGGACATATTATGTTGATTTCATCTAGTAAATATGTGACCCACACATTCCTACATCCATTTGAGGGAATATATCCTTTCTTTGATTATGCCTCTTAAGATTGAGCAATGATCTATGTTGTCTGCATCCATATGGCATGAATTCCACAATACATACATGCCTCATCTTTCCTTTGGGTTATCATGACTTTCTACAACAACTTCATTTGAAGGAGCTTCATCCCCTTGATTTGCTTCATTGTTAGGTCATCATACCATCATACCTTGAATTCCACAAGTTTGAATTCTTGATGAAACACTTACTTCTAGTTATGATTAGTGAATGTTACAATGAATATCCTATCAGAGAATCTTGAGGATTTTCCATACCCTATCCTACAAATGTATCTATCCTAGATGACTTATTTATAGGTTTTTCCAGACCTATACTCTATGTAGCTATAGATTCTTATCCCATACATTTTACATGTTACCTATATCATGAGTTCTTAATTCCATTCTCAATATGATGCATCATATCTTATTTCTAAAGCTTCATACCTATATTGAAGAATACTTGAAAGGATATCATATTAGTCATAGTAGAGATCTCTTACTTTCTCCTTCTTCGGTTTCTTTCTTTCAAGTTCTTCCACTTCTTCGGTAATATGAGATTCTTCCTCGTTTTTATTGTTCCTTTTAATTTTAGGATAGTCCCTTCTATAGTGCCTATATTCTTGACAACAAAAACATAACACCTTGGTGATATTCTTCTGTTTATTTTGAGAACCAAATTTTCCAAATTTCCATTCTCCTTTTGACATAGCAGCATATGCTTGATTCTGCTCATTTGATCCCACATCAATTTTTTCCTTCAGTCTAGTTTCTTTGATTTTGCATAATGACCAAAGATCTTGGAAAGGGGTGGCTTCTTTCTTCCCATAAATACTTGAAGTGAATTTTCCCCATTCATCTGGTAGTGCATTCAATACTACAATGGTCATTTCTTTGTCGGACATTATTTCACCCAAATCCTGAAGTTGATCTCTTATTTTTGAAATTCTCATAAATTATGAGGCTATTCTATTGTCTTTTGAAATCGTCAATTTGTAAAGTTCTTGCCTTAGAGAGATAACTTCTCCTATAGTACTTATGGAAAATAACTCTACCAATTTATCATATATTTCTTTTGATGTGTCGAATTTTGATACATATGGGATGAGAGAGTCCTTGATGGATTCTATGAGAATTATTTGGGCCCTCACTTCCCATCTCATGTATTTATCATGCGCTTGAGTATCTTCTTTGGAAGGTTGCACTATATATCCCTTGATGTGATTCATGAATTCATTCTCAATGAGGCTTAGTTTTGTGATTTTCTTCCGTGCAAGGAAATTTGAAGCCCCAGCTAGTTTGTTGCTTTCCTTGCAAAAAGACATTTTAGTAGTTTCAGAAGAATTCATATGCTTACTTGATTTAATGATTCTTCTTCTACTTGCTTCCTCCTTGATTTCGATGTTGATGTAGCTTGTAGAAGACTATTCCTTGAATGAATGATGAGAGGCAACTTGCTTTATGAACCCTTTTGAAGATGAAGACAATATTCTTTGATCTGGCCTTCCTTAGATGATGGATGAGTGATGATATCAGAAATGCTTCTAGGGTTTTGGTATTTTTTTGTTCTACCTCCTTCATGATGATCCAAATACTCTTGCTAAAGTATATTTCTTCGATTTAGGGTTTTGGAGGATCTTGATCTCTCGCTTAGTATTCTTTGTCTCACTTTGATCCCATTCTTGAAACTCGATCCTTGTGTGTCTCCTTGATTAGATGCCCCTTCTTAACTTTAGCACCTTAGCTCCGACACCATGTTGAGAAATATAGAGCATCAATGGTTAAGTGGTTTCTCTGCTTATGATAACTTCTTGTGATCAACTTTTGAATCTTAATTAGAATCTTCTCTTTTCTTGTACTTATTATTGTGTTCTTTTCATCAAGACAATTACCATATCATGAACAAATAGAGAGACAAGAGACATAATATATAGGCTTGTTAGGCATGGAAAAAACCTCTCAATATTTGAGAGGAAAACCCAAAAAAATTTCTTCTTATAGATCTTCAATTGACAAACACCAAGACCATGACAGTGACCCTTGACACTAGAGTCCTCCCAAGACCAAGTCACTAGCCTATTTTCTAACACTACTTCTTATTCTTAGATTCCTTGATAGTCTTGGTCTCCTTCTTCTTGTATTCCTTGAGAATTTTAGTCTCCTTGAGGTCTCAAGAGAGAGACCTAATACTATACTACTTGGTTCCTTCTATCATGATCTTTTACCCAAACAAGATCACTCTAATGTGGCTGCAAGTTCTTCGACCTTCTTCTGGGACCTTCGTATCTTATGGATTTGCACGTGGGAGGATATACTACCCAAAACAATCCTTTACAAAATTTTCTTCCTTTTTCTTATTGCTTCCCTGAGATAGAGACTTCTTGGAGTATGCTTTTCACATTTCTTTCTAGACTTGCTTGACCAAATTGATTGCTTCCAAGTGAGGGCCGAATACTTGTATATATATATATATATATATATATATATATATATATATATATATATATATTCCCATGTCCTTTAGGCCAACATGATCTCAGGAATAGGCTGACTTCATCTTCTTGATTCTTCCTTCATTATAGGCCAATTTCATGAGGGCTAGTGACAAGGTCTTGGAGGATGACTTTACATAGACAAGTGTGACTCTTTACAATGTGTAACATGTCTTCACTACATGAAAATGACTCTTTTATGACTAGATGATAAAATTACTAAGAGCTCACAATGGAAACCTAAAATAAAATTTGTTGCTCATGAAACCCATGATGCAAGCATTACAATAATTTTATTTTTCTTCTTTACATCTCTTACATAAAACCATAATTTTATGTCATTGTGAAGACCAAACCTAGTTACACTTTACAACATTTATCTCTCTATATGTCTTAAGCTTCTTCCTTCCCTATATTTTCCTCCAATTCCATCTCTCAAGATCCATCTCTTTCTCAGAGACTCTTGCCTCCTCTCCGTCTCATCATATGTGTGTCCCCTCCTCTCTCTTACCCTTCTCTCCAACTCTCTTGTACTCTATATTTCAGAAATTTTATAATACTTTGACTACATATATATATATATATATATATATATATATATATATATATATATATATATATATATATATATATATATATATATATATATATATATATATATATATATATATATATATATATATATATATATATATTTGATGTCGTACAACAATTTAATTTTTTTATATAATACATATTTAAAATGCAAGATTTCAAATGTGTGTTGTACATTCACCTGGAGGGAAAATGATAATTTTCCATGGAAATATTATCTAAAATTTTCCAAAATATTAATGTTCTAGCTACCTCCATCAAAGATACATAGAGCACTTCATGTCTTCCAATTGAAACTATTTAGGTTTTATTTCTTTAAAGGTAGCTTTAGGTTATGATTACTTCAGGATTTTAAAAATATTATATATTTTATTATGTTATATTTATAAAAAAGGTTAAATAAAATTAACATATTGAGTCAGCTTGTATGACTCTTTTTGTGTTAATGACTCTTTTGTTGATGCCTATGCTATATATCAAGCACATTTATTAATGTGGTTGTGATAGCATATATTATAATATAAGAAATTTTATATTATATTGAAGTTAAGAATATTATATTAATCCAAAATTAATAAATTTAATATCCACATTAAAATATATTAATATTAAATTTTTTATATTAATATCATTCCATCATTTAATTTAATCTAATTATAATATTAATATTCTTTTAATATTAATATTAAATTTAATAAGGTTTTTACATGACATGATAACAAAAATTCTAATATGATTTGGAATTTTAAAACGAGGTAAAAGCTTAATTTTAGATCACTCGACTTTTTTTTATTTTTTTTTTAGAGGCTTGATCAAGCCATAGCGCTCGATTGAGCCTCTGTTAAAAAAATAATATGGCTCAATCAAGGGTTTACAAAACCCTCGATCGAGCTATTTGAATTTGAAATTTAAGCCCTCAATCGAGCGCTTTAAGTGCTTGATCAAGTCTCTTAAATCCTAAAATCCACAATTTCAACACCCCTTATGAGAAATTTCCCGCATCTCAATTTTGTACCCTAGTGTAGTTAGGGCTAAATTTGTCTTTAGGTAGCAGTGTTGATCACGTCAGATTCATGAAGGAATTCTCTATCCAATAGGATATGAGTTTGACAATTTTGAATTCATATGATATTTTTCATGTCTAGTTTCTTTTAAACGTAATGTTTGAAATTTTTTTGAATGTTTTTATAGAGGTTGAATAAAAAATCAACATCATAAAATATAGACAATAATAAAATTTCAAAAAATACCACTATATTTGTTTACGAGTCCTCTTGAAAAGGGTGTGTTTTTTTTCAATTTATTTAAATAGTTGATTTTTTTTACATGAACACGTGTCTACAAAATGAAATTTAAATATTACCTGCAAATATATATATATATATATATATATATATATATATATATATATATATATATATATATATATATATATATATATATATATATATATATATATATATATATATATAGATGAAAAACTCATCTCTCTTCATTTAGATCATCCACATATATATATTTTTTAAAAATTACACATTTTAGACTAAGTTATGATATGTTAACACAAGCATACCTCTTAAGATGGGTGAAATTTTGCAAGTACAAGCATTTCATTCAATGGAAAATTGACATATTATATGATATAAATAGTTCTGTAAAAAATATCATTATGACAACAACATAATTCTCCACAATTTTTCTTTTTACTCCTAATCAAAATTCACATTTCTTATATGAATTTTGAGAGCTTCAATTCCATAAAATAGTAAAAACTTGAAATTTCATCATCACATTTGGCCCAAAAGTGTAACCCATCTTCATGCTTTCACCCATTACCTATTAACTTTTTAACTATTTTATTTAATTATTTGAATATAATAAATTATGGTTTAATATAATTATTTATAATTGATGTTATTAAGTCACTAATACATAACCCACTTACCCATATATTAACACAACCAAATAAATTAAACGGTTGGTAAATGACGTCAAGCTATGAGAAACACCAAAACACTTCATGATACATTTCACATTGGTAAAGATTAAAAAATATATCAAAATTGACTAAATTAAAAATTTATTTCAAATTCCCTAGATTGAGGTGCGAGTCGGAGGACAACCCCATCAAGTCTAAGTTAATGCAAAGTAAGTCGGGGTACACACCCACCACCCCCCACATGCTCGAGGCGATGGGTGCGGTGGTTCCCTACGTGTATAAGGTTAATACCGCAGTGGAAGGTGGCATAGGCATTATGTTAGGGTTTGAGTTTGGTGGCAAGTGTTCTGCGAAGTTTGTAGGTTGTTTCAGCACCTGATGAAAAGAGATATGGTACAAGCCCAAAATCCCCTTTCTTATATAAATTCCCAAACCTTGGACCTGTGGATATGGCCACAAAATCCTATTGCAAGCTTCAGCTTAGGCTCTAAGCCTTTTATAAACCATGGACCTATTTAGAATCACAACCACCTTTTTATCGTCGCTTTATAATCAACCATCGGAAGCCACCACCGAGCCTTTAATCAACCATCACGCAGGCTTTATATATATACCTAAAACCCCCCCATGGTCATATATAACCATATAATATCAATCCTTGGAACCAACATAAAACCCACTCAAATTAATGCACGCGGACCTCAAGGATTATATGGCCGCCTTCATAAATTTCGACGAGTTCGGATTTCGGTGGTCTCAATAAAACTTTAAGCCCTGACCTCCGACGAGGTGCGGACCGGACATACCTTTAGACTCCCTTTTATATTTTTTTCAGGTCCGATGTATATCGGCACTCACTATAAACAGTAGAACCAATCCTCCGATGGAACGCGGACCCGACGCCTTCTTACACTTCTTCCTAAACTGATTTTGGATCCGTCATGTCGGCAGATTCCTTATCGGCGAGTCTTCATGGGGTTGCGGACTCGATCTCCTTTAGGCTGCTCCAAATATAATTTCGGCTCCAGATGATTTCGGCGATCTCTACCTCCACTACTCCGATGCGATACAAGGGTTCTGCGGACCCGATATGGATTTACACTCAGCTTTAATAGGCTTTCGGCTCCGATATGTGTCAGAGCTTCACACTGCTGAAGGCCCTTTCGGACCCGGTCTTCTTTTATGCTGGCTTAATAATATTTCGGCTCCGGTAATTCGGAGATTCCACATGATAGTTCCAAAGCCCTTCTCCGATGCGATGCGATATTGGATCTCGGACCCGATATGGGTCTGGACCAATATTAATACAGTTTCACGTCCGTCACACTCCCGCTTAAGGAAAAGATTACAATTTCTCTGTGTAAACAGAGTTATACACAGAGCTCTATAAAAAGGACTTAGAGAGTCCACGGAAGCAGCAGTTGAATAGAAATCACTCTGTAAACATGAATCAAGCATCAAGGCCTAATTAACCATCATGCGGAGAAATATAAAGCAAGCTTCCTCCTTCAACACACAGTAAATGAACACATAACGCGTACACAGTTAACAAACTTCCTCTGTTTTGACATAGTCAGAAACACTGCATATATTAATATAAAAGCATGAATTTACATTGAGACTTCGGTCTCGTATGCATGCACACAAATACACAGGCACGCAGGCCTAACAGTCAATGTTGCACCCTCTCATAGGCCCGATTATCAATTTTGGTGCCTCTCCTATCATAAGCCAAATTCTCCACTCTAGTGGCTCTCCTCTGGTGGCTCTCCCCTTGCCCGTAGGTTTACATTCATATATATATAATAAACATTGGTATCAAAAGCTTAAAGCTTTTACATGCATGCATATATGGTAAAAAGCCTATTGAAGCTTTATTCTATCTTTTCTCTGTTTTAAAACAGAAAAGTCTCCTTATCCACATTTATTTCTTTTATGCCTAAAAGCTCTCCCTTACTTCTAGAATCATGGAATACTCATGCTCTTATTTATTTATTTTGAGAATATCTAATTTAAATCACACTTATCAGCCTAAATATTAAAATGACTTGTAACTTAGGAAAATAATTCTAAGAATGCATGACCCGCTATGTCTACTATTTACAATAGTTTGTCTTGTGGTCTTGGTCTTCCTGGATCCCATATCTTGTTCTGCAACTGTCCAAATGCTTTATTCCTTTGCTGCCGCTGCATTTCTGCTGTCCTTTGCTCCATTTTCTTCTCCCTGTCAATCAGGTTCAGCTTCTGATTGATCTTGCTTGCTGTTATTTCTATTTTCCTCCATTTGGATTTCTGCATCATCAGCTGCCATATTTCTTCAATTTCTATGTCCAGCCTTTCTTCTGTATGGGAATTTCCTTGCCTACTGCTACTGTCTTCAAACTCTATTATTTCAGTTGTTGTAGCTGCTTTTGCTGTAACTGTTGTTATTGCTCTTCTTGTTCCCAACATTGATACTACTGTTGTCAATGTCGCCATAGATGTTGCTTCAGCTACCACCATAGATGTTGCTTCAGCTGCCACCATAGATGTTGCTTCAGCTGCCACCATAGATGTTGCTGCCATTGATGTTGCTACCTCCCAAACTTCCTGTCCCTCTGCAACATTCCTTTGCTCATCGGCTGTAGATTCTTCTGCAATTTCTTTCTCTGTCTCCAACAAACATTTCAGCCATTTCTTTTCAAGCATTTCATCAATATACTGCAATTTAACTTCAGCATAACCTCCATCTTCTTTGACAATCTTCAGTATTTGTCCTTCATCATCTTGATTGATTCTGGCAATCAAATCAAGTTCTTCAACCACTGTTGCTTCATCCTGTACTCCTGTAGCAGCTTCAAAATTTTGTCCTTCAATCTTCTTTTGGCTATACAAAAAAGCCGACTCTCTTTTATCGCATATGGTAACAAGCCTCTGTTTATGAGACATGATTGTCCCATCTTCTTTCTGCAATAGTTCTTCTTCCCTCAAGACAATTCCAAATGATGGTCTTTCTTCTACATCACCTGCACTCACAAAACGCTTGTTAAAATTAAAATCATAAGGCTGCTGTGCCTTATCTCCTTTTGGCAATAATTCAATTTGTTGTTCTATTTTCTCCTTCTTCTCTGTCAGCATATCAGTATGCTGATTCCAATCCTTCTTGCCATCTTCTGCTTCATGACTGTCATTCATAAAAACTCTCTTCTCTTGCTTGTTAGGTAAACTTGACTCAAGATAGAGTCAAAGTTGACCAGGTTAAACAGTGATGGTTTTGGGGCACATGGTATTGTGCACCCATAGTATTCTGCCTGTGGTATTATATGTAATGGAGCTTATAAAAGGCTAGAAGGACTTCATTGTAATGCAAGACCTGGAGGTGAACGGTGAAGGCTCACTTGGTCGGATTGGCCAGGGTTTTGGCCAAGGATAATGAAATTTCATTATGATTGGGTTTTTCCCTGGATTTTGTGTTTTCCTGGATAAACATGTGTATTTATGTGTTTATGGTTATTGCTGGTTAATTTTATATTTATTCCTCTCAGTATTTATTTATGTTATGCTGTAAATTTCTTAACAATTGGTATCGGAGCCAGATATTGGCTTCAAAGGGATTCTTTGATGCCAGGGGTTTTTATAGTGCCTGATGAGATCAATGCAGCCTTTCTTTTACAAATCTGGGTCTGAAAATAATGGTGGAACAATCTTACACAGAAGAACCTCAAGGAGAATGTGTGGAAGATAGTGCCGGCCAGGGATCGCCGGTGCTGGAATCTATGAGGTCTCGCAGTTGGAGCGGTTTGATAGAAGTTTTTGAGCACATCAAATTGAGAGAGGATGGATCATAATCGCAGCAGTAATAAACAAAAAAAAAAAGGTTAATGAAGTCAAAATTATTGCATGTAAATGGGCATACTAGTGTAAGACCTGGTAAGGCATGTGTACCCCTCGGTGATCACCGATAAATTCTCGGCTAGACCTAGGTGATAGGGGGGATGTCAGATTAACAATACCCCAGGTAAAAACTTTGAGGGGGTAAGAGCTAGAGTGAGCAGGATTGTCTCACTTAGCAGGCTTTGCTGGAGTTAGTCAAGGAACCCCAAGTCAAGTTTAAGGGGGGAATTGTTAGGTAAACTTGACTCAAGATAGAGTCAAAGTTGACCAGGTTAAACAGTGATGGTTTTGGGGCACATGGTATTGTGCACCCATAGTATTCTTCCTATGGTATTATATGTAATGGATCTTATAAAAGGCTAGAAGGAATTCATTGTAATGCAAGACCTGGAGGTGAACGGTGAAGGCTCACTTGGCCGGATTGGCCAGGGTTTTGGCCAAGGATAATGAAATTTCATTATGATTGGGTTTTTCCCTGGATTTGGGGTTTTCCTGGATAAACATGTGTATTTATGTGTTTATGGTTATTGCTGGTTAATTTTATATTTATTCCTCTCAGTATTTATTTATGTTATGCAGTAAATTTCTTAACATTACTTCTTCAGCAAATTAGCCTGCACATAAGTCCTTTGTCTCTCCAACTCTCTTCTTTGTAGATCTAGTTTCCTATACAATTCAACAACTTCATTAGGAGTAGACCTTGGAAATTTCACATGATTTTCCATACCTTCCCTAGTGCTTGACCCATCATCAGCTGGTCCTTGTCTTTCTGCATCAATATTCTGATTATCCTCCTTCTTTTTCATCTCCTTCTGAGATATTGCTAACTCATCATCGATCTGAACAACCTTCAAATTCAACTCTTCTTGCACAAACTCTAAAGCTTGTTCATCTCCCTGTTCTGTACCTGCAAACATGTGCAACTCATTAGTTTTTAAATCACAAGACTTTTCAGTCTTGACTGCTTCCTCCATTACTTCTTTCTGAACAGATCTGCTTGTGGAATCTTCAAATTCCATCTCTGGCACAAGAACTCTAAGTTCCTTTTTCAACAAGGCAATCACAATTTTCCTCAACCTCCTCTGCAATTGTCGCCAAGTCACTCTCTTTCCCTTCAGTGGAAAGATCCATTTTCTATTTTGATTTTCCTGCTCTTGCAGCCATTCTTCCAGTACCTGCAATTGTACCTTCATTACTGCAATCTCTCTTCCTCGAACTTCTGCAGTCATCCCATTTCTATGCCATTCCTCTAGACCTCTTCTCTGATTCTCCATGATCACTTTCTCCAGCTGTATATAAGGCCTATCTACCTTATGCTTTCCAGAACAGAATTTTGATTCTGCTGGTCTTTTCCCTTCTTCATGACAATATCAACCAATTGTCTTTCACCTGCAACCATACACCAATTGTCAGATTTAAAACCATGTGACCCTTTGGTCTTACTTGAAGTTTCAGTCTTCAAGTCTTCATCTTCACTATCTCCCAGAAGTTCTTCTTATTCTGGTTCACAAATGTATTCTTCCATTTCAACTTCCTCTTGACTCATATTTTTTCCATTTACCTTGGCATCCTCTTTCTTAAGTCCTCTACTGTAGCTTTTTCCTGAACCTCTGCTATGAATATCAGTAGTCATCTTCTTCGCCATGAGTTTCTCACCCATGAGTTGCATCAAGCCTCTACAACAACAACTCTCTTGCTGCCACTTACCTCACCAATCTTTCCCTCCAGATCTGGTCTTTTGGTAATCACCAGTCCTTTGCTGGAACCTTTCGAGCATTCTCCATTGCTCTTTCAGGCTTCTCTCATCTACAACTTTATTCAACCTCTGTTGAATCTTCCAGGTTCTTTCTTCCTGAGCTCCTTTGCAACAAGCCTCTACAACAGCTAGTCCTTATGGCTACAATCTTACCTCACTAAGCTCTCCTCACTTAGTCTTTTGGTAAGCACGGGTCCTCTGTCTGGAACCTCCTCCTGAGCAACACCTTTGCTCCTTCTAGGCTTCTGCAATCCCCTCACTCTCTCCTGAGAACACTTCAGTTGTCCTCTCTATCCAATTTCTTATTGGATTCTTCAGGTTCACTACCACTTCTCTATAAGAGTATTCTCCTTACTCTGTCTTTAAAAACTCACTTAGTTCTTCTCTCATAGCTTCTCTTTCTATCACCTGTGCATTAGCATAAAACATACTCTTAATTTAAAACAGAGCATAACATATTACCTCTCTTCTTCTACACCTTGAATGGCTTGTCCTCTGCTTGAGAAACCAACTAGAACTTACATTAAGCAATCTTGCTTTCGCCTTCCTTTAAGGAATTCTCTATTCTTGTTTACTCCAATCCTCTGTTGGACTGCTACATCTCCCACTGTAGTCTTCCATCATTCTGCTCATTGCCTTTCCCTATGTGCATGTTCCTCTTCACTTTATTTCTGTTCTGTCAGTAGTGTTGCTGTTACCTCAATCCTTCTCTGATATCAACTTTTCCTTTCTGGAATTCTTTCCCCAGCAGGAAACTCTCCCTACTCTGATACCACCTGATGAAAAGAGATCTGGTACAAGCCCAAAATTCCCTTTCTTATATAAATTCCCAAACCTTGGACCTGTGGAGATGGCCACAAAGCCCTATCGAAAGCTTCAGCTTAGGCTCTAAGCCTTTTATAAACCATGGAATTATTTAGAATCACATTCACCTTTTTATCGGCGCTTTATAATCAACCATCGGAAGCCACTACTGAGCCTTTAATCAACCATCATGCAGGCTTTATATATATACCTTAAACCCCCCCATGGCCATATATAACCATATAATATCAATCCTCGGAACCAACATAAAACCCGCTCAACTTAATGCACGCGGACCTCAAGGATTATATGGCCGCCTTCATAAATTTCGGCGGGTCCGGATTTCGGCGGTCTCAATAAAACTTTAAGCCCTGACCTCCGACGAGGTGCGGACCCGACATACCTTTAGACTCCCTTTTATATTGTTTTCGGGTCCGATGTATATCGGCACTCGCTGTAAACAATAGAACCAATCCTCCGATGGAACGCGGACCCGACGCCTTCTTACACTTCTTCCTAAACTGATTTTGGATCCATCATGTCGGCGGATTCCTTATCGGCGAGTCTTGATGGGGTTGCGGACCCGATCTCCTTTAGGCTGCTCCAAATATAATTTCGGCTCCGGATGATTTCGGCGATCGCTACCTCCGCTGCTCCGATGCGATACAAGGGTTCTGCGGACCCGATATGGCTTTACACTCAGCTTTAATAGGCTTTCGGCTCCGATATGTGTCGGAGCTTCACACTGCTGAAGGCCCTTTCGGACCCGATCTTCTTTTATGCTGGCTTAATAATATTTCGGCTCCGGTAATTCGGAGCTTCCACATGATAGTTCCAAAGCCCTTCTCCGATGCGATGCGATATTGGATCTCGGACCCGATATGGGTCTGGACCAATATTAATACAGTTTCACGTCCGTCACACTCCCGCTTAAGGAAAAGATTACAATTTCTCTGTGTAAACAGAGTTATACACAGAGCTCTATAAAAAGGACTTAGAGAGTCCACAGAAGCAGCAGTTGAATAGAAATAACTTTGTAAACATGAATCAAGCATCAAGGCCTAATTAACCTTCATGCGGAGAAGTATAAAGCAAGCTTCCTCCTTCAACACACAGTAAATGAACACATAACGTGTACACAGTTAACAAACTTCCTCTGTTTTGACATAGTCAGAAACACTGCATATATTAATATAAAAGCATGAATTTACATTGAGACTTCGGTCTCGTATGCATGCACACAAATACACAGGCACACAGGCCTAACAGTCAATGCTGCACCCTCTCATAGGCCCGATTATCAATTCTGGTGCCTCTCCTATCATAAGCCAAATTCTCCACTCTAGTGGCTCTCCTCTAGTGGCTCTCCCCTTGCCCGTAGGTTTACATTCATATATATATAATAAACATTGGTATCAAAAGCTTAAAGCTTTTACATGCATGCATATATGATAAAAAGCCTATTGAAGCTTTATTCTATCTTTTCTCTGTTTTAAAATAGAAAAGCCTCCTTATCCACATCTATTTCTTTTATGCCTAAAAGCTCTCCCTTACTTCTAGAATCATGGAATACTCATGCTCTTATTTATTTATTTTGAGAATATCTAATTTAAATCACACTTATCAGCCTAAATATTAAAATGACTTGTAACTTAGGAAAATAATTCTAAGAATGCATGACCCCCTATGTCTACTATTTACAATAGTTTCCCTTGGGTTGAATGCTCCTGCATCAGCACCCAAGAGATTGTACTATGGACGAGGGACCCCACGGAAAAAGAAGCGCAATGGCACCAAAAGAGGTTGTGGACTCTTCAGCTACAGGAGAGGGTAACCTGGTATGTAAATTTCTTCTTCTCCCCCTCCTCCATGCATCTCTATGTCTGGTTTTGGGATTGGGTTTTGCATGGGGATGAATTGCCTGCAGGTGGGTGTAAATTGGGATGGTGGAAGCCTCTAAAGTTGGTAGCTTGGAAGCAGTACGTTATCTTAACGGGTATAGCCTTTGTGTCGATTTTCTATGAAATTATCCTCTCCCAAATGGGGTTATTTGGGATATGGGACAGTGGTGTTAGTCCTGGGGAATGTTGTTTTCTGTCCTAGTTTGAAGACTTTGGGGTCTGGGGTTCGGTTGCCTTCAACTCTACATATAGGGTATGATTTACTGTTTTTTTTGGGGTTTAAAGGAAACCTGCATCCCTACATACTTGGTGTAACCGACATGGTAATGACTTGGCTGGTTTTCTTGCTTAGCTTTGCACCCATGGCCTATGTAAAATCTTTCGCAGAGTCTCATTTGTGGTGTTGCACCATCCTAGGTTTGAGAATTATCATGGGCTCTTAATTTCTATTTTTGGTTGTTATGCAAATGGGCCTAGGGGTAAAAAAAATAAATTCCTAGGTGGGTTGGAGGAGCTCGATGGGAGGCAAGAAATGTGAGTGGCAGAGAGCCAAAATTTAATATTAAGGCAATTATGATTTCTTTCTCCCACGGAACCTGTGAAGAGAGGTAGGCCCACCTGGGAGAGAAGGGCTTGTGGGCTAAAATAGCCACCTGCAGAGGAATTTGGCAACACGCATTTTCTTACCAAGTATTGGGACTGAATAGTGATGGAAAGGGCAATGAAGGCAAGAGGCCATGGTAGGAGGCCTCGAGCGGCTGAGCATGAGGAACATCCCAGTTCCTCAGGTGGAAGAAGGGGTCGTAATCCAGTCACCGGCTTCATGAATGAAGTGACCAACGCATTCTATGAAGGGACCAATGAAGAAATTAGGAGACTAATCAAGGAATGGGAAGCCAACCTGAACTGCCAGGTGAGTGTGACATATATAAAGATGGAGGATTGGTGAGCCATGGTACCGAACCCTCGACACACTTGCGAGTGGATGACCCAGTTGAAACAGACCTTGTACCCGTATTGGATCATGAAAAACCTCCTGGGAAAGGACCTCGAGCAAATTTTAGTAAGCATGGCGACAACACTGTAGGACTTCCCCAGTTACAAGTAGGACTGCCAGAAACTGCAATTCCAAATGCAAAAAAAGGATGGACACCTTGACCGCATCATGAGTCGTATCCCATGTCTTCCCTTATAGAGATTGTTGCTTGGTTCCAATTCTAAGGACCTGACTCTGGTTGAATCACTTCTGCTAAGCAAGGTGAATAGGATGATAGTTGGTTTTTAATTTTTGACTAGTTCATATGCGGATAGCTTTTAATTTTCAGTTTGAAGTTGTATATGTTTATAGGAAAATAGAGTATGGACAAGGACATGAGATTCAAACTTATATAGCTTGGGTAGAAAGACTTATCACTTTTTGTTACTAGATGTCTTATTATGTAGTTAGGTGGCCAACAGACTTGGTTTCCCACTGGGAAAGTTGAGGCCACATAACCAGTTTAATGTGGTTGTAACTTACTTATTTATTAATGAAAATGGAAGGATCTACCAAACTTACAAAAAAAAACTTTATTTAAAATTAAAAACCACTAATTTATCTCTAACTTCTTGCTTTCCTATTCACACTTGCGATAAGTTTGAGAATGATTTTTTTTAAGTGAATACTGTCTAATGCATGTCACAAGTAGGTGTAATCACAACAATATCAATTAGGTAAAGTAGGTGTAATTACAACAATCTATAATGGTAAAGTAACAACTGGATCTATAATGGTAAAGTAACAACGAGAGAATCTTCGATTTTGAGAGAAACATGCAATGTATTTAAAGCTCATTTAAATCATATTTTATTTTATTTAGGTATGAGAACATCAATCTATCTTTAATGAAAGTACTAGTTATAGCTTCTTAGATCTGAATTATAAGATCTTCATAATGAATTTTATCAATATGTTAATATTTTTCGTATTTTTCATATTTTATTTTTTAATTGTTTAGATAAGAAAAGTAATATGTTCGATATATATAATTTTCTCATTAGTTGGCACCTTTTATTTTGTTTATTTTTAATGTTGTCATGAGTAGCCAGTGTTATGGTTCACATGTTTATCGTCAAAATGGTTTCTATGCACTTTTACGTTTCATATAACTTTATTTATTTTGACATTCCAAAAGCAACACTTCTCAGCTTACTCAACATACACGTTTGGAGTGTGGTATTTGGTGGAAGCGGTAGGACACTGATTAATCAAGTCTATATTGTTTGCATTTGCACCACATTCTTTTTGGGTTAAACTTGGAATCAAGAAATGTTGAAGATAATGGAGAATATCCTAGAATAGGTAGAGTTGGTTCACGTAGCCTTAGGATAGGAATTAGTTTCTATTTCTTAGGATGCTATTCTAACTTCCTAAAACCATGTATTCTATCTAATGTGTAATGTTGATGAAAAATGTAGAGCATTCTGTAAAGCTAGACTCTCCTAGTTTAGACTCTCTTTCGTAGAGATGACTAGTGGGTTTTATTTCTTAATACAAACATTGCCATTTTTATCATGGTATCAGAGCGTCAGGGCTGAGGAACCTGTATGCTCGCTGGTGGGTGGTTCTTTGAACCGAAATCGTCACAAGTTTTGAGTGGATAGTCGCGACGATAGCACTACTACACTTCTCACATTTTTTAATTTTTCGATCGTCACAGTTTTCCAGTGTATTTCTACGATGATTGCGACTAGCCTCAGAAAATTGATGTATTTCTGTGACGGTTGCAGCTAGTCTCAAAAAATTGGTGTATTTCTGCGACGATTGTGTAAATCAAAGAAATTGCAAAGGGAGCCAAGAACAAGGCTGTAGCTGTCAGAGAAGCTAAGTGGGGAAGCCAAGAACAAGGCTGTAGTTGAAAACATAAGGTTGTCTGGAGGCTGAGAAGGAAGACACAATGATCTACGTGTGTGCTGCGAGATCAAACAACAGTGATCTGTCTCTGTCACAGATCTGGGGTAAAGTTAACATCTTTTACCTGTCGATTTTTTTTCTAAATCACCAAGATGAATAACAACATATTTGAAGCATGCATGAACGAGCATAATAAGCTCAATGGTTCCAATTATGCAAATTGGAAGTTTAAGATGCAGACTCTGCTAGAAGAGCAAAGTGCTTGGACAATTGTGAATGGGGATGAGCCGAGGCCCGTGGCTGGATCAACATCGATCCCAGATTGGGAGAAACGAGAAAGAAGATCAAGGACAATGTTAGAGATTTCAGTGAAAGACTGCATTATACCACACATCGGAGAAGGTAAGTCAGCTAACGAGATCTAGGGAATTCTAAAGGAATTGTATGAGATCAGAAACTCAAATCATCTTTTGTTCCTCAAGAGTAAGATAATATCCATGAAGATGGAGGAGAATGAAACGATAGCTTCATTTGTAGCAAGGATCAAGGATCTGAAAACCAAATTATTATATATTGGTCATACAATGGACGATACAGATCTTGTGACCATTATAATGAATGGTGTCACTGATGATTATCAGTTGTTCATCACTGGGATTAATGCCAGAGAAAAGATCCCACATTTTGAAGAGCTGATAGGTATACTGATGCAAGAAGAAGAGAGGAGGTCGACTTTGAAGCCCCAGAGTGCCGATATTGCATTGGTGGTGAGGAAAAACTTCTACAAAGGGAAAGGAGGTCCACAATAGCAAAATGGAGCAAGTTCACAGAAACAGCCAAATCTGACCCAAAATATGAACCCGAATAAAAACAACTCTGAAACTAAATGTTTTTATTGCGGAAAATTGGGTAATATTGCTAGGGAATGTAGGAAAAAGAAGTATCATGAAGAACAACAGAAGTTGAAGAGACATGTTAGTCATCTTGTGAATGGTGATCAGGTGCAGAATTTAAGATTGTTCATGGCAGATCGTGATGAAAATGTTGATGCAGACATCTGGTATGTAGATTTAGGAGTGTCAACACACATGATAGGGAACAAGCACTGGCTAGAGGATTTTAAAGAGATCAACGAAGGTGCACATATTTACTTAGGAGATGACAGAAGTCATCAAATCAAAGGATTTGGGAAAGTTTTTGTCATTCTACCTGATGGTAATATTAAACAAATTTATAATGTAATGTATGTGCTTGGCATAACAAAGAACTTGATTTCTGTATCAATGATTATAGATGAAGATTTGAAAGTTGAATTTTTAAAATCTAACTATTACATTAAGGATCTGTTAGATGGAATGAAGACAATTGCTACATGAATCTGAACAGGAGGACCGTACATGTTGGATGTGAGACCTGCACCGGTTCGAGCATTGACATCAACAAGCCTGACTACAGAAGAGCTTTGGCACCAGATATTTAGCCACATCAATTACAATGATTTGATGTTACTACAGAGGAAAGACATGGTAAGAGATCTTCCTATGCTAAAGCAAGTACATAATAATTGTGATGCTTGTACTTTAGGAAAAATGCATAGAGAATAATTCCATGTTAGAGTAGAAAAGAAACAGAGGGATATACTGGAGTTAGTACACACATAACTTTATGGTCCCATGTAGAAAAAATCATTAGGAGGTGCAGTGTATTTTCTATTGTTTATTGATGACTATACGAAGTTTTCTTGGGTGTATTTCTTAAGTAAGAAGAGTCATACATTCGAATACTTTAAGCAGTTTAAAAATATGATTGAAATACAAATAGGGAAACAAATAAAAATTCTTTGTTCTGATCAAGGGGGAGAATATAGGAAAGATGAGCTGATCAGATATTGTAAAGATCATGGAATTGTGTAGCAATTTATAGTACCCAATACTCCACAACAAAATTGAGTAACAGAAAGGAAGAACAAAACTCTGGTGGAATGTGCAAGAAGTATGTTGAAAGGTAAGAATCTTTCAAATATTTTTTGGGTTGAAGCAGTGACTACTGTAGTTCATTTAAAAAATAGGAGTCCTATAAGAAGTCTTGAGTTTAAAACTCCTTTTGAAGCTTTGTATGGATATAAGCCTACAGTAAAACACTTAAGAATATTTGGATGTAAAGCATTTGCCCACATACCCAAGGAAGATAGAAAGAAATTAGACTCAAAAGCCATCAGATGCACTTTTATAGGGTGTTGTTCATCACATAAAGCATACAGATTATTTAATCCCTCTACTCACAAGATCTTTGTTAGTAGAGATGTTAAATTCCATGAGCAGGATAGTGAAGAAATTAATGAGCACTATGATGGATGGGACATTCTGTAATTTGAAGAAGAGGATGCAGAGAACAATCAGGATCAGTAGCAAACAAAGGCAGAGGATGAACAACAACAACAACAACAACAACAATAGCAACAGCAACAAAAGTAGCAACAAGAAGAAATAAGGTTTGAAACCACCACCCCACCACTCAGGAGATCAGGTAGGAAAGCTCAAATGCCTGTAGGATACAGGGAAAATGCATCTATAATTAGTATGATAAATGTTGTTGAACCATCTAGTTATCAAGAAGAAAATGAAAGTAATGAATGGAAGATAGCTATGGAACAGGAATATGATTCAATAGTCAGAAACAACACTTGGGAATTGGTAGAGCTCCCTAGAGGAAAATAGGTCATAGGCTGCAAATGGTTATATAAATCGAAAATGAATGCAGATGGAACTATAGAAAAACTGAAAGCTAGGTTGGTTGCAAAGGGGTAGACACAAAAAGAAGGGATAGATTATTAGGAAAACTTCTCCCCTGTAGCTAAATTGAACACCATCAAAATGTTAATTTAAGCTACTAAGAAACATTGAATGATGCACCAACTAGATGTAAAGTCTACATTTCTGAATGGGGAACTGAAAGAAGCGGTTTATTTAGAGAAACCGGAAGGGTTTGTCCAGAAGAGAAAAGAACATTTAGTCTATAGGTTGAAGAAAGCACTCTATGGACTAAAATAAGCTCCCAGGTCATGGTATGAGAAAATTGATTCATTCTTTCTACAAGCTGGATATCGAGTAAAAATGATCCTAATCTTTACACCATGAAAGATGAACAAGGGTGTGTAGTGCTGATTTCATTATATGTAGATGAATTGATAATTACAGGTGATGCTATATATCTAATTGATGAAATAAAGTAGCAGATGTCACAGATGTTTGAGATGGATCATATCTGTGAACTCAGATATTGTTTAGGTCTCGAAATTTGGAGAAATTTGGGTCAAACATTTATGTCTCAAGAAAAGTATGTCAAAGGCCTATTAGAGAAGTTTAGAATGGATCAACGCAAGTCTCCACAGGTAGCATTGCAGCAGAACATCAAATTGCAGTGTGAGGATGGCTCAAAAGCAGTGGATGCAACACTTTACAGATAGCTCGTTGGGAGTTTAATCTAACTAACCACCACTAGACCTAATTTGGCTTATGCAGTCAACGTGTTAAGCCAGTTTATGTCTAAGCCACTTGAAAGCCACTAGAATGCAGTGAAGAATGTTTTTAGGTATCTACAAGGTACTGTAGATTATGGAATTATTTACACTGACTCTTCTGATGTTAGATTGGAAGGATTTGCAAATTCAGATTGGGCATGAAATGTAGATGATCGCAGATCTATAATAGGTTATTTATTCAGTCTTGGATCCGGGGTGATTACATGGAGCAGCAGGAAACAAAACACTGTCTCCTTGTCCTCAGCAGAAGCAGCGTATCAATCAATGTGTGCAGCAACGTGCGAGGCGGTTTGGTTGCGGACACTTCTCCAGGATGTTGGGGAAGAGAAGACAATTGCAACAACAATCAAATGCGACAACCAAAGTTCAATCAAGCTGGCCAACAATCCAGTGTTTCATAAAAACACTAAACATATTGATACTCAATTCCCTTTGTTAGGGATAAAGTGCAATCTAAAGAAATTCATCTGGAATATTGTAATACATGTGATAATGTTGCGAACATTTTCACTAAGCCCCTTGGAAAAGTAAAATTTCAAATGTTTAGGGAGATGTTAGGCATATATGTGAACTCATTCTCCATTAAGGGGAGTGTTGAAGATAATGGAGAATATCCTATAATAGGTAGAGTTGGTTCACATAACCTCAGGATAGGAATTAGTTTCTATTTCTTAGGATGTTGTTCTAACTTCCCTAAAACCATGTATTCTATTTAATGTGTAATGTTGATGAACAATGTAGAGCGCTCTATAGAGCCAGTCTCTCCTGGTTCAGACTCTCTTTGGTAGAGCTGACCAGTGGGTTTTATTTCTTAATACAAACATTGCCATTTTTATCAAGAAATTCTTCTCGGGAGTAAAATATCATTTTACATACCCAAATATTGAGTTTTACGGATTGAGCTTTCTATATTAAGCTTTCTGATAATGGAAAATTTTAAATCAGCAGTTATATAATTTAAATGATAATAAATATTAAGATAAATATTTATTTTATAATACATTTAATATTTAAAAAAAATCATAAATATGGAAAGCATTGTGACAATATAGAGTGGGAAACAAAAATATGGTAATAATATAGGGTTTTCTGTGAGACAAATTAAGTATTGCGTCTTATGAAAAGGTAGATATTGAGTTTTGTGGAGCTTTATGGGCTGTGTTGATATTAAGTTTTATGTAATTTGTTATATTGAAAAATTTTGAGCTAATATGGTTATATAAATTAAATGGTTGATAAATGTTGATAGGCGTCAATTCATAATAAGTGTTATATACTAGTTGTCACTTAGTTTAAATATATTTAAATTAAAGTAAAAAACAATAAATATTTGTTGTTGGATAGATCGATAAACTAGGAGGAGTACTAAGTTTTGTAATATCTTAAAATTTCAATGAATCATATTTGCTCATAGAAAACAAATGTGTTTATCAATTATGTTAGCCCATGAGAAAATATCTTCTCTAAAAAGTGAAAAGTTGGAAAAATTAATTTTCTAAATGATTTGTTTATTTAATTTTGTTTTTTTTTTTCTATTTATCAGTTTTTATTTAAATGATATATATATATATATATATATAATTCCAATTGCAAATACAAAATTCCAATAATCATGTTATGATACTTGTAACACCTAAACATTAACAATATGCATAGATATAAAAAAAAAAAAATTACCATAACCGATGACAAAGTTATCATTCTCGTGAATTGGAGATTCCATTAATTACACAAATAATAAAAATCAACATATTGGAGGACGTTTTTATTGCAAACATATTGTTATATTAAATATACAGATTTCGTCGTACCTGGCCTTGTTATAATACACATGTTTTTTAAGGCATAACATACTTTGCACATGTTAATAAATTATGTATAGTGCTCACTTTATTTCTTATACACATGGCTCGGATGGCCTGCGGTTGAATGGCCGCCAGCTGCCAAGATCCTCTTCCTCTGGATGCCATCTATAGCATGCAACACCGTCCAATCAAAGGACTAGATCTGACGGTCCACCAGAATCTGAGTTGCTATGCTAACGACCCGATATCCTATCCCTGATCTTCAGTCATTTGGCTTGGTCCAGTTCTTGGAGGTTTGTGCTGCGAAACCCTGGCTTCATCGGCGACACTCTCCGTCAGACAGACATCACTTCTCCAGCTACACATCGTGGATAGTTTACCCAAAACTTCAATGTTTCTAGCCGTTATGGCCGTAAGCTTTCCACTATTGCTCATGGCCATCTACGTTATACATGTGAGACTGATATATAAATGAGTTATTCATTTTCCGCTTCAGAAATTTATTTTTATTGTTGTTATTTCGTGTTTTACTATGTGTTCTGCAGGTACTGCGACTACAACAACATTTGATACCTATGATCCAAAAGACAAAGATGCTCCCAACCTCTGATATGTTAAGGTGTTAAGAGCATTTGATTCTTTTTCAGTTGTTTGACAGTTTTCCTATTCTACCGCGTTGTTTTAACCACTACGACACTTTGATGCAGGATGGCTTTTGCCCACTAGGATTTGAGTGCAAGTGCCCCAGGCCAGAATGCCAGGCTACCAAAGGACCCAAGCTTCTTTAACATGGTTTGAACAGGTATGAGTGCCTTCCTTAAGGTTTGCTGGTGTCGGATTATTTTATGTTTAATATTTTAAGCAATCTACATGAGGGTTTCCTCTTAAGGTTAAAATTCAGGTTACAAAACCCTTGCTTGTATTAAGTTGAGCCCTCGTAGAGGGATCAGGCTTCATCATTGTTTTGAGGACAATTCTTCTATCGAGGGTTCGCACATCCTCCCGGTTGTATAACAATTTAGTTATTTTGTGACTGTTAAAGTGTACAGTTAAGTAATTCCTTTGTTTTTACATTTTATTAGCAATCAATGGATTTGGGTTCCTTTTCCTTTAAATGTCATTCGCTGAATACATGTTCCTTTAACTAGCCTATGATTTTTCCTAGCATGTGTATTGGTTACTTGCAGTTCTTTTACCCAAGTTAACCCATCCTACCAGAACATCGTTCCTTGGTGTCCACCACAGACTGGCTGACGGGATCAATCTGAAAATAACCCTAACTCACTCAAACCCTTGCTTTCTTTTTGGATATAATTTCTTGTTTGTTCTCTGCAAATTAATCCTCTGCAATTTACAAGATTGGCTCCTATTTCTGTGGTCTGAAAGGTTTAATATCAAAATTTCTTTCTTCAATTAGCTATCTGCTAATGGAAACCTCCGCGGCTACTCACATTGATATGTGTTGCTTCTTGAGATTACTTTATGCATGCATAGCTCCTAATGGTCTCTTATTGACGACAATGTTTGATTTCTCCGGAACATGTGTTTAGAGTCCTGGTTTACACAGAAATGAATTCGGCATTTTACTTTCGAGTAGAGTAATCTTGATATGAGGGTTTTTATTGACTACACAGTATTAGATTACACCCACTACTAGTCTTTAGGTATACCTATTTCCATTTCTCGCCAGGAATGGTCGCGTAACCGAACTGTCTCATATAATCCTTACTTATATAAAAGTTCTTATTTTCTATAACAGGACTTGTTTCGTATTTCATTTGGTTCATATAGTTTACACATGTATAGATTCTTGGTTCTATAAGCATAGTTACTATATCCAGACAATGAAAGCTATTTCTTCCCACAACCTTCGATATTCACCGTTGGTCTATAATAGCTTTGTAGACATTATTTGAAACTAGTTACCCATGTTAGTTATAACTGATTAAATGAAACAAAATAATAGTTTTCAATTTAAATGTTAACTTTCTCAATCCATTCACTTCATACTACATGAAAATAATATAAAAGTATGTATTAATAATTGTCAATCAGATTTATACTTCTACCAGACAATATTAGCAAGTTTGCATTTCCTATTTATCTATTTAAATTCCTACAGTTAACAGATAATAATCACAGATACGTATATAACACTTATCTTCCATCGAAAGACTAATTTACTATCAGATGAACCTCTCCACCCTTCCAATGAGAATTTTGGCAATTATGTCCAATATTCTCCCCCCAAGCTCCTCTTTGTCCCTCAAATTAGTTTCTCAAGGCAACAATTCTTATTGCTTTGGCCTCAGGACCCCAAGTCCAGCCCGCAAATTCTTTCTTCCTCCAGGGAAGTCACTCTTAAGGGTTCTCCCACTGAACTCTCGTTCAACTCAAGGAATCTTTTCTTTCTTTCTTTTTCCAACACCTCCTTTTCCCTTCTCCCTTCGCTCTTGTAGGAGAAAGGCAGCTAAGGAATAACTACTCCTAATTGATAACTGTCTGGTGAAAAGAGAGTTATTTAGGTTCATCATTAATTCCCTAGATCTTTCATAGAGACAACGTTAATATTTCTATAGCTTAACTTAATTATTATTCGTAATGAATGAAATCACAATAACCAATTGTTTATCAGTTTTACTCAACAGTAATAGTAAAAAAGAAAATGTCCAAAAAATAACTTAAAGGTCTGGGGATGTCACATATTCCCCCCCTTAGCGGAACAACATCCACGTTGTTCATTCTTCAATCTACTCTTGAAATAATTCAGGATACACCTATTGCATAAAGTCTTTATCTTCCCAAGTGGCTTCTTCCGAGCTGAAGTGCTTCCATTGCACTTTAACCTAGATGATAGCTTGCCTCCGCAATGTTACTTCTCTCTGATCGAGTATGCATAGGGGCTCGACTAGGAATTATCCTTCCGGTTTGACCTGCCACAAATACCACTGTTATATAATTGACACGCACATAAGCATTATATACAGATAACAAGTAGATTTTCCTATGTTATATACATATTTTTATTTTTACCTGAAGCTCTTACCAATTTATAATGTGTCTGGGGTCATACACATACTTCTTTAAAAGGGAAACATGGAATACATTATGAACCCAAATGTGGTTGGGTAGGGTTAATTAATAGGCCACTGCTCCTATTCTGTCTAGAATCTGGAAAGGGCCACCGAACAGGGGGGGGGGGCGTGAAGTCTGGCACATTTTCCCCATCTCAATGTGCTTCTCTTGGGTTTAATTCACACATAACCTGATCTCCTACCTAGAACTCCTAGTAGGTTCTCTTTTTATCAGCATACAATTTCTGCCTATCTTGAGCGGCCTTCAAATTTTGCTGAACCTTTTTCATGGTTCTTTCCATTTCCTACAGCATATCCGGTCCTAATATCATTTTGTTCTCGGGATTGTTCCAATTTGTAGGGATGGTACATTTCCTTCCATAGAGTACTTCAAAAGGACTCATTTTAAGTGATTCATGATAACCATTGTTGTAAGAAAATTCTACCAAATGTAGATACTCTTCCCATTTTCCAGGTTGTTGCATCACATACATGCGCAACATGTCCTCTACCACTTGATTCACTCTTTCAGTTTGTCCATCGGTCTGGGGGTGATAAGCGATGCTAAAGTGAATTTGTGTACCTAGCCCAGTGAACAATGCTTTCCAAAAAGAAGAGGTAAACTTAACATCCCGATCAGATATTATGACTCGAGACATGCCATGCAGTCGGAAAATCTCCTTCATAAATATATTTTTTATTTGGGTTGTTTGGTACATGGACTTGACAGGTATAAAATGATCTTTCTTGCTCAGTTTGTCTACCACAACCATAATCAAATCATTTTGTCTTTTAGATTGAGGTAATCCAGTTATAAAATCTAAAGTTATTGTATCCCATTTCCATTCAGGGATGGGTAAGGGATGCAGTAACCCAGCAGGATGTTGATGCTCAACTTTGACTTGCTGACATTCCAGGCATTTGGCTAAATATTCAGCAATGTCCTTTCTCATACCAGGCCAATAGTAGTTTTTCTTGATAGCAAAGAAAAGATTTTGATAGCCTGGGTGAGCAGCATAAGGACTTCTGTGAAATTCATCTAACATGATTTTCTTTAATGACAATTGATTAGGAACATAAATATGATTTCTAAACATCAATAAATTCTCAGAGTTAATACTATACTCTCTTTGCTCTACCGAATTTTGTGTATATTTTACTTGTTGCCAAAGATAGTCGTATTCAGGGTCCTTTTGCGTTGCTTCCTTTAGTTGATCAGCAAAATTGAATTCAACTTGACTAAATGAAATCTCGTAGATATGGTGCAACTTCCTACTTAATGCATCTACCACTTTGTTTTCTTTTCCCTTTAAATGTTTGATTTCAAAATCAAATTCACTTAAGAATGTAGTCCACAGGTGTTCTTTATGTTCCTCAATACTTATGGAGTACACCAAAATGTCATCAATAAATATAAGAATGAATTTATCCAGGTAAGGATGGAAAATTCCATTCATCATACTCATGAATGTTGTTGGAGCGTTAGTGAGTCCGAATGGTAGGACTACAAACTCGTAATGGCCATAGCATGTTCTAAATGCAGTCTTGTATATGTCTTCATCTTTAATTCGAATCTGATGATATCCTAATCTTAAATCAATTTTTGAAAATACCACCGCTCCTTTAACTTGATCAAAGAGGTCATCAATTCGAGGTAAGGGATACTTATTCTTAATGGTTAACTTGTTCAGTTGTCTGAAATCTATGCATAAACGCAAAGTACCATCCTTCTTCCTTACGAACAAAACCAGGGCTCCCCAAGGGGATACGCTGGGTCGAATATAACCTTTATCTAACAGCTCCTAGAGCTGTATTTTTAGTTCGGTTAACTCAGGGACACTCATTCTGTAGGGGGCTTTGGAAACTGAGGTAGCTCCAGGGACCAATTCTATGGTAAATTCAAGTTTCCTCTTGGGTGGTAGTCCGGGAATATCTTTTGGAAACATGTCTTTAAACTCTTGGACCACCAGTATTTTCTCCAAGACTGACAATTTATCTTTGGAGTTTGTATACCCTACTTGAACCACATATATTTGACAACCTTTACACATGCATCTTGCTAATTGGTGGGTTGTAACAGGTCGTAACTTGACTTCTCTTTTAACACCCTGAATTTCTATTCTGGTACCATCATTTGACAGAAAATCAATGGTCTTATCCTTACAGTTTACTAAGGCCCACTGTTGTTCCAACCAATCCATGCCTATCAGGACATCATAGGAACCTAATGGTATTATATTTAAATCTGTCTTAATCTATTGTCCTACCAGTTTTATTTCACAGTCCTTTATTTTTGCACTAACTCTTCTTTTAGCACCTATGGCTAGTTGAACCAACCACGGGTTCTTAAATTTTAAACTTTTTAGATGGCATAAATCAACTATTCTGGGACTGACATAGCTCAAGTTGGCACTTGGATCTATTAAAATGGAAACAGGGTGATTGGATATTTTACCTTCGAGTTCCACCATCGAGGGTTGATAATCTTCTTGGTGATCTTCCAATGTTGCATTAATCTGGGGTATGTTCCGCACCATATCACCAATAGTAGAAGCTTCGTGAACATTTGCAACAGGTTCTATTCTCCCTCTATGAGGGCAATTCTTGTAGTAATGGGGTTCCCCACAACCCCAACACTGCAAGGGAGGTTTAGGAATCTGACTAGTTTCCAACTTACTTGATGCTTCATTTTGTTTTATTTCGTTCTGAGGTCTGTACCTTTGCTGATTTCTGTTAGTGGATCCATTTGGTCCCTTTCGTCCTGGATATCTGGTACCTGTATTCTTCATGTTCTTATTATTTGTAAAAAATTTCTGCCCTTTCTTACTTGGCCAATTTTTATTAACCTCACCCTTCTGTTTCATCTGATGGTAACAGATCCAAGCCTTTCGGACTGCTTCATCCATTGTTTTTAGATTATCAAACTCCAATTTCTCCTTCATGAAGGCAGGTAAGCTGTTGATAAAGCACTAGAATTTAGCCTTTTCTTCACAGATGTAAGGAACATATCTTAATAGTGAGGTGAACTTGGCTATAAATTCATCCATAGGCTATTGTCCTAGTTTCAAGTCATGAAATTCTTTTTCTTTATCGTCATAGAACCACTCAGTCAAATATCTATCCTTGAAATGCTTCTGAAATTGTTCCCAGGTGACCTCCTGCTCATTGATTTCTTTGACTGTTTTGATTTCTTCCCACCACAGGGTGGCCTTTCCTTGCAACTGATAAATTGCTAACCTTGCCCTCAAATTGTCATCATATTCATATATTTGGAAATATTTATTCATATTAATTAACCAGGCCTCTGCCGCTTCTTCGGCCTCACCATTATATATCGGTGGTTTGATCTTTTTGAACTCCCCTTGGAGTTCCGTCTTTTTCCTTTTTAATCCATTTTTACCAGAGACGTTATCAAATTCTTCTTCATTACTAGTTTGTCCCCCTTCAGACTCCTGACGTTCCTCTTGTTGTCTGCATGATTCTATCTTGTTCTCTTCTCCTTGACTGGGGTTTAGATTCCTCTGATTCTGCCTATTTGACAGACTTTTCATAATCTTTTCTTGTTCCAAATGTAATATTTCGTTATCAACTCATAGACTCTGCATCTCTGCCTGTAAATGCTGGATTGCTTTCAATAAAGCAACATTTGTACTTGATTTGATTCTCCCAGTTTGTACCCATACTTCTGGGTTACGTCCTTCAGTTCCACCGGAGGGGGTGGATACTACTCCTTGTCTCCTGTTGCGTTTGCTACTCCTCTATGCATCATAACTGTTTTGTTATTTCTACACTCATTTACTCAGGCCTCAGTGTAGTAACCTCAGGGATCTGATACCAATTGTAACACATAAACGTTAACAATATGCGTAGATATTAAAAAACATTTACCATAACCGATGATAAATGTATCAATCTCGTGAATTTGAGATTCCATTAATTACACAAATAATAAAAATCAACATATTGGAGGACATTTTGATTGCAAACATATTGTTATATTAAATCTACAAATTTCGTCATACCCGGCCTTGTTATAATACACATATGTTCTTTAAGGCCTGACATACTTTGTACATGTTTAATAAATTACGCATAGTGATCACTTTAATTCTTATACACATTTCTCAGCTGGCCTGCAGTTGAATGGCCAGCAACTACCATGCGCCTCTTCCTCCGGATGCCATTTATAGCATGCAGCGTCGTCTGATCCAAGGAATATACATGACAATCTACCAAAATCTGAGGTGCTATGCTAACAACCTGATATCTTGTCCCTTCTCTTTAGTCATTTGGCTTGGTTTAGTTCTTGGAGGTTTGTGCTGCGAAACCCTAGCTTCATCGATGATACTCTCCATCAGACAACCCTTGCTTCTCTAGCTACACGTTGTGGATAATTTTCTCGGAACTTCAATGTTTCCAGTCATTCAGGACATAAGCTTTCCACTATTGCTCATGGTCGTCTACGTTATACAGATGAGACTGTTATACAGAGGATTTAGTCGTTTTCCGCTCTAGACATTTAGTTTTATCATTGTTATTTCGTGTTTTACCTTTACTGTGTAACTTAACTAAGAGAGACTACCTTGTTCTATAGGCACCGTGACTACAACAACCTCCGATACCTATGATGCGGAAGACAAAGATGCTCCTAGCCTCTGATATGGTAAGGCATTAAGAGAATTTGATTCTTTTTCAGTTGTTTGATAGTTTACCTATTCTACCACATTGTTTTAACCACTATGGCACATCAATGCAGTATGGCTTCTACCCACTAGGATTTGAGTGTGAGGGCCCTGGCCCAGAACACCTGGCTACTGGAGGACCCAAGCTTCTTTACCATGGTTTGAATGGGTATGAGCACCTTCCTTAAGGTTGGTTGTTCTCATACTATTTTGCGTTTAATGTTTTAAGGAATCTGCATGAGGGTTTCCTCTTAAGGTTAAAATTAGGGCTATAAAACCCTTGCTTGTATTAAGTTAAGCCCTCGTAAAGGCATCAGGCTTCATCACTGTTTTGAGGACAATTCTGCTATCGAGGGTTCACACATCCTCCCAATTGTATAACAATTTAGTTATTTTGTGACTGTTAAAGTGTACAATTTAGTAATTCCTCTGTTTTTACATTTTATTAGCAATCAATGGATCTGGGTTCCTTTTTCTTTAAATTTCATTCATGGAATGCGTGTTCCTTTAACTAACATATGATTTTTTCTAGCATGTGTATTGGTTAGTTACAGCTATTTTACCCAATTTGACCCATCCTACCAGAACATCGTTCCTTGGTGTCCACCCCGGACTCGCCGAAGGAATCAATCTGGAAATAACCCTAAGTCACTCGAACCCTTGCTTTCTTTTTGGGTATAATTTCTTGTTTGTTCTCTGCAAATTAATCATCTTCAATTTATAGGCTTGGCTCCTATTTATATGGTTTGAAAGGGTTAATATCGAAATTTCTTTCTTTAATTACCTATTTGCTGATGGAAGCCTCCGCAGCTACTCACATTTATATGTGTTGCTTCTTGAAATTACTTTATGCATGCATAGCTCCTAATGGCCTCTTATTGACGACAATGTTTGATTTCATTAGAATATGTGTTTAGAGTCCTAGTTTACACAGAAATAAATTCGACATTTTACTTTCAAGTAGAGTAATCTTCATGTGAGGGTTTTGATTGAAAACACAGTATTAGATTACACCCACTACCAGTCTTTAGGTATACCTATTTCCATTTCTCTCCAGGAATGGCCGCTAACCGAATTGTCTCATATAATTCTTACTTATATAAAATTTATTGTTTTCTATAATAGGAGTTGTTTCGTATTTCATTTGGTTCATATAGTTTACACATGTATAGATTCTTGGTTCTATAAGCATAGTTACTATATCCAGACAACTAAAGTTATTTCTTCCTACAACCTTCGATATTCTCCATTGGTCTATAATAACTTTGTAGAGATTATTTGAAACTACTTACCCATGTTAACTATAACTAAGTAAATGCAACAAAATAACAGTCTTCAATTTAAATGTTAACTCTCTCGATCCATTCACTTCATACTACAAGAAAATAATATAAAAGAACACATTAATATTTGCAATCATATTTCTACTTCTACCAGACAATATTAGTAAGTTTTCATTTCCTATTTATCTGTTTAAATTCCTACAGTTAACAGATAATAATAACAGATATGTATATAACACTTATCTGCCATCAAAAGACTAATTTACTACCAGATGAACCTCTCCACCCTTCCAATGATAATTTTGGCAATCACGTCCAATATTCTCCCCCCAAGTTCCTCTTTGTCCCTTAGATTAGTTTCTCAAGGCAACAGTTCTTATTGCTTTGACCTCAGGACCCCAAGTCCAGCCTGCAAATTCTTTCTTCCTCCAGGGAAGTCACTCTTAAGGGTTCTCCCATTGAACTCTCATTCAACTCAGGAAATATTTTATTTCTTTATTTTTCCAACCCCTCCTTTTCCCTTCCGCCTTCCCTCTTTTAGGAGAAAGGCAAGTAAGGAATAACTGCTCCTAACTGATACCTATCTAGTGAAAAGAGAGTTACTGAGGTTCATCAATAATTCCTTAGATCTTTCATAGAGATAGTGTTAATATTTTTATAACTTAACTTAATTATTATTCATAATTAATAACATCACAATAACCAATTGTTTATCAGTTTTACTCAACCGTAATAGTAAAAAAGAAAATGTCCAAAAATAACTTAAAGTCTTGGGGATGTCAAAATGCTATGACTCTTGTAACTAAAAATTTAGTGAAATAAAATTATATTATTGTAACTCTTATCATCATTACACAACTCTCATAAGATTCTAAAAATTAGTAACTATATATAAATAGAAATAGTATTGTACACATGTAATCATTACAAAACAAGTGTTATATAGTAGCTAGTGCATGTAGCTTAATTTAAATATCACTAAATTAAAGTAAAAAGCAATAATGAACTAAAACTGTTTATACCTTATGTAGTAACAACAATATTAGTTACTAATACTGTAAACATATGTATGTCAATTTTTGAAATGGTTTGATGATGTGAAATAAATGTAAGAAAATTATTTATTAAAACAAATCTCTAAAAATTTGGAGCAAGGTTTAGTTAAAGGGGAGAAAAGTCATTAAAATTAAGAAAAAATATTGAACCATTCTTTTCATGGGTAAATATAACAGAACTCTGTATTAACTTGTTTCTAGAGTCCCCACATCGTTATTACTATTATTTGTAGTTTCCCTTGTACAAAACAAATGCTTTTTGTAATGTTCCTCCAAAAATAATGAGTTAGAGTCACAAAGAAAATCTTTTATTTGTTTAGAGACCAAATACATATTAGTTAGAAAATACTATGATGTTCTTAAATAATATTACTCAATCTTGAATCCTCAACACATATGATAACTCTTTTACTAATATCAACACCTTCAAGAAAGAAATATCAAATTGTTCAAGGGAAAAACATAAAAAGCTTCAATAATCAATCATATAATAATATCAAATTGTTCAAGGGAAAAACATAAAAAGCTTCAATAATCAATCATATAATAATATCAAATTGTTCAAGGGAAAAACATAAAATGCTTCAATACTCAATGAAATAATAATATCATATTGTTTAAGGGAAAAACATAAAATGCTTCAATACTCAATCAGATAAGCATGTTTGTTTGTGTAAGAAAATAACATAATACTATATGCAAGAACAACAAAGATCATAAACAAATTCACAAAACCCCATACAATTTCCAGCATGTTGCCCCACACAATGTCCAGCCTAAACAATATGATCTCCAGCTGAAAACATGCACAAAAGATAAAAAATAGTTGAGGAAATAGATGATTGGAATATTTGCAATTAAAATTTTGCTATACCATACAATTTCCAGCTACTGAAATACATTTTATAGTTGAATAATTATGCCTAATGTCACCAATGTATAATGAAGAAGTAGTTGGAAAAATATACAATCAACCCATGGCTATCCCATGAAATTTCCAATGTCCACAATGTTATCTTCCAAATGAAAGCTACATTTTTTTATAAAACAAACTATTTTGAAGACAAATCACTGAAAATTAATTACTATGTATATTAAGGATAATACTTATATTAATGTCCAATACATAGTAGTAGTTCATATAATATTAAAAGAGGTGTTTTCATTAAGGTCTACTTGTGCAACACAAAATGATGTCACACTGATATGTAATGCATGATGTGCCTATAGGACAACTTTTGGAGGAATCTAAAACTTGACAATTTTGGAATGGTCGATGAGGAGAAATTTAAACTAAAATACAAATAACCACACTAGGACACAACTAAATCCTCATCAATATAGATGAAAATATGAATATGTTTAATATTTTTTTTAAACAAAAAACATAAAGTTATAAATAAAAATATGAATATATTAAATATTTAGTTGTAAATGAAAAAAATAAAAAATCTCACCTATATCACTTATAAAAACTATGTTGAATAATAATAATAATAACACAGTGATCAAAAGAATCACATTTCCAATTTTAACTTCACAAGTTGCCATTTTCCTAATCTATGATATTTGAATGAAAACAATAATGACAAGAGGTCTTTAAGATTTGAGTAGAATGAAAAATGAGATGTATATCATAACACCAGGAAATAAGAAAAAGTAAAAAAAAATGGTTTTTCCTAAGAAATATATATATAATTGTCTCGCTATGTTACCAAGGAAAATAAATATGTCTCTATTGTCCCCACTTGGGTTGTGTTGTAACAAAAAAACATTCATTAATATTTGTACATATATTTTTTTGTTTTGTATGTGTTTGTTGAACCTTATGCACTATGTCCCATTATCAAGGAGAATAGGGTCTACCTTTATGTGAAGATTAATTAGGTATTAGTATATTGTTAATGATTTATCCTGCTTCTTAAGGTGACATGGTTGCTATATTGCCGCACGATTTGGAAGTCTCTCGAAACCTCGCTCATGTACCTCAATGGGATAGCTCTGACTGCTAAGGACACTTGTCCTCAAAATCACCATTGATATTTTTACAGCCTAATCTGATGGTCCAAATTTCAATAAGGTGCTTAAGGGTAACCACCCCCTACCATTTTCCTCGCCACGAGTTCGATCATTTCAAAACCTTGTTATTGGGTCTCTAGAGGTTTGCTTACCTCCTCTAGGAAATGGTGCTAGTGTTCACAAATAAGTTTGTAACTCACCATGCAATTTATCTTTGGTCTTTTGTCGAGAGTGGCTCTCCCTATGGCTCATTATACATTCTTCCTTTTTTATAGGAAATAATTGTGCGAGATATGACTCCACCATCAGTTGGAAGGTGGAAGAGGACTTCCGTCTCTTCACTTAGGTATACCAAAACCCTCTTTTATAACCGTTGTTAAACTCACTATCCAGGGTTTTATATATATCTATATATATATATATATATATATATATATATATATATATGTATATATATATTGTTAATGTAATGTGCTTGTTTTGTTTCAAATGAATGATGACAACCATGATTTAAGTTCCATAACTATAAATTTAAGCACAATGTGATTTTGTTGTTATTCACACCTTCCTTAGTCTTATATGCTTAGTTTATTCACTTGCTTGTCTTGGTCACTTGCAGGTTATGTTCCAATCCAATTTGCTTCTAGTTCTCACAGTTTTGCAATGGTTGAATTTTCTTGAAGTTTGGCACTCAAGGATTAAAACATCCTTTGTTTCTTTTCTAGGTTCTATTTTCTTAAACGTACTCCTTTGGGTCAAATTTAGTTATGGTTTTGAAACATGTCCATTAAATCGGCTATGGTTGGTTGCTACTCCTTCCTCTAAGCATGGTCCTGAAGTTCCCTAAACATTGTATTGCTTATTGTAAGGATTATTTAGTCTCCTTATTTTTCAACTGTTGGCATCCTTAGTATGAGGGTTGGAAAAAAATGGTATATTTGCAAGTTAAGCATTTCATTATTATTTTGGTTACTTAGAGGCATTTTATTACAGTGATGAAAACTTTATTTGTTTGGACCTTTATTTTTGAAGATTTATTAAGTAATTATTTCTTTTCTTTTTTTTTTTGCAGTGCCTTATTGTGGAACCCTCTTCAAGCGTATTATGATGCAGGGTGTTGATATGTATTTTAAATAGGTTCTTGGTCTTGTTTTCATAGTCTAATCTCTTGTTTTCCCATCTATGAGTATTAGTTGTACCGCTAATATACATTTATATATTGTAGTGATAAATTCTCATTTTGGGCACAATTATTAGTTCTTTTTTATCTCTAGTTCTTCTTCGTACTTTAAAAAATATTGATTTAGGAAAAATGGATCCCATTTTGAACCTTCTTTAATTATTATATCTTTGTGCCTTCTTATGGGTTGCGTACCTAGGGGTTTGTCCTATAAACATTGTTACAACGCTCCCCTCCTAATAATATTCATATATATAATGATTAATCATGTCTTTCCAATGAAATAATTAGTATAATTGTTTTTGGAATCTTCCTTGGTATAATATCTTATTAGGAACAAATTATTTTCACTACTACAGTTGTAAGAATTATTCTTTTTTCTCTGTTGAAATGTTTTTCCAGGGTAATTTCGATTTATTGTAATGAACTAAATATATATGCATTGCTATTTCCTTTTTCTCAATTTTTATTACATGTACTAAGAGAAGGAGGACAGACCTAGCCACTGGCTGTGAGTTGCCACCTTACTATAGATATACTTATTTATATTTTATATCTAGGCACAAGGATTGGCCCTAACTTGGCTTCTCGTCTTGTGGGGTCTAACCTATTCCTAAAAAGAAACTTTAACATTTCTTTTCACACATAAAATTGTATTGTAGCATAGAAGAATTTTTTTTTTCATACTTCATCTCACACAGTTCATTAGCATCAAATTCCTACATAAATTTATACCTTTTTTTATTCAATTTGTAGAAGTCTTTACAGCCACTTTCAAGCAATCATAGTGTTGACACCAGTTTCATAAATACACTTCAAAGTAAATATATTCTGGAAGAAACATTTAAAAAAGATACTTATCTGCTATAGAATTTCTCAGGGAATCCACTAGGGATAAAGAACTTTCCTCCCAACCAATGAGATTGGTCACCACCACAACCATGTGTTCCCTCGTGCCTTTTCAAGTTTGCACTAATTAATAGACAGTGACCCTACAAGTTCTATACTGAGGAATCAAGATTGTACAAGTCCAACCATGCATTCTCAGACTTCTAAGTTTGTCTTATGGTTCCACTATCTCCCCGTTCATCTCAAGAACACCCTGACCGACAGTGTCCTACATAAGGTTGTAACCTCTCCTTGTTTCCTCCAAGATGACTCTTCTCTCCTTTTATCTTTCCTTCCTTGGCTTTGTTTCACCACTGAGATTTTGTATCTCTATAAGGAAGAGGAAATAATTGTCCTTAACTGTCTAGAGAATGAAAACTTCTCACCTAGATTATTTTCCCCATGAATTCCAAGGCTCAACTTAACTTCTAAATAAATTAAAATATTTTTTTTTAAACATTGAATTCTTTTTCCACTATGCTTTTTAATCAACCCACAGTTTACAAATATTTTAATAGTAAAAGTAAACAAAATAAACTATTTGCAATAGTTTGGGGAGTTACATCCCCCTCCTCCTTGTGCAGAGCACCATCCCTTGTGTTTATTTCATTCCCTTGGAACAGGTCAGGGAATTCTTCTCGCACAAAATTTTCATCTTCCCGGGTGGCCTCCTCGACACTAAAGTGCCTCAACTACACTTTAACATGGATAATAGCTCACTTGCCTAACATTTTTTCTCTCTGATCAAGAAAATGTAAACGCTCTAATAGGAACTCTCTGTTCAGTTCGACCTATTCCAAAATCCTAAAAAATGTAATTACTTCATTTTAATAATAGATTAAGGTATATATATATATATATATATATATATATATATATATATATATATATATATATATATATATATATATATATATATATATATGTATATACATATATATATATATATATACCTGTACATCTTTCCAATTAATAATATGTCTAAGGTCATATACATATTTCTTCAATAGTGAAACACGTTATGGAATCATATGTTTCTAGGTAATGGAATTCCATATGCTATAAGGGAGAGCTAGTTTTTCACAACCACCCCATCTCAAAGTGCTTCTCTTGGTCTAACTTGCACATATATTTGGTCTCCTACCTAGAATTATTTATATGTCCTTTTTTTTCCTGAATAATTATTTTGTCTGTCTTGATAAACTTTTATATTATGTCATACTTTTCTCACAATTTGTTCCATTTTTGCTAGCATATCAGGTCCGAACAATAACTTATCTTCATGGATACTCCAATTAATAGGTTTCATGCGCCTCCTTCCATATAGTATTTAAAAAAAACTCATCTTTAAGGATTCATGACAGTTTTTTTTATATGTGAATTCAACCAGGTGAATATATTCTTCCCACTTGGTTGGTTGCTGCATAACATACATTCTTAACATATTGTCAAGTATCTAGTTCACACGTTCATTTTTCCCATCTATTTGTGGATGGTATGTGGTACTGAACTGAACTTGGGTACCTAATCTAGCAAAAAGAGTTTTCCAAAATCCAGAGGTGAACTTTACGTCTCTATCGGAAATCACCACTTTACGTAGACCATGTAACTAGAATATTTCTTTCATAAATATATTTGCAATTTGTATAGTTTTATATGTGGATTGGACATGGATTAAATGGGTTATTTTACTTAATTTTTTTATTACCACCATAATTGAATCATTCAATTTATTGGATCTGGGTAGACCTATTATAAAATCTAATGTAATAATTTCCCATTTCCACTCACGAATGGATAACGGATGGAGCAGAGTAGTTGGATGTTGGTGTTCATATTTAACTTGTTGACATTCCAAACACTTCACTAAATATTCTGCAATTTGTTTACTCGTGCCAGGCCAAAAGTAGTCTTTCTTTATCACTGAAAACAATTACTCATATCTAGGATGGGCAACATAAGGAGTTTTGTGAAACTCATCCAAAATTAATTATCTAAGAACCATTTTATTAGGAACATAAATCCTTCCTTTGTGGGTTAATAAGTTATCTTTATTGATCTTATAATTAGACTAATTTTAAGAGTTGTTTATTTGTTTAGTTGGCTTCAACATAAATTCATATTCTTGGTCTTTTAAAGCAGCCTCTTTAATCTGATAGAAGAAGTTAAATTGTATTCGGCTATAGAGAATTTAGTATATACAACAATCTTGGGATACATTAGTAATATTGGAGAACACAAATATTTACTCATGAAAGTAAGAAGGGAAAATTTGAAGGAAGAAAGTTTATCTTAAAATTTAGAAAGCTTGGCGGATATTACTAATCCCTAATATGCAACTTGTAAAAATTTTGGTGATATTTTTGTAGAAATATTTATATTTCCAATGATTTTATCTTATTCAATATAACATTTTCACAATTTTTAAGGTAAAATAATGGTGTACTATAAAATTTGGGTGAATCATTTAAAAAAATTTGAAATTGGCGAATCTTTTTTTTTGGGAAAAGCATGGAAAATTATCCCACCTGCGAATATTAGCCCTTAAACTTTTCCCTGAAGCTAAGCCTACTATGAAACAAGTTAGAAATGAATTAGGTGACAAAATCCAAAAGGAAAATCAGATCATTAGATATTTGAAAGGACTTGGTATGAATTTAGGGCTTTATACATAATATATAGAAATTATATGATGTAGAGACAAGGAAGATTACAAATAAGAATTTTCTTAGAAGTCATACTTTGAATCAATGTAAAGACAAGAAGAAAAGAATCTCCATATTTGGTAACGAGTTTGATAAACTGGTAAGAGTTTGGCTTCCAAGTTACCGGGATTATGTTATGAAACCAGCTCACAAAAAGATAGAAAAGATAGATCAACACCTTAGAATTTAGCCTCTTCGAGAGGGAACCTCCTTTACATTACAAAAATGAAAAATTCTTGGATGATACAAATGACAAGACCTCCTTTCTATATATAGGAGTCTAAGGGGTCATAATATAATTAGAGCCGACATAATAATAATAATGTAAGGGAACAATAATAACAATAGTGGGATTCCATGGGGCACAATAATAACAATATGGGGACTACATGGGCATAACCATATAATAAGGGGGTTGTACTAATAACAATAAGGGGTTACACTAGTAGTATAGGGACCTAACATGCCCCTCTCCTTCAAAAAGTGTTGTCCTCAACACTTGAGTAGTTTTTGATACTTCGGTATAAAATTCTTGTCCTCCCATGTGGAATCTTCAGTGGGTAAGTTCTTCCACTTGATGAGATACTCTGAAATTGATCGATTTCGTAGCTTTCATGTTCTTGTTTCTGTGATTGCTCGAGGTTCCAATATGATTTTTCGTTCCTCGTCAACTTCTGGAAATATTGTTTGAACTGGGATCTTCTGCAACTTTTGAATGAGTGGCCACACCTCTACGTCCTTCCATTCATCCCTTGTTTCATTTATCCAATCTAGTAGTATAATAGAAATAGCACAAAACAATTCTTCCACATCTTCATCCTTTCTTAAGAGTGCATTTGCAACAACATTTTTCTTCCCTTTTTTGTAGATGATTTCAAAGTCATAACCCAACATATTTGTGACCCATTTTTTATGTTCTTCTAAATATAATCTTTGTTCTAAAAAGTCTTTAAGACTATAATGATCCATTTTTACCTTGAAGTGTCTACCCATTAGGTAAGGTTGCCATTTCTTAAGTGCATGTAGTATTGCCAACATTTCCTTCTCATAAATAGATTTCTTAAGATGTAGCCGTAAAAATACTCAATTGCCTACATCAAAACTTCTTTCACTGCGATGTTGATCTGCATGTTGTTTCATTTGATTTTGCACCAAAGTGGCGTTATCCTTTAAAAGTTGGAGAACTTGTTGTTAATGCTTGATGTGATCTTTCATTGGTTGAATCTTTTTCTTCTTGATATGTCCTTCTATCTTGAGATTTTGAGGAGTGGTAATTTCTTCCAATGCATTACAAGATATGGTCGAATTCATTTCTTGATGCTCGATGTGATCTTTCATTTCTTGAACATTTTTCTTCTTGATATGTCCTTCTATATTGATAGTTTGAGGAGTGGTATATCCAGCCAATGCATTACAAGATATGGTCAGATTCATTTCTTCTTTGTCGATGTGATCTTTTACTTCTTGAAGCTTTTTCTTCTTGACATGTCCTTCTATCTTGAGAGTTTGAGGAGTGGTAATTCTTGCTAATGCTTTACAAGATGTGGTCAGATTCATTTCTTCTTTCTCTGGGGTTGGTTCCTAGTGTATATCCTCCTTTTTTGATGTTTCTTGATCCTTGTCTTCCTCTTCTTCATAATCAATGTAAAATAATTTCTTCTTAGCACACTTATGACCTTTCATGTATTCGTTATCATAATTGTAACAAAGTCCTTTTGCTCTTTTTTCTTCCAATTGTTGTGGTGTCAACCTTGTAGGTTGTGGAAGGCTAGGAGAAACAACACTTCCATCTTTATAGTTATGAGTGGTAGACTTCCTTGTTGCCATAATTTGGCTTTCCACTCTTCTTGCCAACCTGAATGCCTTCTCCAATGAATCAGGTTCCCAAAGATGAACCTCATGTTGAACATTATCCTTTAAAGTCCCTATGGAGGCATCAATCCTCTGCTTCTCTGGAATATCATTTTCCCTTATATTCAATTTTTGAAAGTCCTCAATGTGCTCTTCTATTGAACACTTTTGTTTGAGATTTATCAATTGGCTAAAGAAGGTGTTTCTCTTTGTATCCTCATAATGTGCTATCATTTCCTCCATGAAAATTGACAATGTAACAAGTGGTTTATGAGAACAAGGCCATTTATACCATAAAAATTGATCCCGTTCTAAATATGAATATGCAATACGTACCTTTTGTAACAGTTGTACCTCATGTAGATCAAAATATTTCTCCATTTGTAGTATCCAATTTAACGGATCCTTGCCATCAAACTTCCTCGAATCGCATTTTCTTGATTTTAGGAGCTCGATCTTGAAATGACTGTAACTCTATAATTTTGGATCTTCCTGTACTGAAATCGTGACCTAAGGTAGCTCTCTGAATTCTCTTTCCAATGCCACCAGTCTTATCAAAATTCGATTCTCCAAGAAATATTTATGCACAATCTCCCAAGATGACGTGATTATATACCTTTTCAAAAGAGCGACATTGTATGAAGTGTCATGTGTTATTGTTTTGACCTTTGGATCTGAAAAATATACACAGAACAATAAAGTCCATCCTCTTTTTGTAACTTCTTACGAAATTTCAATCTGATGCTCAGAGAGACAATTATGACGATTTTCCCCAGGTCACCTGTTTATTCGGGAGCCTGCAAAAACCCTATTTTCCTTAGATCATATATCCAAAAATATAGTGATCCAAGGTCTGAAATTTGGACCTGACATTTAGACCTATTTCGTCTCAATTTTGTTTTTTTTTTAGCTTCTGAAACTTTGTAGCGAAAACGTTATAGTGAACATTCCACGATGACATGTTTTATATGGAATTCTGGAGCTTGCAAAAACCCTAACTTCCTTAGATCATATCTCCGAAAATATAGCAAGATAAGATCTGAAATTCGAAACCTAGATTTAGCGTGATTTCGTCTCAAATGGGTTTTTTTGTTTCTCTTCTGAAATTTTGCAGAAAAAAGGTTTTAGTGAAAATGCCACGATGACCTATTTGGAGCAGTGAAACCTTAGAATCGAAAGCTCTAATACCAAATGTTATGAAACCAGCTCACAAAAAGATAGAAAAGATAGAAATAATGCCTTAGAATTCAGCCTCTTCGAGGGGGAAACCTCCTTTACATTACACAAATGAACAATTCTTGGATGATAAAAATGACAAGACCTCATTTCTATACATAGGAGTCTAAGGGGTCATAATATAATCAGAGGCGACATAATAATAATAAGGTAAGGGCACACTAATAACAATAGTGGGCATCTATGGGGCACAATAATAACAATATGGGGACTACATGGGCACAAAAATATAATAAGGGTGTTGTACTAATAACAATAAGGGGTTACACTAGTAGTATAGGGACCTAACTGATTAACATGGTGACTTACTCCCCCAAGAAGTATACATGGATTCTTTAATTATTTAAAAAAACAAGGCCATCAAAGTTCTTGGGCTATATGGTTTTTTGAAGTGTCAAGTCATCTTCAATTATCTAGAGAGAGAATTCCAACTTTTTTTGTTACTAAAAAACCTATTTTTGGCCAAGCCAAATTACTAAAAGTTCACAAATTTAAATACAACTTATGAATAAATTGTTTTTTACACATATCTAGATGAATTAGAATGGTAGAAGTTGTTTTGCGTGCATTTTCATATATAAAATTTTGATATAAGTTCACCAATACATAATCTATAATAAATATCATTTCATAAAAATAAACATCATGATGATAACCTTCTAACAAACATAAACATCATCTAAAATACACATTCAAATTCACTAACATCATCTAATTATATACACCTCTAACACATATGAACATCATTATATAGCACACAAATGTAATAATCTAACAGGTCATCATCAACGTGATCACATCTAATAAAACACAAGTAGTGTCTAACATCATCACCACACACATCCTAAAATATACATCTCATGTCAAATAATTGCTATAACATACACACTTATCTACAAGCACATTAAACGAACGTATCTAAAATGACCTAACAATATACACATGAAACCAACATATAAATTAAGTACATCAACATGAATAGGAAAATGCACCACATATATAGAAACAAGTCAAATAACTACTATAAAACATCTTATACAATAGTACTGTTGGTGGCCTAGTCTATAGAAGAACACGAAGGATGGTCAAATACCTTAAGATTTGAAGTATCATGAGGTGGAAGAGGAGTTTGCTAGTCTACTCTCTGAGGAGAACTATGAGACAATGTTTCATGAGGTGAATGAAGAGGAGGTGGAGTATTACAAGAAGAAGCACCGCCCTGATCATCATTCGATTGGGTAGTATAGGGTGGAGACTATCTATCTGCTACATGGCCATCCCGAGGAAGTGGAGTACTACTAGGAGGATTGCCACCATTTTCATCATACTTTGGGGTAGTACTGGGTGAAAACTGTGTGTCTTTTGCATAGCCATGCCTCCTCACTACCAGTATCCTGGTAGCTCTAACGATATGATGTATAAGACTCATGATATCACGTGAAAGTCCCTCCAGATCTCCAAGAGCGTAGGATTTTCCATGATCTCTCAAGTTGTCGCGAGGTGGACTCCCTCCTCAACCAAAATTATAAAGAGTTAGTCGCCCAACTCCATCCTAAATCTAATATCAAGCCTACATCAAGGCCACATACCTACGCGTATTTTCATCCCAAGACATCCCTCACCCTTTGCGGCATCGAGCATCTCTGCATCTACATCCTATGGGAGAGGAGGCATGTCCCAAATGAATGTGCCAATTTCTACAAAATATATAGTACACAACAATAATTAGATAATTTCATTAAACAATTTATTAAAACAAGTTAACGAATGTGCTAGGATAAATTTATTCTAAGTAATTAAGACCATAAAATGAAACTAGATTAATTTAAAGAAAACACTAATATTGTCTCTATCATTTGTTGACCCATCCTGTTTGAAGAGGATGTTGGGACACTGTCGCTAATCCATTCCAGCGTAAGGAGACAACACCATCACAAATAGTTGGTCAACCTCATTGACTAGTAGCCCCAGTGCCTCTATGGAAATCTTAGCTAGATACTCTGGTTGGTCCCTCTTGGGCACCATTTTTCCCTACATGTGCATTTGTACCTCAATGATTAGCCTAGGAGGGTGACAGTCAAAAGTAGGCTTTGTCTCATAAAACCTCTCAAAATATAAATAAAACAACTATGAAGCAAAAGGGAAGTTTGACCTCTCATGTATCATAGCATGACATTTATCTAAAGAAAAAGAAAATTGTAGCAAAAAAAAAGCATACCATCTAATACACCGTGGCCTCTGCACCAAATAATCAACATAAAAAAAAGAGGGGAACTAATTCACTACCCATCACTACTAGTGAGAGGAACCTAACCTCCTCTACACCAAAAGAAGCTATCAGTAGTTGTCCATCAGAGACCGGAAAATCTATTGGACAAATTACGTGATTTCCAATGTATCTCTAAGAGTATACATGCTGACTATTTGCTAAAAAACAATGGGGGACATCAGGAAACTAGGGAAAATACTCCCCTCTCCTTGATAAGCTAGTGAAAAAATGAATGTCCTCCTCTGTGGGTTTGTACCACATGTCAGGACTAACACGAAAATCCTGACAGTGAACATCGCACCGATGAGCTATCTATTCCAACAACTCGGAGTGCCCCTTTAGGGTTGTAGCCTCCTCATAGTGCTTAAGGAGGCCTACATTCCTCAAGAGGCCTTGGGTCACTGTAGTAATAGGGATAGGGTACATATCTATCCCTGTCTCTCGTGCCTCCTAGTCTCATACAATATTATACTGGTCCACCCTCTTCTCTTGTTGTTGTTTATCCTCCGTCCATTTATGTCTCTGCATGATTGACATATAAAATACATCATCCTCATACATAACACATAAAAAAAAAATATTAAATGAAAAATGTGTTTATAAATATGGACATTTGACTTTCAAGTAAATAAATTCTACCTTGGTGCACCAAGAAAACAAGAATGCATAAAAAATGGTTCGTACATCGACTTGTCACACTGCTTTCGGTTCACATCCATACCAAAAATTAATTATTTGTATCTTTCAATGCAGTGTGTAGACATAACATTCCGCACCAACGCTTTCATTTTATGTCAATGCACCATACATGAATGTTCAAGTTAATGAACACACTGAACTATATTTTTTTAATTTTATCTAGTGTGTTTGGTAAAAATAAACGCACTGGGAAGTTACTTTTGTTGGATGCACTGTTAAAAAAATTATAATTTTTAAAGTCGTGCATCATGGAACTTCACGTTTTGGTGCGTTTCCATTTACTAAATGAACTGATAATATTAAAAGTTGTAGTTCGTTAATGTTACACACCAATTCACGGTGCAACCTATAAACCCTGTAATTTTACAGGGTGAACCATGAATGATGTGAGATGAACCTATCCAGTGCACCACGTAAAAAAAAAACTATGATTTCTTTAATTAATTTTCAATTCTACTCCACTTAAAATTTAAGTTAGTGAGAAACATAGACATTACCTGGACATTTGCTCGTCAGGGAGGCATGGTTGTCACGTAAAATAGAAAACAAATTTTACCATTGTTTGACAAAATTTGAAAGGCACACAATGAGCAACATACAGAAGGATGTAAAGCAAGGGAAGCATCGATGGTAGGGCACTTCATAGAGGAAAAATTAACACTAGTGATTGAGATATCTAGATCACTGAAAATGGTAAAAATGATTTTTACAACCACTAACACTGCAACGAAAAGACCTTCTAGCGGAGGTTTTTGCGGAAGCCCCTATAAAAAATTCCCAAAAAATCATTTATAGCAGCAGTCACTAGAGGAGGTGGGTGGGTGGATGTTTTAGTGGATGTCTTTTTAGTAGTGCATCTATAATATACAAAACGCACCAATTATTTAATATACATATAAGCACTGGTGCCTAATAGAACATAGTGCAATGTGACAAATTTATTTAAAAAAAGAAATAAAAATGGTGCGCTAAATAAAAAAATGCATTGGTGCATATACTAATCGATAACACCGGAAAATGGTTAAATTTACAAAAATGTAGGTCATAAAATTCATTTTTCCTTGTTCGGTGCTATCATGTCATGACGCCCAGTTCTATACGAATACCATAATGCTCCAGTGTGTACACTATTAATACACTAGAAGCGTTAGTGATTTTATTTTATTTAAATGCACCGATGCATACTTAAAAAGAGCAACGCTATTGGGTTTTTAATTTAAAAAAATGTGGTGCTATATTCACACGAAGCAGCGATGTGGTTAAGGTATTAGAACACCCATGTGCATCTTATCAATAGCACTGTTATATGTTTTTCAATTTAAAAAAAATGCAATGCTAAATTCCCATGAAGCACTAGCGTTGTTCATGTATTAAAATGCCCCGGTGCATCCTAGAAATAGCATCGCAAGGGGGGTTTTTATTTTTAAAATAATGTTGTTCTATACTTCCATGTAGTATTGGTGTGGTTCATGTATTGAAATGCCTCGATGCATCTTAAAAAGAGAACTTCCATATGGTTTTTAATTTAAAAAAGAAGCAATGTTCTTGGAGATAGGGTGCATTGGTGTTATTGGCATAACGCACCAAAACACGGTTAACTAAAAAGAAACCTATTGGTCATAAATTCCATTTTTACCATTTTGTAGTGTTGTAGAGCTTTAAAGCACTAGTGCCACTCTTACCTCACGCAAGCACCCTGACATTGGTGCTTTTTTTCCTCACCATCCTTCCATACTGTGCTTAATGCGTGGCTTTCCAGTTTTCTCAAATAGTGGTGAAATTTATTTTTCTGATTTACGTGTCAGTTATGCCTCCCTAATGAACAAATATCCAATTAATGTCTATTTTTCTCTCTAATTTAATATTTTAGCATATTACAATTGCAAAATAGCTCCAAAAATCCACTATTTTTGAAAAAACAAATCCTACGCAGTGTGTTCAACATGTTCGACTGACATTGATAGCAATACACCTTGTAAATTTACAAGGTGCACCACGGTTTGGTGCGTGAACCCAACGCATTGCGGTATTGTCAGGGCAAATTTTAAATTAAAATGCATTGGGCGAAGCTATAAATTCTACATCGATGCATAAATTTTTAAGTTACTTCCAGTGCGTTTATATTTACCAAACACACCACAAACATAATATTAAAAAAAATATAACTTGATGCATTTTATAACCCGAATGTTTCGTACCATTTTAAAAATGTTATACCTATGCACTAGTTTGTAAGGTTATCAACACACTGCATTGAAAATGTATTTATGTGGACCAAAAGCAGTGCATCATTTGTATGTACGCATTGATGTCGATGCTCTTATGTTTGGTAGTACACCGTGGATGATTTTTTCTTTCATTTTAATTGAAATTTATGTGTCCATAATTATCAACATGTTTCCTATTTAATGAAAACCATTTATGTTTTATCTTTGCGGCTGATGTATTTTACATTTCAATTATGTCGTAGAGACGTTAATAGAGGGAGTAGTAGCAGGAGAAGGAGAAAATGGCAGATCAATATAATATGACCTGACTGTGGGAGGTGTTGGTGTCCAAGTATGAATCATGCAGTTCACCCAATCCACATTTAATTGTCAATCTAGGGTTCTACAAGTTATTTCAAGCCTATTGTGCACTGTATGTGCAAGCCACAATCTCCCTACCTAGCATTGAACATTAATTATAAATTCATCAATGTGTAACAACAAGAAATATTGTAATTGTTAGCTCTACCATGTTCTTCAACTTTTGATGGATAAAAACAGGTTGGGCAGTGCTGATTTTGGTTGCAAAGGAGCTTGCAGTAATTCATTGTATTCTTCCTCCTTCATTTGCATTATTCCCTTATAACTCCCGCTACCTACGTTTCCGCCTCCTCTTCCATTCTCCTTATTCTCCCCTAACCCTTTATTTCAATTTTCCTTTATAATCTTTTGTAAACCCCATTTAAACCCTTTTCCCTCGGGTCCTGGGCGCAAGGTTAACCCATCAAACTGTGGTCATATAACCCCTGGTGCTAAGGTCTTAACCCTTCATAACTACGTGCATACGCAAAAGTGCTACTGTCGAGACCCTTCCCTGTCACATCAAGCAATAAGCACGTGCTGTAATACCTGGACTATCCAATCGTTCCTTGCCAGGATCCAACGATAAATGCTCCTCCCGCTGCTGGAACCTGTGCACGCGATAACCCGCAGGGAAAGCAGTTTCCCTGCCGTCCCATCTACCACACATTGCTATTATACTGGATTGCTCCTCCGCATATGAAAACTGCACACCTACCATGAGCGATGTGGGGAAACTGCTTACTGCTCATACGTATGGCCCCCCTCTCTCGTTAACCCTCACTCACCTCCACTGCCCGACAGCCGTCGGATTTGCCCGACCGCGATCCGACAACCCATATTCACCCGTCCGTGCTACTTCTCGGTACCCCTCGTCAGACGATCTCCGCCATTGATTTGTGTAATCCAACAACTGAGCTTCGTCCCTTCACTCAGTCTGCCTCTGCCACTCTGTCTATGCCCATAGCCTGCTCTGTGCTCCCGATAAACGAAAGTGGCCGGCTACCAGTTCTGGTACTATCTGTATGAATTCCTCAACAACTGCATTCAACACAATGTACACCCGAAGGATGAAAAGGACGGCCTCGAGCATATCAAAGCGTTAATCAGTTATGGAACCCTTCAACAGTACACTCCATATGCTCAGTGAAGGACGACCAAGTAGCAGAAAGGTCATTTGTTCATTAAAAAAATCAAATTGTATCAGGGACCCATATCAAGTAGTTAATGTGGTTGGTGGTCAGTTATGACCCCTCCACGCATAGGTTAGCAGAGATTTTTGTAATCAAACTCCATATATACCCACAAAGAAGATTTAATGAAGTTGATGAATGTTATTTTGATGTAAAGTTTGTGGAGCTGTAACAAGGGTCTTTTTCACCTCTAGTTATCTCACATTACAAGTCAATCCGGGAGCGTTTTGTTATTGTAAAGGACATCTTAATTTGAGGCTATTTGTCAGGATAATGCTTCGTAGTATAGATCTAAAGAATACAAGAGTAAATGGATGCTAATGCTAAATTACTTTTGCATAAAGAAATCACACACGCAGCAACTTCGTCGGTCGAGGGTATGGAATTAGTAACCTATCCCCCTAGAAACTGATGAAGGAGTATGGATCATGATCTGGGAGCATTATAGCGTCTGCTGTATCTCACAACAGTCTTGAACCTCCTCTCATGCCACTTCAATAAACGCAAGCGAAAGGAACAACAATAAAACAGAATGAAACAGCAACTTCAGAAATGGAACAGCAATAAAAGGAACGGCAGTAAATGGAACGGTAGTAAAGAAACTAAGTCTCGCGAGGTCAACACTTCCAATCCTTGGCACACACTTACATACAAAAAGGAAAGCAATCATTTATACAGGTTTGCAGCTTAATCAAATGGAACAGCAAATTATTAAAGACAGGAAACGTCAATCATATATATATCAAATGGAACAGCAAATCATTAAAGACAGGAAACGTCAATCATATGTACACGATCTGCAATGGTCACCAACAATCCATTAACCCCAATCACCTGTAGCTGAGATATTCTACTTATGAATTCTGTAATTGATGCAAACAATTCGGATCAACAGTATGCGAAGAATCCTGAAAGTATGATATGAACTTGTTACAGAGATTTATGACAGGAAAGCTACAGATGAATAAATATGAAACAACATGCAACCATAACAGATTATGAGAAACAAACCACACAAAGCAGAATTGTAATGGTACAATCAGCCAGTGTCCGTTGGAGCCGGGCCCAAAGCTTCCAATGGCGCACTGCCGTAAACTACTTCAGACGCACGGAGAAATTAACACCAAGATATTATATTAACGCATCAATGAGAGTACAAAACTAGGTCTCAGAGAGACTCAATAGTCTGAGTTCAACTGACAATAAAATTCATGACAGAAAGTTAAAGATACCAAAAGTAATCCCTAGTTTCCAATGCTACCCTCCTTTTATACAATTAACGGCGGAGTTCATCGGTCGACAAAACGATTGATCGTAGCGATCCCTCAGGATCGAAGATCCTGAGGGATCCGCTAAATTGTTAACGCTTTCCTTTACTCGGCCTGTATTTCCGAACTGGCAGTCCTTCATCTCGTTCTGGACTGATCTTCCTTGATTTACTCGACCTGGTCTGAACCTTATTTAGAATTGGCGGGATAGTCGTTATCTTCTCATCAAATCCTCGTTTTGCATTGCGCCTTCCTGCTTTTACCTTTCCCTGCGTAGAGAAGACAACTGTTAGTGATTGGATCATTTTAGACTCGTTCTCGTTGCATTTTCCCTACTTTATAATAAATAAAAGATTACAACTATTGCTTAAAACATCACTAAATTATTTATTAAAACATACCTTCCCAATGCTCTACACACCCCCCGACTTACTCTGTTTCATGGCCTCATGAAAACGTTATAATTAACATGGAGAGTAGTAAGAGAATAGGCTGGAGAGGGTACTTCATGAGGGGGTCTGCAACCATGATAGGCAACCAGATTATCAAAGAAATAATGCAACTGATCTGCAGGCATATCATACAAGGCCTGGTACCCCGGTGCAGGGTGCCAGATAATTGGGCTACGGAACCGATATCCTAACCATGATGGTCCAGCTTGCAGAATGCACTGGCCATAAAAAGGCAATCGTTCAGCAGCCAGCTCAAAGTTCTCATATCTGAAGGGCTCCCTGAGCTGGATGCTTGGGGTGGAAATCCGATAACGGAATTTGGCAGCCTCCAAGGCGGAATCTTTAATAACCAGGAAGTATTCTAAGCTATTTCGGATCAACTCCTCATGCATGGGTCCTAGTAGTTTTATAATGCCAGGGTTTCTCATAAGGCTTTTGTGTGATTGCCATAGGCGAACTAGATCTTGAGGCTCAGCCCTGACCCATAGATCTAGGCTGTGCTCCTGCCTCTGAAAGGCATTGTAAGCCCTGAGCCATTTTAACTGGTTGACCCCGAATGAAACAAAGGCTTGCAGCTGTATATCCCCCACAAAGGGGTCAGGGTTTAGATCAGTTTCCTGCTCAAGCACCATATTGTGCAAATAAAATTCGCATAATAATCGTTGGACCTTAACCCCATAATGTTTGCAACAATCAATAAAATCATTAACAGTGTTAATCTGAATGGGGGCACCTGCCCTGACAGCTTTTATTTTCAATCTTAAGTATCTTTCAAGGAGGAATAAAGCATAATTCTTCGCGGGGGCCCTGCAAGTCAAAACATCATCATACAACGAACATACAGTGTCCAATTGTTTAATAACAGCATCTAGTCGACGTGTTACCTTAGCAACCTTTTCCTGTTCCTTCTGCCATCCTTCAAAAGCCTGACTCTCCGATTCACTCATGTTTCGCAGCTGCTGTTGCAGTTCTTCATGTTTTTCTCGAGGAATCCTCTGCTCAACCTCCTGTTGCAGCTCCTCATATTTCTCTCGAGGGATCATTTGTTCCCGTAGCTGTTCAGCCTCTTGTTGGGCCTGTCTTATCTCACGGCGCAAGGCCTTGGTTTTTGGATCCCTTTCCCATAATTCCCTGGAGGCAGGAAGTTTCGCCTGGACCTTTACATTTCGTCGCTTAATTTTCCCTGAAGGTGGTGTCTCAGTGTGAACTGCTCTATTTTCCCCTTCCTTCTTGACATGTATAAAGGGGTACGGTGGTCCCTCTGTAACTGGGATGTTGCCTTGTGGCTCAGTTTTAATTGGAACGGCAGTTGGTTCTAATGGGCTGTTTGGAATATCAGCCTGCTCCTCTATGTCAATAGGAACGGCATTCTGGTGCCCTGTTCCAGATGGAACAACATTTTGTTCCTCAGTATTAATTGGAACAACTGCAGGTTTGCTAGCAGAGTATCGACCTACTAGATGTCTATAGGTGCTCTGTCTTCCTCTCTGAGATGACCCAGCTGTATTTGTCCTTCTTTGTCTTCTCACAGTCCTCTTTATTCTCAAACTGGCTTTCAGACTCCGAATTTTCTGCCGAAGCTGGGCTATAATATTCAGCAATTTCTGTTGTTTTCTTCTCAACTTCTTAATTTCTTTTGCCTCGGCTGTGGGCACATGGGCGGCCCTCAGTTCTGCTCCTCTTTCATCGAGGGTTTCTTCTATCATTCGGGGAACGTCCTGTTCCCGACAAACATTTTCATCCCCCCCGCCATCAGCGGGTGGATTTCCTTCTGGTGTTTTGGGAACGGCTTGTTCCTGATTGGTATTCAGATTTTCTTTGTCAATGACAGGGGGGTTTTCTTCCCCTGCCATCCCATCATGCAATTCGTCATGCGTCTCTTCCTCAGATGGTCCTTCGGGAGGCTCTGCCGGACTAGAGGGTGAAGGATAACCTCTAAGGCTGGCCAAGATGGTGGCCAGCTCTTCTTCCTCCACAGGGTTTTGTGGATGGCTACCCCCCAATTGTTCCATCTCCTTCTCCCGAATTGGCTGCTCAGTAGCTACCTCTGGATAGCTGGTCTCGGCCGCAGAGTCGTCATCCCTATCTCCTTCTTCAGCTCCTACTTCATTCTCTGTTTGTTCCAGGTTTTCCCCAGGTATTTGTTCTGGTGCTGGAGGGTCCTCTATTATTTCAATCGGCTGGCCTATGTTTGGCTGGATTTTTTCCAGCCTACCTCTTATCTTTGCCAACCGAACTGACTTTCTAGGCCTCCCGGACTGTTCGGGTGTGCTGACCATCTGTTCCTCCACCTCCACCTTTCTGCGTTTTTCAACCTGTTCTTCTGTGCCAGAGGAATACCTTCGCTTTAAGGTAGCACGTCTTTCTGCGGCCAATTCCTTATGTTTTTCTGCATGTCTAGTTGCTTCAGGGGTGCATTTTTGTTTCCCTAGCTTTATGCGTTTCTTCGCTTGCTCGGTTGTGCCCGAGGGTTGCTTAGGTCTTGGCGATTCTCTGGGTTTTTTAGGTGTTTCGGAGGTGCTAGCGGGGTGCTTCGTCTTTGGGGATGGTGATGCTACTTCCCCTTCAATTGCTGTAATAAGTTCCCGCCAGCTAGTCTGCTGCCGAGCGAGATTGTATGTCACTATCAGGCGGATCAGCCCGTGGTGGCTAACCACTGCGTCTTCATGGTGTGCCTTTTTCAGGCTCCGAGAGGTATCATGCAACAATGAATTTAACAATGCAGGGAGATTCACAGCACATTTTCCTTTTAACACAGCTAAGAGCTTAAGGTGACGCGGCCTTACCACATCTTTTCGTCCTTCGCAGGTGATGTAGCTCTGTACTACCTTTGCCAGTTCGCTCCAAGGTTCTCCCAGTGTTGCCGGCAGCACTCCTTTTCCCTTCACTGTCAGCTCCTGCCCTTCATCTTGGAAGAGTTCTACGATCTTTTGCAGTCTTTCTTTCTTTGTCGTCCATATTGGACCTAAGTCTGGTAATCCGGTTACTTCCGCGATTATTTCCTTCGTGACTGCTATCTGCTTCCCACCTACCACTGAGTGTTCTTCCTGCAAATTCTGCAGGAATTCCATGGCCACTATTTCGTTTGATTTGCGCAGGCAGCCAAAATAAGTTAACCACCCTGCTTTTTCCAAGATCTTCCGAGCGGCTTCGGAGACTATGAGCTCGCTCGGCTCGCTTCTGATAGATTTTCCCCCCATGGTTCTGTTTCAGGGTCTAGATGGAACAGCAATGCAAAGAACGTAATTGCGGCAAAAAGAAAAGACACAGAGCATGCATGAATAACTGATTATAAATAACAACTTTTTCGAAAAATAGCATTGTCATGCCGTTAACGCATATCGTACCTCCGTATCATATCATTTCCGAATGATGTGTTAACACGTGGCCGGCGGAGTAATGAAGTCGCCTCCCCCCCACGCGAAATGATAGGCTGCCTCAGCCGTCAAATAGAAGAAGGCGGTCATCCCATCACCGAGTCATAATGGAACAGCTTATAAAGTTTTGCCATGTTTCAGATTAGACAGAGAAATACCGAGATCGATGCGACGGATAGATCGCGTTTAACATAAGCCTTCGTGATGTGATGCAGAACATAAGGATAGGACGTCTAGCACTCATGGAAAGTCTGAGATAGTCATAGTCAATACCTTTGCCATAATTGGTAATGATAAATGTTCATGTGACGTATCCATTAAGGTGTAAGATATAATTATTACGAGGATAGAAAGAAATATTTAATAAGATCCAAATTGGTGTATATGTTTTGACTCCGATACCATTAACAGAGCTCTGCTGCCGACCGGTGTTTATAACCGTGGCAGAGTTGTTTATTTCACCCCGGAACCATAGTCCTTTGTGTAGTTTTGAAGAGCAATTCTTGTCAACATGCAGGCCATCATGCTGGCTTGGTAACCAGATAACCATGACGCCATTCACCAGAGAGGCGCGAAACATGGGCAGGCTGGCTCGTGATGAGACCCCCTGTTCCAAGGTTTGTTTATATAATGAACCTGTTGGACCATATCCCTGGTGTGGTGGCCATGATGGGAATGCCACTTCGCTTCCAATCTTATGATCATAGTAGGCTGGTTCTTTAATGAAACCCCCTATCCTGCATTTGACAAATAATTTATTTTGGTTCTGCTGCTGCTTTTTTCTTTTGAGATGGACTTTTGCTCTTGTATAGTTACACATAAGGGTGGTTCAGCCCTCCTTAAGAGTGGGAATGGCGGAAGAAGTCTTGTTATCCCAATAGGAAGATATAAATTTTCTATTCTTATTTCCAAGTAGTAATAAAGAAAATTGTAGGAACGTAACATGATGAAGTTTTCCAACAGGGGAGAGGAGGTGAGACTTATGGCTGAAAGAATGATGAGTGTATGGTTCCCTCCGTTGTTGCATCAATACTAGGGCTGTTATAGATAGCGATCTATGATGTGCTGATCTTGATATATCATGCCTTTTATATTTGTTGCATAAATATATAGCTGCTACTTATGGCCTCGGGACAATGTTTTCTTCTTATAGAAAGGACGAGGGCATACTATTTCTTTCTTGCAAGGGAGGGTGGGAGGGTTCTTTTGATGTAATGTCCTAAGATAACAAAAACACTTAAATGCTGCTTGCTAAAAAAAGAATTGAAAAAAACACACAAATGTTGCTCCTTCTAAAAAGGGATAAAAAAATTCAAAAGTGTTGTTCCTTTTGAAAAGGAACAGCAAAAATTCAAAAGTGTTGTTCCTTTTGGAAAGGAACAACAAAACTCAAGGGTGTCGTTCCTTTTGAAAAGGAACAGCAAAAATTCAAAAGTGCTGTTCCTTTTGGAAAGGAACAGCAAAACACACAAGTGCTGTTCCTTTTGAAAAGGAACAGCAAAACACACAAGTGCTGTTCCTTTTGAAAAGGAACAGCAAAACACACAAGTGTTGTTCCTTTTGAAAAGGAACAGCAAAACACACAAGTGTTGTTCCTTTTGAAAAGGAACAGCAAAACACACAAGTGCTGTTCCTTTTGAAAAGGAACAGCAAAACACACACTTGAAACATATATACAAAATTTACAATTTTATATACAAAATGTGGTAATAAAGAATGAACTTCTTACCAATCTATAGGGGAGGAAGTTTTTGCTTCCTCTCCCATAATCTTGATGTTAGTATCTTGGCGTAACTGGTGGCAAAATGATTCCCGAGTGAGCGGTTTGCGATACAGACGAACTCGGTGGCCGTTTACCTTAAATGTATATCCAGATCCATCAATTGTAATCAAAGTAAGGGTCCCATTGTCATGGACTTTTTGAATCTCGTATGGTCCCAACCATCGAGTCTGAAGCTTCCCCGGGAAATCCTGAAATCTAGAATCATATAACAGAGCCCAGTCTCCTTCGTGAAATATCTTGTTTTTGATGAGCGCATCATGCCATTTGGCTCGCTGCTGCTGGATGAGTGCTGTATTCTGTAATGTAGCGAGCCTTGTTTCGTCCAACTCATTAATTTGCTGTAATCGATTTTTCTGTGCTTCACTTAAATCCAATCCGACTTCTTGGGCAGTTCGCAGGGTTTGGATCTCAAATTCGATAGGAAAAATGGGTTGCTTTCCAAACACTAAGTGATATGGTGAATAGCCAGTGGTACTTCTCCATGTGGTTCGATAAGCCCACAGTGCCTCCGGTAGTCGGGCGGCCCAATCGCGGCGGTGTGAGGCAACAGTTTTTGTCAAAATTGACTCTATTATCTTATTACTGTTTTCGACTTGCCCATTTGCCTGCGGATGGTATGGGGTAGTAATTTTGTGATGGATGTGATGGTTATTGAGTGTTGCAGCTAATTTATGTCCCACAAATTGTGGTCCTCCATCTGTAACCACTTCCCTTGGAAGACCATAACGTACAAACAAATGGAACAAGAACTGAATTACCGACTCCTCTGTAGCTCTAGGTAATGCCTTCGCCTCAACCCATTTGGTAACATATTCAGTTGCCACCAAAATGTAGGTTTTTTGGTTTGATGGGGGTTGATGGGTCCGAAAAAGTCCAGAGCCCAGCGTTCGAAAGGTTCGATCACCAATTGAGGCCGCAAAGGCATTTTGTCTGCTGGGCCAGGTCGTCCTACACGCTGACAACTATCACAGGCCTGGACAAATTTTTTCGCATCTTTGAAGATTGTAGGCCAGTAATATCCCGTTTGTAATACTTTGTGTGCTGTCCTTCATTCAGCGAAATGTCCTCCACATGGCCCGTCATGGCAGGCTTTCAAGATATCAAAGATTTCGTCTTCTCGAATACATCTTCTGATTTCCATATCTGCGCCTGTGTGAAACAGATAGCCCCCAACCCACGAAAATCGATTTCTTTTCGCAACGATTTGTTTCCGTTCATTGGGAGTTAAATGTTTTGGAAGCTTACCTACTGCAAGATAATTAGCCACATCAGCGTACCAGGGAGTCTGAACAGCGACTGCAAATAAGTGTTCATCTGGGAATTGGTCCTCAACTGCTGCTGTTTCAACTGATTTTGGTATTCGTGAAAGAAAATCAGCTACAGGGTTCTCCTTCCCTGGTCGGTCTCTGATTGTAATGTCGAATTCCTGCAACAAGATCAACCACCTGGTTATTCTTCCATTTGTAACAAGCTTATTTGCTAAATACCTAATAGCAGAATGGTCTGTGTACAAAATAACGGGATAGCCTGTAATATAGTGTCTAAATTTATTAATAGCATGTATCACAGCTAAAAATTCTTTTTCGGTGACAGTGTAATTTAATTCAGCCGGAGCCAAATTTTTGCTGATGTAATAGATAGCGTATGGTCTTTTCTCTTCTTCTTGGCCCAACACTGCACCGATTGCTGTGTCTGAGGCGTCGGTTGAAATTTGGAATGGTAAGTTCCAATTAGGTCCTCTGAGAACTGGAGCTGTAGATAGCAACTTCTTTAATTCTGTGAAGGCTCGATCACATATTTCTGTCCACAAAAAATCAACATTTCCAGTTAATGCATGTAGAGGTGCGGCAATACGTGAGTAATGTTGTATAAATCGTCTATAATACCCAGAAAAACCAAGAAAACTGCGTACCTCTGTTTGATTAGTGGGGGTTGGGATAAGCATGAGTATTTGAATTTTAGCCGGGTCTACCTGAATGCCAGCTGCTGAGATGTAATGTCCCAGAATGAGTCCTTCTGTCATCATCGTGTAACATTTTTCGTGACTCAAGCAAAGCCTGGTAGCGATGCAACGCTCTAGGACTTTTTCGAGAGTGTCCAGGGCTGGATCAAAGGCATCTCCATATGGTGTGAAATCATCCATATAGACTTCCAATCCATCATTAATTAAATCTGCGAAGATGCTAAGAACAGCCCGTTGGAATGTGGCCAGAGCATTACATAATCCAAAGGGTAAGACTCGGTAGGCGAACGTTCCCCAGGGGCAAGTAAAGGTAGTCTTGTCCTGGTCTTCAGGGGCAATCTGAATCTGGTTATATCCGCTGAAGCCATCCAAGAAAGAAAAAAATTTCTTGCCTGCTAAGGTGTCCAATACCTGATCTATGAGAGGGAGAGGGAAGTGATCTTTTTGTGTAGCTTTGTTTAATTCTCTGTAATCGACACAGATCCTCCATTTCCCGTTCTTTTTAGGTACGACCACAAGTGGGGAGACCCATTTGCTGTCAGAAATAGGATAAATAAAATTAACGTCTAATAATTTCTGCAGCTCATCTTTTACAACATCTTTTAAATGGGGATTGAGTCTTCTCTGTGGTTGGCGAACCGGTCTTGCATCTTTCTCGATATAGATATGATGTGTACATAGCTGGGGATCAATCCCCTTCATATCGGGATAGTCCCAAGCAAATGCCTCCTGATACTTTCGTAGGAGCTGGATGAGTTTGGTCTCTTGCTCAGGTGTCAGATTAGCGTTAATGTTTAAAGTTTTGCCCGGTTCAATTTGTATTACTTTGCTGTTAGCAACAGAGGTTACAGGTATTTTTGGGTCATTGTCATCTTTTAGAGGATCTTCCTCTAATTCGTTATCGAATGCCGCTTTTATCATAAAGCATTGTGTATACGATGTGGATTCTGTTTGATTAATGAATTTATTGATGGCATCATCTTCCGTTTGATCTTTAAAATCTAGCGCTTCCTGAACTGTTAATGGTGGTCTAATATTATCAGTAATATATGAGGCAGGGCGCAGATTGGTCAGCGATATATGAGGTGTGATGCTTGGCTGGGCTGGCGGGTACAAGATTAAATTTTTGATATCCGGTCCTCTGGTTATGGTCATGTTTCCCTGCCGGCATCCAATGTAGGCGTCAGCAGTAGCGAGCCATGGTCTACCTAGAATTAGCGGATGTCCATCTAGTCGGGTTTTTGGATTAATCACCAGAAAATCGGTCGGGTATTCCCAAGAGTCCACTGAAACCATGACATCATACAAGGTGCCTTCTGGTCTTATTACTGATCGGTCAGCTAGCTCTAGTAAAGTGGAAGTAGGCTCTACCGATGTGATTCCAAGCTTCTGGCAGGTTGATGTTGTCAGGATGTTAATCGCAGCCCCTAGATCTACTAAAACGTTGGTCAGGGTCTGCCCACAAACTTGAACAGTGACAATTGGGTTTCCAGGATCCTCATATTTAATTGGTGTTTCTTTCCCTGATAAGAGGTCGGATAAGGTGCCGACTACCTGGACTCTAGGGTTAGGGGTTATATTTCTTTTTGTTTTTCTGCTACACAGGTCTTTTATGGTTTTTGCATATATGGGGATATCCTGTATAGCCTGAAGGAATGGAATTCTTATATACAAGTTTTGAAGTTCTCCCAGAATATCAAAATCCGGATATTGCATTTGTCTCGGAATGGCCAGTCGTTCTGGGAAAGGTGGAGAAGATGTAATTACTTGCTGATGAACCTGATCTTTACTTACTTCTTCTTGTTGTGACGGTTGTTCTATCGGTAACTGGTTCTCAATATGAGCGGTTCTATGTCCCTCAGTTTCTATTATTCGCCCAGATCTCAACTGAAGATCATTGCACTCCTGCAGAGCAGATTCAATCTCGAAAGATTCTATAATTTGAAGAGATTGAACTGGTCGATTATTTGGGTTCAGGTTGGGTTGGGCTGGGAGCTGCGGTCTTAGGTTGGGCTGGGGATTTTGTTGCAAGGCTAGCAGAGTTGGTTGAGGGAGCGGAATTGATCCTGGTGTTTGATATGTCGATCTTGGCCAGTTGCTCTGCCAGGGTGAACTTTGCGAAGTGGAAGGGGTCCACTGCGGAGGATATGAATTATTTGGCCAATATGGCGGAGGATAAGGAAAGTTTGGCCAACCAGCTTGGTTCATCCAAGGGTTCGGAGTAGGAAACATTTGAGGCGGCCAATTTGAAAACGGGTGTTGAGACTGATTTTGCCACATATTCTGTTGCTGAGCATTAAATTGCGGAGATTGAAAAGAAGAGGAGGGATCTTGAAACATACCAGGTTGCCTAGGTTGCCATTGACGACGCTGGTTAATAAAGTATGCTGATTCTGGTTCCTCTTCTGCTTCTTTGTACACCGCCTTCAAACCAGGGAGCGAGGGACAGCTTTCAGTCGGATGGTCCTTGGTACAAATAGCACATATTTGAACTGTATCGAGCGGGCATTCTTTCTGGCTATGTTTCTTCCTGCACCGCGGGCAGAAAATTGCTAGATTCTGTTCCGCCTCTGCTTGCTTCTGTTTAGCCTGCACAATATCAAGCTGTGTAGTTAATGTCCCCATGATATCAGTTTTAAAATTCTCTAACAGATTTCCAAGTTCCACTCGTGATACTCCTTCTGTTGATGTTCGATTGTCTCTAGTGAAGCGATCATATTCTGCTGGTTTTATCCTTGTGCTGCCTCTTGAGCTCCTGATACACAGATCAATGATGTCAGCAAAATTTTCCTGATAAATGTCCCCTTTTCCCATAATATTCAACGTTTCAATCCATTGCTCCTTCATACCTCTAATCAATGCAGTTTTCAACACGTTATCGGGCAGAGGTAACGATGCATATGGAGATCTCTGCAAGTTATATTGGAAACGTTCTACATATTCTTCTAAAGTTTCATTTGGTCTGGCTGACATTTGAAAGATTTCATCCTTTAGTTCTCTTGATCTACAATAATCCTGATATTTTTTTAAGAAGGCCGCTTTCATTTCTTCCCAATTGTTTATGACTCCACCACCTAAACCCATGAACCATCTCAGAGCTGCTCCCTTCAAAGTAGAGGGAAATAGTTTTAGCTTCTGGGGATCAGTGGTGTAATCGTATCCCCTGCATAACACATCAAATTTGAATAGAAACGCATCAGGGTCTTCTGATGTGAGTCCATGAAACGTCGGGATATGTTGAAGCGGAATTGCCTTCATTGGTGCATTCGCAGCGGAATCTACTATGGGATATTGCAAAGTAGAGGTTTGGGTATTTGGCTGATTCTGCGCCATGGAATCAAATATATGCCAGTAATCTTCAGGAATTTCCAAGAGAGTATTCCTTGGTTGAGGAGGGGTAATCTTAGCAGGAACTGTTTTTACAGCACTCCCTTTATCAGGGATAATGATGGCCCCTACGGTCTGAGGTGAATGAATTCCCTCAACGAGGATTTTTGCAGCGCTTCCTTTATCTGGACTATTTAAAGGCTGGTTTGGTTCAATAGGAGATCTAGGTTCCTCGATTTCCCTTGTTTCTCCTTCTCCTTCGCAAAGGTTGCTAAAATTTCCTTCGTGCACTGGTCCAGGAGTCGAATTGTCAAATTCTTGAAAGTCCTGCTCCTCTGTCTGACTGTGCACCTCCGCAAAGGCTTCAGATGGTGATTCTGAGGCCTGAAGGGAACTAGCAGGTTGTTTATAGTTTACTTTCCTATAACCTACTGATGGCGGAGATCCGGCTTTCTTGTAAATTTCGCCTATAAAGGTCTTTCGTCCAAGGGTCGCCGACCCCTTGGATTTTTCGGTTTTGGATGGAGGCTTTTGATTCTTTTCTGGCTTTTTCTGCTTAGTCATGCACTCCAATTAAATTACTAAATCAATTCTGCTAGGAAAGCGGACGGTGGAGCAGGGCTTTTACATGCTCCGCACGCAGGTTCTTACCTTCCGTTTTTAAAATCCAGTTCTCCCCTAACAGATTCACACACTACCCTGTTAAAAAAACAAATGGCTATGCCCCTTCCCCAGCAACGGCGCCAAAATGTGGAGCTGTAACAAGGGTCTTTTTCACCTCTAGTTATCTCACATTACAAGTCAATCCGGGAGCGTTTTGTTATTGTAAAGGACATCTTAATTTGAGGCTATTTGTCAGGATAATGCTTCGTAGTATAGATCTAAAGAATACAAGAGTAAACGGATGCTAATGCTAAATTACTTTTGCATAAAGAAATCACACACGCAGCAACTTCGTCGATCGAGGGTATGGAATTAGTAACCTATCCCCCTAGAAACTGATGAAGGAGTATGGATCATGATCTGGGAGCATTATAGCGTCTGCTGTATCTCACAACAGTCTTGAACCTCCTCTCATGCCACTTCAATAAATGCAAGCGAAAGGAACAGCAATAAAACAGAATGAAACAGCAACTTCAGAAATGGAACAGCAATAAAAGGAACGACAGTAAATGGAACGGCAGTAAAGAAACTAAGTCTCGCGAGGTCAACACTTCCAATCCTTGGCACACACTTACATACAAAAAGGAAAGCAATCATTTATACAGGTTTGCAGCTTAATCAAATGGAACAGCAAATTATTAAAGACAGGAAACGTCAATCATATATATATCAAATGGAACAGCAAATCATTAAAGACAGGAAACGTCAATCATATGTACACGATCTGCAATGGTCACCAACAATCCATTAACCCCAATCACCTGTAGCTGAGATATTCTACTTATGAATTCTGTAATTGATGCAAACAATTCGGATCAACAGTATGCGAAGAATCCTGAAAGTATGATATGAACTTGTTACAGAGATTTATGACAGGAAAGCTACAGATGAATAAATATGAAACAACATGCAACCATAACAGATTATGAGAAACAAACCACACAAAGCAGAATTGTAATGGTACAATCAGCCAGTGTCCGTTGGAGCCAGGCCCAAAGCTTCCAATGGCACACTGCCGTAAACTACTTCAGACGCATGGAGAAATTAACACCAAGATATTATATTAACGCATCAATGAGAGTACAAAACTAGGTCTCAGAGAGACTCAATAGTCTGAGTTCAACTGATAATAAAATTCATGACAGAAAGTTAAAGATACCAAAAGTAATCCCTAGTTTCCAATGCTACCCTCCTTTTATACAATTAACGGCGGAGTTCATCGGTCGACAAAACGATTGATCGTAGCGATCCCTCAGGATCGAAGATCCTGAGGGATCCGCTAAATTGTTAACGCTTTCCTTTACTCGGCCTGTATTTCCGAACTGGCAGTCCTTCATCTCGTTCCGGACTGATCTTCCTTGATTTACTCGACCTGGTCTGAACCTTATTTAGAATTGGCGGGACAGCCATTATCTTCTCATCAAATCCTCGTTTTGCATTGCGCCTTCCTGCTTTTACCTTTCCCTGCGTAGAGAAGACAACTGTTAGTGATTGGATCATTTTAGACTCGTTCTCGTTGCATTTTCCCTACTTTATAATAAAGAAAAGATTACAACTATTGCTTAAAACATCACTAAATTATTTATTAAAACATACCTTCCCAATGCTCTACAAAGTTCAACTTCTGGAGACTAACTACTCTGATACCTGTAGCTTCTGGTCTTCATTTTCAGCTACTGCAAGCTTCTTTCACTGTTAATTACTCACTTTCAACTTCTTCTTCTTTGTTCGAGGTTGTGCCTGTTATGCATTTATTCATGTATTGTTGATGTTTATCATTAGAGGGGCTGTCATCCCACCTCTGTGTTAGAATCTAGCTTGTATCATTGAATTTGTATGCAGGTTTCTGTTATTTTAATGCCAGAGAGTTGTCATCTTGTCTGTGCATTAGGAAATAGATTTACAGACCTTTTAACTGGTTGCAGCTGGCCATCACAGGGTCCTATGCATCTGCTGGTGTGATCAGTATTCTCCATCATCACATTTTCCTTAAACTGTGAGTAATTGGTGGTCTAAAGCCTTGTAGTCTGGGGGTGTTCACCCATGTCTGGGGTTAAGCATAGTAGAAGTGGTTATCTGGCTTGAGTATGCATCATTTCTTCCATTCATCCACAATTTTCCAACATTTTTGTTGAGTTTGTAATGTTCCCGAGCATCTCTGATACACAACCTAGGAAAGTTTCTTGGGGTGATAACATTAATTGGCGTCGTTGTCGAGGAGAGGAGGATTGAAGCTCAGCTTCCGTGGGAGAACGACATAGTTTCAAGCTTTGATGATAGACAAGGTTTGAACACAGTTTTTGGTTGTAATCATCTGTCTGGCGACTCCATTGGAGGAAGACCATCCTTTGGCGACTCCACATTGAAGTTCTGGCTCAGTTTGTGAGACATACTCGAAGAAATCCTCAGAAATCACCAGCTGAACTAGTGCCTGACCCTGAGAAGACTGTCAAATCGAAGAAATCATCACAAAAATGGGCATCAGGATCAGGTAAGCCTAAGAAATCTCGTGCATCTTTGAAAGATAAAGTTATAGCTGAAGATTTACAATTTGAAGATTTAGAGCCTAGCACTGATAATAAAGAAATTCCCTCAGAGATTAATTCCACCCCTTGTGCAGTTAGCTCCCCTTTGAATCTCAGTCCAAAGAAAGCTTCCCATACAGTCCAAAACATCCCTTTGTCTCTGTCATCCATTTCATTGTTTCATACTGCTCAATCTGCCAATATTCTTCCACATATCCCAGTCATGGCAGGCCAGCAAGCACCCACGAAGATAGAAAGAATTGTTGCTGCTAGATATCGCCCTTTAGTCTTGCCTGTTCCTTTAAATCCTATGCCTGTGGGAGAATATCATAAATATATGCCTAAATTCACTGGTACAGAGGGAGTAACAGCAGAAGAACACCTTGAAGCTTTTTACAGCTATGTTGATAACTTAGATATAAGTGAAAATGATGTGTGGATGAGAGTTTTTATCCAGAGCCTTGATGGAGAGGCCAGAAAGTGGTTCAAAGAATTACCCTTGAGATCTATAGCAAATATTGAAGCTTTAGATGATGCATTTTTGAAGCACTGGGGAGATAAAAAGGACTTGTTGTATTATCATACTGAGTTTGGTAATCTGAAGAGGGAAAACAGTGAATCTTTGCCTGATTTTAATAAAAGATTCAATCGTATGTATACTAAGATATCAGCTGAGGTAAAGCCTACTCCTACCTCTGCCAAACTCACTTATGCCAATGCTTTTGACTCTGATTTCTGCCTATTTTTGAGAGAAAGGAGATGTGCTATGCTGGCAAACATGCAAGATGCAGCATTAGAAGTGGAATCTAATATCATTGCGGTAGAAAAGCTAAAAAGCCAAGCTGACAGAAGGAGGCAGAGAGGTTAGTCTTCTACTTCTTCTACTTCATCTTCAGAGCCTAAATTAGACAAAATGACTAAGATGATAGAGTCATTGGCTGCTGAAATTTCTAAGCTGAAGGTTGAGCAGAATTCAGGAAAAACAAGGCAGCAGAACACATTTGCTCCAAGAAATCAGAATCCATTCAGAAGAGCAAATGAGTAGTTACAAGTAATGCATAGGGGTGAAGAATCAAAAGAAGAACAGAAAGTTAAAGCTCCCTTCCAAAATGTAGTCATGGAGGAGGAACAATTTGAAGAAGATGAGGATGAAATTCACTGCATGGAAGATAAAGGCAGTGCTACATTTTTGACATTGGCTGCTTATGAAGAATCATTGCTGCAAGAACAAGACAGTCAAGAATGGGACAGAGAAGCTATTCTACAAACTGAACAGCAGCAGAGATATAACCTGAGGTCGAATGCAAAAAATGTCAAAGAGAATCCTGCCCAAAGAGTTGTTGTCCAAACAGAGTCACAGAATATCAGGCAGAGAAGACCAACAGCTGATCCAGTCATCCTCAAAGCTCCAATTCAAGGGGTAAAAGGTGCTGATAAGTTATATTCTTCTTTCAGCTTTGAGTCAGAAATTTAGAAATTAAAAATATTTGTGCCTCTAGTAGAGTTGGTAAAGAGTGAAGTGTTTAGAAAGCCTATCCTTGAAGCCCTTGAGATAGAAACCACACAGACCTCCACTGACTCTGCCAATTTGCAAGATGACAAGCCTTCCATTGTGCTCAACCCTATGATTGAACCTATTGGTAATAATTCTCCATCTTTTTATGTCTCCTTGATCATTCATGACAAAATCCTCTACAATTGCAACACACAGGGGTCAGCCACAATTTAATGCCTAAAGCTGTCATGGAAGAGTTAGACCTTGATATCACCAGACCCTATCATGATTTATTTTCTTTTGATTCAAGGAAGGTGAAATGCGTAGGATTGATCAAAGACCTGGCCATTACCCTAACTCAGCTGCCCATGAAGATTATGATGATGGATATTGTGGTAGTAGATGTCCCTCCTAAGTTTGGTATGCTGCTGTCCAGAGGATGGATTAAGAGACTAGGTGGGACATTACAGAATGATCTATCTTATGCTACTATCCCAGTTTTTGGAGGAGAGAGCAGGAGATTGTACAGAAAATCACAGCTGGCATATATCATCAGTGATGAGAAGAATCCTACCAATCATCCCATATATGTAGTGGACACTGATTTTGGTGCATGTATTCTCCAAATAGAAGAATCTCAGAAGGCCTCAATGCAGATCAGGAAACCAACAGTTCAGCCTAAAGAAGAGCAAGGAGGTGGTGCTAGTATCTCCAGAACAAGAAATAATTCAGTTGTCTTTTAAGCTAGTTTTTCAAGTCACAAACAACATAGCAGAATATGAAGCTCTGCTATTGGGCCTTAATGCAACAAAAGATAGAGGAATCAAGAATTTGAAGGTATTTGGAGATGCTGATTTGATCATTCAGCAAGTAAATAAAAAATTTCAAGCAAAGCACTCAAGGCTGAAAGAATACAGAGATGAGGTATGGAGAATCTGAGATTCTTTTGATTATTTATGTATTTCATATATTCCTAGAGCCCAAAATCAGCTTGTTGATTCCCTTGCTATTTCTTCTAGTCTATTTATACCTCCCATGCCTCCCAGACTAGTCTATGAAGTCCAAATGAAGCATAGACCTTCCTTGCCTAATAATGTCCACCATTGGAAAGTTTTTGATGATGATGATGAAATAAATAGGTTTCTTCAAGTCATTGATGAGTTTTCTAAAATGCAAATTGACCAAGAAAATGAAGCCTTGGAAGAAAACCCTCAGTCCCAGCTTAGAAATAAAATTGGTAAAAATAGCATTGTCCAGCTTCCCAGCAATCATATTCCTAAGGGTCTAATTCCTCTTGAAAGACTGTTTGACCAAAATGATGTGCCTTACAAGGCTGCCCAAAAAGAAGATCAATCTGCAGTCTGTAAGCATGATATAGGGAGTCCAGGTCAGCCAAGATATGTAAATTTGTCCACTCATCTGTCTGCTGACAAAAGTGTTGAATACTGCAAATTAATGAAGAAATTTGTTGATGTGTTTGCCTGGAAGTATAGTGACTTGAAAACTTATGATAAAAATATAATCCAGCATAAAATCCCTTTGGAGAAAGACACCATTCCTTTCAAACAAAAGCTGAGACCAATAAATCCTATTCTCCTTCCTCTAATTGAAAAAGAAATTAAGAAATTATTGGCTGCCAAGATTATAGTTCCTCTTAGATATTCAAAATGGGTAGCCAACCTAGTAGTGGTGAGGAAGAAAAGTGGAGAAATCAGACTGTGTTGATTTCAGAAATTTAAACAAATGCTCCAAGAAAGACAACTATCCTCTGCCTAAGATGGATCATTTGTTGCAGAAGGTCTCAGGAGCCAAAGTAATGTCTTTCTTGGATGGTTTTTCAGGCTTTAATCAGATTGTTGTGCACCCAGATGATCAAGAAAAGATTGCATTCACCACTCCTTGGGGCACTTTTATGTATGCTAAGATGCCTTTTGGATTGATGAATGCTGGAGCTACCTCTCAGAGAGCTATGGACATAGCATTTGTAGGAGAGAAGGATAAATTTTTCCTCATCTACCTTGATGATATAATGGTGTACTCCAGCAGCCATCAAAATCATTTGCAGCATTTGAAAGAAGTGTTTCTGAAGTGGAGAAGGTTTGGGATTCCAGTCAATCCCAAAAAATCACAATTTGCTTTAGAAGAAAGCAAGCTATTAGGACATGTTGTTTCTGCTACAGGCATCCAAATTGACCCAAAAAGAGTAAAAGCAATACAAACTTTGTCTGTCCCTAGATCAAAGAAGGATATCGAGTCCTTTCTGGGCAAAATTAATTTTGGTAAGCAGGTTTATTCCAGATTTTGCAGAATTGGTGAAACATATTAACTCCATGTTGAAGAAAGGAGCAGAGGTCAGGTGGGCTAATGCAACAAGAAAATAATTTGAGTCTATTAAAAAAGCTATTATGGAAGCTCCCACATTAATAAGTTGAGATTACAGCAAGGAGTTCCATATATTTTCTTTTGCCTCTGAAGACACCATTGCAGCAGTTCTGTTGCAAGCAGATGAAGAGGGTTCAGAACATCCAGTAGCATTTTTCAACAAGAATTTGAGGGATGCTGAACTAAGGTATGATACTATTGAAAAAAAAGCATATGCTCTTATCAAATCCTTGAAAGCTTTCAGAGTTTATATCTTGCATTCCAAGATAATTGCATATGTACCCTCTGCTGCAATAAAGGATGTCTTAACACAATCTGATGCTGATGGAAGAAGGGTAAAATGGAATGCAAAGATGATATAATTTAATATAGAACTGAAGCCCACCAAGTTGGTCAAAGGTCAGGGTCTTGCCAGATTGTTAGCTGAGGAAAATTTCAGATCTTTAGATATTGATTTCCTGTGCATAATTGCAGAAAATGGTTAGGCGGAAGAAAAGGAAGCAGCTAAACCAGACAGAAAGTAGTCGGTGGCCGAAAATCTAGCTTCCTCTGATTGGTATTCTGCAATAATTAATTTCCTATTGAAGCTAGAAATCCCTTCAGGATTTACTCAAATTCAAGCCAGAACCATAAAGCTTAGGGCAGCTAAATATTGCATTAATGAAAATCTTCTCTACTGGAGGGATCCATCTGGAGTTCTTTTGAGGTATATGGAGAAAGAGCAGTCAAAAGAAGTTATGCAGCAGTTTCATTCCAGCATGTGTGGAGGGCACCATTATTGGAAGACCACAACCCATAAAATCCTGAGAGCTGGATATTACTGGCCCTCCTTATTTTTTGATGTATTTTCATTTGTTAAATCTTGTGACAGGTGCCAAAGATTTGAAGGAAAACAACAGTTGAAGTCCCTGCCCTTGAAACTAATACTTGCAAAAGGACCTTTTCAACAGTGGGGCTTGGATTTTATTAGAGAAATCAATCCACATTCCAGTGGCCAGCACAGATGGATATTAGTAGCTACTAATTATTTCACTAAGTGGATTGAAGCAGTCCCTACCAGGAAGGTTGATCACAGTGTGGTCATGAAGTTTTTAATTGAAAATATCTTTACCAGATTTGGTTGTCCACATAAATTAGTCACAGATAATGCAGCAGCCTTCAGGGCAAAAGAGTTGGTGGAAATGTGTGATTCAATGGGTATTAAACTTGTTCATTCCACCTCATATTATCCTCAAGGAAATGGTCTAGCAGAATCCTCTAATAAAAGTCTGATCAGGATAATTAAAAAACTGCTGGAGGACAACAAGAAGAATTGGGATTCAAAGCTCAAGTATGCACTATGGGCTGAAAGAGTGACCATTAAGAAATCCACAGGAAATTCTCCTTTCAAGCTGGTGTATGGTACTAAAGTTGTATTCCCAATTCAGTTAACTCTCCCTATGGCAAAATTCCTTCAAGAAGAGCAGGATGAAGAAGAAGACATGGCAAAGAGGATCATTGACTTAGCAGAGGTACATCAAATTAGAGAACAGCTGGTTAGAAAGGCTGCAACACATCAGAAAAAGATCAAGGAAGCCTTTGAAAAGAAGACAAAAATAGATAATTTTCAGGTTGGTGACTTGGTTTTGAAATGGGATGCACTAAAGGAAAAGAAAGGCAACCATGGGAAATTTGATGCTTTCTGGACAGGGCCTTTCATCATTTCATAGATTCAAGGGAATAACACCTTCATACTGAAAAGTATGGCAGGAGAAGCAGTTTTTGATGGCCCAATTAATGGATGTTTTCTGAAAAGTTATGTGGTTTAAGGTCTATGGCCTTAAAAGTTCTAAATATTGTGTTTTTACCAGTCTTAGTATAGGTGTAGTAGACTTCATGCCCAATGGAACACTAGGAATCTTGGCTAATTTGTTTTCAGCTGGAAAGGCAATGGTCTGCAAGTTCTTGAGACCTCACAGGGAGGATCTCATCCACAGAAGGAGCCAGTGTTAGCTTTGCCATGTTCTTCAAATTTTGATGGATAAAAATAGGTTGAGTAGTGCTGATTTTGGTTGCAAAGGAGCTCGCAACAGTTCATTATATTCTTCCTCCTTCATTTGGATTATTCCCTTATAACTCCTACTACCTCTATTTCCGCCTCCTCTTCCATTCTCCTTATTCTCCCCTAACCCTTTATTTCCATTTTCCTTTATAATATTTTTTAAACCCCGTTTAAACCCTTTTCCCTCGGGTCTCGGGCGCAAGGTTAACCCATCAAACTGTGGTCATATAACTCCCGGTGCTAAGGTCTTAACCCTTCATAACTGCGCACATAACAAAAGTGCTACCGTCAAGACCCTTCCCTGTCACATCAAGCAATATGCACGTGCTGTAATACCTGGACCATCTGATCATTCCCTGCTGGGATCCAACGATAGATGCTCCTCCCGCCGCTGGAACCTGCACACGTGATAACCTGCGGGGAAAGCGGTTTCCCCGCCGTCCCATCTGCCACGCATCACTATTATACTAGATCGCTCCTCCGCATATGAAAACTGCACACCTCCCGTGAGCGGTGCGGGGAAACTACTTATAGCTCATACGTACACCCCCCCCCCCACTCATTAACCCTCACTGACCTTTGCCACCCGACAGCCATCGGATCTGCCCGACCGCGATTCGACGGTCCACATTCGCCCATCCGTGCTACCTCTCGGTACCCCTCGTCAAACGATCTCTGCCATTGATTTGTTTGATCTGACAACTCAGCTTTGTCCCTCCACTCGGTCTGCCTCTGCCACTCTGTCTATGCCCATATCCTGCTTTGTGCTCCCGAGAAACAAAGGTGGCCAGCTACCAGTTCTCGTACTGACTGTATTAATTCCTCAACAACTGCATTCAACACAGTGTACACCTGAAGGATGAAAAGGACAGCCTCGAGCATATCAAAGCGTTAATCAGTTATGGAACCCCTTCAATAGTATACTCCATATGCTCAGTGAAGGATGGTCGAGCAGCAGAAAGGTCATTTTGTTCATTAAAACAATCAAATTGTATCAGAGACCCATATCAAGCAGTTAATGTGGTTGGTGGTCAGTTATGACCCCTCCACACATAGGTTAGCAAATATTTTTGTAATCAACCTCCATATATACCCACAAAGAAGATGTAATGAGGTTGATGAATGTTATTTTGATGTAAAGTTCAACTTCTGGAGACTGTAACTACTGTGATACCTGCAGCTTCTGGTCTTCATTTTCAGCTAATGCAAGCTTCTTTTGATGTTAATTGCTCACTTTACACTTCTTCTTCTTTGTTCCAGGCTATGCCTGTTATGCATTTATTCATGTACTGTTGATGTTTAGCATTAGAGGGGCTATCATCCCAGCTTTGTGTTAGAATCTAGCTTGTATCATTGAATTTGTATGCAGGTTTCTGTTATTTTAATGCCAGAGAGCTGTCATTCTGTCTGTGCATTAGGAAATAGATTTACAGAACTTTTAACTGGTTGTAGCTGGCCATCACAGGGTCGTGTGCATCTGCTGGTGTGATCAGTATTCTCCATCATCACATTTTCCTTAAACTGTGAGTAATTGGTGGTCCAAAGCCTTGTAGTCTGGGGGTGTTCACCCATGTCTGGGGTTAAGCATAGTAGAGGTGGTTATCTGGCTTGAGTATGCATTATTTCTTCCATTCATCCACCATTTTCTAGCATTTTTGTTGAGTTTGTAATGTTCCCAAGCATCTCTGATATACAACCTAGGAGAGTTTCTTGGGGTGATAACAGTAACAACAATAAGAATAACAACAAGTAATAAATGTAACAACAATTAGGACTCACAACAACACACTAATAATCATTCACAACAATATTAAACTCACAGAAATAAACCTAAACACACATATAATCCAGCTGCACCTAGTCAGGAGAGTGGGCCCGACTCCCTGATTAGGGTTTGTAGGTTTTAACCCCGTATAGAAATTACCTGCATACGAATTCTAAAACATAGAAAATAAACAATGCGAGAGCATAACACATAAAACACATATACACAGAGATTTTCCCCCGAATCCCAAATCGGAACTACCAATTTTATTTTTCATTATGTTCCTTTCAATATTACAATACATATCTATACATGCCGAAGCATCCAATACCATGGACCGAAAACCATCGCATCCAAAACCATGGATCGAAAACCATCGTGTCCAAAACCATGTGCAAAAATCATGTACAAAACCATAGGTACGTCTACCCAACCTAATATAGGGTCCAAAAACAAAATTATCTAGGGCGTTGCCCTAGACCCCATAGAGGGGGGCTACTTGCACCCCTCAAACCCCCTGTGACCCCCCCCCCGCTACGCAATCGGTGCAATGAAGGGGGTGCTCTGCCCCCTTCTAACCCCTCAGTTAACTACGTGGGCTAGTCATGGAAAGAATATAACACAACCCAACATTCTCCCACTTGTTGTTTTCTTTCCATAGGGGGGCACAAGAAATCTTAGTCATTTATCCAGCCCTGCAATCCCCATTGTTTCTCTACACCAAGAGAACTTCTCAGAGCTCACAGATTTTGTCAATGCATCTATAGTATTCTTCAAAGTGTCCACCATTACCAACAAAACCTTTTTGTCTTCTATCATATCCCTCACAAAGTGATACTGAACATCAATGTGCTTTGTCTTTGAATGATATGCAGGGTTCTTTGCCAAGAAAATTGCACTTTGGCTGTCACAGTCTATCCTTATATTTCCCTATACTAACCCCATACTTGAACACAATCTCTACAACAAAACTGCTTCCTTGCTTGCACGAGTGGCTGCCATGTATTCTGCCCCTCTAGTTAATAGTGCAACTACAAATTATTTCTTACTTATCCAACTGACTGCACCTCCAAATAGGTTAAACACATACCCACTCGTAGATCTTCTTTGATCCAGATCTCTAGCCCAGTCTGAATCAACAAAGCCACAAATAGGCAACACTTTATCTAATCTCGGTCTTCCTTGGTAGAAAAAACCAGAATCACTAGTGCCACACAAATACATGAAAACCTGCTTCATTGTTGTCTAGTGCTCCTTCCCTGGTTTTGACATAAACCTGCTCAATACTCCCACTACATGTGCAATTTTTGGTCTAGTACAGACCATCGCTTACATCAGGCTACCGACTGCACTTGCATATCGAGCACATGACTTGTCCTTTTCCTCTTCTTGTGTCTTTGGACACTGTTCAGCAGATAACTTTACACCTATAGGAATAGGAACCTTCATCGGTTTACTATCTTGCATATTAAACCTCTGCAATATTATCTCGACATACTTCCTCTAGTTTAACCAGACCTTCCTCTTTTTCCGATCTCTTTTAATTTCCATGCCCAAAATATAGTTTGCAGCACCAAGATCTTTCATGTCGAATTTGGAGGACAAATGGGTCTTCAAATCTTGGGTAATTTCTTTGTCATTTCCAACCAGCAACATATCATCCACATACAAGACTAGATTAATAACATAGTCACCAATTACTTTAAAATACACATAGTGATCTACTTTGCTTCTGGTGAAGCCAAGTCTCTGTATAAATGTATCAAATTTCTGATACCACATCCTTGGTGATTGTTTTAACCCATACAAAGACTTCTTTAACTTACATACCAGTTCTTTCTTATCCTTCACCACAAAACCTTCAGTTTGCTTCATGTAGATCTCCTCTTCCAGATCCTGGTGAAGAAATCATGTCTTCACATCCATCTGTTCTACCTCAAAATCAAAAGCAGCAGCAAAAGATAAAAGTAATATAATAGAAGTTACCTTGGCAACAGGAGAAAAAATATCACCAAAATCAATTCTCGGCACCTGGGAATAACCTTTTTCTACAAACCGAGCTTTGTATTTCTCCACCTTTCCTTCTGCATTTGTCTTCTTCTTGAACACCCATTTACTGCCAATGGGTTACCTTCCAACTGGCAACTCCACCAGATCCCATGCCTCATTTTTGTGCAAAGATGCGAATTCATCAACGATGGACTCTTTCCAGAGTTTTCCATCCTTTGAATCTACTGCTTCCTTCACAGTTCTGGGATCATCATCAGTAATAGATAAAGCAAAATTTGAACAGAAAGTGGATGGACTATACCTTTCTTGTTGTCTTCTTTCTCAAACTGATCTTCTCACACCCGGAGTTTGTGGCTCTTCATCTACTGATTCCTCCTCTGCTGTAGAGTCTGAATCTTTCTCCTTAATCTTAAACTCTATCTTCTCAAGTTCCTTTGGTTGGACTTCATGTTTAATAACATATTTCACCTCTCTGAACACCACATCTCGGTTGTACACAACCTTCCTTGTTACTGGGTTCCAAAGCTTCTAACCTTTTAAACCATCCTTATACCCAATAAAGATGCACTTTTTAGATTTACTATCCAACTTCGTTGTTTTCTCCTTTGGAACGTCTACATATGCATCACATCCAAATACCCTCAGATGTGAAAGAGAGGGTTTCTTACCAGTCCATACCTCTTGTGGAGTCTTATCCTCCAACGCTGATGAAGGTGATCTGTTGACCAGGTAACATGCAATCTCCACCACCTCTGCCCAGAATTCTTGTCCTAACCCAGCACCCTGAGCATGATTCTTGCCCATTCCATCAACGCATTGTTCATTCTTTCTGCAAATCCATTTTTCTGAGGTGTATATGGAGTAGTCTTATGCCATGCTATACCACACTTCTTATATAATTCTTCAAATTTCTTACTGCAAAACTCTCCACCATTATTTGTACTCAGTACCTTTATCTTCTTCTCTGTCTAGTTTCCACCAGAGCCTTAAATTATTTAAACCTGTCAAAGACTTCAAATTTCTTCTTAAGGAAATATATCCATGTATTCCTTGAGAATTCATCTATAAATGATACATAGTACACAGACTTACCGAGTGATGGAACCTTCATAGGTCCAAACACATCACTGTTGACAAGCTCTAATATTTGTTTCGCCCTCTTACCACCAGAGAGGAAACTCACCTGATTCTGCTTCCCATATACACAATTTTCACAAAAATCAAAATCCATAGAGATATTACTCATATCTTCTACCATACCTTTACCATGAAGTATTCAAAGGCCCTTCTCTCCAATATGTCCAAGCCTTTGATGCCACAACATGGTCTTCTCTCCAGAGACCACTAGATTTTTTTCTCCACTTTCAGGAACCACAGAACTGTTGCGCCTATCAATAATAGTGCTACCTTGTAACTTGTACAGAGTTCCAATCTGAACTCCCTACATCAATACTAGTGCTCCATGAACCATTTTTCAGGTATCCTTCTCGAACACTATTTTTACACCTACATCATCCAACTTGCTTATGGAAATCAGATTTCTAGCCAATGCAGGAATATGCAGAACACCCGGAAGTGTTCTAACCTTTCCACCTTGCAACTTCAACTTTAATTTTCCACGACCAACGATTCTAGCCTTCCTATCATCCCCCAAGAAGACATCACCACCATCATATTTCTCATACTCGCAAAACCACTCTCTATGGGGAGTGAAGTGAAAGAATGCACCTCAGTCAATCAACCATGCCTCATGATCTACATGTGTACTTGATGAAGCTAAGAACACATCCACACCTTCATCTGAGGTGGATTTCGCCTCTGTAGAAGGAGCATCATCAGATCCCTTTCCTCTTTCAAGAGCTTTAGATTTACAATCCCTTTTGTAATGCCCTTCCTTTCCGCATTTCCAGCACACCATCTTTACAGGTTTTCCTAGAGATTTAGATCTCCCTCTAGATTTAGATCTCCCACTCGATGACTTATTTTTGTTTTTGTTTTGGGACCATCTTCATACAGACAATGCATCACCATTCTGGCTCTCCATATTTTTCTGTCTCATCTCCTCCGTCAACAAGGATGAGAATATTTCATCAAACTACAAGGTAGTTGCATTGCTACCTATTGCAATAACCAGACTATCCCACGAATCTGGTAGATAACACAACAGACTGATGCACTTATCTTCATCCAAAATTTTAATATCAACAGATAATAACTGACGTACCACAGTATTAAATTCGTTTAGATGTTCTATCACCGAGTCTCCATCTTTCATCCTCAGGTTATACAACTTATTCCATAGGAGCAGTTTATTCACCAGAGACTTAGATTGGTACAAGGTACCTAACTTGTCCCACAAAGCCATCGCCATAGCTTCCCCTGATACATTCAACAATACTAAATCTAAGACACATAATTGTATTATACTCTTAGCCTTCTGATCCAACTTCTTCCATTCTTCATCGGACACTCTCGTTGGTTTAGTACTTGGATCTACCATAACCCATTAATCTTTATCCACCAACATATCCTCCATCTTGAGTTTCCATAAATCAAAACTCTGACCATTAAATTTCTCGATCTCTATCTTTCCACTGCTTGCCATATTTTTTCACCACCAGAATTGATCTTGCAGATCTCCCATTAAATAGGGTCCACCACAGGCCCAAATGGAACCCCTCAGCAACAAAGGCGTCCCCTTGAAGCCAAAAGAACTGTGATACCAAATGTAGGTTTTAACCCCTTACAAAAATTACGTACATACAAATTCTAAAACACAAAAAATAAATAATGCGAGAGCATAACACATAAAACACATATAAACAGAGATTTTCCTTTGGATCCCAAAACCAGGACTACCAGGTTGAATTTTCATTATGTCCCTATTGGCTTATATGGGCCTGACCCAGGTTCAAAAGAATTATTTAGCCAAGCAAATCTCGCAGCTATCGGCGCTTTCGGCAACAGTCCGCGGAGTGCGGACTGAGGTCTCACCCGCGGTAGCAGGGGAGGGTGCTGAAACCAAGTTTCCACACCCTTGGGATGTTTGAATGTGGTTCGGAGGAATCGCGCGCTGTTCTGCAGCCTCACGCTGCTCTCTATTTGCGTAGATCTGAACCCAGAATGATTTTAACTTTCAATGATTGCGTTGTTTACTGATCTAATCTATTTGATGAAGTATTGTAAATCAGATCTACTGAGAAGGGTCTTTAAGCAAACATTTAACAAATTTAACTAGTTCGTGCATTTAGAATAAACATAGATTCAACTATATCTTTAACATAAGCATATGCGTAGAGATTAAATAGTTAGATCAACCATTCATACAGTCAGATTCACGATACTTAGATTATAACACAGAATTTGTAGAAGAAACTTTATCTTTATGTACACAGCTGCAGAGCCTCTATGTACACAGCTGCAGAGCCTCTATCTGCTACCCAAACCCCCGACTTAGACTTACAAACGCTTTCAGAATGCTTCCCTAAAAAACCCATTACATTTAAGATCCAAAACTATTTTATCAAAACTTAGCTACTCTACCCATATAGCCTCACTCTATTTATACCTTTCCATGGACCACGATCCATGGGTGAGCCGACTCCGCTTACATTTCTTTACATTATTTTTGGCCAGACTACCCTTTGACTTTAACTTATTACAAATCACGCTCTTCACTTCTTGTGGAATCTTTACCCTCGCTTTACCAAAACTGCGGGCTTCGTGCCCCATGACCGTTGCGTGGGGCTTCCACTACCCAATAGTCCCTCAACACAATCATCATGACTCGTCCTGAGTCACTCAACTAGTTAGGCAAACTTGGCACGAAGTTCAGCTAGCAGCCTCTGTGCATCGTTGGTGCTGGCAACAAATTCTTCCGTCATTCGCTGCATCCGTTCCACATGAGTCACCAACACCTTAGTCCCTGTCTCTGCTATCTCCATAGTGGCATGTTTGGCCTACATGTGGGATACCTTGTGCTCTATAGTGGTTGAAACTGCAAATGCCTCACCCAGCCACGGCTGGAGACGAGCTTTAACCACTGCTTCCTTTTGTCTGGTGGCATCGGCTTGGATTTTCAGGTCCTGAGCCTCCAGTATCTTAGCCAAGTGCTGCGTAATAGCAACAGTTTGCGCAGTTCCTCTGATCTGATCGTAAGCTTGCTGGAGCTCCCAGGCCTCGGTTTCCAATTGGTGAAGTGTTGGATCCTCCTGAAGAGAGGTGAGTGTAACAAGTGACTGAGTTAGCAGCTCGGTGCATTCCTCCATTGAACGTGTGAGCATCGTGCACCCCAGAGTAATTATGTTCCTTCGTTGCTCTAAGATCTCTGGTGGTGTCGACGGTGGAACCTGTAATTTTAAGTCCGCGATCCACAAGCTGAGCTCGAGCTTGATCCATGCGGTCTCCTCCTTTGCGTGTCAGAACCCAACAACCAATTTCTAGATTTGTGTCTTAATAGGCAATTCCGCCGCAATCTCTAGCTCCCAGGCACTCGAGCAGGCTTCCGCTACTACCTGTTCCACCTGGTGCTTCTGTGTAACTGCTTCATCCCGTTGGAGGTGCAGTTTTTTGATATTATTTTTCTATTCCTAGAGTACTTGTTTAGTGCAGCCTTCCCTGGCATGGAGCTCCCTGGTGGCGCTGTCCTAGAGCTATTGCAAACTTTCGCGCTATAGAGAAGCTATGTTTAGTCCTAGCCTTTTAAGTCATCCTAGCACAACTCGGTCCTCCGCATCTATGGTGATTAGTGCTCCTACTGGAATCGTGATGCAATGAGCCATTTGGGCCTTCAATAACGGGTCAATGACTGTCATACTAGGAACCCCCTGAGTATCACTGGTGCCTATTGGTGCAATCCTTATTCCAAGTTCCTGTAGCTACGCACAGAGTTCCCCTAATGCAATCTACTGCTCTGACATGGCCTCGTCGACTGCATCCCGAGCAACATCTTGAACAGTGTTTTCTATGTCATTTAGGTCCCCCTCAGTTAAGGTGGTCACTCCACTGTCCGTTTTGGACGCCTTTGCCCTTTTTCATGGCTTCGGCCATTTTGGTTGTGCTAGCCACTTCAAAGGCGAATCCGTGCCTGTTGTTGGTGGCCCGTCCATGGCTGTCTTAGTGGGTGGCTTTTGACTGCTTTTGGCCGTTGTCGACATAGCCCCTCCTGGTGGTGTCTTTCATGTTGCCACCAACGCCGCTTCCTGAGCTTCCTAAAACACCGTGGCGAGTTTTTCATTTCGCTTTTGTTGTACGACACACTTAGCTTCCTCCTTTTGCCACTAGATAGTGGCCTTGTTGCACTCTACTGCTTCTGGTCTGTATCATGCTGGTGGCCAGGTATCCACAACCCCATCGACAACGTCATCAATGGCAATAAAGTAGAGTGAGGTCCATGCCCGTGTTGGGTCCTTGCATGCCCTGATGTAGATACGATGCATGTCTGCTTTAAACACGACAATATGCTTCATGCTTTCATAGATCCCATCGGACAGGTGGGGTAGCTCAATAATCCATTGGTGCATAGTCACGTCCATCAGTATCCAAAAAATTTTGATGTTTCGAATTCATCCACCATCCCTTGTCACCCAGAGGGAAGCATATCTAGCGGCTTCTGGCCACTCCGGGTCCAAGATAGGAAACTAGATTTCTTCGGGTAAGTCAGTGGCAACCAGCATGATGGACAGGAGCAGCCACGCATAATGGAAAGTCTTGCCCTCCTCTTGCACTTCGCGGTAGTTGGTCAGAAACTCTTCACAAAGGAACTGTGACCAATTGAACCGTACACTGGCTGTGCATTCCTCAGTGAGTGCAATAACTACTACTGGAACCTCAGTGCCACGACATTTCCTCATTACTTTCCCTGCCAGCAACTGAGTGGCAATGTGGAATACATTATCTGAGATACTATCAATGATGTACCCTCGCTGCCCCTTCACGAGCTGATACTTCTTTTTCAGTCGCTCTATCATCGCGACATCGTTACTTCTATCAGTAATTTCCTGAGGGTCTCTTCCATCGCAAGGAAGGTGCGAAACCTGATGAACAAGTTCAGCTGTGATACGGACGGGTTTGCTGACCCATAATATTTCCTCATGAACTAAACAACAACTACTTTATGACCAACATGGTGATAGGGGGCCAGAGGAAGTGAGGAATAGACAAGAGGCAAAGTAACACAGTTGTGTCCACCTTCCATAGCCACTCTTTTGGTTGTAGCATTGTCATCATCCCTTCTACATTCTGCTCCATTAGTGCGTCCATTGCCAGGTGGGGAAATTTTACTATATCTACGAGGTCCCAATCTTCGAATTTCATTGCCGTAACATGGCCAACCACCGCATTTTGCACTGGGACTGCTTTTGGTGGAGATGAGGTATCAATTACAGTGTCGACTTCATCTAGGTTTGCAGGTACATTTGCCTTCCCCTTACTTGGGGGCACATACTTGGGTTGTCGTACTGGCTATATGGGATCCTCCTCAGAGTTTACTTCTTTGACATATGTGGGAGACTCTTCTGCTTCCTCGTCACTGTAAATTGTAACAGTTTTACCCTTTTCTTCCATTGTGAACTTTCCAAGGTGTGGTGTTGCAGTGACTTTCTTACTGATTCTGGAACCTGAGGGTCCTTCTTGGTCCTCGGTGTCTGGGGTGATTTAGGGAGCTCGGTTGTTTAATGCGAAGCTTGCTGTGGACTATCGGTGGTATGGTTTTGCGCTTTGAGGATTGCTTCCCGATAATGCTTCGGCAATGCCTGAGACCACGAACTATCTTCGAATTTCTTGTCACTCATCTTGCATTTATTTCTACCCCAGGGTGCCTTTCTTGCATGATAGTAAGATGTGGTGGTGTGACCCTTATTATGATTATATATGATTTTAAATTTAACATCGGTTGTTTGCCCTTGTGGCCACTCATAAATGCGATTTTGGTGGTTATCCTTCTACCTTAATTGCCTGCTAACCGCTCCAATGTGCTTTAAATGGGCCATCTTATTGTGAACAGTACATGCAATGGTCGCTTTCCATCTTTCCTTTGTGGCAGCAAATCCCCAGGGTTGCAAGTACAGTTTTTGTATGTATGCTATGGCCATGTCGAGCTGCTTCACAGCAGCCTGTTTTATAGTCTCGCGCCCTCTTCCAATTATGTGGGGAGATGGGACTGTGCCTCCTATGAATAGTCAGGTGGGCGACCCCTCGCGTGGGCCTTTTATTTCCCGACTAGCCTAGGCTGCGAGCACCCTTTTTGTTTCCTCAATTCCACTAACAGAGTGTGGTGTGTGCATCCTTGTCATTTTGGGTGCAAGCACAACCATGCTAGTGGGGTCACTACTTGTGGTAGGGTAGGAGAGCCAGTCATGTCTATTCCCTCCATTAGTTCCTTCACGTAATCTATGTATGTGACTTCTAACTGCAACTTATCAATTGCTTTATCCAGCTTCGCACTTTGTGCGCAGAGTCTGGCCCTTGTTCCTTCCAAATGGCTGCCCAGAGCAGCTGAATTCTATCGTGGATGTTGTCACCGGTAGGGTGAAATGTATCTATGTTGGGTTGTTTGGTCATAGAGAGACTTCCCTACCTAACCGCGTGAGCCTTCGTTCCACACAGATCCGGTTGGGTAGATGGCCGCCTGATGTGCACCCGTACCCATCATTGTCGATGAACAATTGTTTTATACCGACTTGGTAGTCGTGTACATCCTTCAATGTGTACCTTAACTACTTCCTGCATTTCGGCTTCTACAGCCTCCCCCTAGGTGCGCCGAACACGTCTTTCGCCACCTTATGCTGCTCCCCTGTTACGTCTAAAGTGCTGAGCCAGACGAGCTGCCCTTCATCTATTGCGACATTCTCTACTGGCTGATGTCTTTCCTCGGTGGTTACGCATCGCAATGACTAAATCATCATATTTCAGTTAAGTGTCGTCACTTCCTGCAACTGGTTCTGCCATCGTTTGGTATCCTCATTGGAATCCACTATGTAGATGCTATCGCGTTCCCACAAGAGTCTCCCACCATCCACAGAATGCACCTAATCTTGGTCCTACGTTGTTATCTAGTATATGCAATCCAATTCATCGTCACTGTCCTCATCGCGCATAGGTTCGGTGTAGCATTCTCCTTCCACTAGGTCCAACGGAACTACTACTCTCAGTGACTTCTTTTCCAACATCATTTTACGCCTTTTTAAGTTAATGATCTCTTTCATGTCAGTTGCCCAATCAATTCCGAGCAATGCAGGGTAAGGATTACTGTCATCAACAATCTCTATGACTTTGAAATCAGTCTGTGTACTTACGCCGTCGATGTGCATGGTCGCTCCTTGCAGTTGACCCATGGGTAAGATCTTTTTTTGGTTGGCCATTCATAGCTGAATTGGGGACCATTGCAGTGCAGGCTTGCCCATGCGCTCCCATGTTTGTTTAGGTAATACATTTGCATTCGAGCCTAAGTCTAGGATGACCTAATCCATTTCATATTCATCTATTTGCGTTGTCAGTCTCATTTCCCGTCTGGTGTGCAGAGCATGTCTTCTGATCTTTTAGACTACATGTGGCTCTCCCGATCCGGCGCACCTAGTGATCAACTCCTGTAGCCCTTGAACGACTTTACTATCGTGTAGCAGTTTCATGTAGGTTTCGAGGAAGGTAGTAATCATGGAGTGGTCCAATCCTAGTTCCATTTGATCCCTCCTACTCAGAGTAGAGGCTTTGGCGATGCTCCGCTGAGCTTCCCTTCGCATCTCCTTCCCCTCTCTTGTCTTAGAGTCACGTTCCTTTATCATTGCATTGTGCCTCTTTCCACCCTCTGAATTCTCTTCCTGTGGATCACCTCCTATAGTGGCGCCGCTCCTTTGTACCATATTTATACTGGGATCCTCTTCGCAAGGTTCTGCTCACATCATCTGGATATTCTGGGTTGGTGGAGATTGTAGTACTCCCTTTTCATGCATTTGAGCAATTAATGTTGGACAGTCTACCATTTCATGGTCAAACTGCTCATAATAGGCACACAAAGTCCTGATCGGGTTAGTACAGTCACGAGCGTAGTGTCCTGGCCCTCCACAGTTATAGTAAATCAACTGTTCGCAGCCCCGCTTGGGCCCCATTCCTCTTCCTTAGCCACGTCCTTGAAATCCTCCTTGCACTTCAGTCTGCATTCGGTAAGTTGGGGTTCTTTCCATCATTAAGTCATAACTTCAACACATTCGCTCATCGTGTCCCACCGATCGACAAAAGTTGCAATACAACTGTTGTGGGGTCTGGGTATACTTTTGCAATAGGTGGTAGTTATCTGTTGCATGTTTTCCACCCACTTGACAAATCGCACACCAGAGCGCAGGTACGGCACTTGGTCCTACTTGTACCTCCAATTTTAATGGCATCGGGCCTCCCCCTGCTAGATAGTTCGCGAAGATAGGGCAATGGTCCTTATCGTGTGCTTGGCTCTTGCATTTAATACATCCTACCTCCGCACATACCTCTGGTCCGGGACACTCTTTCTTGCTTCAAGCTTTGCATTTCTAAACTCAGGTTTTGAAGTTGCGCGTGGATTTGCTGAACTCCCAACCCTGGATCTGGTATTGGGGTTTCGTGCAACCTCATTGCTGTTTCCAATGCCTCAGCTTGGGTTGAGATCTTTTGTTGTGACAGATCCATCCTCAGATGTGGTGTTAATGATGCCACAAACCATGCGCAATGCTACACATCTGTCAAGGTCATGTTGGCTTCACGGATATTTTTCTTTAACCTTTGGTCCAGATCCCATGGATTTTTGCCAGGCAACATTGCGATCTCCTTGAACCCAATAACCAACTGAGTTTTTGATTTTGGTCATCCAAACTCTTTATTTAGCGCATCCTGGATTTCCACTATTCCTTCATTCGAATGATCGGTTAAGTATTTTATGTACCATGGCAGCGCATGGTCCTATAGTGCACTAACTAATGTGGCCTTTCTGATGTTCTCATCTATTATTCCTTTAGCGTCCCATACAGATCGTATCACAAACTAGAACCGTTCTAGTTCTTCATCCCCCCACCCTTAAATACTGGCAGTTTGATTGCACTCACCATCCTGAATTTTGGTGGAGGTGGTGGAGGAGGAGTTGGGGTCAGGGTTGGTATGGGCGGATTTGATGTAGGTGACGCGGGTGGTGGAGTGGAAAAAGGTCGTATCAGTGGGAAGCACTCCCTGATCAACTGGACCGCACTCCCTAGTGAGAACCTCGTGAGCTCCTCCTCACTTTCCCGGGAAATAGAAGCTAAAGGATTGTTCTCTACTCCTTCCATTCTGCAGTAACCTCTTCCACTCTGCGTTACTCCAAACATCAATAAACGTGCATAATCTATTTTTTACTCAACAACATCTTAATCCAAGTATTCAATGATTTGATATATCTACCCTAAGGTCCTTGAAGAAACTGCCTTTCTGCTTCGCTATAGCTCATAGTTGTATCAATCGCGAACTCAGTGATAAATCCCCCTATTACCCGATCCAGCCAATGATCTACTCTATGCACAATTTTATCCTCGGTGGCTTCTATCCTACGCACCAATTCCAGGGTCCACACAATAGGCTGGTCCAATCTGCACCTTCCCACGCTGTCAGCTAGCCTCGTGATCCACTCGTACAGTTCTACTGGAAATGACGCGAAGAAGGTTTCATGAATATCTATGAATATATAACTGTCCAGCCAATCTTCTTCTGATACTCGCAAGTTTCTATTTTCCTAGATTGCGAACTCGTGGAGTTTCAGATCCCACCACTCTTCAATCTCTTTCTTTGTAGGGTTCCAGTGTTCCCACATCAGACACCCCTTAGGCAGATCCCGGTCCTGGCAACAGAACCATTTGTTGGCTTATATGGGCCTGACACGGGTTCAGATGAATTATTTAGCCAAGCAAATCCCATAGCTACCGGCCCTTTCGGCAATAGTCTGCGAAGTGCAGATTGAGGTCTCACCTAAGGTAGTAGGGGAGGGTGTTGGAACCAGGTTTCTGCACCATTAGAATGTCTGGATGTGGTTCAGAGGAATCATGCATCGTTCTGCAGCCTTGCGCTACTCTCTATTTGCGCAGATTCAGACCCAGAATGATTTTAACTTTCAATGATCACGCTGTTTACAGATCTAATCTATTTGATGAAGTATTGTAACTCAGATCTACTTAGAAGGGTCTTTAAGCAAACATTTAACAGATTTAACCAGTTCGCACACTTAAGATAAACACAGATTCAACTATATCTTTAACATAAGCATATGCGTAGAGATTAAATAGTTAGATCAACCATTCATATTGTCAGATTCACGATACTCAAATTGTAACAAATAATTTACAAAAGAAACTTTATATTTATTTTCACTTATCACCAGTACATCCAGATCCACCCTGTGCACTCAGCTGCAGGGGTCTGCACACACAGCTGCGGACTCTTCCAGGACTTTTTGCACACAGCTGCAGAGCCTCTATCCACTACCCAAACCTCTAACTCGGACTTACAAACGCCTTCAGAATTCTTCCCTCAAAAACCCATTACATTTCAGATCGAAAACTATTTTATCAAAACTTAGCTACTCTACCCATAGAGCCTCGCTCTATTTATACCTTTCCATGGATCACGATCCATGGGCGGGCCAAATCCGCTTATATTTATTTACATTATTTTTGGGCGGACTACCCTTTTACTTTAACTTATTACAAATCGCACTCCACACTTCTCACGAAATCTTTACCCTTGCTTTACACAAAACTGCGGGCTTCGTGCCCCATGACCATTGCACGGGGCTTCCGCTACCCAACAGTTCCTTTCAATGTTACAATACATATTTATACATGCCAAAGAATCCAATACCATGGACCAAAAACCATCGCGTCCAAAACCATGGACCGAAAACCATCGCGTCCAAAACCATGGACTGAAAACCATCGCATCCAAAACCATGTGCAAAAATCATGCACAAAACCATAGGTAGTTCTGCGCAACCTAATATAGGGTCCCCATAGAGGGGGGCTACCTGCACCCCTCAAACCCCCTGTGACTCCCCCCCGCTACGCAATCGGTGCAATGAAGGGGGGGCTTCGTCCCCGTTCTAGCCCCCCTGTTAACTGTGTGGGCTAGTCATGGAAAGAATACAACACAACCCAACAGGGTTGTGGTAAAATCAACGAATCATGATATGATCAGAAGATCAAATTGTGATTAATTAAATAAATATTACAAGTATGTTGTTACAGACTTAGAGTTAGAGTATTTCTCCTGTAACCTTAATGACTCTTAACAGCAATATCTTTCACAGCCTGCAACTCTACTTTATAATTTTGACAATAATACAACTCCTATAATTACAAAACCATCTACCTTTAATTACATGGTGGTTTTCAGAACGAGAATGAATGTAAAAGATAGTAGTGTGTCAATTGAAATATTGATTCACTGTTGTAGCCAATGTCCAAGGATAGCATTGCCAACTTTGACGGTATCATCCAGTGAATCATGATCTTGGTCATTCTCCCTTCAAATCTGTAGAAATAATTGAATTAGCAAGCTTCTTAGGTAATAATTCCCTATGACTATGATTCATTGACCAATAATCCATAAATTCATGACAAGAGGTATACCTATGCATTTTAAGATATCGATTAACCATTATTGGCATGAAATGGATAAAAATAATAGGGTAAAATGGTGAGTGAAAGTGTGCAAATCTAGTCACCAACAGGAGGCATGAGAGAGAGAGAGAGAGAGAGAGAGAGAGAGAGAGAGAGAGAGGGATTTATAGCCTCGCCCTGTTAGTGCAGAAACCCAAGAACTCTTGAAGAATGTAGGCCTCCATAAGTACTATGAGGAGGTTACATCCCTAAAGTCGCATTATGGCTTGCTGGAAAAGTTTGATATGTCATTGGGATGTCCACCAAAAATATTTTTTTTCGGTCCTAGCACGTGGTCTAAGCCCTCTAAGGAGGATATATATTTTATTACTGGCTTATCTAGGAGAGGGAATGATTTTCTCAAGTTCCTTGATGTCCCCCATGCGGTTGCAGCAAAGAGTCATCTTGTCTACTCTCATAGATATGTTGTGGGTCATGTAGTCCATCCAACGTATTTTCAAGTGCGTTGCAAACATCACAGGTTGTTTCTTTTGTTGCACAAGAGGTTAGGTGCCTCTCATTATTAGTGACTTCCATTGTACACTATACTAATGATGGGAAATGCATTAGTTGCCCTCTTTTGTTTTATGTTGATTCTTTAATGTAAGCACCATGATGTATTAGGTGGTCTACAATTTTTTTGAGGAAGTTTGCTAGGGCTTTAGATAGATGTCATGCGGTGATACATGGGAGGATGAACTTCCCTTTCTCTCCAAATATTTTTGGTCTATTTATTAAGATGTTTCTAGAGACGATGCCTACATTTGATTGTCGCCATCCTATGTTGATGAATGAAGTGAAAATGCACATGTGGAGCTAGATGATGCCCAAGAGAGGCCTGTCAGTGTATCCAGCCAAGGTTTCCACCCAGGGACTAGCACTACTAACTACTGAGGATGACCACAGGTTTATCTTGTTATTGTTTCCATATGTCCGTATGGATTGGAGATAGTGTCCAAACATCCTCTTCGCACTAGATGAGCATGTAGATGATAACGGTAATATTAGTATTTTATTTATATTAATCTAGTTTCATTTTCTTGTCTTGATTAATTAGAATAAAATTTATTGTAACATGTTCTTTAACTTGTTCTATTAAATTGTTTAATGAAAATATCTAATTATTGTTGTGTACTATATATTTTGTAGACAATGGGACATTCCTTTGGGACATGCTACCTACCCCACTAGAGTGAGCAGATGAGGAGATGGGTGAGGCTCAAGAGGGTGAGAAATATCCTTAGATGGATAGGGGCATGGGAATCTCGGCCCATAGGGTTGGTCTTAGATTTAGGATGGACTATTGTAACTGAATTTTTAGAGTTTTTTTTTAGGAGGGACTTCGCACTGCGAGGGATCAAGACATCAACATATATACAAGGTTTGTGAATCCCTTCAGGGATTGTTCGTGTGATATAATGAGTCTTATACATCATACGATCAAAGATAGAATACTATTGGCAATGAGGAGGGATGTAGGGCATGCAACGCCAGATATGTCACATGAGAATTCACGTAGTGTTGCACCATCAAATCATGATGATGAGGGTGGTGATCATGATTCTAGTAGTACTACCCCATCAGATCATGGTCGGGATGTCAATGACCCTTCTGTCAATACTTCCCCATCAGGTCATGGTCAGGGTGTCGGTGATCCTTTTGGTAGTACACTTCCTCATCATGCGCCTGATGATCACATACCAGGGCTAGAGGAGGTGCATCTTGTCTCTCCTAAGGCAGAAGACCAACCAACTTCTCCTCCACATCATAGTTTGACAGTTGAGGCAGTACATGACCATGCATTGTCTATTGCAGACTAGACTACCACTACTATGTATGTTGTATCAGATATTTGATAACAATTATTTAAATTGTTTGTATATATATATATATATATATATATATCATTTTTTTATTCATGTTTATGTACTTAATAAAAAGAAACATACCAGCTCTAAATTCCTTTTTTACCATTTGCAGTATTGTAGATCTCTAAAGCAGTAGTGCGACTCTTGCCTCACACAAGCACCCTCACGTTGGTGCTTTTGTTTCTCACCATCCTTCCATATCATGCTCAATGAGTGGCTTTCCAATTTTCTCAAACGATGGTGAAATTTATTTTTCTCATTTACGTGTCAACTATGCCTCCCTGATGACCAAATGTCCAAGTAATGTCTATGTTTTTCTCTAATTTATTTTAATAGCATATTAGAATTGTAAAATGGCTCCAAAAATCTACTATTTTTGAAAAAAAAAAAAAATCATTGTGTCTTCGACAGGTTCGACTCGCACCGATAGCAATACACCCTATAAATTTACAAGGTGCACCACAGTTTGGTTTATGATCCTAACAAATTGCGGTGTTTTCAATGCATCTTTTAAATTAAAATGCACCGGGCGAAGCTATAAATTGTACATCGACGCATAAATTGTTAAGTTACTCCCATTGCGTTTATATTTACCAAACACACCATAAACATAATATTAAAAAAATATAGCTCGGTGTGTTTTATGAACCGAATGTTTCGTACTATTTCAAAAAGGTTATACATATGAACTAGTGTGTGAGGTTATCAACACACTACATTGAAAATTTATTTATGTGGACCAAAAGAAGTGAGTCATTTGTATGTACACGCTGATGCTAGTGCTCTTATGTTTGGTAGTGCACTGAAGCCGCTACATTACTATTTTTTGGGTGCACCGAGGACGTTTTTTTTTCTTTTTAATTCGAAGCCATGTGTCCATATTTATCAATATGTTTTCCATTTAATAAAAAAAATTATGTTTTATCTATGAGGTTGATGTATTTTATATGTCAATCATGTAGTAGAGACATCAACAGAGGGAGCAGTAGTAGGAGCAAGAGCAAATGGCAGATCAATACAATATGATCTGACCATGGGAGGCATGCGAGAGAGAGGGATTTATAGCCTTGCCCTATTAGCGCAGTAACCCAATAGCTCTTAAGAAATGTAGGCCTCCATAAGTACTATGAGAGGGCTACATCCCTAAAGGCGCACTATGTCTTGCTCGCACAAATGATCTATCAATGAGATTTCCACCAACAGTCTTTATGTGTCAGTCATAACACATGGTATAAGCCCTCTGAGGAGGATATATATTTTATCACTGGCTTATGTAGGAGAGAGAAGGATTTTCCCGAGTTCCCCGATGTCCCCCATGGGGTTGTGGCAAAGAGTCATCTTGTCTACTCTCAAAGATATGTTGGGGATCATCTAGTCCATCCAACATATTTTCAGGTGCGTTGCAAACACCACATATTGTTTCTTTTATTGCACAAGAGGTTAGGTGCCTCTCATTATTAGTGACTTCTATTTCACACTATACTAATGATGGGAAATGCATTAGTTGCCCTCTTTTGTTTTATGTTGATTCTTTAATGTAGGCGCTATGATGTATTAGGTGGTCTATCATTTGTTTGAGGAAGTTTTGTAGGGCTTTAGATATATATCATGCGATGATACATGAGAGGATGAACTTCACTTTCGCTCCAGAGATTTTTTGTTTATTTTTGAGATGTTTCTAGAGACGAGGCCTACATTTGATCATCGCCCTCCTAGGTTGATGAATTAGATGCAGATGCGCATGTGGGGCCAAATTATGCCCAAGAGGGGCCTGCCTAAGTATCCAGCAAAGATTTCTGCCCAGGCACTGTTGCTACTAACTAGTGAGGATGGCCACACATTTATATTGTTATTGTTTCCTATGTCAGTATGAATTGCATATTGTGTCCCAACATCCTCCTCACACCGGATGAGCCTATAGATGATAGAGATAATATTAGTGTTTTCTTTAAATTAATCTAGTTTAATTTTATTTTTTTGATTGATTAGAATAAAATTGATTGTAACATATTCTTTAGCTTGTTTATTAAATTGTTTAATGAAAATGTCTACTTATTGTTGTGTACTATGTATTTTATAGACATTGACACATTCTTTTGGGACATGCCTCCTCCCCCACTAGAGGGAGAAGATGAGGAGATGGGTTGGGCCTAAGAGGGTGAGGCACATCCTCAGATGGATAGGGGCATGGGCATCTGGGCCCATATGGCTAGCCTTAGATTTAGGATGGAATATTGTGACTGATTGTTTAGAGTTTTTGTTGAGGAGGGAGTCTACACCGCAAGGTATCAAGACATAAATGTGTACAAAAGGTTTTTGGATATCTTGAGGGACTGTTCACGTGATATGATGAGTCTTATGTGTCATACCATCAAAGCTAGTAGACTACTAGAAACAAGGAGGGATGCAGGTCATGCAGTGCCACACTATCATATCAGGATAATGAGGGTGGTGATCATGCTTCTGGCATTACTACCCCATTGAATCATGGTTAGGGTGTCGATGATCCTTCTGGTAGTACTGCCCCATTGAATCATGGTCAAGATGTTAGTGACCCTTTTGGTAGTACACCTCCTCATCATGTGCCTCATGATCACATACCAAAGCTAGAGGAGGTGCCTCGTGTTTCTCCTAAGAGATAAAGCCAGCCACCTTCTCCTCCACCTCATAGTTTGACAGTTGAGGCATTACATGACCATCCATCATCTTTTGCTGCAAACTAGACTGCCACTACTACGTATGTTGTATCAAATATTTGATAACAATTATTTGAGTTTTATATATATATATATATATATATATATATATATATATTTCATTTTTTTGTTCATGTTTATGTACTTAATTTATATGTCAGTGTCGATGTGTATATTGTTAGGTCATGTTAGATATGTTCATTTAATGTGCATGTAGATAGATGTGGATGTGATAGAAGATAGAAGTTATTTGACGTGAGATGTATATTAGTTTGAGAATGTGTGTGGTGATGATGTTATATTACAATTCTTTTGTTTGGTTAGATGTAATCATGTTGATGATGCTTTGTTAGATTATTATATTTGTGTGCTACTTAATGACGTTTATATGTGCTAGAGGTGTATATAATTAGATGATGGTAGTGAATTTGAATGTATACCTAGATGATTTTTATGTTTATTAGATGGTTATCATCATAACGTTTATTTTTATGAAATAATATCTATTATAGATTTTGTATTGGTGAACTTATACCAAAATTTTATATATGAAATTGCACAATCAACTTAAATCTAAATTAATAGAAAACAATAAATAATACTAATAGACAAATTATGTTGTTATAATTTCTATTTTATAATTGGTTTTTGATTTTTAAAAGAATAAATCTAAACATAATATAAGACTTATATAATATTTTCTCGTCTATTATAAAATTTTATAAAACTCGTAATATAGAATATGATACCCAATGCAAAAAAATTACGAATAGTACCTAAAATTAAAATCATTACTCTAACAAACATATTGTTATCATTCTTTTTAAATCAATTTTATGGACACTTTAAAATTGTGTCAACTATATACTAGAATAGTAACTCAACAGAAGTAATGTAGTAATCACTATATCATATTATAATTAAATTGGTTAATAGTACTAACATACAAATCATCCTTGTCATCCAATAATATTAATCAATTTTTTACTACAATCCATAAATAATATTAGAAGAAATATTATAAGGATTCCAATATTAAGACATCAAATATTTTCTGATGTAAGTTAATATAAATTTCTTTTGTATATTTTATCATGATAATTTTCTAAAAAAAAATGGTGACTAGATACATTCAAAATAATGAACTAGCAAAATTTCAAACTTAATCTAGTTAAAGTTTTAAATTCTAGATCCATTGTATAATTCCAAATTTAATGAAAAGTATTTGTTGTTGAAGTCATTGTAATAGAAATTTTCAAGTTTTAATGAAATATGTGTAAATTGCATTGTGGTAATAAGTGGATGAGACTAATAAGGTTTTGATGAAATAAGTAAGAAGATATGCTATTATTTTGTAATTATGTCCAGCCTATTGTTTACAACATTTTCAATAGATAAACCTATTACTTAATGCACTATATCTTTTTTTTGTCAGTAGAAATTCTATTCATTCTTCAAATAGATGTACATCGAGAGTAACAACAAAAAGGAGGTGGTCTCACCTCGACCAGGTTTGTTGACCATCGCATACAACATACAACAAAAGTACAAAAAGGAAAGTAAAGACATCATCCAAAACCAAGAAGGCCAAAGGCACGAGAAGACAAGTAAAACATAGAAAACACCAGTAGTCATGCAAGTCATCCAACGTGATGGAGGCTAGGTTGTTCGAGGTTGTCCCAGCAGGAGGCGGAGATTGAAAATAGCATTGGACGTGCTCCTCGAAATAAGCCATCCAAGACTCAAGATTCTCCACCTTCTCCAATAGAATGTTTTGTCCTCGCCAGACCACCACAATATGCTCCCAGATGTGGTGTTAGAAAATTATATTTTATAGAAAAATGGAACACATAAAATATTTTAGAAATATAAACACACAAAACAAAAGAGACATAGATATATGTGGTTCACCCAATTTGGGCTACATCCACGGAGAGACAATCAATCCTTCCTTTTATATTATCCAGCAGACTGAAGAGATACAACCTACAACAGATCCGTTGTAATTCCCTCTTCTTTCTCATTCAATCTCCTCTCCCTTCTCGCTCAGAATACAGATCTACATAGATGCAATACAATTCCCTCATATATAGAGAGCGGTTACCTTCTAGGGCAAAAAACCCTAAATTAAACATAACTTCTACTGTCAGATCTCCACCTAATGAACAACCTAGATTGACTACGAAATTACAATATTTTACAAGGCAAATTTACATATATTTTTAGCTTCGTGGGCGCTGCCCCCAATCCCCCGCCAAGGGGGGCTCCCAAAGGTCGTTGCTGCACCGCCTAGACCCCCCTTGCAGCGAATATTTTACGGCTAGCGTTGCCGCCCCATTACGAATTGGTGTCCAATGCGGCGATACCTTTCAATACAGAAGATAATCAGGCTCCACACCCAACAATCTCCCACTTGGAGACTGATTATAGCAACTCCATCACTGCTTGATTTGTTGGACAATGACTCCACTTTGGACCTAGTTGTTCCTCATCTTCTTCATCATACTTGAAGACCAATTGAAACTGAGCAGATTCTCAGTTTCTCCTTGGTTACAACTTTTGTTAACATATCTGCAGCATTCTGGCTAGTGTGTATCTTTTCCAGCTTCAACTATCCATTTTCCAACGCTGACCGTATGAAATGGTACTTGAGTTATATATGTTTAGTCTTGGAATGAAATGCAGAGTTCTTTGCAATATGTATGGCACTCTGGATATCACTGTATAACCTGCCCAACTCCTGCTTCTTACCCAATTCATCCAGAAACCTTTGTAACCAAATCATTTCTTTACTAGCCTCTATAGCAGCAACATACTCTGCTTCTATTGTTGAGAGTGCAACAACACTTTGTATTTTTGAGACCCAACTGATGGTTGTTCCACCTACAGTAAACACATACCATGTTGTGCTCCTCCTGTTATCTCTATCACCCGCCATATCTGCATTAACATATCCCTGTAGAGAAATGTTTTAACTGCCAAAGCATAATGCTTGATTTGTGGTACCTCTCAAATACCTGAGAATCCACTTCACTGCCATCCAATGTTATTTTCCTAGATTATTCGTGTACCTACTTACAACTCCCACTGCATGTGAAATATCAGGCCTTGTGCAGACCATTGCATACATGAAGCTTCCAATTGCTAATTCATATGGAACTTTATACATATTGAGTCTTGGGACACTCCTCCTTACTTAATTTGAAATGGCTAGCCAAAGGTATACTAACTAGCTTTGCATTTTGCATATTAAACCTTTTCAACACCTTTTCTATGTACTCACTTTGAGACAATGTTAATTTGCAATTCTTCCTGTCTCTAGTTATTCTCATACCAAGGATTTTTTTTACAGCACCCAAATCCTTCATTGCAAATGAATTTTCCAATTTTCTTTTGAGCACATTTATCTTCTGCATGTTAGAACTTGCAACAAGCATGTCATCTACATACAATAACAATATAATATAGCTGCCATCATTTTGCCTTTTGAGATAAACACATTGATCAGAGTGTCATCTAGTATAACCTTGTTCAAACATAAACCTGTCAAATTTTAGATACCACTACCTTGGAGCCTGTTTTAAGCCATACAAGCTCTTCTTCAAAATGCACACTAGTTTCTCCTTCCCTTTTCCCTCATATCCTTGTGGTTGCTGCATATATATCTCTTCTTCCAAATCCCCATGGAGAAAGGTTGTCTTTACATCTAATTGTTCAAGATGCAAATCTTTAGCTGCTACTAGACTTAAAATAGTTCTGATTAAAGTCATTTTAACAACAGGAAAAAATATCTCATCAAAGTCTATATCCTTTTTCTGTGAAAACCCTTTCACGACAAGTCTAGCTTTATACTTTTTTCTACCTCCATCTTCTTCCTTCAACTTGTAAACCCATTTATTTTGCAATGTTGTTTTACCTGCAAGAAACCTGACTAAGTCCTAAGTCTAGTTATGTGCTAAGGAGTCCATCAATTCTTTCATGGCTTGCTCCCACTACTTCCTGGTTTCTACCTATACTGCTTCTTGATAACATTATGGTTCACTAGAGTCAGTCAACAATACATAATATAATGAAGGAGAGTATTGTTTAGGGGGTCTACTTATCTGGGTAGATCTTCTAACACCACTTTTAGGTGTTTGAGGTGCTTGTTGTTGTTGTGATTATTGTTCTGGCCATTGATCATTATGATTTTCAGGCACCATCACTTTTTCTATGATCTCATCAAGCACTATGTATTCTCTGTTTTCTTTTTCTTGTTTCTTTTCCTACCGCTGATCCTTATATAAAACCTTTTCATTGAATATGACATCTCCGCTCCTAATGATTTTATGTTTTTCATAATCATAAAAGTGATAACCAAAATCATTAACACCATATCCAATAAAAGTACATTTCTTTGATTTTGCCTCAAGCTTTGTTCTATTTTCTTTATTACTATGGACAAAGGTTTCACAACCAAAAGTTTTAAAAATAAGTAGTTTACCTTTTTACCTATCCATGCCTCCTCTGAAATACCACCATCCAAGGAACTTGAAGGTCTTCTGTTTATTAGATAAACAACAGTATCTACAACATCTACCCAAAATTGTAAAGGAAATCCTGCATGCAATCTCATGCACCTTGCACGCTCCATGATTGTCTTGTTCATCCTTTCTGACACACCATTTTCTTGTGGTGTTCCTGGAACTATCTTCTCTCTACGAATTCCATTCTCTGAACAGTACCTATCAAACTCTTTGCTGCAATATTCACCTCCATTGTCTAATCTGAGACACTTCAACCTTTTTCCTGTCTCATTTTCAACTAAAGCTTTCCATTTCTTGAAAGTATCAAATACACCAGATTTATTTCGAATATAATAAATCCAGGTTTTTCTGGTTGCATCATCAATAAAAGTAACATAATAATGAGAGCCACCAAGAGATGATACCTGAGTAGGTCCTAATACATCTGTATGCACAAGCTCTAATTTTTTGCTCTTCTTTTCTTTCCCAACTCTGAGGAATCTGAATCTCTTGTGTTTTCCATAAACACGATTCTCATAGAATTTTAAATCAACATGCTTCAAACCTCGCAACAAATTTCTTGAGTGAAAAATCTGCATCGCCTTCTCACTCATGTGCCTGAGCCTATGATGCCACAATGTCGTATCTTTTCCTGTAGAGGTTAAAGCATTAAAAAAATTAGAAATACCATTACATAAATACAATGTACCAACCTTTTCTCCTTTTGCTATTACCAGGGATCCTTTAGTGACCTTCCAAGTTTTATTTGTAAAAGTAGTCACACAGCCTTCACCTCCCAACTACCCTGTTGAAATAAGATTTTTCTTCAGATCTGGAACATGCCTTACCTCATTCAATAGTCATCGATTTGCATTCTGTTGTTTTATGAAAATTGTACCCATTCCAATGGTTTTACAGGGTTTATCATCACCCAATCGAACCTGTCTAAAATCTCCTTGAACATAATCATGAAAATGTTTCCGATTAAGTGTGGCATGGAATGAGGCCCCTGAATCTACCACCTAGGCATCAATAATATTTTCTAAAGAAAAAATCAAAGCATATTGCAACACATCACCTGTCACATTCACTTCATGATTTTTTTCTTGCTACGTGTCTCGTTCTTTTCCCTTTTGTGACTTGTAGTCCTTCTTCAGGTGTCCTTTCTTCTCACATTTCCAGCACACTATCCCCGATCTTGACTTGGATCTGCCTTTTCTTGATTTACTGCGATATCCAGGGTTCTTTCCTCTTTCCATTTTTCTTCCCCTAGTCTATGCAGTCAAAGCATTACCTGATGTCTCACCGGAGCTTTTCCGTCGCATTTCCTCGCTAAGGATTGCACCAACAACATCATCAAACTTTAAAGTACTAGATCCAGAGACAAAGTTACTATTGGCCATAACTAAACCATTCCAACTTTCTAACAATGAGCAAAGAAATAACAGATCCCTAACTTCATCATCAAAAGTTACCCCTACAGACTAGTAACTGTATTAAATTCATTTAAATGATCAGCAACAGATCCACCTTCTCATATCTTCATATTAAATAAAGGCTTCATAAGAAATACCTTATTCGAGGCCGAGGGTTTTTCATATAGTTTGGCCAATGTCAACATTAAACCCTCTGTTGTCATTTCCTTTGAAATATTAAATGCTACCGACGTCGCTAGGCACAACCATATTGTTCCAAGTGCCTTTCTGTCGAGAATATCCCATTCTGTGTCTGTCATACTTGTCAGCTTCTTTGCCTTTCCACTCAATGGTTGGTACAGATCTCTCTGATATAGATAATCTTCCATCTGCATCTTCCACAGCTGGTAGTTTTGGCTGTTAAATTTTTCGACCCTAAACCTACCATCATTTGCCATTGCTCATACTCGAACCAGGAACCCTTCTCTCCTACGAGTTTATCAGCCAAATAGACCTTCGGCTCTGATACCAGTTGTTAGAAAATTTTATATTACAGAACAATGGAACACATAAAATATTGCAGAAATATAAAGACAGAAAACGCATAAAACAAGAGAGACACAGATATATGTGGTTCACCCAGTTTGGGCTACGTCCATGGAGAAACAACGAGTCCTTCCTTTTATATTATCCAGCAGACTAAAGAGATACAACCTACAGTAGATCCACTGTAATTTCCTCTTCTCTCTCGTTTAATTTCCTCTCTCTTCTCGCTTAGAATACAGATCTACATAAACGCAATACAATTCCCTCATATATAGCGAGGGGTTGCCTTCTAAGGTAAAAACCCCTAAATTAATCATAACTTCTACCATCAGATCTCCACCTAATAAATGACTCCGATTGACTACAAAATTATGACATTTTACAAGGCAATTTTACATCTAGCGCCCCCCCCCCCCCCATGCAGTGAATATTTTATGGGCGGCATTACTGCCCCATTATGGACTGGGGTCCAATGCGGCAATACCTTTGAATACAAAACATAATCAAGCTCCACACCCAACATGTGGCACTGAAAGTAGTGCAATTATCCAAGGTATCTCCCAATCCTGCATGTTCCTCCTGTCAAATCCTTTTAGCAGTTTCCAATTGCTCCAAAAGGGATTGAATCAAGTCTCTACAAATTTCCAGGAAATAATGTTGAATGACCCTTGAACTAGGAACCAAAGACTTTGCACCCACTCGTCGTGTCGAGTTGCTACACTGCCAAGCCTCGCCCCTCGTCGATGTTCGCGATGATCAACCCCCACAACCATTTGCCAAGCCGCCACACCCTCAACCACTTCGCACACCAGCCACCATCCTCCAAGAGCTTCCCGCCAACTTACAACCCCAACGAGCCACAAACACCTCCACCCCCTGCTTTGTGTTCTGCAATTGAGAAGCTCTGTCACCATGTCCTGCTGAGCAGGGCTTTGGAGGGAGGGAGGATTTCCCTCTTTCAGGGGCTGAACGCATCGATGATGGACTAGAAACTTTACCTGAATGCAGAATACCCTCCAGGCATGCTCGTCCCACAGCTAAGAGGCCCATTGTACCAAGTGCAGAAACCAGCAACCTCCCAGACAGGGTTGCAGACTCACACCATCAGAAACCACACAACACTACACATACTCAGGAGATCTTCCACCACACCTATCACAGCCCCAATTCTTTTTTCTCGAAGTGAGCTATGTGCAGAACCAGCTAAATGTTTCAACATATTAGTTTCTTTTGCATTTTCCAAACTACGCTTACCTATTTCATCATTCACCATTATTAAATATTTAAGTGTGGAACTACTTAACTAAATAGTCACAACATCATCATAAATTCAAGAGACACATTTTCTATGTAATAATTTAGTTTATACAAAAACCTATAATTTAAAATTTTTACAGGGAGACAAGCTCGACCTGTTTTCATAGAATAAACAAGTCTTGGGCGAGCTGCCCAGTCGGTTAGCTTGCTGCACAACCCGACCATAGCTACCCCTTTCAGCATAGCCCAACCCCTAGGCGCTCGGCCCACCCGTCGTGTGGTCGCACCGTTTACCCGCGGTTTGTCCACCATGCAGACCATTGTGCAAACCGTCGTGCTCATGTTGTCATGCTTCAGTTGAACTCGTCGCTTGTGTACACTCGTCCTGCGGTTACGCGCTCACCTGTTCGCCCTTACCAACAGTCGCGCCAGGTCGATACGCCCACCTATAGTCAACTGTGGCCAACTCGCCTATGTTCAGTGTTGCCCCACCCACGGGCTCATTCCTTCCCAGCTCGTTCAGCTTCCCTTTGCATTGTGTCTTCGTTCACTTTCTTGTTTTGTTTTGCGGTGGTGCCTCTCCCTTACATATACATTGACTCGGCCATGGGAGGGGGCTTGACTATGTCCAACAGACCCATGGCTCATGACTCCTCAACACTTTCATACATCGTCCCTCACCCATTTTGTCGGCCCGTCGTTCATGTCCACCCATCATGTCGGCCTGTCGCCTAACGTCTCCGCCTATAAAACAACTCATCAATGTGCGCCTAACAATTAGTCCATTTTTGTGTTTGCGCTCCCCCATCTCGTCGGTCAAGTGCGGTTGTGCCCACCACGTCTCGTCGGTTAAATGCACCCATCTGCTCGTCATTTATGTGCATGCCCACCCAACTCGTCAGTTAAACATGCCCATCGACTTGTTTGCAAGCTCATCGGTTAAACACACCCAGGATGGGCGTCCGACTCACCCAAGTGTGATGGTGATGAATCGGGGGCCTGACATCCTCCCCCACCATAAGTCATTACCGTCCCTAGAAATCTAGCTACTCTCATCAACTTAGCTTTGTACTCAACAATCTCTTTCCTCCATATCCATAGTGAATCCTCTGTTTCCCAGCTAATCTCCTCTAGTAGGTTCTTCCATTTAACAAAGAACTCTCATCGTGTTGTGTTCCCAGCACCCATAGTCTGAAGATCCATAATATTATCTCAAACAAGGTGTGGTTTTTCCACAATCATGGCTGGTCCTCTCAGTGGTTATTTCCTCTTAGGTTGATGTGCATTTAGTCGACATCTCTTGATTTGACTCACATGGAACACAGGATGTTTCGAACGCATGTAGTTCGAAAGCTCCAACTCATAGGCAAACTCTCCAACTTACTTCTTTACCTGGAATGGACCTTCATACTCTCTTGTCAAAGATCTCGCAGTGCTTTTCGGTGGTTGAAACTGATCTCGAGTGATCCTTAGGAAAACCGTATCCCCAACACTGAAGTGTGCACCCCATGCTAACTCCAAGGTTTCCTCCCATGCTATTAATAATCTCTTCACATATGGACTCCTCATAAATTCTCTCAATAACATGGTGTGTGGAGCAACTAGCACCTGTCCATTCACCAAATCAAATGGACTATACCCGGTTGTGGAACTCTTCTGCATATTATAGCTAAACTGAGCCACATCCAAGAGTTCAGGCCAATTCTTCTGATCAGTCGTCACATAATGTCTCAAGTAGTCCTCCAGCAGTGCATTAATCCATTCAGTCTGCCCATATGTCTGTGGATGGTAACTCGAACTCTGCAACAACTCTATCCCAACCAAATTGAACAAAGTGGTCCAAAACCTGCTTGTAAAACGCAGATCTCGGTCTGATACGATACTCAATGGAATTCCCCAATACTTCACAACATGTTTGAAGAACATCTCAACAGTATTCTCGGCTCCACATGGTATCTTCGTTGGAATGAAGATGACATACTTAGAGAAATGATCGACCATGACCATTACTCCATTATAACCATGTACTTATGGTAACTGAGTGATGAAGTCCATCAAAACACACATCCATGGTCACTCTAGAATCAGTAAAGGCTGCAACAATCCCCCCTGCCTCTGGTTATATGATTTCTCCTCTTGACAAATGATGCACGTGTGCACATACTCCTCTACATCCTCCCCCATCTTCTCCCAAAAGACTCATCTCTCCAACAATTCCAAAGAACGACACTGCCCTAAGTGGCCAGGCCATGCAGAATCGTGACACTCCTTCAAGACGTGTCTCCTAAGTCCTGGTGACTTTGGAATGTAAAGTTGATTCCAAAAGAAAAAGATTCCATCTCGTAGAAAAAACCTTCGTGTCTTTCCTTCCTTCACCTCCTTCAAGGTGCTCTGTGCTTGAGTATCTATCTCGATGCTTGCTCTAAATCTATTCCGCATCTCAACGGTCATCTGTACTCGACTCCTACTTCATTATTCTTGGTCTTCTTCCTCCTCAAGTGCAGCCAACTATCCCTTCTTGTTGAGGGCATCTACATCTGCATTAAGTCTATCTGGTCTATACTCAATAGTCATGTCAAACTCTGCCAAGAAGTCTTTCCAATGAGATTGCTTCACTAGTAACTTCGGTTGTGATGCAAAATAACTCATTGCAACGTTGTCAGTTTTGACAACAAAAGGCTTCATAATCATGTAATGCCTCCATACCTGCAACTAGTGGATGATCGTAGTCATCTCCTTCTCATGAACCAGATACCATCATTCCCTATCCTGTAACTTCCAACCATCATATGCCACTGGATGCCAACCCTGTATAAGAACTCCCCCTATCAAAAAATATAAAGCATCTATGTGCAACTCAAATGGTCTCTCGAAGTCTGGTAACTTACAATATCGGTGTTGTAACCATCCTCTTTTTCAAGTCTTCAAATTTTGTATGACACTTCTCCATCCAATTCCATTGCTTTTCCTTCTTCAAAATGTCTGACAATGGCGATGTCACTTTGGAGTACCCCTCTACAAACTTCTGCTGGTAGTTGGTCATCCCCAAAATCACCCTCACATCATGGACATTCTTTGGTTTGGCCCAATCCTCTTTCACCTTCACTCTACTCAGATCCATTCGTATATGTCCTTGCCCCACAATGTGTCCAACGAATAGAATCTTGGTCTGGGCAAACATACACTTCGACTTCTTCAAGTACAACTGATTCTTCTTCAGCACCTCAAACACCAAAGCCAAGTGTTTCTTATGATCCTCCATCTTATCACTATATATCACGATATCATCCAAGTATACTACCATGAAAAAATCCAAATATAGACGTAGCACATCCTTTATCAAAGTGAAAAATGTGGCAGGAGCGTTACATAACCCGAAAGGCATAAAAAGGAATTCAAAACTTCCATACCTTGTCACAATTGCAGTTTTCTTCCCATCTCCTTCTGTTATGTGCACCTTATAATACCCATGCCTCAAGTCTAGCTTGGAAAACGCTCAGGGTTTCGTAAGATTATCAAAGAAATCCGCAGCAAGTGGCAATGGATATCTGTTATTCATTGTTTTCTTGTTAAGAGCATGATAATCACAACACATCCGTAGCTCATTTGTAACTTTTTTACACTGAACAATTCTAGAGCACCATATGGGGACCTTGAAGGTCGTATGAAACCTGCATCAGCCAAATCCTTCAACTGTCATTTCAACTCCTCCAATTCCGTCCCTAATAAATGATAAGGAGCTTTTACCAGAGGTTGCTTCCCTGACTCTAGCTTAATGCTATGGTCCACTGCATGCCTCAGTGGAAGTGATTTCGGTATCTCATCGGGCATCAAATCTGCATATTTGTCCAATACATCAGAAATCTCAAATGGAACAGGCATCTCCACTCCATCATTTCTTTCAACTCCCCTGATGACTATCGTATATGTCTCCACATCTGAATCCCACATTGCCTTCCTCAAGTTTAGTGCAGAAACATGTTGCAACTTCACTTCCTTCCTTTGCTTATGAGTCAACAAAGTCCAAGTTCCTGAGCCTCCAATCAACATAATCTCATCACAAAATGGGACAATAATTACCTTATTTCCCTTTAGAAAATCCTACCCCAATATCATGTCAAAGTCATTCATCTCCATCATTGTGAAGTCCAATCGACCCTGCCAGTCTCCAATTTGAATTGGCACTTCATCTGCCAATCCCGACACTTTAGCCTTCAAGTTCACTGCCTTGACTTCCACATTAGTTGGAACAATTTGCAGCCCAACTTCTCTTTCCAACCTTGTCATCATAAATTTGTGTGTGGCACCTATGTCCACCAAAGCTTGGATTTTTCCATGAACTTCCAAGTCAAGAAACCCCAAACTATGTATCCAATATTTCTTTTCCAAAACTTCAGATTGCATACATACCTAGTCTTTGCATCTTGCTATTATAATAGCTCTGATACCATCTCTCATGGCCCCAATTCTTTTTTCCTAAATTCATCTACATGCGGCACCGGCTAAATGTTTCAACACATTACTTTCTTTTAGATTTTCCATACTATGCCTACTTATTTCATCATTCACCATTATTAAATAGTTAAATGCAGAATTACTTAACTAAACAGTCACAACATCATCATAAATGCAAGAGACACATTTTCCATGTAATAATTCAGTTTATACAAAATCTGTAATTTACAATTCTTCCAGGGAGACAAGCTCGACCCGTTTTCATAAAATACACAAGTCTTGGGCGAGTTGCTCAGTCAGTCGGCCTGTTGCAGGACCCAACCGCGGCTGCCCCATTCACCTTAGATAAACCCCTAGGTGCTCGGCCCACCTATTATGCAGTCGCACTGTCTACCCACAACCTGTCCACCATTCAGACTGACGTGCAAGCCTACCCTGCTCATCTCACCGCGCTCCGGTTGAACTCGTCGCCCTGTCGCTTATGCAGACCTGCCATACGGTTAGGCCCTTGCCTCTCCGCCCTTACCCACAGTCGCGTCGGGTCGACCCGTGCCCAACTCGCCTGTGTTTAGTGCTGCCTGACCCACGAGCTCATTCCTACCTAGCTCGTTCAGATTCCCTTTGCATTGTGTCTTCGTTCACTTGCTTGTTGTGTTTTGCGGTGGTGCCTCCGCCTTACTTATATGTTGACTCAGCCGTGGGAGGGGGCTCAACTATGTCCAGCCGGCTGATGGCTCACGACTCCTCAACACTTTCTTACATCGACCCTCACCCGTTCTGTCAGCCCGTCGTTCATGTCTGCCCATCACGTTGGCTCGTCGCCCAACGAATCCACCTATAAACCAACTCGTCTGCACGCACTTAACCCATTGATTTTTGTGTTGATGTTCCCCCGTCTTATCAGTTAAGTGCGCTCGCTCCGACTCGTTGGTTGAACACGCCCACCACAACTCATCGGTTAAATGCGCCCATCCACTCGTCGATTATGTGCGCGCCCACCCAGCTCGTTGGTTAAATGCGCCCGTCAACTCGTACGACAACTCGTTGGTTAAACATGCCTAGGTTACGTGCCTCACTTGCCCAAGTGCGACAGTGATGACTTGGGGGCCTGACACCACAAGCTACACCACCCTAGGTTTGAACATGGAAAGGTATTGAAATTCAAATAATTCGAACACAGAAAGGCTGTAAGAGGCACATAGTTACCCACCATACTCTTAGGACCTCCCCCCCAACCAAGCAGCGAAAGATCACTTCTACCTCTAAGATTCTTGCTCCCTTCCCCTTGAAAGACATAGAAAACCTCACGCTAAGAATCCAAACAACTTAATTACAAGCTCATGAGCGAAAAGGTGAAAGCCATCTACAGAACTGCCACTCCTTTGATCCAAACTTAAAGAGGAACGCAACAAATTACAGATATAACCATAAATACAGAGAGCAGTGCAAATAACACTTCATTTCATTAATATCAAATACTGAAATATGCTTACAAACAGAATGGAAATAAGACTAGCTCGGGCGATGGTAGCTTATCTCTGAGAAGAGATGTCACGACTACATGCCTCTGAACTGTGTTACAATGAGGCTCGAAGGCCTATTTGTTTTTTAGAAACAATGGAAAACCCTGAACATTCAAAAACCTAACCCTACGAGATGAAGCGCCAAAACTATGGGCCCTGTTTGGGTAAATTGGTACATCAACTTCCTAGGGTGGTAACTTTGGCATACGATCTTCATTTGACGAGCACAATACCTCGTTAGAAATATCTCTCTGAGAACTACAACTTCTGAGTGGTTAACAACAATTAAATTACCATGTTGATCTCAGTTTCCCCAAAAAACGTCGTTTAGGGCCTCAAAACGGCTCTGGAAGTTCAGGACCCAAAAAACTACCAAAAATAGTAAACTAAGCTACAATCAAAGAAACTAAAAACTGAAAGACAAAGTGGTGGGGATCTAAGTGGAATAGTTGGGTGGCCACCAACATCCAGCTAGATCACCCTCCCAGGAGCAATGTTCGTACGTGGTCCACTCCAACCACCAAAAGACCCGTAATCGAGAACACCAATACAAAAATCAGCCAAAAGCTCCTGAAGGTTAATTCCACCGGGTACCACAGTCGGTAACCACACAAAAAATACCCTTGCAACAGGAAAGTTACCAATTTATAAAGTCAACAGCCTTGAGGCGAACTGCGTTTCCGAGGGTGACACCCTGCTCAAGGAAAGTGGAGTCGCTTCCTTCCTCAGCGAGCAGACAAGAGCATGAAGCCAAAACGAAACATGAATGAAATCCCCGTCGACCACCCTTGATCTTAAAATGACGTCTCTCATGTTGGTATAGGCGCTACTAAATTCCACATGCACACCATTACTCCTCGTATGCCAAATAAAGTGAGAGGGTAGGGGGTAGTCCTCAACCCAGGTGCTAGTTGTTGATCATCGTGGGCCACAAAATGCCCCATGCAGTGTGTTCATCACCCCATTAAAAATAATGCACTATATTGTAGAATCGAGGCTTCTGTGATCCATCATAGTTATAAGAAGAATTTCGACGTAAATCACATATAGAAAGACCTTTGTCAACACGTATCAAACCAACTAGTGTGGTTCATCGTCAGGACAAGTTGAAGAAACAGATCCAGTCTAGCATGTTAAATAGTCCAAGCAGAGACTCCAACGGCTACAAAAGATTAACGGCTAATTTTTTACTCTAGGACCCAGGTCAAATTTCATTTATTAATTTAATATTATTATTGTTATTTATTATTTTATTTATGGAACCAAGTTAAATTAGGTAAAAATAATTAAAATAAATTAATGGTTAGTTTTTTTTTTAAAAATCATTTATTTCTTTAAATTATTACTTATATATATATATATATATATTAATTAAAATAATAATATTCTGTTGATAAGAAAACGTTAGGATTAATAAAATTATATAAATAAATACCAGGTTGGTATAAAAAGTTAATTTATTTGTTTATTAAATTATTCTATTATTATTATTATTATTATTATTATTATTATTTTATCTATGGAACTAAGTTAAATCAGGTACAAATAAATAAAACAAATTAATGGTTAGTTTTCTAAAAATAATTCATATATATATATATATATATATTAATTAAAATAATAATATTAAGTTGTTAAGAGAAAATTAGGATTAATAAAAATAAATACCATATGATGGTTAGTTTAAAAAGTTAATTTATTTGTTTATTAACTTATTTATTAATTATTATATATATATATATATATATATATATATATATATATATATATATATATATATATATATATATATATATATCTATATATATATAATAATAATAATAATAATAATATTAGGATGTTCATAAAAATATATAAATAAATAACATAATTTTAATAGTTGGTATAAAAAGGTAATTTACTTGTAAATTATTTATTAATTAAAAAAAAATTTAACATATATATATATATAAAAGATTGCTCGGATCCTTAGGAGGTTTGAATTTAAAAAAAAACTAAATGAATAAATGATTTTTTTAAAAAAACTAACCAGTAATTTATTTTATTTATTTTTACCTAATTTAACTTGGTTCCATAAATAAAATAATAAATAATAATAATAATATTAAATTAATAAATGAAAATTTTACCCGGTCCTAGAGTCAAAAATTAGTCGTTAATCTTTTGTAGCCATTGAAATATTTGGTTAGACTAATGTTAAAACGCCGTTTTACGTATCAGATACGTATTCACCCCAGAAACGGCAAAAAAACGGCTAAAAAACGTTTTTGGTGATTTGGATACCTATCGAATTTTTTTTTGCCGTTTTTCAGGCGTTTTCAAGGAAAAAACCTCCCGTTTAAAAAAAATTGATACGTTTCAGAAAAACTTAAAACGTATTTCGAAATTTTCAAAACGTATCTGCAAAATCGTGATTCGTATTTAAAAAATTTCAATACGTTTCCTGACTTTGTCGCTATCACTTGCCGCCGGGAACAGATCTTCAAAATCTGGCATTTTAGGTTTTGAAGTTTGAACTTCACTTTACAAATTACAGCACGGTTTTATTATTCAATGTTCATTCTAGTTACTAGTATCACTATCTACCCTAACCTAATCCCTAAACGACAAGTCTGAAGAGCGCTAACTACCGCCGTTGAGTTCACTGCCCAGTGCCGCCGCTGAGAGTTTCGCTCCGTCACTGAACTTTGGAAGTTTGGATTCTGGAACTGCTCATTGGAGTGACTGAAGTTTGAACCTGCCGGCATCGTTGGACAACTACAAGCCTACAAGGTACACAACTTATCAGTTATCACTGATCAGCGTCTATTTTTATGATTTTATCGTTCGATTCATCTACAGTTGTGCATGCCATACTACAGTTTTGCATCTTATTTAGCATGATTTTCAAAGCTGTATTAATAACATTAACATATAAGAGCTGTACCAAAAATATCGACTGCAGTCCCTGACATATATAATAGTTGTATGATGGTCCTGGTTATGCTTGTTTGCCACAATTGTTTTTCATTTTGATACGAACAGAATCAACAGATGCTCATGCTCATTGCTGAGACAGTGAGAATTCACCCTTTTTTGTTTATTGTATTCTAGCAAAAGTTCTTTAAAAAATTGGAGTTTTTTACCTGGGTACTTGTCTGCCCTTCTAATATCAAACATGGCATTGTCTTTAAACTTTAAACCTCCCAGATTACTGTATCCTGCATTTCAAGCTTATGGTGTCCGTCTTTTTAAGTTTTTATCTGATGATTGAGCTTGTACTATGGACTTGGTCAACACTAACAACCATGAGGTTCAATGAGGTTTGTCAATCCTCAAAAATTATTTTAGGTTCGTTGAATCTGAACATCATGATTGAATTTCGTCAAAGTTGATCAAACCTTGTGACATGGGGTTATGGTTTACTTTATGGTTATTTGTAGAGTGTAGAATCTGTAGATATCCCTGAAAAGGAGTAACAGCCACAAGTGTGTCACTGTGTTGTTCTTTTAAATGCAGTCGTATACAACTTCAAATAGTTATCTGATATTTAATTTGTTTTAGAATATTTCATTGGTCAGGGATGGGACCTATGGTGTTCGTGGTCACCTACTATGTTGATAACTTGATGTTTGCAATTTGAAACAAAAACTTGATGATATGTTGAAACTTGAAAGTTGAAACTTGAAACTTGAATCATGAATGTTATAATAATCGTTAATGATGATGGCAATGTTGAATGTTTATGCCATATGGCATATGTTGAAAGTTGAAACTTGAATTGATGATGATGAATCATGAATCATGATAGATCATAGATGATAATTTAGATTCTGAAATATGAATGGTAATATGAATTTTTTATTTTTAATATATATATATATATATATATATATATATATATATATATATATTTTTAATATATTTATTATGTGCCGTTTCCTGCCGTATCGTATCCAGATTTTTTGAAAATTTGCCGTATCCGTTTCAAACCCCGTACCCGTATCTGTTCCCGTATCCGTTTTCTGGTAACTTAGTTTAACATGCTAGACTGGATCTGTTTCTTCAACTTGTCGATGAACCACACTAGTTGGTTCGAAACCCGTCGACAAAAATCTTTCTAAATACACTATATCTTTAAAAATATATAATTTTAAAGTTTTTTTTTCTCACATATATAAATGTTCTTATCCTTTAAAAAATGAATAACATGGTCTTATGTTACCATCCGAGAGAAACAATATCCCTCTTAGCTTTAAAGAAACACAATTTAATTTAATAAACGAGGTTTAAGCAACTTTAAATTTACAAGTGCCATAACATTTTCTTATGTCCGTAGATGCCACCTGTTAATGAATCGAGAACATACGGACATATATGGTCATAGCATCTTCTTATTTCTGTGGATGCCACCTTTTGTGCGTATAAGTTATTACAGCCACGACAAACAAAGGAATCAGATTTTGTCATTGTGTAAACAGATATGCTTTATGTGAGGGCCCAACCAATAAACTACCGAGAATTTCTATACATCAACGTTATACTTCGATTCAACGGACCATAAAATAATATTTTAATAATAAAGAGAAGGAAATATATACAACTCAAATCTTGCGATACAGCAAACACAGAGGGTCTTAGAGTTGCAGCTGGTACGAACTTTCCACTTGTGGGATCCAGGACGACCAAGATTTTGAGGGTGAGTTCAAGCACGCAATCTCTCTCGCCTATTTCTTCACCTTTCATTTTTCTATCATTACTCTCTACTGTATCCCATGGCCTCTGCATCTGCATCTGCATCTCCTCCTACTTCATATGAAATCAACAACAACTACTCTCCATTTGACGTTTTCATTAAACACCGGGGTCCCGATGTCAAGAGAGGCCTCGCTAGCCATCTGTACCACAGCCTTCGTAGACATGGTTTAAGAGTCTTTCTGGACATCGAGGAATTGCAAGCCGGTGACAATTTGAAGCCTCAGATCGAAGGGGCTATTAACTCAGCTTCCCTCCATATTGCAATTTTCTCTCCTCGATACGCGGAATCACCCTGGTGTCTCAATGAACTTGTCCAGATGCTGGAGACCGGGAAAACAATCATTCCGGTCTTTTATAATGTCAATCCTTCACAACTTCGATGGGTGCGGAGTGGAAATGGAGTGTATGCTCAAGATCTGCGCATTCTCGCAATGAAGAGAGCATTCGATTCTCAACCACGATACGACTCCCATACTCTTGAAAAATGGACGAACGCTCTTTCTGTTGTCGCAGAAATAAGCGGTTTTGAGCTGAACGCGTGTAACGGGTAAGGGAATTCACGTCTTCTTGTTGTTATTCTTACTTATTTAGTGGATTGTTAGGTTTGTCACACTTTTATTTTTGTAAGAGTTCCTTACTTGTGATTTAATGGTGAATATTAATCAGTGACGAGGGGCTGCTCGTCCAGAAGGTCGTCGAGCAAGCTTTCAGAAAGGTTGGGAAAACACCGCTGCATGTCGCTAAATATCCAACTGGCCTCGACGACAAAGTGAAAAATTTCGAGAGGACGGTGTTATCGCAGCATCAAAGCGAGAAACCTACAGCTGTTGGAATTGCGGGTTATGGCGGGGTTGGAACTTGGAAAAACGACCCTCGCAAAAGAACTCTTCAACCTTTACAGATCAAAGTATGATGGATCTTCTTTCCTGTTCGATGTGAGAGAAAAAGCAGCCAAGGGCCTTCTAAACAGATTGCAGACCACGCTTCTTAAAGACTTGGGTCAGCCAGATGTACAGTACATAAGCAGCACCGATGAAGGCGTAGAGACGATCAAAAAGCATCTCTCACATTCTCCCCGGGTTCTGGTAGTGATAGATGACGTTGATCATATAAGTCAATTAGATGCATTATTTTTACCAATTAAAGATGCCATTCATTCATCTAGCTTCATTTTAGTTACATCTCGGGACATGGGCCTTCTCAAAAGATCTGGGATACAGGAGTCATTCATTTACAAGCAGACAGGGTTAAATCAACCACACTCCCGTGAGCTATTTTGCATGCATGCCTTTAACCACTCTTATCCTCGTACTGGATTTGAACAATTGGTTGAACAGTTTTTGGATGTCTGCGGTGGATTGCCATTGTCTCTTCAAGTGATCGGAGCGCTTCTTTGTCATGAAGATTTGCACTATTGGGAAGCGCAATTCAACAAAATCTCCACAATACCTCCCATAGATATACTGAGCAGACTTAAGATTAGCTACGACAGTTTGGATGATGAGGAGAAACAGATATTCTTAGATGCTGCTTGTTTCTTGATAGGAGAAGAAAGGGATACCGCCATAAGAATATGGGACGGATCCCGCTGGCAAGGATCGCTGGGTCTCCGGAACCTAGAAAACAAAAGCCTGTTGGAGGTGGACAGTAAAAACCGTATAAGAATGCACGACCACCTTCGGGACCTGGGCAGACATATCGCAAAAACAGAAATTCCGCATCGGCTTTGGCGGTCAGATGATATTGTGTTCGACCATTCACCTGTATGTATTTTGAAGCTTTCGACGGATTTTCAAAATAGGGGGTTGTATTATCAAACTTGTGTTTCTCATGTTTTTTATTTTTAAAACTTTGCCATATCGTCAATCTTGACTCTGACAGCTCCGAATGGACAATTCAGGTGCGGGGAATTAGCATGGTTCACGGGACTGACCCTGAAGAATCTTTTGAAATACCAACTGACATACGCGGATTGCAGCTGTTTAGGGCTCAAGGTAATAGCGTGGAAAGAATATTCAGTTTTCCACAGCCACCCCATATAGTGTGGCTCCGCTGGGATTCCTGTCCATTTTCCTCCCTACCTCCCTGGATTTCAGTAAAGAATTTGCGAGTTTTGCATATACAGGGGGGAGAAATGGAAACACTCTGGCAAAATCAATCTCAGGTAGTCATGTTGTTTCTTCACATTCACAAAACTGTTTATTTTGTTTTTTCTTCAAATTGTAAAAATTGCTTGCTCTTCAGTTTTGTCTTGTCTTCGCATACATTACCAGAGTGTTGAAACGGAGAGGATAAAACCCTCTTTTGAACATGTGAACATTGCAGGCACCTCTGCAATTGAGGGAATTGAATATTGATGCTAACCTTTCTAATGTTCCAAAGTCCATTGGAACGCTCAAGCACCTTGAAAAATTTGTCCTGCGCTGGACGAGAGGGGACGGGAATGACCCTGTTGGTCTTAGAGATTTGCCAGACGAAGTCTGTGGTTTGCATTCCTTGGAACTCTTGAAGTTAGAGAAATGTAAAAATATCAGGTTTCTCCCAGGTGGGGACTGGACGAACCTCAGAGAAATTAACTTGAGCTACTGCTCCGCCCTGCTGAAGCTCCCAGTTTCAGCGGGGAATTGGAAGAACATCCAACGAATCTACTTGCGCGGGTGCTACGCCCTAAGGGAACTCCCAGATTCAGCTGGGAACTGGACGAACCTCAGACAAATTGACTTGAGCGACTGCCACCGCCTGCGGGAGCTCCCAGATTCAGCTGGGAACTGGACGAACCTCAGACAAATTAACTTGAGCGACTGCTACCGCCTGCAGGAGCTCCCAGATTCAGCTGGGAACTGGAAGAACCTAGAAGTTATTGACTTGACCAACTGCTACGTCCTGCAGGGGCTCCCGGATTCAGCGGGGAACTGGACGAATCTAGAAGTTATTGACTTGGCCAACTGCTACCCCCTGCGGGAGCTCCCAGATTCAGCTGGGAACTGGACGAACCTCAGACAAATTAACATCGGCTTATGCAACACCCTGCAGGGGCTCCCAGATTCATCTGGGAACTGGACTAACCTCAGAAACATCGACTTGAGAGGCTGCCACACCTTGCAGGCGCTCCCAGATTCAATCGGGAACTGGATGAACCTAGAACGTATGGACTTGAGAGGGTGCTCCAATTTGCGGTGGACTAGGGATGTGGTGGAGCTGCTGCGCCAACGGTTGCAGGAGAGGTTGTTGAGATGAAAAACAATGGCACTGCCGTCATATGGGTCATTCATAATTGCAGTCGTGGCAAGCGCACACGTTGGACACAGAGATCCGTCATTAACAGTGAAAGTGTATTCCGTCATCACTACCTGTTAGATCTACATTTTGCTTAATTATATTGATTAAAATTTTGCCGGGCTTAAATATTTTTACAGTCTATAGGGTGAAGAAGATGAAGTATATTGAGTGGATTTCATTACTCCAGTCTCATGCACAATTCATCATTAATGTATGATTTATCTTTACAAGTAATAATTATATTATTTCCATTATTTTTATATGCATCAATATAGTTTCATATAATTCAAATATCTTAAAGTACAGTAATTCATTTCTTTAGAAAATTAACCCTTTTAAAATTATAAATAATAATAATAATAAAATTATAACTATTTCTAATTTAAATGGATATATATTATTATTAAATTTAAATATTATAAAAAATTATTTTTAATATTTTTAAATTAAGTTTTTAATGTGTAAATTAGTTGATGATAAAATGTCTTGTTAAGATAGTTTTTAAGACTTAGTTGATTTAAATTTTTATTAATTTGTAATGCAATATGGTAATATGGATATGTTTTGAGGTTACAGAGATAGTGGACAAAATCACTCATTTCACACGAGTATTAGTTACCTTAGAAATGTGTAAATTAGCAATTGTACCAGATGTTGCAAAGGAAACTTCTTAAGGCAATAGCTTATAGCACTAATTAATGTTTCTTTGACCACTGTTGAAAGACAAAAAAATATCAAGGAAAGGAAAGAACATGTTACAATGAAATCTTAATGCAATGCTCCTTCCTTGAGCTTTACAAATCATGAGCCATATGTTGAAGAAATAGATCGGGATTTGCTACCTTCGAAATCAAAGGTTGTTTTGGTACAATTCCTCCATATTTATTCTTGATCACTTCCTCTTACTATAGAGAACTTTAATGAGTACAAATCAATCTTTTCGTAGTTTGAAACACGTGTCGAAAAAGGACTTTAACAATTTTGTAAATAAATTTTGAATTTCTCCAACAATTTGGAAAAGGAAATATATACTTTTCAAGGGCATTATCCTACCTTGTACAGCTCCAAGACTTTTTTTTAGGGAACTCATTTCTCATCCTCAAACACATATAGTTTGAAACAAAGGCTAGAAATCTCAAATTATAAGTTAATTTTACCAAAATTAGAACTTTGGTCGCAAAAATACACAGCAATATAGAACTTCGAATGAAAAAAAAAACAGACTAAGATTCCACATGCAACAACATAACAACAAATTGGTTTTACTTCCAAGCCAATTGGACTCCCAATTAGGGAAAAAAAAAATTGCTTTTTAATTGGAAAAATTTTCAAAGAGTTGATTCCCTAGTTCATAAGTTCCCAATCCTTTTGTATCTAGTAAATCCTAAATAACAAGTCCCTGCAGTTCCCTCCCAAAGGACACCTGGATTATCTACTTATGTAACCCATCTTGTGCATTTGTCTTTAAATATAAATAAAAATTACTAGTTTTTGTTTTAAAAAAATTATGTTACTCAATGATATTATTATTCTGTGTAGCAGCAGGGTGATAATGTATTCAAAAAATATTGAGGCTGACATTAACTTTAAATTTACCAAAAATTAAATGATTTTATCTTACGTTTACTTTTAAAAAAAAAAAAATTATTTTTTTTATCTTTTAAAATTTAATTTTTCTAATTTTAAATTTACCAAAATTAAATGATCTTATGTGATGTTTACTTTTGAAAAAAATTTAATTTTTTTTATTTTTTTAAATCTATTTTTTCTACATTATGATTGGTTAAAGTCTTATTTTATAGTGATAATATGTACTCTCACAAATTAATAACAATATACAGAAAATCTTAATTGATTACAAAAATTTGACATACTTCTTCCACACAATTAAACCCATGGTACTTACTGCAGGAGATTTTCTCCTCTTCTTCTTTTTTAATGGACGGACAGCAGCCGCTTCCGTTCTCAGGAGAATGTAATCAAGATTCGACGGACAATTCAAGATTCAACGAACATCAACAGGGTTTATTGATCAGTAGGGAGATGAAAATCGGACGCACAGTAGCGGTTAACAGGGTTTATTGATTAGCAGGAAGATGAAAATCATGCATTCCAGTTCCCACTTAAACTTATCCCAAATAAGACATTAATGGAAAACTTCCACACGTAGTCCCATTTGACCAACTTGGTTCATGCAGTTGATAACGTGTTTGTGGTAAGAAACATGTGTCCAGAGTAAATATTAAGTTGTCCATAATTACTCGTGGTGATGCTATAAATGGTTTCAGCAATTTTTCAAGTCAATAATACAAGTTTCTTTAAATGGTGGATTTGGTGAATTTTGTTTATTGTCAACCAGAGATTTTAAATTAAAACTAAAAATAAGAGAGTGCAATGGGCTTAAGTGTCTCCCAAATTCATTTTAAATATTTTGGAAATTATTTTTTTTAAGTGAAAATTTTAAAATGTCTTATATTTTTTAGTTTTTGTTGTATTTAATTATTTTGTATCTTTGAATCTTTATTTAATTGTTTTGCATTTTAAAAATTATGTTAAATTTCAATTTCTAGAATGATACAATTATAAAATTGTCATATATACTATCAAATAACATATTACATCATATAAAAAATAAATTATCAAATAATAAATAATACATTTCATTTTGAGAAATATAGAAATTATTAAAAAATGTAATAATTAGCTAAATTATTATTTTACAGTACTTAGATTACATAACTTTTAATCTATTGGTTCTTGAAATACACCTTGAAATATCCATTTTTCACAGAGAAATATTTCAATCATATTTATTTTCAAAGTCTTTGATATAATGGTTAGTTAAATTATAATTTTATATTGTTTAAATGACATTTTTAATATCAGTTTTGCCAAATACTTTATTCATTTTGAAATGTCATAAGATAATTAATGCAAATGTAAATTTTTTATATTTTTTACAATACATTGGAATCTAGTTATGTAAATCATGGTCAAATTGTCACTAGTGAATTTTGCCTAAAATCAAATAAAAATTAATTAAAATATCTTTAAATTATTATGCATTCAAAAACACATTATTAAAAATATATATATCATAATTTTGTTAAAAATTATATCACCTAAAATTAATAAAGTAATTGTGTCTTTATTACATAAAACATTACAATGTCAATATTTTCTTAATTTATTAGTTCCTTTATTGTGTTTGATAAAAATCTCTACTTGAGTGTTCGGTTCACTTGTGTAGAACATGTACTTTTTGTTCATATTTAGTATATTCATATATATATTTGTGATGTTTATCTTCAGCATATTCATATGTATTCGAACAAATGTAATATTCTGTAAAAATAGAATTCGGTGAGAAGTTATAGATATGTATATGTTAGCAGTTTTAGGTAGCAAATTTCCAATGCAAGATAACAATATTTTTTTACTACTTTTGGTGGAAACATTCTTTGTTTGGAAGTATGGTTCTAGAATTTTGGTTTCAACATTGGATATCAATATTTTTTTTTACCACTTTTGGTAGATTTTTTGTTTGTTTGTTTGGAAGTATGGTTCTAGAATTTTGGTTTCAACATTGAATATCAATATTTTTTTTTACCACTTTTGGTAGATTTTTTGTTTGTTTGTTTGGAAGTATGGTTCTAGAATTTTGGTTTCAACGTTCAAGTACTAAGTCTAAGGTCATTAGCAGTGTTTTATGGCTACTAGAAACACTTTATTCATTCATTCATGTATGTTTTATTTGTTTCTTATTCTAATTTAAGGATACTTAAAATAAGAAAGAATATCTACAAAGTAGCCCTTGTTCAAATACAATAGTTAGTTCATACATTTCAAAATTCAATAATTGACCTAAGTTGCAGGGAAACGCTACTAGCTATGCAGCGTTGTTATAATAATGATTTCTATCCTATTATTGTTAATATCGCACCTCAAATTTTAGTCATGTTCCAAGCATAAATTCAAGTTATAAAGTCAAACCTAATATTTGTTGAATTTTGACTTGAATGGTTTTGAATCAGGGAAATCACAAATAATAATTTATTACAACTCCCTAGCAAGACAGTACAAGGATTAGCTACTTGCGTAAATCCATCTTGTACATTTGTTGCTTTTTATATAAATAAAATTTATAGAATTTATGTTAGAAAAGGTTTATTTAATGATGTTATTACAAAATAGTTCAAACTTTTATAATTTCTATAAAAAATTCAAGACTTTTACAGAAGCTCCCATCTTTCACCATATTTCCTACATAAGTGCCCATCTCGACTTGGAACAGTAACAAGTTCCCTATATTAACCTACAATAGTAAGCCATGGAGAAATGAATTGATTAATGGATCTTGATAGTATCAACAAAAAACAACTTTGTCATGGTAGTCACATCACAGTCATAATTGCAATCTAATATGCACATTGGAGTAAATCTACAAATAATTGTGTATCATACTGACAACAGATTGAGGGTTATGGTTTCTGTTGAAAGACGAAACTTACGGTTTATGTTAGATGAAATATGATAAAAAAATATAGATATACAGGGTCATGCCCAAAGAAATATAGATAAGATATTTCAACAATGCAATGTGAATGGCACCAAACCTTATCCCCCATCCTTCACATTTAATTGATGAAATTGGATTGGAATTGTCACAAAAATTTCAACCCAGGAAACTATTTATCGCTCAACTTGTATACAACAACACATCCACCCAATATGGGTACTCATAGAACAATTGAAGTATGTTCGAAATTTCAATGTAAAAATAAAATTGCAATAGTGAGGGGTACCAATTGATGCAAAATTTCACCATATTTTGTTACGCATTCTTGTCAAACTACCTTCATCGGATTACACATGTTGGCTCAAAACTTTAACGAGAGATTTTTGACCTTATGGTAGGTCTCCCAACCTCTCTACCTTATTGCAGGACATGCCCAGCATGGTTGTGGCAACATTCTGGCTTATACAGGGCTTTCAACTTCCACAGATGTAGTAAAGTGTGTTGTTGAATCTGTGATGTTGCTCATGTAATGCCTACAATACCCTATTTAAGATCTGGCCTTGAAAAGTCATGATATGCATCACAAGTTGTGCACAGGATGGATTTTTCATAGACATGGGAAGTAGTTTACAACTCTTTGTATAATCTTCATATCAAGGAATGACTTGTTTAATCAATATTTAAACAAATCTCCATTCCTTATTAAATGTCTACAAAATTCATACATCGAAGCAAGCTATATCTATGGTTAGGTGGAGAAAGTGAAATAAAATGACTGTAGGGGATTAAACTTAATAGTAAATAGTATTGCCGCAATTATTTTTAAACATAGAGTTTATTTAATATGTTAACTACTATCAATATACAAGGCTCAGAATTTGTAATGGAAAAGTATGAAGAGGTGGTAAACTTGTTTTTACATGCTCCTCAAGGTTCTAAATCTAATACAACAATGGATATAGATGGCATGGTTAGGTATGTGCTTCAGAACATGTTGTGACATGTATTGTGTATGGTAAGGAAAATATGTTTATAAGTGCTCAGAATTCATAAAACCAAACAATGCTTGCTTTTTTACTTTTATTTATCAGAGTGTATTTTTATTTATTCCTTATCTAAATGTTAGATTGATGTTTGAATTGTCCCAAAACCTAAATATTTGACTCAGAATTGGAAACCAAAATCAAGACTTGTTGAAGAAATAATCATATAATCATTTGATGTTGGTAGCTGCTGGGATTGGAAAGCATGCTTTAAGATACCACGAATGCATACCTGAGATCAAGCAAAGGATAGAAGCTCTGAGGGTTGCACAACTCCACCTGAGTACTAAAGGTTCTTGTGAGAAGCAGTGAGGTAATCAGAGTAAATTGTGAGGAGAAATGATGCACTTGTCACAAAATGGATGTTGTTCCATTTCTGCCAAAATAGGAGGCCACCTAGATTTTTTTGTACAATCCTATTGCCTTTTCGCAAGCATGCACACATAAACTCTGCATTTTGGAGGGTTCCAGATGGAATCTTGATCAACACAGACCCAAATATCATACTTCCAAGCTCAAATATAAAATATTAATGTATACTCTTATCCATAGGATCCAAAGAAAACCCTAGAGCTATTCTACCTTGATTATGATAATTTTTGGAGGAGAAATATCATACGACAAACCAAGAGAATTAATGAACAAGAATTTGGACAATTCATTAAACAACCTAGTTATACAAAAGAGACAAGATTTGCTCAAGAACAAGACTACAGTCTAGATTTCATGATTGGCGTATTCAGTGGCTAGCATAGGTGACATATGTGCGATAATACCTATAATCCAAGTTTGACTGATCATCCCATTGAAAATCTGGCTAACAAAAATTAGTGCCACATAGATTTAGGACTATAACACTTTTGTAAATAAATTTGAATTTGTCCAAAAATTTGGAAAAGGAAATATACTTTTTTGGAACTCATTTATCATCCACAAACACATACAATTTGAAACAAAGACCAAAAATCTCAAATTATAAGCTAATTTGACCAAAATTAGAACTTTGGTCGCAAAAATACACTGCACGATAGAACTTTGAATGAAAGAAAAAAGACTAAGATTCCACATGCAACAGCATAACAACATATTGGTTTTACTCCCAAACCAATTCGACTACCCAATTAGGAAAAAAAAATTCTTTTTAATTGGACAAATTTTCTACTAGTTGATTCCCTAGTTCATAGGTTCCCAATCCTTTTGTATCTAGTAAATCTTGAATAACAAGTCCCTGCAGTTCCCTAGCAAAATACACATCGATTATCTATTTATGTAACCCATATTATGCATTTGTCTTTTTATATAAATAAAAATTACCAGTTTTTGTTTAAAAAATATTATGTTACTCAATGGTATTATTATAATAATGGTTTATATCCTATTATTGTTAATATGGCGCCTCAAATTTTAATCTTGTTCCAAGCATAAATTCAAGTTATAAGGTCAATCCTAATATTTGTTGAATTTTGACTTGAGTGGTTTTGAATTTGGTAAATCATGAAGTAAATTACTACAACTCCCTAGCAAGACAGTACACAGATTAACTACTTCTGTAAATCCATCTTGTACATTTGATGTCTTTTATATAAATAAAATTTATATAATTTATGTTAAAAAAGGGTTACTCAATGGTGTTATTATACAATGGTACAAACTTTTATAATTTCTATTAAACAATTCAAGGAGTTCCCATCTTTCACCATATTTCCTACATGAGTGTCCATCTCACATTGGAATAGTAACAAATTCCCTATCTTAACTTGGAATAGAAAACCATGGAGAAATGAACTGATTAATGGATCTTGATAGTATCAACAAAAAACAACTTTGTCATGCTAGTCACATCACAATCACAATTGCAATCTGATATGAACATTGGAGTTAATCTGCAAATAAATGTGCATCATTTCGATAACAGATTGAGGGTCATGGTTTATGTTGAAAGACAAAATGTGTCCACATAGAAGCTTGTGGTTTATGTTAGATGAAATATGATCAAAGATACAAATATACAAGGTCACACCCAAATAGATATAGATAAGAGATTTCAAAAATTCAATGTGAATGACACCAAACCTTATCCTTCATCCTTCACATTTCATTGATGAAATTGGATTAGAATTGTCACAAAAATTTCAACCCAGGAAACAATTTATATATCAACTTGTATACAAACACATCCACCCAATATGGGTACTCATAGAATAATTGAAGTATGTCTGAAATTTCAATGTAACAAAAAAATTACAATAGTGAGGGGTACCAATGGATGCAAAATTTCACCATATTTTATTACGTATTCTTATCAAAATACCTTCATCGGATTACATATGTCAGGTCAAAGTTTTAACCAAAGATACTTGATCTTATGGTATGACTCCAATCTCTCTATCTAAAATGCCAGAGAAAAACTTAGTTGGTTGGAATGTGCTGATTGCAGGACATGCCCAACATGGTTGTGGCAATATTTTGGCTTATATAAGGCTTTCAGTAAAGTCCACTGATGTAGTAGAGTGTGTTGTTGAATCTATGATTCTTCTCATTCAATGCCTATAATAGCCTGCTTAGGATGTGGCCTTGAAAAGTTGTGATATGCATCCCAAGTTGTGCACAAGATGGATTTTTCACATGCATGGGAAGTAGTTTACAACTCCTTGTATAATCCTCATATCAAGGAATGATCTATTTTATCAAATTTTAAACAAATCTTCATTCCTTGTTAAATGTCTACAAAATTCATATGGCAAAGCAAGCTATATCTATGGTCAGGTGGAGAAAGTGAAATAAAATGACGGTGGGGGATTATACTTAATAGTAAATAATATGAGTTGTTGGGAAACTAAGATACATTTGTCAGAATTTTTTGAAGACTAATGGATGAGGGTTCAACAGTCTAAGGTTTCTGCAACCTCTGTAACGGCAGATCTCCCCAGACATCTGCAGACCTGCCAGCAATGACGACAACATGACTTTTTGAATCCAACAGGGCAGTTTCAAGCTCCATGAATCCCCCCCACGAGGAGGACGCAGGGCCTCCTCCAAAGGACGATGAAGAGAGGAAAAAGAATAAGGAAGGCGACAAACCAGAGAATCAGAATGAGGACAACATGGATCTGAACTCACAACAGGCAAAAAAGGATGACAAAGAACAACCTAAAGTCAACTCAACCACATGCAAGCCAATGGCAACTGAGTGTTCGAAAGTAGAACTTCCAAGTCATCGAATCAATGTTCAGATATAGTATATGAGGGATCATGCACTGATAGGCAAGTTCATATGACTTTGGCTGACTGAGAAAGCGTTGCGTGGATGGGTAGCAGCGAAATGGAACCCAAAAGGAAACATCACCCTATAGCTGGGGCCTAAAGGGTTCTTCACAGCCATTTTTAACTGCCTAGAGGACCGGAACAAGGTTTTGGATGGGGGGCCATATTTCTTCAATGCCGCCGGCCTGTATCTTAGAGGATGGGTAGAGCGTTTCAACCTTGATAAAGAGGATCTCAGCTCGGGTCCAGTCTGGACACGACTCTACTTGCTTCCCAAGGAGTACTGGGATGAAGCCTCTTTACAAGAAATCGATAATGTTCTAGGTAAATTTATCAAAGTAGCAGAGGAAACAAAAATCCAAAGATACACCTCCTACGCACGAATCTGCGTCTACATGCACCTCAACAAGGCACTTCCGGATGCGGTAAGTTTATTCCATGATGATATTGAATGGGTTCAGTTGATTGATTATGAACATGTGTCGTTTAGATGCAGAAGATGTCACGCCCTGGGCCACTTATTTAGGGACTGTCCTTTAACTCAAAAACCCTCATCCCCATCTGCTTCAGATAAGCCTGAGTCTGATGGCTTTACCAAAGTGGCTAGCCGCAGGAAAAATCACAAGAAATCAGCTTCAATTCCTAAGATGCCTCAAGCCAGCTCTTCCAAACCTTCCACGAGCAACAACTTTGAAGCATTAGCCCGAAAAAATGATCTCAACTCTGAAAATCCTGCTTCCCCAGAGAGGGAGGCAAAGAAGGACAAACAATCAGCACATATAGATTCCAAGTCGCTCTAAGAAGATCCTCTACCCAAAGATACCTTCTCCTCAGCTAAGCACAAGGTCCCAGCATGGAATATTCAAGGAATGGAGGTAGACAATACATAATCTGATTTCAGAATAGCAGCAAAAACAACTGAAGAATTAAACGAATCTCAGCACATGGAGGAGGAACCAGAAAGTATAGATATTGGGGAACTAGACATTTTGGGCCCAGAGTAGTCATGCAAAAAAAAAAGTTTGACAAAGTTCCAGATCGACAACTAGATAATCTGGAGGAGATCCTATCATGGGCACAAAGGCAAAAATCTCTAGGTATTTCGACTGGCAGCCTCTGGGATGGGAGAATCATTACCAAAGATAACAAAAAACGTGGAAGGAAAATAGATCTCCAATGAATAATCAGAATAAGAGAAATGTTAGTGGAGTTAGGCAGGTACTCCAAGCTAACAAAGTACTATAACTCCCTCCACAACACTTCCCAATGAAGTTAATATCATGGAATATCAGAGGGCTCAATGGCCCAGGGAAAGGTAGACTACTCAAAAACATGATACTGCAAGAAAAACCACAAATCTTATTCTTGCAAGAAACCAAATGAAATTCAATCACTCTGGAAAGAATTGCAGCAAAAGCCTGGCCAGGAGGTCTTATAGCTGCAGCGGATGCCGATGGGGCATCTGGGGGCTTAGCAGTCATATGGGACACTCATACTATTATGCTCAACGACATCCATGCTAATAAGAATTTCATCCAAGAAATTTTTCACATCATAGGGACCAACATACATGGGCATCTAACCAATGTGTATTTTCCCTAGGAGGCTATGCACAAGATAGAAATCCTGAACACCCTCTCAGCAATCAACACTGATAGGTTGCACCCACTGTGGATTTCTGGAGGTGATTTCAACATGATGACCAGGCTGGAAGAAAAAAGCGGATGCAGGAATAAAGGGAATTAGGAAGGGAACCACCTAAAAGATTTTATATAGAACAACTGGCTTATTGACATGCCTTTCAATAACGGACTTTTTACATGGAATAACAAAAGAGCACGGGTGCATCAGATTGCCTCTCGTCTGGACAGATTCTTATTATCAGACAATGCAATTCACATAGGCAGAGATTTTGCTACTTCCATCTTGCCGATCTCGGGATCAGATCACTGGCCAATCTCCCTTCAATGGACTCATCCTGGTAACACAATCCGAAGACCTTTTCGCTTTGAGGCTTTCTGGATGTCTCATCCGGATTTCATCAACTTAATCAACACAGAATGGAACAACTTCTCTCCTCCAAATGGTACAAAGATGTTTCAATTTCAGCAGAAGCTTAAGCATCTCAAGGGCAAGATCAAACACTGGAATCATACTTCTTTTGGCAATATTTTCCAGGCTCAGAGTGCCCTCGATCAAGATATGAAATGACTGCAGCAGAGGATTATAATTCAAGGTTGATCAGATGACCTATCAGAGTAGGAAAAAATTCTTGAGTCGCAAATCTTAGAGAGGGAAAAATAGGAAGAAATGCTATGGAGGCAAAAATTGAGAATAAGATGGCTGAAGGATGGAGAAAAAAACACAAAACTTTTTCATAGTACCAACATCCAATGCAGAATGAATAACATCATAACTCACATTCAAAATGAGCAGGGGGCCAAGGTGGAAACACATGAAGAAATTGAAAGTGAATTTCTAAACTATTTCAAGCAAGCGCATCACAAACCACACATAGACAGATCGCTCGCCATAGAAAAATTACAAGGAATATTCCTAAAATTATTTCAGAGGAGCACAACCAACTTCTTCTCAGACCTGTAGACTTATAGGAGGTTGAAGCAGCAGTTCGTCAATTGAAAGTTGGGAAGGCACCTGGCCCGGATGGATTCACCTCCAACTTTTTCCACAATTTCTAGGAACTGATCAAAATGGAAGTTTGGCAGGTTGTTGAGGAATCAAGAACCTTAAGATGGATGTTTCTTGGATTGAATGCCACATTCATTGCCCTTATTCCCAAGGAAGCTCAGCCCAGCACTCCTGAAAAATATAGGCCTATTGCTCTGTGCAACATAATCTACAAGATTGTCTCCAAAATCATCGCCTCCAGACTCAAACTGTTGCTTCCTCTCATCATTTCGCCTGAGCAATCTGGATATGTTGAAGGTCGGCAGATTACAGATGGCATCATCCTTACTCATGAAATAATCCATTCTTTGAATTAATCCAAGAAGCCAGGTATGATCCTTTCAAAGGAATTTGATAGCTTAAGTTGGCTATACATTAAAAAAACTCTAATGGCTTTTGGTTTTGCTCCTCCTTGGGTAAGGTGTGTTATGAGTCTTTTATCCTCCTCCTTCTTTTTTGTTCTGATCAATGGTATTCCCTCCTCTCCCTTTCATCCTTCTCAGGGAATTAGACAGGGAGACCCGCTCTCCCCCTTCCTTTTCGTTATTATGGCAGAAGGGTTGGGCCGAAGCATTAAAAAAGCTCAGCAATCACAGCTCCTTAGAGGCTTTCCTTTTCATAACTCCTCTGCCTTTACTCACCAACAATTTGTTGATGACAACATGATTTTTGGTCATCCATTTGTCCAGGAAGCTCGTCAGCTCAAATCATTATTGACGGATTTCTCGGATGCCTCAGGAGCCAATATCAATAAATCCAAATCCCTAATTTTATTTTTCAGTACTCCTGTTATTACCCAAGCAACTATAGCGTGCATTCTTGGATTTTCTATTGCTATCCTCCCTTCCAGATATTTAGGCACTCCATTGATTGCCTCGACCTTGAAGCATTCTTCTTGGAATATCCTTTTAGAAAAACTGGAGGCCCGCCTTTCCTTATGGACTCACAAAGCCCTCAATATGGCGAGTCAGTTAGTCCTCATAAAATTTGTTCTTCATTCCATGCCGCTCTACCTTTTCTCTATCCTTGCGGCTACCAAATGGGTTCTCAAAGAAATCAAGGATCTCTAGAGATCCTTCTTATGGGGCAGCTCACGTCAAGCATGCAAATGGGATCTAGTCAAATAGGACACAGTATGCCTTCCAAAGAGCACTGGTGGCACTGTATTGACAGATCCCTCTCATAGAAACGAGGTCATGGGGGCTCGAATTTGGTGGAAATGGCTTACTGTGCCATTCACCCCCTGGGCTACTCTATGGACAGCAAAATATGCAAGCAATCACCCAACAGAAGAACTAATATGAATGTCAGAAGTCAGCATGGGTTCCCTAATCTGGAATTCGGCCAAGCAACATAGAAGCCTAATTCAGCAGCATAGTTTCTGGGAAGTTAAGGACGACAACACAACAAGGTTCTAAGAAGATTCTTGGTAGCAGTTGCCCAAGTTAAAGGACCTAATTTCTCATCTGCAACTTCTGGAGCAGGATTTGCAGACCTACGACAAGGTCAAATTTTTTTGGAATCCCTCTCCTACACAAGGACATAGGCAATGGATTAAAGCGGATCAAATCTTAAGACATGGAACAAAACAAGTTCAACAAACTCTTGACACAGAATTAATGAAAAGGAAAATACAGCTCTCGGACGAAAGGGATATCCTTAGATGGGGATATGAAGAAAAAGGCACCTTTACTACTAGGGAGGCTTATAATATCATTATCAAGGAACATATGGTCAAAGACCCTCTCTGGAGCAAAGTCTGGGACCCTACCAACTGGCCAAAAGTCTCAACCTTTCTCTGGCTCTTATGTCAAAACAAGATCCTCACATGGGACAATCTCAGGAAGAGGAACTATCACGGGCCCTCAATATGTCCTAATTGCAGACAAGAAGAGGAATCCATAAAGCATCTTATGCACTCTTGTCACATTGTGCGCAAGCTCTGGGAAAAAGTCAGTTTTCGATGCCAAAAGGAAGGAAGAATACATGGAGACATCATAGCCACAGTTCGCAACTGGGATTGGAAACCTTATCAAAGCAAGATTTTAAACTTCTTATGGAAGCTCATTCCAGGCTTCCTCATGTGGACCATTTGGAAGGAGAGAAATAGAAGAATATTCAAGGATCATTCTGCGCCTATGGAGAATATTTGGAAAATTATCTGCCAAAATATCAAGGAAACCTTATCTCTCCATACCTGGTAACAGGAGGACCTTCCTTCTCTTCCCCAAGAACAAAATATCTGGGCTAATTGGAACCTTCAGTGGAATCAAGAACATATTTCCAAAGGAACAACTCCTCCGATGGAACGTTCACCTGAAAAGTGGCTCCCTCCTCCCAAGCATATGTTCCAGCTAAACTTCGATGGGGCCTCAAAAGGAAACCCAGGTAATTCAGGCTTCGGAGGGTTATTCAGAGACTACAAGGGCATTCCTCTTCTTACCTTTTTAGGATCAAAAGGCTGGGATACCAATAACTCAGCTGAACTGGAAGGTCTTTGGCAGGGTCTTACTCTAGCTCAAAATAAGGGATTCTTTCCGCTTATAATAGAAGGTGACTCTCAGACAATCATAAATATGGTCACCAAAATTATGAAGGCACTCCCTCAAACAAAGTGAGCAATAGTTGGAGAATGGCGAAGCAGCTTGAACTCATTGAAATCTAGCTCTCTTCTCACAGGGCAATCACTCTCAAGAACATCCGCAGGGAAGGAAACAAAGTGGCTGATTTACTAGCTAATATGGGAGTTGAAAGTGGCTTGGATCTTCATACAGGCTCAATATCCAGACTGGCCTCTGAAACTCAACTCATGGATTACCAAAATATTGTGAAGAATGAAATGAAACAGGGAGAAGAAGAGAACCCGAATGTGGGTGCTTTTCATGCTCATTAATGGTGCTAATTAAGAGTGATGGCGCTTGGCCCTGCCAGCTGCTGGCCAGCGCTATTCTCCAAGCCCATACTTGGCTCATGCCGAGACAAGGCAGCTGTTGGTTTAATCATGGAGCATTCAGCCTTCAAACCCATTGTTTGCTCCCCGTTTTCTAACCTCTGCCCGTCCAATGTAGGAATCCTTTGCCGCAAAACGGTTTTAGGAAATCACTACTAGCTCCTATTGGCTTTTGTTTTTGGAACTGGCTTTTGTTTTTGGCCCTGCTCTCTGAGCCCTTCTCAGGATCTTTCTGTGCAGTCTCGGCTTCCCCTAAAGTTTCCAGTGCTTCTGTGCTTTCCCCTCGCCGCTCATCCATGTTGCACCATCGCATGAAAAGCTGCCATGGAGGGTGTTATGGCGGTCATGCGTGGCCTCAGACGGCTCAATCAGTTGATCAGCCTCTGCCCCCTGCCTCTCTGCCTTCATCCCAAACGAATTCTCCTCCTCCCAGCCCTTCTCGCAGACCTTTCCTGCACAATGCCTTCCAAACTTCTCATTTCAAATTTTAGAGTAGCCTGAACAAGCCCATCATCATGGCTAATATCACCATCATTTTTTCTGAGGAAGAAGATCAGATTCAAGCTCATGAGCGTTCTGTGCCAGAGCATCCTCAGGGCGTTCACAAAACTACGGGTTGCCTTGCCACTGTGCAGTATCTAGCAGAAGAAGGTATGGCGGAAAGGCGTGGCGATCAGCATGGGGAGGGTGACAATCTAGGCAACGCTTGGCCACCAAGTGACAGCTCACATGATGTCACAGTCTCGATGACCATTGCGGGAAGCTCTAGCGGCACTCGTCTAGTGAGGGATCCTCCAAGCGGTAGTGGGGTTGGTGTCATGGTTCGGGATGGAGAAATCTGGTATGGCAATGCATGCCCTATTTTTGAGGAGCCAATGGACCCCATGTGATGCCACCTGGTCTCCTTTGTGTCTTCCCAGAGTTTTCTTATTCGCTCACTGGTCAGGTTCGGACGTTTATGGTTTTGTTGTTCTGGTTATGTTTATGTGGCTCGGTAGTCTGGTTCTATGTCTATGTGGCTCAGAAGTATGTGGTTTTATGGTTGCCATGTACAACATCTCGGTCTTTAGGTGTTTGTCTCCACTGTTTCAAAGGGGGCTATCCCAAGTCCTCATTTTGGCTTTCTCGCAGTATTCAAGCTCCTATGTATGGTTTTTTGCTCACTGTAACTGGTTTTCCCAATTTTGGGACAGTTTTGATGACTTGAAAGCATTCAAATGCTCTCGACTGAGGCTTCTGCCTCTTTGTAACTTTATTCTTATTTCCTTTTAATAGAATTATTATTTACAGAGAAAAATGAAAATAGTAAAGAATATTTCCGCAATTATTTTCAAACATAGAATCTATTTAATTTTTTAGCTACTATCAATATACAAGGCTCAGAATTGATAATGGAAAAGTATGAAGAGGTGGAAAACTTTTTTTTATATTTTCCTCAAGGTTATAAAACAAATGCAACAATGGATATAATTGGCATGGTTAGGTATGTGCTTTAGAACATGTTGTGACATGTATTTCATCTGGTAAGGAAAATATGTTTATAAGTGCTCAAAATTGATAAAACCAAAAAATGCTTGATTTTTTAGTTTTATTGTCCATAGTGTATTTTGATTCAGTCCTTATCTAAATGTTAGATTGATGCCTGAATTGTCCCAAAATCAGAATATTTGACTGGGAATTGGAAACCAAAAACAAGGAAGACTTGTTGAATAAAAAATCATATAATCATTTGAAGTTGGTAGCTATTGGATTTGGAACACATGCTTTAAGTGACCTCCAATGCATACCTAAAATTGAGCAAAGGATAGAAGCTCTGATGGTTTTATAGCTCCACTAGAGTACTGAAGGTTCTTGTGAGTAACAGTGAGGTAATCAAAGAAAACTATGAGGAGAAATGATGCACTTGTCACAAACTGGATGTTGTTCCATTTCTGCCAAAAGAGGAGGCCACCTATACTTTTCTGTACAATCCTATTGCCTTTCTGCAAGCACGCACACTTGAAAAACTCTACATTTTGGAGGGTTTCGGATGGAATCTTAATCAACACAGACCCAAATATCATACTTCCAAGCTCAAAGATAAAATAATAATGTATACTCTTATCCATAACATCCAAAGAAAACCCTAGAACTATTCTACCTTGATTATGATAATTTCTGGAGGAGAAATATTGTACAACAAACCAAGAGCATTAATGAACAAGAATTTGGACAATTCATTGAATAACCTAGCTATACAAAAGAGACAAGATTTTCTCAAGAACAGGAGTATAGTCTATATTTCATGATTGGTGTATTTAGTGTCTAGAATAGGGGACATATGTGTGATAATACCTATAATCCTGGGTTGACATATCAGCCCAATGAAAATCTAGCTAACAAAAATTAGTGCCACATAGATTTAGTTAGTGGTCCTATTGATAACACACCTTGAAAATAATGTTAGTGCCACAATTTTTTCATATTTAAGAAATTTGTCAAAATTAATGTGGAAAGAGTTTTGATACTATTACATAGGTTTGGAGAGGACAGAGGAGAATAAGCATCTTTGTTTTTGTTGGAGAGTCACTTATGTCAGAGAGAAAAGAGGCTTGTGGTTTCTGTTAGATGAAACATGATCAAAGATACAGATATAAAGGGTCACTCCAAAAGGGATATAGATAAGATATTTCAACAATGCAATGTGAATGGCACCAAACCTTATCCCTCATCCTTCACATTTCATTGATGAAATTGGATTGGAATTGTCACAAAAATTTCAACCCAGGCAACAACTTATATATCTTGTATACAACAACACATCCATCCAATATGGGTACTCATAGAACAATTGGAGTATGTCTGAAATTTCAATGTAACAAAAAAATTACAATAGTGAGGGGTACCAATGTCTGCAAATTTTCACCATATTTTGTTACATATTCTTATCAAAATACCTTCATTGGATTACTTATGTTGGCTAAAAACTTTAACTAGCGATAATTGACCTTATGGTAGGACTCCCAATCTCTCTACCTCTTTAAATCTTAGGCAATAATACACAAATGCTAAACTTAGGAGACATTTTTCTCTCAAATTATACATATATGACAAAAAACTAACGATGGAAACTAAACTACTACAAGATATCACATCAACGTAATTGATGGATAAAAATGGAAAACCAAGAAGTTGAAGGATGAGAAGTTAAACATTTTTGTCACTTCACTTTATTCTCCTTGCCAACATTGAGTAAACTTACATAATTTTTATTAATCAACGCTAGGGCTTGGGGATTGGATTACAATATGTTTGTGCAACACATTGTACATAAATGGGGGTTAGCTCTCTCTCCAAGGTTTGAAGGAAGGAAATGCACTCAAAAGAAAATTAGATGACTAGTTTTGGAAGGGGTATGGATGAGTGAATGGAGTACAATATGTTTGTGTATCACACTGTACAAATTGGGTTTAATAGGGGTTAAATATCACTCTCCAAGGTTTGATGGAAAGAAATGCACCCAAAGGAAAATTAGCAGGTTGGTGATGGAAGATTATTGGTTTTTGTACAAACTGAAGGGGAAAAATGTTAGGTCCCTATAATATTAGTGTTTCCCCCTTATTATTATTGTTTTACCCCATAAAAGCCCATTATTGTTATTGTTGTGCCCTTAAGTTATTATTTTTATGCATGCTCTGATTGTATTGTGACCCCTTAGAATCCTATATATACAAAGGAGGTCTTGCCATTTGTATCATCCGAGAATTGTTTATTTATTTAATGTAAAGGAGGTCTCCCCCTTGAAGAGGATAATTTTTAAGTCATTGATCTATCTATTTATGAGTTGGTTGCATAACATTTGGTATCCGAGCTTTGGATTATAGGGTTTCACTTCTTCAAACAGGTCATCTTGGAATTTTTGCTATAACTTCTTTTATACGAGGCTTCAAAAGTTGAATTTTTACCACCTGAAGCCGAAATCTCAAAGAAATTTGTGTAAAAATTCCAGGTCTTGGTTTGCTAATTCTAAGGAAGTTAGGTTTTTGCGGGCTCCATAATTTTGTCTCAAACATGTGACCTAGGAAAAATCATCATAACTTTCATTTCAGCTATTGGATTGGAATTCAGTAAGGCATGGATGAAAGTGCACAAACTGTAGTTTTTCGTGTAGAAATTTCAAGGCTGAAGGTTGAAACAATGACATGTGGCATCCCATACAACATCGCTGTACCGAACGAGTCCATAATCAAGTCATCGTGGGAGATTTGGAATAACCCTTCCTTGAATAATCCAATCTCGATCAGACTTATGGTGTTGGAAAGAGGACTCGGATGGATACCAGAGAAAGAAATTTTAGATATTGGAGATTTGCAATTATAAATATACGATAGCCACAATATGAAGCTCCTAAAATGCAAGAAAAATGTATGTATTGTTTGCATAAATTTTGTTTGAAAAATCAGTTTGAAGTGATTCAATGGGGCATATTGAATCATAAATATCATTGTTTGATTCCAAAATGAATCACAACAAAAAAATGGACACTCCTAGTAAGTAACCGGAAATCTCTTCTATGACACATGAAGAAGAGGAAGAAACATAACATGATATAGCAAATTTATGACACCAAGTGCAACAAATTTCGCTCTTGCAAAAAGTAACAAAAAATGAATTGGAAGCCATGGTGAATGTTAAGATAGATGGTATAAAAATGAACATGGAAGTTAAGATAGACGATATGAAAAGGGACATGGGCGTTTTGAATGATGAGTTGAAATCAAACATGGAAGCAATGATGAATTTCAAGATAGAAGGGTTGAAGGAAGGTTTGGAAAAATTTCTAGAAGAAAGGCTTCCCAATGGTGACAAGGAAATCCATGAAAATCGTGATGAAGATAAAAATAATATGAATTATGATTTTAGAGACTCCAATGTGAGGTTTAAGAACCACCACATTCCAAAGATAGATATGAGGAAGTTTGATGGAAAGGATCCGGTAACTTGGATACTACATATGGAGCAATATTTTGATCTACAGGATGTGCAACCCTCACAAAAGGCACATATTGCATCATTATATTTAGAACCCAATCAGTTTGTATGGTATAGATGAATTTGTTCTCATAAACCGCTTGTCACTTGGTTGATTATTATGGAGGAAATGATAGAATATTATAAAGATACAAAGAGAAACACCTTCTTTAACAAATTTATAAATCTCAAACAAAAGGGTTCAATGGCAGAGCACATTGAAGACTTCCAAAAATTGAATATTAAGGTAACTAATATTCTAGAGGAGTGTAATATTGATGTCTTCATAGGGACTTTAAAAGATAACATCCATCTTGAGGTTAGCCTTTGTGAACTTGATTCAATGGAGAAGGCATTCAAGGTGGCAAGAAAAGTTGAAAGAAAAATTATGGAAAAAAGTAAGTCTACCACTCACAAATATAAAGATGGAAGTGTTGTTTCTCTTAGTTTTCGACAACCTACAAGGTTGAGACCACAACAATTGGAGGAAAAAAGATCAAAAGGGCTTTGTTACAGTTGTGATAGAAAATACACTAAAGGTCATAAGTGTGCTGAGAAAAAAATATTCTACATAGATTGTGAAGAGTTGGAAGAAAAGGAGAAAGAAACATAAAACAAGGATATACACCAAGAACCAAACCCAGAGAAATAACAAATGAATATGACCATATCTTGTAATGCATTAGCATGAATTACCACTCATCAAACTCTCCAAATAGAAGGATATATCAAGAAGAGAAAGGTAATATTGATTATTGATTTAGGTAGTACCCATAATTTTATTCATCGTAAGATAGCCAAGGAATTGAATTTCTTCCTATATCGAGCACTAGAGTGTCAAGTGATGGTTGCAAATGGAGCAACTATAAATTTCTCTAGAAAGTGTTATAATATAAAGCTAACCATAGGGGAATATGTAATGAATATTCCAATTCTTTCCATTCCAATTGGTGTTGCTAATGTTGTATTAGGATTCTAATGCTTACAATATTTGGGGACGATAGCTTTCAATTTTCAAGAAATTTTCTTGAATTTTTTTTGGGAAGGAAAGGACTTTGAATTAAGTGGTATTGCAAGGAAATCAAGAAAGATAATAAGATATAATGGCATGATAAATACTTTTAATAAATAAATATGGGGCGTAATTGCACAAGTATGCTCACTGGGGGTTCAAAAATCGAAATAATCTATTTCTCAATATCTCCAAAAAGTCTTGGACAATCATTCCAAGGTGTTTGAGACTCCCAAAGGCATCCCACCTATTTGTGATCATGATCATGTGATTCACTTGATTCCATGAAGTGTTCCTCCAAACATCATAACTTAAATATATCCTTATATCCAAAAGAGTGAAATTGAATGTATGGTAGCAGAAATTCTAGAGGTTGGTATAATTCAACCTAGTTAATTTTTTTTCCTACCAGTAGTATTTGTGCATAAGAAGGATGGATCGTGGCATACGTGTCTAGATTATAGGGAGCTCAAAAATCTCACTATTAAAGATAACTTTTCCATTCCTGTCATTGATGAATTTTTGGATGAATTACATGGAGAAATTTACTTCTCCAAGTTGGATCTTCATTCAGGATACCACCAAATTAGAATGAAGACTGAAGACATTACAAGAGACAACATTCAAAACTCATGAGGGTCATTATGAGTTATTGGTCATGCCTTTTTGCCTTACTAATTCACCTTCAACATTTCAAGGTTTGATGAATTCCATTTTGAAACCCTTTCTTAGAAAAAAATTGTTAGTATTTTTTGATGATATACTACTCTACAACAAGTCTTGGAAGGATCATGTTCACCACGTTGACAAGGTGGTCAAACTATTGGCAGAGAAACAATTATATGAAAAACCTCCAAATTTTTCTTTGGAGTACAAGAGGTGGAATATCTGGGTCATAATGTATCTCATGAGGGTGTTTAGGTAGGCCCTAACAAAATTATAACCATTACGAAATGGAAAATCCCCACAACCATAAAGCATATTCGATGATTTCTTGGGTTGATAGGGTATTATTACAAGTTTGTTAAGAATTATGGTATAATAGTGGCACCTATAACATCATTATAGAAGAAAGATTCATTTTCATGGACTCTAGAAGCAACGAAGGCCTTTGAACATCTTAAAGAGGCAATGTTCCAAGCACCGATCTTCGCTATGCTAGACTTTACAAAAAAAATTATTATTGAATGTGATGCTTTGGGAAATGGAATTCCTATGGTTTTAATGCAAGGAGGAAGACCCATTTCTTTTTAAAGTCATGCAATCAAAGGAAAGTATTTACAAAAACCTATTTATGAGAAGGAAGTGTTGGAAATACTACATGCACTAAACAAATGGTGACCTTACCTAATGGGAAGACACTTCAAGTAAAACAAAAATCATGATGGTCTTAAATAATTTTTGGAACAAATATTGTCTTCAGAAGAGTAGCAAAAATTGGTGACAAGGACGTTGGGTTATGACTTTGAAATCATCTACAAAAAAGGGAAGCAAAATGTTGTTGTGGATTCCCTCTCAAGAAAGGATGAGGATGTTGAAGCATTGCTTTGTGCCATTTCTATTATCCAACCTGAGTGGATAACTGAAGTAAGGGATGAATGGAAGAATGATGAACAGGTGTTGTCACTCATTCAAAAGTTACATCTGAGTACATATAATACATTTAGCTGGAAAAATGATTCATTATGGTACAAATATCACTTATATCTTTGTAAGAATTCCCAATTCAAACAAAAGATTATTTTGGAATTGCATACCTCTCCCTTAGGAGGGCACTCAAGATTTTTAAAAATTACAATAGGGTCAAGAAGGATTTTTTTTGGGATGTACTTATGTCTAATATTTAGAAATTTGTGGCAGAATGTTTACTTTGCCAACAAAATAAATTTGAGATAGTTAAGACCTTGGGTTTGCTACAACCTTTAGCCATTCCAAGTCAGTGTTGGGAGGAGGTATCAATGGAATTTATCATAGTTTTACCCAAGTCTGAAGGAAAGAGTGTCATCATGGTGGTAGTTGATATACTTACCAAGTATGCCCACTTTTGTGCACTATCTCATCCTTTTAGAGCCAGCACAGTTGCTACTGCATTTATGGAAACAATTCAAAAGCTTCATGGAAATCCAAAGATTATAGTAAGTGATAGAGATCCCATTTTCACTAGATTTTTTTGGATGGAATTATTTTCTTGTATTGGTACTCAATTAGCTCATAGCTCATTTTATCATCCTCAATCTAATGGAAAAATGAGATAATGAACAAATGTTTGGAAGGATATCTTCCTTGCCTTGTATCTAACAAACAAACACAATGGGTTAAGTGGTTACCCCATTTATGGCACTCTATGGATATCATCCACCATCTGTCACATCATATTTTAGAGAGAAATCTAAGTTCCAAGTAGTGGAAGATCACATCGAGCATTAAAAAAAAGTTCTCCAACTCTTAAAGGATAACCTCACTCTGGCACGTAATTGAATGAAACAATAGGTAGATCAACATTGCATTTAAAGAAGTTTTGATGTAGGTGACTGGGTATTTTTACCGCTAAAACCATATAAAAAATGTCTCTCAAGAAATCGAAGAAGGATAATAAATTATCGCCCTAGTACTACGGTCCTTACAAGGTGTTGCAAAAGATCAGTACTATGGCATACAAATTGAAACTTCCCGCATCTTCCTGATTATACCTAGTTTTCCATGTTTCATTCTTAAAGAAGGTTATATGTGACAAGCTTCCAGTTCAAATAGTGTTGTTAGAACTTGACGAAGAAGGAAAATCATATGTAAGCCTGAAGCAATCTCATGAACAAGAACCTGATAAATAAGGAATCTATCAATTTCAGAGTATCTCATTAAGTGGAAGAATTTAACTGTTGAAGATTCCACATGGGAAGATGATAATTTTATATAGAAGAAACCATAACTACTTAAGCATTGAGGACAACACTTTTTTTAAGGAGAGGGGCATGCTAAGTCCCTATAGTACTAGTGTATCCCCCTTATTGTTATTTTTGTGCCAATGTAGCCCCCATATTGTTATTGTTGTGCCCCATAGAAGCCCACTATTTTATTGTTGTTCCCTTACATTATTATTGCTATGTAGGGTATGATTATATTGTGAACCCCTAGACTCCTATATATACAAAGGAGGTCTTGTCATTTGTATAATCCAAGAATTGCTCATTTATGTAATATAAAGGAGGTCTACCCTTCGAAAACAATAAATTTTAAGTCGTTGATCTATCTATGTGTGAGAAGGTTGCATAAAAAAAAACAAAACACATATTTAATCAAGGCTTTTTTCACTACAAGGTATTGCAAGACACCTCTACTGGGCAATATAAATATTGAATATTTTCCTAACCAGGATTATAGATTTGATCAATTCATATGATAGATTTGAATTGAGATGGTGGCTTGAGGATCTGTGTGGATGTAAACAAAATAAAAGCTTTGACCAAGAGAAACAGATTTCCATAAATTGTAAGAACACCCCCCAAATTTAGAAGGACCCCAAATAGGGCCATATAATCTTTTAACTAAGATCTTGATGTTCTTGACTATTTATTTGGACTTGTTTGTTACCAATGTCGAATATCTGTAGCAAGTTCGACCCCAAGAACTCTAGGATGAGGTCATCGATTGTGATGCAATAATTGGAGAGTAATATTATGAAAATAGTGCATTTAGATAGTAAGAATGTGAACAAAACATTTTTGACAATTTCCAAAGACTAGCCTTGTTCACTGAAAAAATATAGGATTAGTGGTCTTACTTGGTGCCAATGGAGGAGAGGACCATACTGGAGTAGGAGATGGTTTGGGTTTGCTTACAGGAGAAGGAAAAACAACTTCCCAAGTCAAACGAACTGTTAGTTGCATGATATAAAACCAAACAATGCTTGATTTTTGAGTTTTATTGGCTAAAGTGTATTTTGATTTAGTCCTTATCTAAATGTTAAATTGATGCTTGAATTATCCCAAAATCTGAATATTTGACTAGGAATTGGAAACCAAAAACATAGAAGACTTTTCGAAGAAAAAAGCATATAATCATTTGATGTTGGTAGTTGTTTGGATTGGCAAGTATGCTTTAAGAGGCCTCATTAACATACTGGTGATTGAGAAAAGGATAGAAGCTCTGAGGGTTTCACAACTTCATGCAAGTAGTGAAGGTTCTTGTAAGAAGTAGTGAGATAATCAACGTAAATTGTGAGGAGAAATGATGCACTTGTCACAAACTATATGTTGTTCCATTTCTACTAAAACAAGAGGCAACCTGGATTTTTTTGTACAATCCTATTTCCTTTCTGCAATCACGCACACATGAAAAACTTTGCATTTTCTTGATAGTTTTGTAGAACAACATTACTCTACCCACATCTACCTTAAGGAACTACAACAATTTAAATGAGCATTCAATCGAGTGAAAATCATTAAGTCATTGCAGATAATATCATTGTCTTAGAGAAACAAGTAGCATATCGTGAATTGGAAGGAAATAGAGTGACACTAGCTCAATGAAACCATTGATGTCCAATATTTTTATGAGGAATTTGGTATCTACAGATAAATATTAATTCCCTAGGTAGGTAGCTATGCCTAGAACAATAGATTTAAATCTCTTGTCCTTTTTCTATAAATGATAAATAAGACAAAGGAATCAAAGGACCTACTTGTTCTTTCATTTTCCTTTTATCTCCTTTTTTTGATTCCGGTCACTCCTTCTCGAACTTAACTCACTCCAAAAGTACCTGCAAGCATAAACAGAAGATAGAGAACCAATCAAAGCAAGAGTCTATCGAATACAAGTAAATGGAATAAAATACATTCACGCATATAAACATCAGATATCAAGATAAGCATATGGAAAAAGGTGTAAATAGCTTTATTAAGTAGAAGGAATAATTGCAACCATGAAGTCCGATCCATTGTCACTCTTCCAGCTTGGGTTCCAACAACCATCCAATTAATAGCACAACACTCCGGCAGCATAACAACACTTTCTTATACTCTCAATTCTCACACCAATAGTATCTCCTTACAAATTCTCGAAGTCCAACCCTTGATCACTTAGATGAGTGCTCAATTTATAGGCAGATGGAGGAGGTTTTGTCATAAATGAGGGTATTGAATGGCATTCCATACTTAGAGTTAGTTTCCATGGAGGAAGGGATGAGAGGATAGGAGGTTACTTAATTCATTCCTCATCCATTTTCGAGCTCATAGGAGGTGATAAGTCTGGGAATCTTCTAGATTACTCCAAAGGATAAGAATATTCCCAGAACCCTATGTGAATTTTGCTCAATCTCGCCCAGTGCAGGTCAAAGTGGGCCTAGGTGCTCTGCAAAACACCCTGGCATGGGCCTACCTTCATTGAAGTGCACTTATGTCTGTACAAGGCTGCCCTGGTCCCTCTAGGTGGCAATTTTGGGGGGCTTCAGGCCAAGAAATTCTCAAGGAAGGAGGTATTCAAAATGGTGACTTGTCTAGGGCATGTAGCAATTGAATTAGGGTTTGATGAGCCCTAAACATGCTAATCTTAATGATGGGAGTGATGTGCCAAAATGGATCTGTAACAAATATAAATAAAAATATTTCACCATTACCCACCTTGGAGGTGTGGACTTGAACTGAAGAGTGGATTTGTATATGCAAGGGAAGGTGGAAAGAATTATGGTTTATGTTAGAGTGTGATATCTTTCCCAGAAATAAATTGAAGCAGGCACCCACAACTATGTTTGTGTTGTTAACAAAACAAACCTTTACCTGACTGAATTTTCTTTTGAGACTGAAGAGGCTTCGTGGTTAGCATTATGTGTTTTATGCAGCCTTCCTTGATGCTACAGAGCAAGAGGATGTCTACATAACTAGGTATGTTGGTTCACATTTTGCTCTGTTTCTCATGCTTGGCATATTTGAATTTTAAAATGTAGCATAAATTTTTGGACATCTTGTATCTTTAGGATGAGAATATACAGTGCAACCAAGCTTATTGAAGGTGTTTTGTAAGGGATAAAATGACCTATATTTTTCTATAGGGAAACGGGGGCAGTGAAAACACATGCAATGTCAAGTATTATTAAGGATCCAATGGGTTAAGGTTTTGGTTATAAAGGATCTACTTGCAAAGCTTAGGAAATGAAGTCATAATGGAAAGCATGTTATGCAGCTATCTTATCTAGAGGTTTGAAATGAATATGTCAAGGACTTTCTATCACTAGGTAGGCCTCTTGTTTCAAGAGAGGATAAACAGGTAGGCTCTATGAAGCCTTTTGTGACTAGTTGCGTCTCTTTTGGAATAGTTGAAATATTTTCTTGACCTGGATGATATAAAATTTCTCCAGTTTGTTTCAAGGGTACTGTGGTTGAAGGGATTACACATTATCAGGCATATTCTGCTGAAGAGGTATGGTTTCTCTTGAGAATCTGACCTATTTAAATTTTAGACAGATACATGCTAAAGAAGTTGATTCATGTCTATTTCCCATTATTCTAAAGAAGTTGATTCATGTCTATTTCCTGTGATTGGTGGTTGAAGGTGATGACCTTGCTTCGTCAAGGCAATCATACTACAACGACGTGTGGGAAAATTGTCTCTTATAGATCTTGCTGGTTTTGAGAGAGTTCTTACCACATACCAAAGAATAGTCAGATCTCTAGAAGGGGCCAACATAAACCGCTCATTTCTTAACTACTCATTTAGAGAGATTCAGAAGTATAGGTAATGAACAATGCTTGAGTGATCAGGGGATATGAGAACATTGTTTAACCCAGTGTCGCTATATTTTGTCTTCCTCTGTTATGTTCAAAAGACATGGATGCTTATCATCACTAACTTATAATATACCTTGGTGAATTGAAGGATTCATCAGGAGGGGATTTTCAGACAACAATGATTGTGAATATCAATCCTAGTAATCTTCCATACTCAGAGACACAAGATACTCTACATTGGGAAGATTGAGCAAAGAAAATACATATAAAGGTGGGAGATAGCTAGCTTTTTGTTCAAGTTGTGTATTAGTTTTTCCTGTGAGAAAATAAGGATTAGTAATGATGGGGAGTCTTTATGATTTTCTAATGTGTAGGTTTGCATTGCAAATGAAGAGTTTGAAGTTCTTGAAGTGAAAAAGGAGAACCAACAATTAAGAATGCAACTTGCTCGTTTACAACAAAAGCTACATGTTATTCAAAGCTAGGCACTAACTTGTATTCCATCTCCAGCTTGCCCATCTCCCATTCCCCCTTCACCTTAATCCCATCTAATATTACCCAAATGTCAGATAGGCATCAACCAATGAACCTTCAATGTTATACCATTGAACCACCTCGTAGACATGAACCACCTCCTAGACATGAGTTGCTTACAAATGATCATGGGTTGCTTACAGTTGAAGAAACCATTTGGGAGCTTAGGAGGACCATCCAAGATCTACAAGAGGAGTCTGAGCATGTCAAGGCAGAGTATTTGATGAAGGAGAAACAACTCGCAAACTCCCTTGTGGCTCTCAGTCTCGAGCACAATGTCCAACTTCAAAAGGATGACTTCATACACAAGCTTTTCTAACAAACACTTATGGGAAACCAACTTGACCTTCATATGTGTTGTCAAGGACAAATGATTTAGAATAATGATTATGTCATAACAATTGCGGTTGCCTCCAAAAAACCACCTTCTGAGATAATGTAGAGAGGCGGATCTCCCAAACCAAGAAGAAGAAAAACTGGTTCAGTCCCTGAGAATGTGTGCAATCAAATCCCAAGGTCTAATCAATTGATAAAGATGCGAAGAAGGTTCCAATTTTCATATTTATATCAAAGGAGACGACCTCAAAATTTTCCATCACCTGCAACAACAAGAAAGTGAACCTTTTGGGATATCACAAATGTCAACAGCCCTGCAGCCACACTAAATAGGAGTACGAGGATCTACACAAAAGATGCTCCCTCTATTCATAATTACATGATAGATGCATAAACCCCACAACCCTTGACCCACAATACAAAAAGAGCATAAATACAAAGAAAAATAGAGGAGCCAAAACATAAAAACCATAATCAACAAGCCCTTTCCTCGAATTTTAAGCGATCATAAGTGACATCAACCTTGTTCTAAAGGAGTGTGACAAAATTGAGTTAGTGCTACAGAAGCACTATAAACTCAGAACAATTACACAAAGCTTTCTCCACATAATTTGAACATGTTGCATAGGTAGCATCCCAATTCGACTAGATTCAGTTAAAAGGGGTATGTGCACCAATTGCAGAAACTCTGGCTGATATCTCGAGCACCCTTATCGGTTCCTATTAGGGTCATTATCGGTTCCAAAAAAACCCAAGAAGACATCTCTCTAATTATTAGTTTTCTATTAATTATTAATCTAATAGCCTGCGATACTTTAATTATCTAACATTAGATCGGACGGTGCAGACTAGTACATAGTGGCAGCTGGGGGAGTTGTTCTCAAAGGGAAATTCCTTACGGTGTAATAATTTTTTTAATATATAATGATGTGTTTATTTATTAATTTCAGATAATTTTATTTGAAATTAGCTTGATCATATTTAAAAATATGTCTTACCATTGTCAAAGATTATAAGTAAAACACAATGTTAATGGATTTTGTTATCATCACAATAATTTGTTTAATGTTCTTAACAAGTGTTTATAAAATATGGTGGTAAATTAAATATAATTGTAATTAAAATAAATTATAGTATAATTTTTTTTGTAAATCGTTATTTTTAGTGGTGTCACTTGAATTTTCAATGAAATGAAAAATTTACAAAATAATTAAAACAAGAAAAACTATATATTCACATAATGTTGATAACATGGTTTTGATAGGGAGAATAACCAAAATATTCCATACTAAAATAACCCTAGGAGATATGGGATTCTGTATTTCCAATCATCTATTTCAATAGTTATAGGAAAGAATGGAAAAAAGCATACAAAGATTTCCAATACTTTTTGGGATCTGTTATAGCTCTGATACCACTTGTTATAGATCTGATCTAAAAATATAAGACAATGCAAATAAACCCAAGAAATAATAAGATAGAAATAAATAGAAATGATTCACTTTATTGATATCAAAACCCTTAAGGTAGGGCAACACCATACATTCACTCCTTTAAGAAGGAGAACACTCCACAAGCCATATGCATTTTCATACAATATTCCTTGACATCTCTCCATGTGGAGTCTATATAACATTCCACCCCCCTTAGCATGTTTCGTCCTCGAAACATGGGAAGAACACAAATAATAAGATGTACTCAAAAGAGTAGTCCAATGGTACCATGCACATGCATCTAGCCATCCACGAGAAAGGTGAACCCTCATTCTCGTTGGTGCCTCACTCACTTGAGATGGAAGTTGACCGTGGTAGCTCTTCTGTGTTGATGTGTAGTAAGTGGATCTGTGCTCCTCGCTATCCGTCATGCACGAGTTATTGTCCTTATGGCTAATTGGTTGCCATCTTGTTGGTTTTTTTCTTACGGGGTGATGTGGGTGATGATATGTTGAAGTTTTAACCCACGGTGCCTTTTTCCTTAATTCACCCTTTATTGGAGCCTAATTGTTATCTGGTGCATGTTGTGGTGCTTGCTGTGGTGTCTTATCTTCCAATATTACTTCAACCATTGAGCCCTCATTTGATGTATCAACACCTGTAACCGTTTGTGCTTCAGCCTCTGTTTGTGTTTGATTGTTGATCATCACTGGCCCATCATCTGATATGTCAGTCCCTTGAACATCTTCTGCTTCAGCCTCCATGTACTCTACCTGTTTATTGATGGAAATATCCTGTAATGTAATTTTCTTCTTTTTATACCAGAGCTTCAGGAATTTCTTCTGCACATTAATATTGATAGTACCCACAGATTCCATCCACAGGTATCCCAAAACAACATCCTCATCATCCACTTGTGTGTTTTCAACGTGTTTTTCCTAAACTTGCAATTTTTTTCCAAGTTGACATTTATGAGATTTTGCTTACAACTCGGATTTATAGACACAATGTTTTTCTCCTTCTGAATCAATCCCTGAACTTGTAATAAGGAGACACTAGTAGAAAATAACCTCTTAGGTTTCTCGGTTTCCTTCTTTCCTATAAAAGTAAATAGGATCTATTGCTCTCTCTCGTTTTGTTACCTTCTTCTCTTCCCAAATCTTTGCAAATAGAAATCATACATGAATTAGAATTACATGGGAAAAAATGGAAATGGTGAGAATGAGTGACCTACCAATGCATGCTAATGATATGTCCTCAATAGACCATTTCTATTAAGAAATGCCAATAAAGAGATTGCAAAAAGGTTAAATTTATCTTTAAATTTTTAAATTCTACATTGCCTACATTCTCTATTGAATATCCATCATTGACCAAACTAACTTATGACCTAAATTTTGGTTGTAAAACTTGGCTATCAAAATGCTAAAGACTCGGATTCAAAACAGTATCCACTTTGTTTGTTTTCCTCAATGAATAAAGACTTGTTTATGGATTTTAATCTAATTATTAGTTTTACTTTATGAGTGTTGAGGTTTGAGCTATGTCAAAGTCTCCAAGTATTTGATTTCATTTCTAGCATATGATTTTGGATTTGTGGGTATGTTTAACTCTATCATATCAAAATTGGGTAATTAAGACTTGCTATAGGAAATTCTTCATTTATGTGACAATCGATATTAGACCAAGGAGGGAGGGGTCATGATCAACATTCTAGAAACATTGTTTCTTATATGAAATTGGCCTAAGACTATAACATAATTATTATTTTAGCAAGGAGTAATTAGTTTTTTTTACTTGTGAATGATTATAGTTAAGTTTGAGAATGCTTTTTTTATCCTTTTATTATTATTGTTATAAAGTGGACATTATTTAGTACATGGAACTAATAGTTTTAATTACAACAATATCCATTTAAGTTATAATTAGCGAACTTTGGGTTTTGAAAGAAACATATCTTGCATTCAAGGCCCATTTAAATCTTTCTTGTTTTTACTAAAGGATGAGAACATCAATCTATTTTTAATGAGAGTATTATTTTTTATAATTTCTTAGGTCTAGATTATAAGATCCTTGTTATGTGTTATATTGATATGTTGACATTACACTTAAGATTTTATGGGTTTATCATCACATTTTTCACACTTTTATTTGCTTCTTATTTTTAAATAGGGAAGGTTTTATGGTATATGTGTTATAAAAATTTTGCTACACTTCGGTTATAGATTCAATGTATGAATCACCATCCTTGAGGTGATAAGAGTTCCAACATTTTGACTATGATATATTCCTTATATATATGGGGCTTGTATTTTGTTTGTAAAAGAGAGCTGAGTCTATGGGTTTTTACCTTTAAACTGTTGGAGGTTAACCACTATCTAGAAAAGAATAAATCAAATTTTCAAAACAAGCTCAATGGAAGTTCTAGATAGCTAATGTTATGTATAAACCATGAATTGTATTATTAAAGGATGTGTTTACCTAATTGTTAGTTTCCCAAATTGAAATTATGATTAATGGTGATTCCAAACTTGTAAACTTCATTGTAACACTATTTGGTTCAAAACCATTGGGTTAAACACTCGTGTTAGTGTTTTTATATCAATCATATGAACTAAGGAAAAATATAGACATCAAGGTTTAGCTATTGATGATCCAGGAGGATTCCCACAACTAATCCAAATCGATGGCCTCAAATGTTGATTGAAAAAAATGTTTCTATGTTGAAGAGATCATTAAGAACTTTTGAATGAAATTTGAATGAGCCCAAATGAACATTGTATGCAAAATTTATGGACATTAGAAGTTGAAGGAAAAATAGGGGTGGCACACCCTAAAGATTACACATGGCACACCCAAGGACAACACATGGCACGCCTGGGTGATACATGACACACCCCAAAGATGACATGTGGAACACCAAAGGTGGACATGGAATAATAACATGGCATGATCAACAAATTGTATGAGGTGTGTTGGGAAATTCAATTTTTTAAATTGCTTTCATTAAATTATCAAACAGGGATACTCGTAAGATTGTGATGATGCCAACAAAATATATGCAAAAGTATGAAATTATCTCTAAGCTAAGAAAACTTGGTCGTAATGAAATAAAATGTTTCATTGATCCATTTGGAGTGAGCACAATTCTCCTAAGATCAAAGTGACAAACTATTTTGTAAATCCATGAAAACTTGATCTACATGCATAAATAAGAAAATAATGATTTTGACTGAATCAGAATCAACACAGAAGAGGATCTATATCTATAGATCCTATTTTTCCTTCCTTTGATTTCTTTTTCAACTAAAACCAAACACACCATAAAGCATAACAACTGATTTAAGAAAGAAAATAATGATTTTAACTTAATCAGAATCAACACAGAAGAGGCTCTATATCTAGAGATCCTGGTTCTCCTTCCTTTGAATTCTTTTTCAACTAAAACCAAACACACCATAAATCATAACAAATGATTTAAGAAATAAAATAATGATTTTAACTGAATCAGAATCAACACAGAAGAGGCTCTATATCTAGAGATCTTGGTTCTCCTTCCTTTGATTTATTTTTCAACTAAAACCAAACACACCATAAACCATAAAAACTAATTTAAGGAAGCAAGAGGAGATGAAAAGAGATTTCATTCCAAGTCCCCAAAGAAGAGGCTCCAACTTGGAGGCCTAGGTTGTCCTTCTTTATCCAAACTTAAACACTGAAATTAGATCAAGTCCAAAATCTAAATGATTAGAGAAATTTACATCTAAAACTACAGAATGAAAATTTATGAAAAATGAATCTTTATTCTATTCGATCGTAAGTTGGATACATGTTCCAAGAGTCCTCCCCTTGGAATGGAGGAGGCACTCCTATTTATTCATAAAATTTAGATAACAAACAAATTTTTGAGATCCACAAATCTCTTCTAAATCTGCGAATGTCTCATGTGGTTATCACCATGTGCTAACACTTAGCAAGTAACATATATTCAAATCCTCTCACAAATATCTAATATCGTTGATAAGAAATGTTATCAAAATTTCTATGATTCTTTTCCATAAAGTATGCTTGAAAGAATCTCGCAAACCTTCATCAAATCTTCAAGGATTTGAAGAAGAAATTTGAATTTGAGGCTTGGTGGTCAAATATGACTTTGTTGAAGTCTTCAAATACACCTACAAATGTTATCACTCAGGTTGTCCCTTAGCTCCTTGAGGGATACGGCTGAGGTAACCACAAACCAATCTTTGGACTGCAAGTGCTAGCCCACCAGCAGTCAGAGAGGGCTCTCTCTTTAGGGTTTAGCTTTGTTGATGATGATTTTAGGCTAGTTATTGGGTACTAGGGGTTTTGTTTTGGTTTTGGTGGGATGGATGATGCTTTCAAGTAAAGAGGCAAGGATAGCATGAAAGTTTTAGAACCATTGGGCGTGGAGTCAAGGAGTAGGACTGCTGGTGCGTTTTCTTGGTCACAAGAGGGAATATGGAGCAAGCTAGCTACACATGAAACAATATTTCAAGCTAAAGGATGGAGTGAAGGCTAGGAATGAGAGGCAGTTAAGAATCTCTCATTCAGCTTAGCAGAGGGAAGGTGAATGAGCTCTATCTAGGAGCAGTGAAGAATCCCTAGATGACTGTCAAACATGAGTGAATTAGGGGAAATATGAGCCACAGGGAATTCATATTCATTTCTAATTGAGATGAAAACATATAGAAACAGCAGAAATTGAGCATAGAGGGAAATTAAACCAATTCTAAACTATTCATTCTTTCTGCTATTTTGGATGATACATCAACGAAGAACAAAGGTAAGAAACACTTATTGAGTCATGTTGCAGCACAAGAATTCCACATTCAATTCTTCAGAACATTCATACACAACACGTCATTCCTCCAAGCTTTTCAGCAGTCTTTGATTAAGTAAAACATTAGGTATACAGAGCGAGTCTCTCTTGGAGCTATACAACCAACCAAACCCTTTAACAGTAAATTAGGGTGGTTTTTATAAGTAAAATATCTATAAAGATTAGATCTCAGATAGATCTGCTGTAATAAGTGTCTTTAACCTAATACATGTCTGAAATAAATGCGGGAAAATATCCTCGAGCTGCACTGGGTGCAGCTGTACCAAAATGAGTTTAATGTGTTGTCTTTATGGATCTGTTTTGATCACTTAGCCATAACTGTGCTTTGGGTTTTGATCCATGCTCTTGATTGTTTCTGAGGAGCATTAACTGTGATGGGAGAGCCTTCATTGGCCTTTACTGCTTTCTTTGACTTTGTTGGAGGTCATTCAATGTACACCTGCATTGGGAATAAAGGTTTTCATTTAAAACATTTGACTGATACTCTTTGCTACTTCCTGGATATGCTTTGGCACTGAATGTGCGCCTTTCTCAATCCTGATACTCTTTAAATTGTTGCATCGACCTTTCATGGCTACTATTCGGCCCTCTGTTTGCTTTTAAAACTGTGTTTGCCCCTTTTTGAATGCTGCGTGAAGAAATTCATGTCATTCGACGCCTTTCGGGCCTGCTAGAGACGAGCTACGAAATGGATTTCCATTATGGCCTATTTCCCGTAGCCATGCGCGATCAGCGCTAGGCGCTAATCGCGCATGAAAAACTACCTCAGATTTTGATTCTGGGCTTCCTAGGCTGTGATTTGTGCCTTTCGCACCTTTTGACAGTGACGTCAGCATGATGTCATGCAGTGGGACCTTGTACGGCGGGTGACGTGGCAAGGTGACGTCAGCAGGGTGATGTCAGCAGTACGGTGTGTTAGCCTCCTATACCAATAGGTTTTCATCTTTCATGATTGACAGTGGAAGTGCCAAAAATGTTTACCTTCCATGCTGCTAAGGTTCCATTTTTGTAAAAGAAGTAGACAATTTAAAAAATGTAAAGAGGGTATGCCCTAAAAGAAAAATCAAAGGGCAAGAAAAGGAATTGGTCAATGAAAAAATAAAAGAAATGAACCCCAAACAAAGACCATGAAAGTGGCTAGTCCAAATTGCCACTACTATTTTAATGGGTGGTTCAACAGCTCAAGCTGGGCCTCACCATGTTTTAAATTCTATGTTGTAGACTAGAGAGGAAGTACCTACTCAAACAGCTCAAGCTTGACAGATGACTAGGTGGATAGAGAAAGAAGGGAGCCCAACTGCTTAATCTGGGCCCATGGAAGTCATAAGGGTAGAGTTAGATAAGAGGGCAGCAAAAAGAAAAGAATTATCAGGGTTTGCAAGACCAAGTGCACCCATCCAAAGGAAGAAAAAATGTTAGGCATTATAGGCAGGGTAGGCAGTTGAAGGTTGCAGAAAGCATGATCTAAGCATATCAATTGGAAAAAATCATAATGATGTCCCCAGCAGGAGAAAGGCAAGAGCAGTGGCCTATATGGCAAAGTGCTAAATCATCACTAACTTCCCTCATTCCCTTCAAAGTTTTTTATTAACCTCCCCATGAGCACTGCAGGATCTGCCTGATCAGTCCTCCTTAAATTCTTCATTTGTATAAATATTCATGTTAGAAGTGACTTCTCTCTTTAGAAAGAAGCCACATTTCTTGTGTAAAAGTTCTTTTCATTTTGATTTACTTCCTAACTAAGTTTGATTCCTGAAAAGCTTAGTAACTACCACTTCCCATTCTCATTCCCCTCCCAGTACTAACTACTAACTGTATCTACATTAAATCCCCTATGTTCCCTTTTCCCCTACTATTATAACACCATGGTGTATAAACCCCAAGAAATGTATAAATATCCCCCTTTTAGCACTATAGCTAAATAGCTGATCTAAGGGAGACATTAGTCCACCAGGGACTATGGTCAACCCTGCTTTGGGATTACTCTAACCTCTAGTCAGAGTAATAACCTGCACTAAACCCTCATTTCCCCTCTTTTCCGAAAAAATTTCATAAAAAACCCCTTTCCCTCTTCTTAAACCTAAATCCAACCCTTTGTTTCCCCCCGACAGATTAATCCATATCCCAAAAAACCCACAAAAGCCCCCTAACCCAAAGTTCTAAACCTGCATGATTTAAATCATTATTTTATTATTGGGCGGGTCCCCACCCAAAGTTGCACGATGGGTCGGGGCGCCCGCCAGCCGTCCATCATCCGCCGCCCCCAATCCAACGGTGGGCGGTCTTTTTTAAATCTCGACCCGTCTCCCTTTAACGTCCGGGGAGATAGCGGTATTGGCTCCCGTACACGGGACGCGTGGCAATCGGCGGGGTTGTTCGGAGCCCCCCTCCCCGATACCGCCTTCGCCCAAAGGTGGTGCGGGGAGACCGCTTACCACCTTCCCGATACCACCTCCCTCGTCGCATCACCTCCACGTCACCATGACGTCACCTCCCTGACCCCGCCCCCGCGCCTCGTAGCCTCCACGTAACCTTGCCACCCCACACCGCCCGCCACGCTGGCCTCCAGCTCAGCGTCCACGTCACCCTCCGTATCCCGGGCCCGCCATGTTGTCACGCTGATGTCATCGGCGGAAAAGCGCCAATGTCCCTTTTTGTCCAAATTTGTCGTTAAAAAGCGCATTTTCGGCCGTTTTATGTCATTTTCAAGCGAAAAAGACAGAGCCGTTGTAAGCCTCTTCACCGCGAAATTGCCTCCGAACTGCCAAATTCAAAGTTGCAGCCGCCACAACTTGTCGATTCAGCTGCATTGAGCACCCACTGTTCGACCCGAAGGCTTTCCGCACTGTTCATCCAGGTATTCACCGCAATTCTCTTGTTTTGCCCCTATGCATGCCATTTCTCTGCAAATTCTCCATTAAGCACCTGTCAAATCCCAAATTGAACACTGTCTACTACTTAATTTGGAACTAAATCAACCCACATTGCCCCAGCTCCATAAATTTGATATTGAAACGATAAATTCACGGGCTAAAATTACAAATTTATCCTCGAGCTGCCCGGCATTGTTCCCTTTTTCCGGGTGCATGCCCAAAGCTGCATTTCACCAATTTGAATCCTACACACCCTCTGCAATTCATCCTCATCAATTCACAATCCCTGTGAATTTACCCAAGCAAAGCAGAGACAGTCCTGCATAGCCTGCCTATTCCATTTGAAGAGAATTTCTAGCATTATCTACATTGAGTCTGCCACTTGAGCTTGGAGGAACCTTGCAAGCTATTACACTTACCTCTTCAATTCAGATTGCATAATGGCTGCTCCTGCACCCACAGCCCTCAGTGTTGCCCCCATAAATGCACCAAATAAAGACCTGGAGTCCTTCTCTCTTGCTGACAGGGACTACCTCATCCAAGACTTTGTGGCTGATAGGGACCATTTGCAGACCTTCAAGGAATTGAGAGATGAATATCTGAATGGAAAGGATACATATGGGATATGGGAGTCAAATCTGCCATACTACTTTCTCCCCTCTGTCAGTATTTTTCCAGAGATTATTCACCTATGTGCTGAGAATTATGATGTAAATAACAGAGCTGTCAAGTCTCCATCTGGGAGCATCCTCTTTCACATTAATGTTGAGTCCATCAACCAGATGCTCAACTTCAATCAAACTCAGCTGCTATTCCCTTTCTCCATGAACTATCTGCTGGACACAGGTGCCAAGATGTCCAGTGAGGACATTCAAAAAATCACCAAGACATTTATGAGGCCTGACCGCCAGCCCACAGGGCCACCTCCCTACTTGGATGTCTATTTTACTGATGTTGGCAAACTTCTGTTGGACATGATTTCTTATGTGCTGGGATACAAAACCAGTGAGTATGTGGATGAGACAATGCTGGTATTTTTAGCTGCTTATAGCCCAGGCCAACCCCCTGCCCGCAAATACAATTTTGCCAAATTCATAGCTAACAAGATTCATGACCAGCTGTGCAAAGTAGACAGAGAGGGCATCTTCAAGTATTCATCTTATATCTACCACCTTTTCATGTACTATCAGTCCGAGGCTTTTCCATGCTACATTAAAAAGCTGGATTCTAAAGGGGAAAGAAGATCTGTTATCTTCTGGACATCTGTCTTACATCAAGTGCAAAAGTCACCATATTCATATTGTGAATTCATTGATCAGTTTGTTTACCCAGTCTCTTGTTTATTGATGAGGTCCCCTCCTCCCAGAATATCATTTGAAATACAGAAAGTCCTGCAGCTCTCCAAGAATTATAAAATAGGTGATTGGTACCTATATCAGGATCATACAGTCATCAAAGTCTATGGCTGTGAGCTCTGTCCATACAGGCTCCCAAAGTATGTGCCCATGAGGCTATTTGCCTTGGAGTATTATAGGCAGCTAATTCACTTTGACCTCACTCACTTTCACAGCTCCAAAAAGAAAGCTCATCTCAAGTTCAAGCACCACCTGGGCCCGTTTGTCATGAATAAAAAAGAGGGATGGCAAGATGCTGAACTAATCCTTAAAGATAAGTACATGCTCTCAAAAAGCTTCCGGTGGGTCCCCTATGACCCTGCAGGCTTCATCACTGCTATAAGAGTCAAGTACAGGCTGTTAGGCTATGAGCATTGCAAGTATCCACATATTGAAAAGTATGCCAATCAGCGAGAATGGATACAATACACTTTAATTGAAAAATTAACTGAAGAAGAGATAATGCAAAAGAATGTCAAGGATTTGGAAAAAACTCTTGACTTGGATTCTGTGCAGCAGGTAATCTTCAAGCAACCACATCCAGTGGGAGAAGGGATCTCGGCTACAACAACTGCACCTTCCACAGCAGCACTAGGTATAGACAAGGGTAAAGGAATAATGGGTGCTGAAGAAGAAACACTGAAAGAACAGCCTGCCTCCTCAATTGGGCAGCAACAAGAGCACACTCCTCCTCCATAAACTGAGCCACCAGCAGCTCCAATTTTGCAAACTCCAGCACATGAGGAGAGGGGTATGAAAAGAGACAGAGAAGAGTCCACTCCTGCTAGTGGATCCTCCCAGCAACCCGAGGCCAAGAGGCAAAGGGTTGGTTCCCCAGAGATAGAAGAAATCAGTGAAGAAGTCCTTGACAGTTCAAGGAAAGATGGGGAAGGCAGCCAACAAACAGGTACATGCTCCTTTCAGCATGAGCAAGGATTACAACTCGGTTTGGAGGTATCCTCCTCCTCCCAGCAGGGCAAGAAGCCTAAAAGCACTAAGGCTTCTTTCAAGAAAATAAAGGCACAAAATGACTTGCTGAGAGTAGAAGTGTATAAACGGTTTCTAAAGGCAACACCAGCCAAACAAGAAAGACTAATGTCGGTATATGACATTCAAGAGGAGAAGATGATCCTCAGTCACTTCAAACCCAAGGTGCCGCAGCCTCAATCAGCTACGGATTTTGTGAGGACAAGGGTGGAAGTCATGGAAAAAGACATTCACCCCATGGACCAAATAGAACTCCACAAGCAGACTGGAGAAATGGTCTATGCCACCTTGGTGGACAGGGCATCCATGGCCCATGAATTAAAAGAATCACTGAAGAATACCAACACTCAGTTGGATTTTGAGAGAATGTCCTCTATGGCCAAAGATAACAGGATCAAATCATTAGAGGACATCATTATCGACCTGGGGCATGATCCCAGTGACCCAAAGGGCGTGAGGGCTCTCATGAAGAAGAAAGAAGATGACCTGAACGCATTGAAGAAAAGGTTAAAGCTGCTGCCCACTGAGCACCCTCAAACAGCAGAGTTACAGAAGGAAAAGGAAGCCGATGAGCAGCTGGATCTTATAATTCAGCTCAACCAGAAGGTCCTTGATTTGGAGAAGGAGCTTGAAGGCTTACTACAAGATAAGCAGGGAGAATCCACATCCCAAGCTCCTCCAACCACTTCAACCACTGCAACAACTACAGAGGCAGCAGTGGCCCCTGTAACAACAACAGCAACAACAGAAGCAGCAAAAACAACAGCTCCAGACTCCAGCACAAGCATGGAAGAATTGACTAAGGCTATTAAAGAAATGGAGCTCCAGGCCAATGAGATAAAGTAGGCCAAGGAAAAATTGGCAGAACTAGATGCCAAATATGATAAATCGAAAATGACTGTGGCAGAACAAGGTAGAGAAATAAAGGCCTTGAAAGAGAAGATAAAGACCTTGGAAAAAGAGCTCAAACTAGAGACTGCTATGGCAGAAATTAAAAGAATTTTGTGGGCCCGCATTGACCAATCCATCACTAAACAATGGAAGTCAATTAAGACTGTGCATGAGCAGATGGATTTAATTGGCCAAGCACAGACAGAGATTCAGAAGGCCAGAACAGTGTTGGGAAACAGGCCGGAGTTAGCCAATAGAATGATAGATTTTTTGAACAGGCAAACAAAGGAGGAACTGGCAGCCATCAATATTGTTAACAGAACAGAGGCTGTCCTTACAGCTAAAAAGGTACTCACTCTCAGAAATTATGTACAAACTGTGGAAAGAAAATGCTATGAAATTCAGGCTGAAGTGGATGAGTACAAGGCCAAAATGGGAGCATTGCAAGCAAAGGGACTGCCCAGCCTACTAAGCAGCACAGGAAGACTGTTCCCCCGTGAGCAATATGCAAACAGGATGTCCACCTTTGTGGAAAATCAAATTACTGCATCTGGCAGTACTTCTGAAGAGGCAGGGCCTCCAACAGGGCAGAGCCTTCTGCACAAACTTGAGAATATGTTTTTTATTGAAAATGAAATCCACCACCTTTTTGAGGTTCCTCCAAATTTTTATAGATATACTGAGGTAGACGAGACTTTGGTGAAGATCCGAAGACACCAAATGCCCAAGGAGGATTGGTGGCAAGCAATGCTCCAAATTTTGCCACAATAGCCTAAATTGCTCCGTCCCAGTCAGCTACAACTCAGCAAAAGTCAAACAGCAGAATAGAAGCAGAATAAAGACAGCTGAAAGGTGACTCAGCAAAAGACAGCGGCAGCAAGCAAAGGATAATATATACGCAATTTTTGGACAGCGTATCCTCAACCGACTCTAACAGCCACAAAGTCAATATCTTCTGACCATTTTGGACAGCTAAGGCACTGAAGAGTTACTACAACATTTACTCCCTCAGCTACAACGCTCCGGGAGTTGGCATAACATTAATGAAGCATTTACTCATCAGCTAGATATTTTCTTATGTAAATTATGTATATATACCTCCCCTAACAACGTATGAGGGGTTGGTGATTTTCATTCTGAGGCAAATGTATTGTATATTTTCAGATTATCTAATGCAAAGGGCTGGAAAAGATCAGTGATTTCCTGAATTTTGATGTCTTGCTGATGCCATACGTGCTGTTGCAGAATTCCTGTGTTGTCTGATGGAACAATAAGTTTTTCTCAATCTTTGTTTTGTCTTCTTATGTTTATTTAATCATACACATGTCTCACTAATCTAGCAGTAGAGAAAAGGAATAGTACAGGATATGTTTGGTTACACCTTGTGCTCAATCTTTATAGCTGTAAATGTTTTCTTTAGAATTAATCATGGACATGAATTCTTAATTGCTCATGTTTTCATTAATTCTATAAATATGAATGTTATGTAGAAATTCTTCACTGCTTCTGGATAATATTCTCACTGTTTCTCCATACCAGTCTGTTGGAAGATTCTTAATTGCCTTTCATAGCCTGGTTACATCACACTTAATCACAGTTTCAAAGCATTGTTTCTCAGACACTTATCTGGCTCTGCAGCATCACTTTTGTATCAACACAGCTTATCAAACAACTAAAGCACCACTGACTCCATGCCCAATGGCCTAGAACATCCTGCGGAACACATATATATCTTGATTGAAGTCATCATCCAGCAAATTCCAAAAACAAAACCGTGAGCATCATAGCTAGCCTAATATATTATACAAGCAAAGTTAAAACATAAAGAGAGAGCCCTCTCTGGTCATAGGTAGGCTAGAACCTATGACCCAAAGATTGGTTAGTGGTTACCTCGGCCGTATTCCCTTGGGAGTCAAAGGGAACAACCTGAGTGATAACATAATTGGCGACTCCACTGGGGACAGAGCGTAATTGTCAAATTGCTGTCTGGTTTATACAGTAGTTCCAAAGGCTTGAACAGTTCCTTAAAATAAAAACACCAAAAGAAGTTCAGAAGCTGGCTCCTAAAAAGAAAATTAGGCACACCAGGTCAAATCCTGACCCAAATCCTCCTCCTGTTTTCGAGAATCCAAATTTGATCCACAAAACTCATAGGAGCCAAAAGGAACCAGAGCAATCTCCTGAATCTAGCCCTGAGGCAGTTCAACATAGTTTTATTCCCACCCCTTCTAAGCCAACCGTTCACCTTCATACAACTCATTCTTCCCCCTCTTCATCATCCACTTCACAAAACATATTGTCAACACCTAACACACAAACTGCTATTGTTGTCCCTGTTATTCCAGTTGTCCCACTTATCCCACCAAATATGGCTAATCGTTATGCACCCCTTCAGTTGCCTGGCAATCCTGGGGCCATGCCTCAGGATTACCAAGGAAAAATCACTTACTTTGATGGAACCAGTACGTACACTGCCTTACAGCATACTAAGAAAATGCAAGACTACTTTGAGAACTATGAGATAGATGATGATGATGTAAGGATGAAAATCTTTGTCCAAAGTCTGACAGGTGAAGTAAGAACCTGGTTCAGGGCACTGGCTGCACATTCTATAGCTGATTCGGGTGCCCTTTATCAGTCCTTCCTCAACAGATGGGAAAAGAAAAAGGACCCTCTACACATTCTATCTGAATATGATACCATAAAAAGAGGTCCACAAGAAACTGTCTTGGACTATTGCACCAGATTTAACACCATTTACAATGCCATTCCTCAAAATCTTAGACCCCCACCTGATTTAGCATTGATTAAGTTCCCTGATGGATTTGATGCTGATATGGCATATCAGCTAAGAGAAAGAGCCCCTGCAACTCTAGCAGACATGCAAAACATAGCTGTGAGTGTAGAGGCAAATCTAATTGCCAAAAGAAATCGGGCAAGAACTGAAAGGAGAACTACTTTCAAAGAAGAACCCTCATCATTTGAGCAAAAGCTAGATGCAATCATTAAAGGAATGGATAGAATTGGAGATAGGGTGGAAACCATAGAAAGAAATTCATCTTGGGAAGGTCAAACAAGCAATATTAGAAACCCAAACTTCAGAAAGAATCAAAATCCTAACGTTGGAAGGACTGACCCTGACCAGCATGTCAGACCTCCTTTTCAAGAGAATTATGCTGAGGCTTCAACATCTAGTGAACCTAATGAAGACCCTCACATTAACTTAATGGGCTTGGACACTGAACACTGAGTCTTCTTAACACAAGAAGATCAAGAGGTTTTTAATGACAACCAATACCACACTAAGTCAGGAGAATCATTTGATTTCAAAGAAGGTTATGATGCAGCTGTGTATGAAGTACACAAACAATATAAACTAAGAACCAGAACCATAGATGTACCTGAACCTCCTAAACCAAAGGAGAATAAGCAGCCAAAAAAGATCAATGATAAAACTTCTCTTCCCCAATCAGCTGGCAGCTCGAACCCACCTAACACAGAAGTGACTGTGGAAGACATTTCAGAACAACAGTCCTCTCAAAATCAGCCAAGTACACCCCATCTATTAAAGACAAAGGCCGATGCTCCCCTAGGAAACAAACATGGCACCAGTTTTACTCAAAATGGACCCAATTATGAACAAAGGACCCCTGATAATACAGCTGAAAAGGAAAAAACTGTTGCAATGAATGCCAAAATTCAGATGGAAAAGCCTTTTAACTTGGAAACAGAGATAAGTAAGCTAAAGATATCAGTTCCTCTTTCGGAATTAGCCAAACATGACATTTATAGACAGCAGATCAATAGATCACTCCAAATATCAGACAATAAAGATGTTGTGAATGTCCTAGATGACCAACCAGAGTTGCTGTTCGGGCCTGAGGTTAATGGAAAAACAGAGAATGGAGGGATACCACCCTTTTATGTCAGTCTGAACATTCATGACAAGGTCCTACATAATGCAATGTTTGATTCTGGGGCCTCACACAACTTAATGCCCAAATCTGTAATGGAAAAACTTGACTTAGACATCACAAGACCCTACAAGGATCTATTCTCATTTGATTCAAGCCAAGTCAGATGTTTAGGCCTGATTAAAGATTTATGTGTCTCCCTAGTCCAATATCCAACCAAAACTATCTTAATGGACGTAGTGGTAGCTGACATACCTCCTAAGTATGGCATGCTCTTGTCCAGATCCTGGGGGGCCAAACTTCAAGGATCTCTGCAATTGGATATGTCCTATGCAACTATTTCAGTCTTTGGACAGCCAAAGAGATTATACCGGGAAACTATGATGAAGTATGTGGTAAGAAGTCAGGAAAAGCCCCAAAACTTTCCAATCTATTCCATACACTCAGACATGGATTCATTCATTCTCTATAATGCTGACATATGTCACAAAGCTTATTCTGAACTTTTAATGACAGTAGAGACCAAGGAATCAGATGGAAAATCTACCTGCAAAGACCAAGGGACCATGGCGATGGTTGATAACAAGATAGAAGGAAATGATGTGGCTAATAACTTGCAAGAAACAAATCTGCCCATAATCCAACTCACTAAAAATCTCAAACCGAATCTTGATCATGAAACTTTATGGTATCTAGAATTTGATGGCTCTGTAAACAAGCTGGGAGCTGGGGCAGGAGTATGGATCCACAATATGCACAATGACCAAGCTGAGGGCCATGCATATAGACTAAACTTCCGATGCACAAACAACATGGCTGAATATGAAGCCCTTCTGTTAGGATTGAAACTCCTAAAAAATCTAGGTGCAACCAAAGTCTCAATCTTAGCAGATTCAGACTTGGTCATACAACAAATGAAGGGAAATTTCACCACAAATGATCTGAGGTTGAGATCATACAAGGGGGAAACTATTCAAATACTTGAGAGCTTCTCACAATCACAATTGACTAAGATTTCTAGAGAACTCAACCTACATGCTCATAGCTTGGAAACTTTTGCCAGCACTTGTAAATTACCTTTCAAAAACAATCATACATTCACAGCTGAAATCAGACACAGACCTTCAGTTCCGGATAACATCAAGAATTGGCAAGTCTTTGAGAGTAACAAACAGATAAAAAACTTTCTCACTTTAAAGGAAGAATTTTCGGGCATGAACATTGACACTAGTACTAGAGATGATCAACCACAAATATGCACAGTTACACAGAACATATCAGCTGAAACAGCTGATCTGTTTTTACATCCGACCACCTTTGACAGTGAAACTATACGGCAGTTGAAACAATCAGAAAACGCAGAGGAAATGGCTGAAGCAGAAGATGAGGTAATTGAGCTAAAGGATAATTTTCTGCCCATAGGTCTAACCCCTTTGGAGGATCTGTTTGACTCAAATGATATCTCAAGAAAACCAAAAATCCAACCACTAAATGCTGAAATAGAGGATTGTAACATTGGGACCCATGAACATCCCAAAATGGTCAAATTAGCCAAAGCATTACCTCCTGAACAGAAACTGAAATACATTGAGTTATTTAAAGAATTTCAAGATGTCTTTGCTTGGAGCTATGAGGACCTTAAGTCCTATGATACATCAGTCATCCAGCACACTATACCGTTAAAAGAAAATCAGAATCCTTTTAAACAGAAACCCAGGAGAATCAATCCAGTCCTCCTCCCCCTCATTGAAAAAGAAGTCAAACGTATGTATGAAGCAGGGATCATTGCCCCAATCAGATTCTCAGAGTGGATTTCAAACCTAGTACCTACTAGGAAAAAGACAAGAGAAATCAGATTGTCTGTTGACCTTAGGAATCTGAACAAAGTATCTCTCAAGGACCATTATCCTTTACCAAAAATGGATCATATCTTGCAAAGGGTGGTGGGAGCCTCAAGGATCTCCTTACTAGATGGTTTCTCAGGATTCAATCAGATTCTAGTACACCTGGATGACCAAGACAAAACTGCCTTCACAACACCTTGGGGAACATTCAAATATGTTAAGATGCCTTTTGGGCTTAAAAATGCAGGGGCTACATTCCAAAGAGCAATGGATATTGCCTTTGCCAAGGAACTTCATGATTTCCTAGTTGTCTACCTTGATGATCTAACTGCTTTTTCAAAATCAGATCAAGAACACTTAGAACACTTGAGGCAGGTTTTCACAATTTGTAGAAAATATGGCATATCTTTGAACCCAAAGAAATCACTGTTTGGATTGGAGGAAGGCAAACTCTTGGGGCATATAATCTCAAAAGATGGTATTAGGATTGATCCTGACAGAATTCAAGCTATCCTACAAGTACCACATCCAAGAAACATCAAAGAACTACAAAGCTTTCTAGGGAAGATCAACTTCTTGAGGAGATTCATTCCCAATCTGGCTGAACTCATTAGACTGCTAAACAATATGTTGAAAAAGGATTCCAAGGTCAAATGGACTATGGAAGCTAAACAAGCCTTTGAGGATATCAAAAGAGCATTGACAAACACACCAGTTCTAACAAGCCCTAGATTTGATCAAGATTTTATCATATTCTCTTTTGCTTCTGAGCATACAATTGCTGCTGTTTTTCTACAAAAAGATGACCAAGGCTGTGAGAAACCCATTGCATTTTTCAGCAGAGCACTTAGGGATGCTCCCCTGAAATATCAGATCATGGAAAAACAAGCTTATGCATTCGTAAAAGCCATCAAGGATTTCAGAATATATATCTTGTACTCTCATATAATCGCTTACATTCCTAATGCAGTGGTCAAAGATATTCTAACCCAAGAGGGCCTTGAAGGCAAGAGAGGCAAGTGGATTGCTAACATCCTAGAATATGACATTGAGATCAAACCGACCAAACTGATAAAAGGACAAGGCTTAGCCAAATTAATGACTGAAACCAATTTCCAAGCCCTTGACATTAATGAACTGGACGACGAACATGAGATGGCGACTCCACAGATCAACCAAGCCTTTATGCAATCCCCATGGTATGCTGATATATGTTTTGTATTACTAAACCTGCAAGCTCCTCCAGGGTTGTCCACAACTAAGAAACGATTCTTGAAAATGAAAGCATCAAAGTTTTGTATTATTGACAATGTTTTGTTTTGGAGAAATCATGAGGGAATATTACTCAATTGCTTAACCTTAGAAGAAACTGACAATGTCCTCAATGAATTTCATGCAGGTGACTGTGGAGGACACTTGTACTGGAAGTCCACAGCTGATAAAATCCTAAGGGCTGGATTTTATTGGCCCTCCTTGTTTGCTGATGTAAAGAAGTTTGTGATGTCTTGTCACAAATGTCAAATTTTTGAAGGAAAAATAAAATTGCTGCCTTTACCCCTCAAACCAATTTCAACTGAGAGACCATTCCAGCAATGGGGTTTAGACTTCATTGGTGAAATTCACCCTTCATCTTCTGGCCAGCATAGGTGGATTCTCACTACCACAGACTATTTTACCAAATGGATAGAAGCCATCCCATGCAGGCAAGCCAATGACTCCATTATTATACAATTTCTAGAAACCAACATCTTGTCCAGGTTTGGCTGTCCAGACAAAATCATCACAGACAATGCTACAGATTTCAAGTCCAAGAAAATGATCAATTTTTGTCACAAGTATAACATGACCCTAGGTCATTCCACTGCCTATTATCCCCAAGGAAATGGCCTAGCTGAATCTTCCAATAAAAGTCTCATCAACATCATTAAAAAAGTTTTGGAAGAAAACAAAAAGAATTGGCATAAGAAGCTGGTAAATGCACTGTGGGCAGATAGATTGACCACCAAGAGATCAATTGGCATGAGTCCATATGAACTGGTGTATGGGCTAGAAGCAAAGTTTCCTACATCTCTAGGAATTCCTGTGGCTAAGTTGCTGCAAGAAATACAAGCTGAGCCCAATGACATCCAAAGAAGAATTAATCAAACAATTCACTTACAGCAAACAAGAGAAGAAGTCTATCAAAGAACCCAAGTTCTACAAGAAAAGATCAAAAGAATATTTGACAAAAGAACCAAAGTTGAAGATTTCTTTATAGGAAGCAAAGTGTTAAGATGGGATTCCAGAAGGGAGGACAAAGGCAAACATGGTAAATTTGATTTTTTATGGAAGGGACCCTACGTCATTTATGCCATACAAGGAAACAATACCTACTTTTTGAGAAGTCTAGATGGTTCAAACACTGAGGAAGGCCCAGTTAATGGGAGAATGCTCAAGCATTATTTTGACTCCCTTGATTAAACACTGAACAAGCATAAACTGTACATAAATATTTGTATTCTCCAGTATTTCCAATTGCAGCAGATAAATAAAGCACTAGGTGCAGCAAATTTTGAGGAGACCAGGATGCTACACTATGTTCTTTTTGGAAAAGTTTTGATTCTGGCATTTACAAAGTAAAGACAAACATAGAATACATATCAAGTGATGAGGAGAAACTTTGAGAAACAGGTAAAACAGAGCTGTAATTTCACATCAAATCAGATCAGTGAATGCTGCCTACACTATCCAAGATCGTGGTAAAATGCTCTCCAGCAACAGAAAAATTCAGCCTGCAGCAAGAAAGAAGAACTCAGGCAATCTGACCTGTTGTTCTTGGATTTTCACTTGGAAAAGCCATCCCCAAGTGGAGCCACTGTTAGCCTCCTATACCAATAGGTTTTCATCTTTCATGATTGATAGTGGAAGTGCCAAAAATGTTTACCTTCCATGCTGCTAAGGTTCCATTTTTGTAAAAGAAGCAGACAATTTAAAAAATGTAAAGAGGGTATGCCCTAAAAGAAAAATCAAATGCAAGAAAAGGAATTGGTCAATGAAAAAATAAAAGAAATGAACCCCAAACAAAGACCATGAAAGTGGCTAGTCCAAATTGCCACTACTATTTTAATGGGTGGTCCAACAGCTCAAGCTGGGCCTCACCATGTTTTAAATTCTATGTTGTAGACTAGAGAGGAAGTACCTTCTCAAACAGCTCATGCTTGACAGATGACTAGGTGGATAGAGAAAGAAGGGAGCCCAACTGCTTAATTTGGGCCCTTGGAAGTCATAAGAGTAGACTTAGATAGGAGGGCAGCAAAAAGAAAAGAATTATCAGGGTTTGCAAGACCAAGTGCACCCATCCAAAGGAAGAAAAAATGTTAGGCATTATAGGCAGGGTAGGCAGTTGAAGGTTGCAGAAAGCATGATCTAAGCATATCAATTGGAAAAAATCACAATGATGTCCCCAGCAGGAGAAAGGCAAGAGCAGTGGCCTATATGGCAAAGTGCTAAATCATCACTAACTTCCCTCATCCCCTTCAAAGTTTTTTATTAACCTCCCCATGAGCACTGCAGGATCTGCCTAATCAGTCCTCCTTAAATTCTTCATTTGTATAAATATTCATGTTAGAGGTGACTTCTCTCTTTAAAGAGAAGCCACATTTCTTGTGTAAAAGTTCTTTTCATTTTGATCTACTTCCTAACTAAGTTTGATTCCTGAAAAGCTTAGTAACTACCACTTCCCATTCTCATTCCCCTCCCAGTACTAACTACTAACTGTATCTACATTAAATCCCCTATGTTCCCTTTTCCCCTACTATTATAACACCATGGTGTATAAACCCCAAGCAATGTATAAATATCCCCCTTTTAGCACTATAGCTAAATAGCTGATCTAAGGGAGACATTAGTCCACCAGGGACTATGGTCAACCCTGCTTTGGGATTACTCTAACCTCTGGTCAGAGTAATAACCTGCACTAAACCCTCATTTCCCCTCTTTTCCGAAAAAAATTCATAAAAAACCCCTTTCCCTCTACTTAAACCTAACTCCAACCCTTTGTTTCCCCCCGACAGATTAATCCATATCCCAAAAAACCCACAAAAGCCCCCTAACCCAAAGTTCTGAACCCGCATGATTTAAATCATTATTTTATTATTGGGCGGGTCCCCACCCAAAGTTGCACGATGGGTCGGGGCGCCCGCCAGCCGTCCATCATCCGCCGCCCCCGATCCAATGGTGGGCGGTCTTTTTTAAATCTTGACCCGTCTCCCTTTAACGTCCGGGGAGATAGAGGTATTGGCTCCCGTACACGGGACGCGTGGCGATCGGCGGGGTTGTTCGGAGACCCCCTCCCTGATACCGCCTTCACCCAAAGGTGGTGCGGGGAGACCGCTTACCACCTTCCCGATACCACTTCCCTCATCGCATCACCTCCACGTCACCATGACGTCACCTCCCTGACCCCGCCCCCGCGCCTCGTAGCCTCCACGTAACCTTGCCACCCCACACCGCCCGCCACCATCTCCTGCCACGCTAGCCTCTAGCTCAGCGTCCACGTCACCCTCCGTATCCCAGGCCCGCCATGACGTCACACTGATGTCATCGGCGGAAAAGCGCCAATATCCCTTTTTATCCAAATTTGTCGTTAAAAAGCGCGTTTTCGGCCGTTTTATGTCATTTTCAAGCGAAAAGGACAGAGCCGTTGTAAGCCTCTTCACTGCGAAATTGCCTCTGAACCGCCAAATTCAAAGTTGCAGCTGCCACAACTTGTCGATTCAGCTGCATTGAGCACCCACTATTCGACCCGAAGGCTTTCCTCACTGTTGTCCAGGTATTCACCGCAATTCTCTTGTTTTGCCCCTATGCATGCCATTTTTCTACAAATTCTCCATTAAGCACCTGTAAAATCCCAAATTGAACACTGCCTACTACTTAATTTGGAACTAAGTCAACCCACATTGCCCCAGCTCCATAAATTTGATATTGAAACGATAAATTCACGGGCTAAAATTACAAATTTATCCTCGAGCTGCCCGGCATTGTTCCCTTTTGCCGGGTGCATGCCCAAAGCTGCATTTCACCAATTTGAATCCTACACACCCTCTGCAATTCATCCTCATCAATTCACAATCCCTGTGAATTTACCCAAGCAAAGTAGAGACAGTCCTGCATAGCCTGCCTATTCTATTTGAAGAGAATTTCTAGCATCATCTACATTGAGTCTGCCACTTGAGCTTGGAGGAACCTTGCAAGCTATTACACTTACCTGTTCAATTCAGACTGCATAATGGCTGCTCCTGCACCCACAGCCCTCAGTGATGCCCCCATAAATGCACCAAATAAAGACCTGGAGTCCTTCTCTCTTGCTGACAGGGACTACCTCATCCAAGACTTTATGGCTAATAAGGACCATTTGCAGACCTTCAGGGAATTGAGAGATGACTATCTGAATGGCAAGGATACATATGGGATATGGGAGTCAAATCTGCCATACTACTTTCTCCCCTCTGTCAATATTTTTCCAGAGATTATTCGCCTATGTGCTGAGAATTATGATGTAAATAACAGAGCTGTCAAGTCTCCATCTGGGAGCATCCTCTTTCACATTAATGCTGAGTCCATCAACCAGATTCTCAACTTCAATCAAACTCAGCTGCTGTTCCCTTTCTACATGAACTATCTGCTGGACACAGGTGCCAAGATGTCCAGTGAGGACATTCAGAAAATCACCAAGACATTTATGAGGCCTGACCGCCAGCCCACAGGGCCACCTCCCTACTTGGAGGTCTATTTTACTGATGTTGGAAAACTTCTGTTGGACATGATTGCTTATGTGCTGGGATACAAAACCAGTGAGTATGTGGATGAGACAATGCTGGTATTTTTAGCTGCTTATAGACCAGGCCAACCCCCTGCCCGCAAATATAATTTTGCCAAATTCATAGCTAACAAGATTCATGACCAGCTGTGCAAAGTAGACAGAGAGGGCATCTTCAAGTATTCATCTTATATCTACCACCTTTTCATGTACTATCAGTCCAAGGCTTTTCCATGCTACATTAAAAAGCTGGATTCTAAAGGGGAAAGAAGATCTGTTATCTTCTGGACATCTGTCTTCCATCAAGTGCAAAAGTCACCATATTCATATTGTGAATTCATTGATCAGTTTGTTTACCCAGTCTCTTGTTTATTGATGAGGTCCCCTCCTCCCAAAATATCATTTGAAATACAGAAAGTCCTGCAGCTCTCCAAGAATTATAAAATAGGTGATTGGTACCTATATCAGGATCATACAGTCATCAGAGTCTATGGCTGTGAGCTCTGTCCATACAGGCTCCCAAAGTATGTGCCCATGAGGCTATTTGCCTTGGAGTATTATAGGCAGCTAATTCACTCTGACCTCACTCACTTTCACAGCTCCAAAAAGAAAGCTCATCTCAAGTTCAAGCACCACCTAGGCCCCTTTGTCATGAATAAAAAAGAGGGATGGCAAGATGCTGAACTAATCCTTAAAGATAAGTACATGCTCTCAAAAAGCTTCCGGTGGGTCCCCTATGACCGTGCAGGCTTCATCACTGCTATAAGAGTCAAGTACAGGTTGTTAGGCTATGAGCATTGCAAGTATCCACATATTGAAAAGTATGCCAATCAGCAAGAATGGCTGCAAGACACTTTAATTGAAAAATTAACTGAAGAAGAGATAATGCAAAAGAATGTCAAGGATTTGGAAAAAACTCTTGACTTGGATTTTGTGCAGCAGGTAATCTTCAAGCAACCACATCCAGTGGGAGAAGGGACCTCGGCTACAACAACTGCACCTTCCACAGCAGCACCAGGTACAGACAAGGGTAAAGGAATAATGGGTGCTGAAGAAGAAACACAGAAAGAACAGCCTGCCTCCTCAATTGGGCAGCAACAAGAGCACACCCCTCCTCCACAAACTGAGCCACCAGCAGCCCCAATTTTGCAAACTCCAGCACATGAGGAGAGGGGTATGAAAAGAGACAGAGAAGAGTCCACTCCTGCTAGTGGATCCTCCCAGCAACCCGAGGCCAAGAGGCAAAGGGTTGGTTCCCCAGAGATAGAAGAAATCAGTGAAGAAGTCCTTGACAGTTCAAGGAAAGATGGGGAAGGCAGCCAACAAACAAGTACATGCTCCTTTCAGCATGAGCAGGGATTACAACTCGGTTTGGAGGTATCCTCCTCCTCCCAGCAGGGCAAGAAGCCTAAAAGCACTAAGGCTTCTTTCAAGAAAATAAAGGCACAAAATGACTTGCTGAGAGTAGAAGTGTATAAACAGTTTCTAAAGGCAACACCAGCCAAACAAGAAAGACTAATGTCGGTATATGACATTCAAGAGGAGAAGATGATCCTCAGTCACTTCAAACCCAAGGTGCCGCAGCCTCAATCAGCTACGGATTATGTGAGGACAAGGGTGGAAGTCATGGCAAAAGACATTCACCCCATGGACCAAATAGAACTCCACAAGCAGACTGGAGAAATGGTCTATGCCACCTTGGTGGACAGGGCATCCATGGCCCATGAATTAAAAGAATCACTGAAGAATACCAACACTCAGTTGGATTTTGAGAGAATGTCCTCTATGGCCAAAGATAACAGGATCAAATCATTAGAGGACATCATTATCGACCTGGGGCATGATCCCAGTGACCCAAAGGGTGTGAGGGCCCTCATGAAGAAGAAAGAAGATGACCTGAACGCATTGAAGAAAAGGTTAAAGCTGCTGCCCACCAAGCACCTTCAAACAGCAGAGTTACAGAAGGAAAAGGAAGCCGATGAGCAGTTGGATCTTATAATGCAGCTCAACCAGAAGGTCCTTGATTTGGAGAAGGAGCTTGAAGGCTTACTACAAGATAAGCAGGGAGAATCCACATCCCAAGCTCCTCCAACCACTTCAACCACTGCAACAACTACAGAGGCAGCAGTGGCCCCTGCAAAAACAACAGCTCCAGACTCCAGCACAAGCATGGAAGAATTGACTAAGGCTATTAAAGAAATGGAGCTCCAGGCCAATGAGATAAAACAGGCCAAGGAAAAATTGGAGGAACTAGATGCCAAATATGATAAATCGAAAATGACTGTGGCAGAACAAGGTAGAGAAAGAAAGGCCTTGAAAGAGAAGATAAAGACCTTGGAAAAAGAGCTCAAACTAGAGACTGCTATGGCAGAAATTAAAAGAATTTTCTGGGCCCGCATTGACCAATCCATCACTAAACAATGGAAGTCAATTAAGACTGTACAGGAGCAGATGGATTTAATTGGCCAAGCACAGACCGAGATTCAGAAGGCCAGAACAGTGCTGGGAAATAGACCAGAGCTAGCCAATAGAATGATAGATTTTTTGAACAGGAAAACAAAGGAGGAACTGGCAGCCATCAATATTGTTAACAGAACAGAGGCTGTCCTTACAGCTAAAAAGGTACTCACTCTCAGAAATTATGTACAAACTATGGAAAGAAAATGCTATGAAATTCAGGTTGAGGTGGATGAGTACAAGGCCAAAATGCGAGCATTGCAAGCAAAGGGACTGCCCAGCCTACTAAACAGCACAGGAAGACTGTTCCCCCATGAGAAATATGCAAACAGGATGTCCACCTTTGTGGAAAATCAAATTACTGCATCTGGCAGTACTTCTGAAGAGGCAGGGCCTCCAACAGGGCAGAGCCTTCTACACAAACTTGAGAATATTTTTTTTATTGAAAATGAAATCCACCACCTTTTTGAGGTTCCTCCAAATTTTTATAGATATATTGAGGCAGACGAGACTTTGGTGAAGATCCGAAGACACCAAATGCCCAAGGAGGATTGGTGGCAAGCAATGCTCCAAATTTTGCCACAATAGCCTAAATTGCTCCGTCCCAGTCAGCTACAACTCAGCAAAAGTCAAACAGTAGAATAGAAGCAGAATAAAGGTAGCTGAAAGGTGACTCAGCAAAAGACAGCGGCAGCAAGCAAAGGATAAGATATACGCAATTTTTGGACAGCGTATCCTCAACCGACTCTAACAGCCACAAAGTCAATATCTTCTGACCATTTTGGACAGCTAAGGCACTGAAGAGTTACTACAGCATTTACTCCCTCCACTACAACACTCGAGGAGTTGGCATAAAATTAATGAAGCATTCACTCATCAGCTAGATATTTTCTTATGTAAATTATGTATATATACCTCCCCTAACAACGTATGAGGGGTTGGTGATTTTCATTCTGAGGAAAATGTATTGTATATTTTCAGATTATCTAATGCAAAGGGCTGGAAAAGCTCAGTGATTTCTTGAATTTTGATGTCTTGCTGATGCCATACGTGTTGTTGCAGAATTCCTGTGCTGTCTGATGGAACAATAAGTTTTTCTCAATCTCTGTTTTGTCTTCTTATGTTTATTTAATCATACACATGTCTCACTAATCTAGGAGTAGAGAAAAGGAATAGTACATGATATGTTTGGTTACACCTTGTGCTCAATCTTTACTGCTGTAAATGTTTTCTTCAGAATTAATCATGGACATGAATTCTTAATTGCTCATGTTTTCATTAATTCTATAAATATGAATGTTATGTAGAAATTATTCACTGCTTCTGGATAATATTCTCACTGTTTCTCCATACCAGTCTGTTGGAAGATTCTTAATTGCCTTTCATAGCCTAGTTACATCACACTTAATCACAGTTTCAAAGCATTGTTTCTCAGACACTTATCTGGCTCTGCAGCATCACTTCTGTATCAACACAGCTTATCAAACAACTAAAGCACCACTGACTCCATGCCCAATGGCCTAGAACATCCTGCGGAACACATATATATCTTGACTGAAGTCATCATCCAACAAATTCCAAAAACAAAACCTTGAGCATCATAGCTAGCCTAATATATTATACAAACAAAGTTAAAACATAAAGAGAGAGCCCTCTCTAGTCATAGGTAGGCTAGAACTTGTGACCCAAAGATTTGTTAGTGGTTACCTCGGCCGTATTCCCTTGGGAGTCAAAGGGAACAACCTGAGTGATAACACGGCGGGTGACGTGGTGGTACGGTGGAGGAGGTTACGTGGCGGTGACATGGCAAGGACACGGCGGCAGGAGGCCGACGTGGCATGGTGACGTCAGCATGACGTGGCGCTGACGCAGGAGGGGGGAAGGCAGTATCCGATTTCAGGCGCACCGCTTTTGTGCGCAGGCGGTATAGGAGGAGGGAGCTCTGCCACAACCGAGAGGGTGAAGCGTGGCGGGAGTACGACAGGAAAGCCGCCCATCTCTCGGGCGTTAACCCTCGGCACATTGGGGCACAAAAAGGTCTGCCCACGTAGATCTTGGGCGCGCCAGATCTGATAGTCGGAGGCACAAATACGGCAGCAGACAGTTAGGGACGGGCCCGAGCATATTTAATTAAGTGTTTTTATATGGCGCGGGGGGGTTAAACATTAGAAATGTGGGTTTTGGGTTTTTTGCAAGCGGGGGGAAATATATTTATGTGCGTGACCTTAGGATAAGGGCAGGGAATGGGTATTGTAGGGTTGGGACTTAGGGGGAAATGGTTGTTAGGGTGACCAGGTGTCAGACTAACTCCTGGTTAGGACATGGAAGGCTAATGCTAAGCCCCAAATGGACTTAGCATTTCCCAAACTGATAAAATAGGGCTATAGTGCCTGGGGATGGGAATATGTATATAGGGGAGTTTTTTAACATAGTTTTAGTAGGGGAAGGGGAGATAGATAGGGAGCTACATAGTAAAATTAGTAGTTAATATGACAAGTGATAAGAAAGCGCTAAGTATGTGAATCTTAGGCTAATAGGGGGGGGGGATGATCCATAGAGGAAGTATGAACATGCGTTGAGCAAAGCAGATCTTTACCAAGGAAAATGATATGGAAAATGATGAAACTAAGAGGTATCAAGCAGATCTTGACCCTTTCAGGGAAGTTAGTGAGTGATTTTGGAAATGAGAAGAAGGGGGAGTTAGACATGCCTCTAGAATTTGTCCATCAAAACACTGCTTTGGTACCTCTGCCACTGATGAGATGAGCTTTCTTTGTCAAGGCCAAAAATGAAGACAATTTGGCTTCTGCAACCCTAGGCTACCTACCCAGCTTAATACTCCTAGCATTTTTTGTTACTTCAGGAAGGGTGCACTTAGACTTGCAAACCCTGATTGCTTTTTTCTTTTAATTTCCCTCCTATCTAAATCTACACGTATTTCTTCCAAGGGCCCAGATTAAGCAGTTGGGCTCCTTTGTTTCTCTACCTATCTACAAATCTGACAAGATTAAACTGTTTGGACAGATATTCATTCTCAATATTCTAAAACAAGAAATTGAAACCTAGGGAAGCCAAGATTAAGCTGTTTGGCCTTCCCTTAACAAAAAATTGTTCAAAAAGGAATAACTCATGAAAATTGGAATACAGCAGTGGCATTTAGACTGGCACACTTTCATGGCCTCTTCTTTGGCCTCTTTTAGGAAATATGGAGCATTGCAGCATGCAAAGTATGACATATTTGGCATGTAAAAATGTCAATCATGAAATATGAAAACCTGTTGCAACAGGAGGCTAACAGTGGCTCCACTTGGGGATGGCTTTTCCTTGTGAAAAGCCAAGAACAGCAGGTCAGACTGCCTTGATCTTCTATTGTTGCTGTGGACTGAAGAATTTCCTTGTGCTGGCTACTAAAAATGTGAAACTCTGAAATAGGGGCAGCCATCTCCTTCATTGAAATATTGTGAAATACATAGCACTGCCTGCTTTCTTCTACGTGCTTGCTATTACATACCATATTGCTTTGAGCATTGCCTTTGAAATAGAACCAGACATGGATCAAAACTGATGTATTTCCCATAGCTTCTGGTCTAGAATCAGTTGCTGATGTGAAACTAAACAATGCTTCTCTCTTATTGATACTTTTTGATTGGATACTGCAAACTACAACCATTTTCCTTTTATCATGAATTTCTGTGATATGGCGATGCTACTCCTACTGTTTTGCTGAGACTAATGCAAATATAGAGCCTTAAGAATGGAGTACTTGCATTGGCTGTGTCTTAGCAAACTTTGCTGGTGCTCCATAACACTCAGACTGTTAAAAAAAAAACAAAGTGCTAATATATACAAATATTAATGTACAAAGAGATATGTACAGAGCTGCATTGTACCCCTTAATAGGGATCATTGTAATGTTTTAGCATTTGACCGTTAACAAGGCCTTTTTCAACAGTGCTGCCCGCTACAGACTTGAGGAAATATGTGTTATTTCCTGAACAACAGAAATAACAAATGGCCCTTTCCATAAAAAATCAAATTTTGCATGTTTGCCCTTGTCTTCTCTTCGTGAGTCCCACCTTAAAACTTTGTCGCCAATGTAGAAATCCTCAGCCTTAGCTCTTTTATCAAACATCTTTTTGAGTTTCTCTTGCAATATTTGAGCTCTGTTATAAACTTGCTCTCTGCTTTGCTGAAGATGAATGGTCTGATTGATTCTTCTTTGAATATCATTTGGTTCTGCTTGGATCTCTTGAACATTTTCATGATAGGAGTGCCCAAGGAGGCCGGAAACGTGGCCCCCATGCCATACACCAGCTCATAAGGGCTCATCCCAATGGATTTTTTTGTTGAAAGTCTGTCTGCCCATAGGGCATTTGTGAGCTTTTTATGCCAGTTCTTCTTGTTTTCTTCTAAGACCTTCTTGATAATATTAATCAGGCTCTTGTTAGATGACTCGGACAAGCCATTACCTTGGGGATAATAGGCTGTGGAGTGGCCCAAGGTAATGTGAAATTTATGGAAAAAAATGATCATCATTTTGGATTTGAAAGCAGCGGCGTTGTCAGTGATGATCTTCTCAGGGAAGCCAAATCTAGAAAGGATATTGAACTCAAGAAACTGGATAATGATGGAGTCATTGGCCTGTCTGCATGGGATGGCTTCAATCCATTTAGTGAAATAGTCGGTGGCTATTAAAATCCACATGTGCTGGCCTGAGGAAGAGGGGTGGATCTCACCAATGAAATCAAGACCCCATTGTTGAAAAGGTTTCTTGGTTGAGATGGGCTTAAGGGGCAAGGGTAACAACTTTCTTTTGCCCTCAAAGATTTGGCATTTATGACATGAGATAGCAAACTTCTTTATATATGCAAATAGAGACGGCCAATAGAAACCAGCCCTTAAAATTTTATCAGCAGTGGACTTCCAATATAGATGTCCTCCACAGTCCCCTGCATGGAATTATTTCATGACATTGTTAGTTTCATTCATGGTTAAACAATTAAGCAATATACCTTCATGATTTTTCCAAAATAATGCACGATCTATGACACAAAACTTTGAAGCCTTCATTTTTAAAAATATTTCTTGGTTCTGGACAATCTTGGGGTAGCAAACAGGTTTAACAATACAAAGCATATATCAGCATACCATGGGGATTGCAAAAAGGTTTCACTGATCTGTGGAGTCGCCAGCTCCTGTTCATTGTCCAGTTGGTTGATGTCTAGGGCTTGAAAGTTTGTTTCGGACATCAGTTTGGCTAAACCTTGTCCCTTTATGAGCTTGGTTGGTTTAATTTCTATGTCATACTCAAGGATGTTAGCAATCCATTTGCCTCTTTTTCCTTCTAGCCCTTCTTGGGTTAATATATCTTTTACAAAAGCATTTGGGACATAGGCAATCGCATGTGAATACAAAATGTGAACTCGGAAACCTTTGATTGCTTTAACAAGGGCATAGGCCTGCTTCTCCATGATTTGGTATTTCAAAGGTGCATCTCTTAAGGCTCGGCTGAAAAATGCAATTGTCTTTTCAGCTCCCTGATCATCCTTTTGCAAAAGGATAGAAACTATCGTGTGCTCAGATGCAAATGAAAATATGATGAAATCTTTGTCAAATTGCGGACTGGTGAGGACAGGGGCTTGGGTTAAGGCAGTTTTAATACTCTCAAAGGCCTGCTTGGTCTCAAGAGACCATTTTACCTTAGCATCCTTTTTTAACATGTTGCTTAATAGTCTTATTAGCTCGGCTAGGTTTGGAATAAATCTTCTTAAGAAGTTGATTTTTCCAAGGAATGCTTGCAATTCTTTTATGCTTCTTGGATATGGGATTTGGAGGATGGCTTGGATCCTTTCCGGATCTATTCTAATACCGTATTTTGAGATGATATGGCCTAGGAGTTTGCCTTCTTCAAGGCCAAAGAGGGATTTCTTGGGGTTCAAGGAAATGCCATATTTCCTACATGTCATGAATATTTGCCTCAAATGTTTTAGGTGCTCTTGATCGGATTTGGAGAAAGGGGTTAATTCATCAAGGTAGACAACTAGGAAATCATGTATTTCCTTGGCAAATGCAATATCCATTGCCCTTTGAAAGGTAGCACCAGCATTTTTAAGTCCGAAAGGCATCTTCACATACTTAAATGTTCCCCACTAGAAAAAGTGGCTAGGCTGTGTGCATGAATGTTATGATCTCTTGAAATCTTGGCAAGCTTGGATTCAGTGAATGCATTGAGTATATTAATAGCAGCAGTCCTATAGGCCCTCATTCTATTGTCATTGGTAAAAAGTTGCCTTTCATTTGTTGTATGATTAAATCAGAGTCACCTAGAATAGACACTTTTGTATCTCCTAGAGCTTTGAACAGTTTAAGGCCTAAAAGGAGAACCTCATACTCTGCCATGTTATTGGTGCATTTGAAATTTAGTCTGTAGGCATGACCTTCTACATGATTTTTATGTGTATTGTGAATCCAAACAGATGCCCCTACTCCTAACTTGTTAATAGAGCCATCAAAGTCTAAGTACCATGTGATTTCTTGCTTGTGGTTAGTATCAAGAGTTTCAGTCACTTTAGGATTGGGCAGATTTGAAATTTCTGTTTGGGGAGGTTTTTCTTGTATGTTGGTTTCCTTGATTGTTTTGATAGTTTCATCAGTATGGGCAACCAATTCTTCATCGGTGTGTGTGTTCAGTTCTAAAGCCAAGGGCTTGTCATCAGTGAGAGTATTTGTTTCATCATTAAATAGAATAAAAGAATCCATATCATAATGGATTGAGTGTATATGAAAATTTTGGGGCTTATCCTCACCAGTTACCACGTACTTCATCAGTGTTTCTCTATATAGCCTCTTTGGTTGCCCAAAGACAGATATAGTGGCATAAGAGAGGTCTAATTGGAGGGATCCTTGGAGTTTTTCTCCCCAAGATCTTGATAATAGCATGCCATACTTTGGTGGAATGTCAGCAACCACCACATCCATGAGGATAGTCTTGTTGGGATATTGGACTAAGGAGACACACAAGTCTTTGATAAGGCCTAAACACTTGACTTGACTTGAGTCAAAGGAGAATAGATCTTTGTAGGGTCTTGTGACATCAAGGTTGAGTTTTTCCATTACAGCTTTGGGCATAAGGTTGTGTGAGGCACCTGAGTCAAACATAGCATTATGCAAGACTTTGTCATGTATGTGTAAACTGACATAAAAAGGTAGAACAGATCCATAAGTTGATTTTCCATTGACTTCAGGACTGAATAGCAGTTTAGGCTGATCATCAAGAACATTCACATCATCCTTAACGTCTGGGATTTGAAGTGATCTTTGAATTTGTTGCCTATACACTTCATGTTTGGCAAGTTCAGATAAGGGGATGGAAATCTTGAGTTTACCTATTTCTGCCTCTAAGTCAAATGATTTTTCGGATTGGGTTTTAGTATTTTGGGAGGCAGGCTTCCCTTTTTCTATTGGAGTATCAGCAGTTTGGTCTTGTTTGTCAGCGTTAAGGGAAGTAATTGCTTGTGGTTTTTCAGTTTTAGGAGGGCTTTTTGGAACGCTGTTCAAATTCTCTTTGGAGAAAGAAGGTGGCAGAGGCTGATCATTAGAAGATTGCATTTCTGTTATGTCCTCTATGGTGACATCCTTTGGATTAGGGACTGTTTTACCAGCAGTTTCCATGAAGGCAACATTTTCTTTAATCTTCTTCGGCTGCTTGGTATCATTTGCCTTAACCTTTTCAGGCACATCTATGGTTCTTGTCCTCAGCTTATATTGTTTGTGGACTTCATACACAGCAGTATCATAGCCTTGTTTAAAATCAAAAGACTCACCAGACTTAGTCTGAAATTGATTAAGGTCATGTTCATCTTGGTCTTGTTGAGTTAGGAAAATTTGTTTCTCAGCCTTCAAATCCACCAAGTTCATGTGAGTATCTTTCGTCTGTTCACTAGATGTAGATGCCTCAGCGTAATTTTCGTGAAAAGGAGGCCTTACATCATGGTATGGGCTAGACCTACCAGCATTTGTATTCTGAGTTTTCCAGAAATTTGGGTTCCTTATGGTATTGGGTTGTTGTCCTTCCCATGATGATTTCCTCTCAACACTCTCTACTCTGTCTCCCACCCTGTGCATGCCAGTGATAATAGCATCCAGCTTTTGGTCTAAGGCTGAGGGTTCCTCTTTAAAGGTGGTTCTTCTCTCAGTTCTAGCTCTGATTCTTTTGGCAATTAGATTTGCCTCTATGCTAACAGCAACATTTTGCATGCCTGCAAGGGTCTGGGGGGCGCTTTCCCTTAACTGAGAAGCCATGTCAGCGTCAAAACCATCAGGGAATTTATACAAAGCAAGATCAGGTGGAGGTCTCAAGTTCTATGGTATTGCATTATAAATATTATTAAATCTTGCACAATAGTCCAAGACAGATTCTTGAGGGACTATTTTGATGGTGTCATATTCAGATAATATGTGCAAGGGGTCTTTCTTTTTCTCCCATCTGTTGATAAATGACTGGTATAGGGCTTCTGGGTCTGCTATGGAATTGGCTGTGAGTGCTCTAAACCAAGTTCTAACATCACCTGTCAAACTTTGGACAAAAATCTTCATTCTAACGTTATCTTCATCTATCTCGTAGTTCTCAAAATAGTCTTGCATCTTCTTTGTATGTTGAAGGGTTGTGCAAGAACCAGTTCCATCAAAGTATGTGATTTTAGCTTGATAATCCTGAGGCATAGCCCCTGGATTAGCGGGTAACTGCAGGGGTGCATATCTATTAGCCATGTTTACGGGGGTAAGTGGAACAATAGGAACAGCTGGAACAACTGTAACAACAATGATCAGGGGAGTATGTGCAGTAAATGGAGGTGTGGAAGGAGTGCTTTGAGAGGTGGATGATGAACAAGGGGAAGTGGGGGTTGAACAAAATAAAACCTTGACAGGGGTTGGAACACAACTTGGCTGAACTGCTTCAGGACTATTATCAGCAAAATCTTCTTGTTTCCTAAGAATCTTTGGGATTAAGTTGGGATTGTCAAAAACAGCTGGAGGGTTTGGGTCTGGATTTGACCTTGTATACCGTGAATTCCTTTTGGGAGCCAGATTCTGAACTTGTTTTGGTATTTTCTGTGAATGCTTTTTTAGAATTAGCAAGGAACTGATCAAATTTTGGAATAGCTATCTATAACTTAAACTAGCACGAAGTTGGACTGAAGCAACATTTGCTTACTCCTGTGAATGCAAAGCAAGCACAGTTTCAAAGGCTTCCTGGCTGACATTCAGGCTTCATCTGTAATTTTAAGGAATATGCAGCAATTGGAAAATTCATTATTTTTCCCCAGTGGAGCTTTCCAACTTGATTTGTGAGATTTAACCGAGGAAGGTCCCCAGCGGAGTCGCCATTATGTTATCACTCAGGTTGTCCCTTAGCTCCTTGAGGGATACGACTGAGGTAACCACAAACCAATCTTTGGACTGCAAGTGCTAGCCCACCAGCAGTCAGAGAGGGCTCTCTCTTTAGGGTTTAGCTTTGTTGATGATGATTTTAGGCTAGTTATTGGGTACTAGGGGTTTTGTTTTGGTTTTGGTGGGATGGATGATGCTTTCAAGTAAAGAGGCAGGGATAGCATGAAAGTTTTAGAACCATTGGGCGTGGAGTCAAGGAGTAGGACTGCTGGTGTGTTTTCTTGGTCACAAGAGGGAATATGGAGCAAGCTAGCTACACATGAAACAATATTTCAAGCTAAAGGATGGAGTGAAGGCTAGGAATGAGAGGCAGTTAAGAATCTCTCATTCAGCTTAGCAGAGGGAAGGTGAATGAGCTCTATCTAGGAGCAGTGAAGAATCTCTAGATAGCTATCAAACATGAGTGAATTAGGGGAAATATGAGCCATAGGGAATTCATATTCATTTCTAATTCAGATGAAAACATATAGAAACAACAGCAATTGAGCATAGAGGGCAATTAAACCAATTCTAAACTATTCATTCTTTCTGCTATTTTGGATGATACATCAATGAAGAACAAAGGTAAGAAACACTTATTGAGTCATGTTGCAACACAAGAATTCCACATTCAATTCCTCAAAACATTCATACATAGCACACAGTCATTCCTCCAAGCTTTTCAGCAGTCTTTGATTAAGTAAAACATTAGGTATATAGAGCGAGTCTCTCTTGGAGCTATACAACCAACCAACCCCTTTAACAGCGAATTAGGGTGGTTTTTATATGTAAAATATCTATAAAGATCAGATCTCAGACAGATCTGCTGTAATAAGTGTCGTTAACCTAATACATGTCTGAAATAAATGCGGGAAAATATCCTCGAGTTGCGCTGGGTGCAGCTGTACCAAAATGAGTTTAATGTGTTGTCTTTATGGCTTTGCGCTGATCACTTAGCCATAACTGTGCTTTGGGTTTTGATCCATGCTCTTGAGTGTTTCTGAGGAGCATTAACTGTGATGGGAGAGCCTTGATTGGCCTTTACTGCTTTCTTTAACTTTGTTGGAGGTCATTCAATGTCCACTTGCATTGGGAATAAAGGTTTTCATTTAAAACATTTGACTGATACTCTTTGCTACTTCTTGGATATGCTTTGGCACTGAATGTGGGCCTTTCTCACTCCTGATACTCTTTAAATTGTTGCATCGACCTTTCATGGCTACTATTCGGCCCTCGGTTTGCTTTTAAAACTGTGTTTGCCCCTTTCAGAATGCTGCGTGAAGAAATTCATGTCATTCGGCGCCTTTCAGGCCTGCTGGAGACGAGCTATGAAAGGGATTTCCATTATGGCCTATTTCCCGTAATCACGCATGAAAAACTGCCTTAGATTTTGATTCTGGGCTTCCTAGGCTGCGATTTTTTCCTTTCGCGCTTTTTGACGGTGACGTCAGGCGGTGGGACCCAGTACGACGGGTGACGTGGCAGGGTGACGTCAGCAATATGGCGGGTGATGTGGCGGTATGGTGGAGGAGGCTACGTGCCGGTGACATGGCAAGGACATGGCGGCAGGAGGCCGACGCGGCATGGTGATGTTAGCATGACATGGCGCTGACGCAGGAGGGGGGAAGGAGGTATCTGGTTTCGGCGCACCGCTTTTGTGCGTAGGCGGTATAGGAGGAGGGAGCTCCTTCACAGTCGAGAGGGTGACGCGTGGTGGGAGTACGATGGGAAAACTGCCCATCTCCCGGGTGTTAACCCTCGGCACATCGGGGCACAAAAAGGCCCGCCCACCGTAGATCTTGGGCGCGCCAGATCTGATGGTCAGCAGCACAAGTAAGGCAGTGGACGGTTAGGGACGGGCCCGTGCATATTTAATTATGTGTTTTTATATGGCGCGGGGGAGGTTTTAAACATTAGAAATGTGGGTTTTGGGTTTTTTGCAAAGGGGGGGAAATATATTTATGTGCATGACCTTAGGATAAGGGCGGGGAATGGGTATTGTAGGGTTGGGACTGTTACAGGGAAAAGTGTCTACTCAGAACTGCTTATCCCACTAAGGTGTGATAGCTACCTTAGAAACAAACAAAGTAAAGCTACTTTCGTTTTTCCTTTATAAAGTATAGATAGAGAGGAACGAAGAAGACCAACCTCTGTCTTGCGCTAATCTCCTGGTCTGATTCCTCTCTTCCTTGATAGTCTTTCGTTACTTGTTCCCTTTCACGCCCAGCTTCACAGAGTACCTGTAAGATCACAGTAGCATAGCACTATACAAAGACATGGATCTATAATCATAAACAATCTAGGATCAGATGTAAATTGACCATACAAATGCAGTAAACATAAATGACACAAGAGTATGGAGGAAAACTTGAATAGCTTTTATTGATAAACAAGAAAAAAGGCAAGAGGAGTTACAACTAGTTGTTCTGACCCAGCATCAACCTCTCAGCAAGGAAGCCCCTCTTCACCTCATACAAAGCTTAGATCACCCAAAAATCTGATGTTTGTCTCAAGAAACCAACAACAATTCCTTACAATATGCAAAATTCCAGCCTCTGGATCTCTGGGATGAGGGATCCATATATAGATATCTGTAAGGGAGATGAGTCAGCTTATGATTTGATTAGTGTCTTCCCTCTGATAGTTCTTTCTTCCACTTGGAGATTGATGATCTCTTACTCATCCTTGGTCGAATTCAGAGAGGCAAGTGTCACAGGAGAAGTTTCTGGAAGCTTCCATTGCCTCTCCACCTCGCGGAATGACACTGCCATTTGTCATTTCTCGCCCATCGCACCCCATAGAAGGGATTTTTGAAATGCAATGCACCCACACAGTGTACTTAGGTGAGATGCAACGCACTTGGCCTGTGGAGCAGCTGAAATGATCCTGTTTTGACCAATTCTGAGCAGTTTTTCATGGAGAACTTCTGGGAGAAGCTGTAATCAGTTGACCTTTTTCCTTTAGGGGTTAGAACAACACTTTTAGGGACTTAGGAGCCCTTGGTTTATGGAAATTTCATGCTTGGAGTTGCAGTGCCCAAAAATGTCTATAACAGTTGCCCCCTAAAGCATGAGGTCATTAATCTTTTGATGTCGGGTGAAATGCTTTATTATGAGGATCCGAAGTTCTTTCAAGCTGGGAGGAGACCTGTAATAAGATACAATACAATACATTATCTTCATAATATTTTCATGATGTAGCTGAGGCGAGCATTCCCATGCTCAGCTTTATAAATTCATTTTCATGTACATAGGACAGACAATCGTCTGAGTGTAGACTGATGATTCTGATAGAGCCATCATCCCTTTGATTGGATGATTATCTGTGCAGCAATGATGTACATTTGATGTCTTTATTTCCCTGAATATATATTGCAGCCCGGATGGATGAAACTAGATCCAGGGTCTTCAATCTCGTTTGATCTTCACTCGAAGTACAAGTCTATCCATGTGAGAGATGTTCTGGAGTCGAAGATGGAAATACATCGCTTGATTACTAGCCAATGATATAAGCTATTAACAAGCACGAGAGGAATCACCGATAATGATAATGACCCTCAAGGTACTGCAACACAATTCATGTGGTGTGAATAAAGGACTTGGGGTCGAACACCACACAAAATCTTTCGGTCAAAGGTCATTGATGTAAACCTGTCATCGGAAGTGAGAAACTTGCCATTGAGGCATGCAAGCTTCAAAGTACTGAATGGGGTGTTCTTAGATCAACTTCTTGGATAATGAGCTGATGTAGACAAGAACTGATCCGTCACAGGAGGGCCTTAATTAATCACACATCAATGACACGGAACGAATCAAATGATTTTAATGGAGGTGAAAACGATCTGGTGATATAAGGTTCAGGGTGGCGGTCATGAAAGAATGGATTATAAATGTATTGTAGTGGGTGAGACACAGGTGAATTCTCTGAATGACTTCTCTTGAACATATCGGCGACACTGACGTGATGGATTGGTAGCATTAACCTCGAATGTGGATGGTATGATGGGACCATGGCGATGTGACCAGTGAATGAAACAACCCAACCCGACTTGGATGCGGAGTGAAAGTGTCATGTTCAAGAGCGACTTGCTACCAACAAAGTTTCTTCAATTTTTCTTCCCAATTTTTCCCCAGTCATTGCTGACCAGTACCTCTTTATTTTTATCAAGCTTGAGGAGGATAACATATGCTTGTTCTATAATTTTCCCTTCGGGCAAACCCATCGCTATGTTTTAACGAGCCTAGTGATAGTGAAACTCATTCTCGTCTATAGACAAGTTTGTCGCTATTAAAATTTTAACGAGTTTAACGGCAAAGAAAACTCGGTCCTTTTCAATTTTAGAGAGTCTGAAAAGGAACGTAAAGGAAACTTCAAAATTCATTTTTCGTCATCTAATCCATTAAGTCCGAAAAAGTATAAAACAATACAGAAGGGATGAATTTTCGATACTTTTAACGAGCCGAACAAAACAAGCGCTCGATCTTTTTGTGTTATAATCCCTTAGGTCCAAAAAGATTAAAATTTAGAGGAGGGATAGCACTTCTGGTCCCTTTAACGAGCTGGAGAGGCCAATGGCTCGGCAATCTTTTCATATTTTACGAGTCAATTGAAAAGAGCTTAAAGGAGACTCGTATTTTGAGGAACGAGTGATAAAATGGGTAGCAACTGATTCCAGATAAGGTTTGGAATTTTCCAATCACGGCAGTGTTACAAGGATGGCTAATATGATCACTCTTCGCATTTGTTCCTCAAAATGGGTAAACAATCAAATGGAGGTGAATGATTAGCCAATGCAAAAGTGGAGGTGATGGTGCAAACACGACCAAGGCTTTAAAGGCTGAAGTATTACATTCACGATGGTTATTTACTTGTAATTGGTTCATTTTTTAATGAGATTAAACTCTGGAGGAACATGTGCTCATTGCTTATGTTTATTTTTTAACGAGCATGAAGTCCGCGCTAAAACTGCTCGATTAAATGGTCTCTTTTTGACTTTACCATAAATAGCTTTTTTCTTTCAAAGATTGTACTGTATTTTCAATTGCTTCATCAAACTAGTCAGAAATGAACAATATATGCTTGAAAAATGAGTTAGAACACTAATATTTTACTTTGAACTACGTAAAAAGTAATGAAAAAGTGCTTTTACCTCTCATTTTACCATTTCATTTGAACTTTGGTTTGTTGGAGCTTTGGAGGTGCTTTCCCCCTTTGATTTTCATCAGCTGATTTCAGGAGATTCTGTGGACGATTCTCGGCGCCGTCTGGACCAGGTAGGAGCTAAACTTGAGCTCTTTCATTTCATGCTTTCCATTTTGCATTCTGAGCTTGATTCCTGCTTTTTCTGAGCCTATGGGGTTTGAGAAACTCGCTCTGCCTCCAGTGCACCCTCTGTGTATCGAAAGGTGCGTTGGATGTTGGCCTATTTTCTTACCAAAATCAGGATCTAACTCTTCTCTTGTTTGCTTTTCAGAGACCTTTGGAGTAAGATGACTATTACATGGCGAGAATGTGAGCATGAAGAAGAGGACATGCTTGCCCTACATGATTCGGTTACAGTAAACGCACTGCGGAACTGTGGCTTGCTGAAGTTTTTCCGCATCTCTAGCATGAGACAACAGTCAACTTACTGCAGTATTTGATCGATGCTTGGGATCCTACCAACTAGGTGTTCCAGATCAGGGGCAAATCCATCCCCTTGATTGTAGTGGACATCTATTTCTTGACTAGTTTGTCGAGGCGGGGTGCCCCCATCTCTTTAGCAGGTTCGGCCCGAGGAGGTGAATATGTGAGAGATTATGTTCACCGGTATTGTAGAGAGGGATCTCAGCCGAGTAAAGACGGCAAGATCATCATCCGTGATGTCACTGACAGGTCCCTCAGGACTATTCTGTTTACTTTTGGTAGGATGGCTGGTGGTGCGGCTCTTCATGTAGCCAACCGATCTTATATGCAGTATGCCTTGGAATGCCTCCAACCGAAGGTGTTCAACTGGTGCGACGCAGTACTTCTTGTGATGAAAGAACAATTGACCAAGGTAAAGAGTGGGAGGTTGAAGAACTTTGGGTATGGTTCTATTTTGACCGCCTTTGCCTTGGAAAAGATACCACTGATGCAGCCGCAGTATATTGCACTCGATTTACCTTCACCGACTGAACCAAGTATGCAGAGATGGGTCGACCATATGTCTAGGCATGCTGGTCAGTCTCAGATTTCATTTTCTGATACCTTATTTGGGTCGTTTGATCATTAGGAGATGGTTTATTCCGAGTATCCATATGCTGGCATGGACTTTCGAGGTGATCCAGATTTAGTACTGCCGGATGGAAAACAATGGGGCGCCATTGGTAAATTCTTTGACCATATTCCTGTTTATCATTTTTCATTTATAATGTCCTTGTGCTTTATTCTATCAAGACTTAATCAAACTCATGTGTTCATGCAGATGTTGGTCCCGTTCGGCCAGTAGTACGCCTGAGAGTGCCAGCTGTCGCCCCAGTAGGAGAGGCTGTTGGAAGGGCTATCCTTCGCGACCTCGATGTGGTCGAGACTCTTACAGCATTACAGGAGCAGGTTGAGGGCCTCACTCTTGGTATTCCAGATGTGAGGACTGACGAGCTGCCCTTGAGGTTGCAGCGGCATACTACTGGTGTGCCAAGACGATGGACTCGACTCTTACGCATGATTGCACAGGCTGTGACTTGCTATCACGAGCATCATTAGACTAGGGTGCCCCCTAGCATTTTGAGTTTTTTGGTCATTTGACCAATTTTGTCTTGGTTACAGAAAATTATGTGTAAACCATAAATAGTTATATATATTTTTGATTTTCGGAGTTTTATTTTGGTTAAGTTACATGCTCCAAATGCAAATATTGATGGTATGCTTCTTTTTATAAATGTTGTAAATGTATATCTAGTACATAATTTTCCAATGAGTCAGTTAATGTGTTTAAGTTTCTGGAAATATGCTGATATTGAATAAAATCAAATTGCCTTTCCAAAATCTTAACCCTTAGGAACATGCGATAAATAGCTGGATTTCGGACAGAGTAGATACCAGTGAGTTGTAGTATGATGAGCTGTGAGTCTAGCCTAACAATCAGTCGGCGTATACCATGTGTGATGGAATTAGAGAGAAGTTCTATCAACGCGCTATATTCAGCGATGTTATTCGTTGATCGACCAATACATACCCCTCTGAAACTTACTAACTCGCCTCTTGGATCAAAAATGGCCCAGACCGCGGAAGATAGGTTCCATGAACTACGACTCACTCCGTCGGCATATCCAACACATGACTCCAATAGGTTTAACATCTGCAAGAAATGTAAAAAGTGGATTACTTGACCAAAATAAGCACTTTAGCGGAAACAAAAACATAACAAAAGCATACAGGTTACCATACTGAATTACGCATAGTAACGCTTGAGGTGCAACCCGTTATGAGGTTGCGCCAGTGGAATTCCGTCATAATCCATTAACTCGTAGGCTCCTTTTGCTAACACTCGCTTAACAATATAGGGGCCCATCCATAAAGACTTAAATTTACCTGCTCCCAATTTATCGGATTCTTGGTCATAAAGCAAGACCAAGTCACCTTCTGAGAAGACACGGGGTTTGACATTTTTGTCGAACCGTGATTTGACTCATTTCTTATGGGCTTCGTTAGCCAAAGCGGCATCATGACGGGTTTCATCCAATTGGATTAGTTCCAAGAAACAAGCTTCTTCTTCTGAAGTTCCAGGGAGGAGATCAATTGCGAGTTTGAAGGACGAGATTTCGCATTGGATTGGTAAGACTGCTTCCAGGCCATATACCAGTAGGAAAGGTGTAAACCCGGTTGCATTCCTTACCGATGTTCGGTAAGCCCACAAGGATGAGTACAAGATTAGGTGCCACCTTCTTTTGTGAACTCCAATCATCCTTTACAGCATGCGCTTCAGGACCTTGTTGATTGCTTCAACTTGTCCGTTGGCTTGCGGGTAATATGGAGTAGAGGTTTCATGAGACAACCCTAGTTTGGCAGCTAATTTGACCATCATGTGATCGCGAAAATGCGATCCATGATCTGTGGCTATAGCTTGTGGGACGCCGAATCTGGCGACTACATGATTGAAAAAGAAGAGGGCAGCGGTTTCACTAGTATTATCTAATGTAGGCATCGCCTCGGCCCATTTGGTAAAATAGTCAACTGCGACTATGATATACCCATGCCCCCGGTCGAGGTGGGGTTACATGTCATGAAATCGATGCCCCATTTGGCGAATGGCCCGACAACAACTATTGGCTGCAGAGGTGCGGGTGGTCTTCTGGTTTTGCTATCGAAAATTTGACAAGCATGGAAACTTCTGACTGCGTTTATGCAATCTTTAAACATTATTGGCCAGAAGTATCCTGCTCGTAAGATTTTTTGCGCTGTAACATAACCGGATTGATGCCCCCCACACGCACCTGAATGGCAATCATTCAGGACTTTTTCGGCCTCCTCATGTGTGAGGCACCTTCTCAGAACTGTATCAATACCGCGACGGTGAAGTGTATCACTGACGATCATGTAGTCTTTTTCTTGGTATCGAATACATTTTTTTTCGGAGCGAGAGGTATTTGGCCTATATTTTTGGGTTTGGAGATAAATGATTATATCCCCATACCACTAATTGCTTGAAGATATCAGAAACAAGCTTTCGTCCACGATCGTTTCTTCGGATGTTTCATCATTGGACGACGATGGGGGATTGCATACTAATTCTGCGAAAACCAGAGCTTTCTTTGACTTGGATTTTACAAATTCCAGATCAAACTCTTGTAGGATTGCTATCCATTTTGAATATTTTCCCCCCAGCAACTGTCGCAACAATATATAAGTCATGGGGTTGCAATCTGGCAGAATGGTAGTTTTTCGAAAGAGGACATAGTGTCGAAATATCTGTATCGCTTGAACAGCTACGAGCGCTAGCTTTTCAACATAAGAATATTTGCTTTCTGTATCATTTAAGTTATTACATAAATAATATATAGGATGTTCGATTATGTTGTCTTCTTGAACTAAAACCATTGCGATGGTCGTATCCGCTGCAGCCAGATACAGGTTAAAATCTTTTTGATAATCAGGAGCGTACATTAATGATGCTTTCATTAGGGATTCTTTTAAAGCATCAAAGGAAGCTTGCGCAACCTAATCCCAGACAAAGGGTACTTCCTTTTTCAAAAGACGCGTATAACCTTTAGAAAGTTCGGCGTAATTTGGAATGAACCTCCTTAGAAAGTTTGCTTTCCCTTGAAGTTTCTGAATCTGAAGAAAATTTGAAGGTGGAGGCAAATTTATGATTGCTTGAACCTTACATGGATCAAGACGAATCCCGTCCTTTGAGACTAGAAAGCCAAGTAAACGACCAGAACTGACGCAAAATACACATTTGTGTGGATTGAGTCGTATCTTGTAGTGTCGGCAACGTAGAAATATTGCTCTTAAATGCTGCGGATGATCAGTTCGCTTCACGAATGAGTCGAAAGGTCGTCGAGGTATGGTTGAACGATGTTTTTGATGTCATGGAAGGCATAATTCATTGCCCCGTGAAATGTTGCCCCTGCGTTCTTTAAACCAAAGGGTAATTTTCGATATGCGAATGTGCCTCATGGACAAATAAATGCAGTCTTTGACTGGTCCTATGGGCGGATATTTATTTGATTATACCCAGAGAATCCATCCATAAATGAAAATATTTCACATCCAGCGCATTCATCAATTATCTGGTCGATGAACGGTGTAGGGTAGTTGTCTTTTGGACAAGCTTGATTTACATCCCTATAATCGACGCACACTCTAATTGTTCCTTATTTCTTCATCACAGGGACAATATTCGATACCCAATCGGTTAGAGGAACCGGGTAAATGAAACCAACATGGAGAAGTTTCTCAACTTCTGCCTTAATGGCAACGGCTTTCTTGGGGTGCACCTGCCGTATCCGTTGTCGTACTGGTTTGACATCTGGATACATCTTAATTTCGTGTTCAACGATGCTCGAGTCAATGCTTGGAATTTCACTGTATGACCAAGCAAAGACATCTCTGAATTCGTGAAAAAGAGCATTATATATTTCCAGTTCTTAAGGAGAACAACATTTGCCAACATAAATATTCTCTACAACATATGTTTTGGTCGAGATATTTATGGCGATAGTCTCTTCAATGTTGGACAAGTTTCGTTCGGAATCCACCGTGTTTACAGTATTTGATAGAAAATAAAAAACTGAAGGATGATAAAGGTCATCAGGAGTATCTTCTCCACAATTCGGAAGAAGGGAACGATGGTGGTAATCATCCCATGGTGCCCCTTCAATTACCATTGATTGAACAATTCCTTCATCGGTGTCATGCACTCTCGACCAAGGATCTGAAGGGGTGCCACATTCCTTAGACCTATCTATCCAAAGACTTGATGAGCGTTGATTTGGGTTTGCCACACAGGCTAGGAACATTGATTGCTACAATATTTCCGTTGGGCTTGGAGGCAAAACCATCGCATGATCCATGCCGATATCATTTTCTGAGATCTTTTTAGAAGATATCATGTTGCAGGTTCCTATCGATGCTACTTCAGCCAAATTGATTGGAGGTGGAAGGGCAAAAGTTACCATTAATATAGGATCTTTTAGTAGGCCTACTCCGATATTTTGAAGCGAATGGGGGCTTCCATGGATCATAGGAATGCTTCCCGCAACTTGAGAAATATTGGGGAGGAAGTTTTGTTGATCGACGATTGTAATCCCCCCTTGAAAGGGAAATGCAATCTTCCTAAAATAGGTCGACACAACGGCAGCCATAGCATATATCCATGGTCTTCCTAGTAGGATGTTGTAATCGAGATTTCCATCGATTACTTCAACATCTATTTCTATTGTTTTTCCTCCTAGTTCAACCTTCAAGTTACTTAGAATACCATATGGGGTATATGTTCGTCCGTCAAATGCTTTTAATGTCATCGAAGATCGCGACAAGGTTGGAGATCCTAAAGTTTTCTAGCAACTCATCGACATAATACATGTAGATGCCCCCTCATCAATAATTGTTCGATGAACAGTTTTGTTGAGGGCTTTCACTTGAACAAGGAAAGCTAGTTGAGCTGGTAATTGAGGATCGTATCCTTTATGATCGAAGGACACAAGATTGGAATCCTTTGGGTCTATCCCACCAATGGCTGATAATAAAGCCTGCTTTTGGGATGGGCAATTTTGTAGTACTTCAAGAGTTGACATAGTGGATGGCATTTGGGCCAAATCTTCCACTATATTATAATGTTGTGCTGCTCTAGCACGAGGATTAAATGTCGATTTGTGTACTACTCCCTTTGGCGGTTTTATTGTCAGTTCAGGAATGATGGGCGGTGCAACTTCTGTCGAAGTTGTTGTCGAACTACTAGGTTGATCTTTATCCTTGTTGTTTGATAGCTGTGGATTCCCATAAACTTTATTCCTTGTCGATATCAAAGCATCATTTTGCTATTTTGAAACCGACAACATTAGCACTTGAGACGGGGAAGCATTTCCACTAACAACCAGATTTGTTCCTGGATTTGGAAACGGATCAGTTAACACTGCGGAGGTTTTTGAATTCTTGAAGAATTTTTTAAGCTCAGCTCTGTGTGGACAATCTGGTGTCTGATGATCCTCATCGCATATCATGCATGGAAATTTTTGTTTCCTATTTCCAAGAGGGTTTGCAGAAGATTTTTCAGGAGATGATTCTTCCTGTTTCTTCTTCTTCCCTTTGCCTTTCTTCTTGCCCCCTGGTTGCTTGGTTTCTTTGCCTTTATCTGTCGATATGGCATTTACATCCGAGGCAAGAAGTTCATCTTTTTCATTTTGACCTGAAATCTTACGGGCCTTTTTGGATGTAGCCTTTGTTGCGCAAATCATGCCATCGCTAGCATGAGAGTCATTGTTTGATTTAGGAGGAGGAGGAACTGAGAATTTCGATCTAGGGGTGTCAGGTATTTTATCGTAGAGCGTGCTAGACTGAGTGTAAATCAAGTCCAAATATTGCGCACAAGCGGTAACTTGCTCTTCTGTGACGACTCCCCCTTTTGCCACATCTTCCGTGATGGAAGGTAGTAATGACTTGATAAACCATTCAGCTAAGAGCTGATCGAGAGCATACGTTTTTACCATTCTACGACGATGTCGCCACTCATGTATATGATCAGATATGTGAGTGGCCGTCGTTTGTTTGAAGTTGGTAAGGAGTTCTGTTCCCGTTTCGTACGTTATCGATAATTGAAAATGAGTTAAAAAGGTTGTGGCTAGGGTACTGAAGTTGTCGAATGAAGCTCTAGGCAATTTGATATACCATTTTACTGCCGGACCAGTTAACGTCCTCTGAAAAAGGCGAAGCCTAATCAAATCATCATTTAGGGTGTTTGATGAACACCATAGATGAAAGGTCATCACATGATTCGACGGATCTTCACCCGGATTTCCATTAAATTTAGGAATATATGATGGAAGTTTATGCGGAATCGCTGGCCACCAAGGGGCGTAAGCGATTGGATTGTTTGTTAACCGATTTAAATCAGGTAACTCTAAAGTTGCCACGAAGGGTAACTATTGATTCAGGTTAGGTGAAGCATACCCAAGATAAGATGAGATTGCCTGAGCAGTTGGTCTTTGCATACCGGCATAATGCATTTGATGTTGGTAACTTTGGTAAGGTTGGTGGGCATGACCATTGTAAAATGGTTGATTTTGACCGTTTTGAATATACGGCTGCCCACTATTTGCAAAGATTTGTTGTTCAGAGCCTTGGTATATTTGTTGGAATTGCGGTTGTTGGTATTGTACTAGCCATGGTTGTGAAGCCATGTGTTGTTGCCTGATACTAATTGTTTGACCAATATGAGGGGTAATTGTATCCGTCTGAACCTGCGTCATTCCACCAATCGGCGATTGTGGTTGAGTCGCAGGGTCAAGGGGCTGTTGCATTACAGCCTAAGAAACCTGAGGTTGGCATACAACAGGCAGCACTTGAACTTGCGACACCGTCACAATAGCTGGCGTAGTTGGTATACTTGACAGAGGTAAGCATTGTTGCATCGAATATACAACTCTTGGTTGTTGAGGTAGTATCGGTACCCAACCGCTTGAAGTAATTCCAGCATAACCCGAATTTTGTTGTGAACTCCCGTATGGTTGTCCTCCCGGAGGGGATAATGAAAGGGCATACTGCCCCCCATACGGTGGTAATCCAGAACTCAAGGGAATGGTTTGCCCTTGAGGGCCGGACTGCCCAAATTGACCTCCAAATGGATCTATTTGTTGAGACTCAACATAAGATTTTCCGGATATTATTCCGGATGAACAAACAGGAATAGACCATACCGTCAAAATGGCCCCTGAGTGGGCTCCTTCTAGCGATTGAGAGCTAGTTGGGACAGATGGTATACCGGCGAACATTGTTGGAGTGATAGCAGGGAGTTCTGTCGTCGCTGTGTCAGACGACACAGTCCTAGATGTTGACGGTTGTTCAGACATTTCTAGTCTATCCAAAAGATTACCTAGCGATTCTACAAGAGCTTCCGCTGGCGGTAGACTAACCTCTGATGAAGAAGGATACAGAGTGATCCGGACTCCAAATTGCGATGGAGTACTAGATGGAGGATCTTCCACAATCTCTTCTATGGCAATCAAACCAGGTGGAAGGGGTAGACCGTCAGGTCCGTAGAATATTTCTGGTGCTGAAGAAGGTATGGAATCGGTAGCGACAGATGTTTGAGGAGCAAGACTCTCCGAACCGGTTGTAAATGGAACTGGTTCGGTAACACAAGTGTTTACCCTCAGACTAGGATCAGTACCACTGTCCTTCTGTGGCTACTGAACTTCTTTTGTAGAGGTAGGGATACCAGAAATGTTTGGAGTAACCGGAGTCTCTGATGTTGTTGGAACACTTGTTCTAACTTTAACAGGAGATTTGGAGCCCGTTAAACGAGTTCGCTTTGTCCGTACTAGCTTCGATTCCGGAAACAAAGACGATTGACTCGTAAGCCTCCGCAAACGACGGGGTTTCAATTGACTTTCTTCCACGATTGTGGATTACTCGATCAGCTAAAAATAAAGGGGAAGTATGTTTCCGAATTAAATGAATTTTAGACGCTTTGACACAACTTGTTTTTTCAATTTTTAAGAGTCGAGAAGAAACAAAAGATGACTCTAGTCTCCTTCGATTTTTAATGAGCCTGAAGTGACAAGTGCTCAGATGGACCTTTTCTGTTAAAGAGTCTGAAAAGGAACGAAAGGGACTGCCATGGAAATCTAGGTAGAGGGATTACCAAACCAATCGCAAAACTGCAGAATACTTTTTACGGTACGGTAGTCAATCTTCCCGAATTCTGTGTTCAGTGCATTGCGATCAATAGGGCGGCAGACACGGCTTCCTATGGATAAAGGATTAAGCCTATTGTGGTCTCCCAAAATATACTCGACGGTACGTGGGAGCACAAGTCCGTACTGGCACTTATCGTCTCAAAGTGGAGGAATCACCCAACCATCAGTGAGAACAACAGTTACCAGGCTTTACGACATCGGAATACGTCTCTACCCTAGATTCTAAACGTTGTGCGTTAGGTTCCAAAGCGTTGTTAGATTCATTGAATTTATTTTATAGTTGATCTTGTTTATGAATTTTGCCTTTCAGGTTCACCGCGAGATGTAGATGTAATTCCTAAAATGCAATCTAAGATGATAAACAATCTTTTTATCTTCTTTGTGCAATGAAAATCCTAGCTACTAAGGAAAGAAAGACATAATTCTTTCACAAAGAGTAAAGAGCACACTCTAAATGCACTTTCCTAAATCAAACCAATCAGACTGTCTAAATGCAAATGCACATGCATGTATTTGTTTTCGACTTTCTTAGTATATGAATGATAAGAAGAAAGTTGATGTACAAATCTGAATTTCTTTTCAAGCGACAAATATCAACAAGTTTCTTTTCGAAATAAAAAATGGAGACGATCACAACACCTTACAATTTTGAAATGAATACTTGTTTTTGACACTAGAAAAATTACAAATTCAGACCAAAAACAATAGTAACAGGATAATCGACTATCAACAACAATCAAACTCTTTCCTATGATTGAAATTGACACTTGCGACACTTTCAAATCAAAGGACGACAGTACGATTACGCTACTTTTGCAAAGGAGAACTGAAAATGACTCAACAAACACACAAAAACATTTACAGTTCTTTTGTACAAAGGAGGTGGAATAATAGCAAGGAAAAGGGGTTTCAAACAGAGATATACTGATCACAGGCAGCAAAATTCATGAATAGAACTGGAAAGAATGAATCACAGAAACCAAAACTGCACAAAGCCTAGCCTGATCAGCGCACCTGTAACACAGGGAATTTGAAATGCAGCGCACCTTCTACACTCAAGAAGTGCGCTGAATTTCAGATTCTCAGAACAGTACCTGCGCTGGGCCAGAAACGAGACTTTGCTTGGGTTTCGGGTCACAGTTTGCAGTTCAGTTCATGGGTTTTGGTTGAGCAAAAGGTAATCAGTAATTCAACAATCACGGGTAGATCTAAGGAGGATCTAAGAGCTATCAGAAGGGAAATCAGAGAGTTTGTGAATCAGTTGTTTAAATCATAAATAGATCCCAGAGATGGACTGAAGTGGCATTTATCTACTTTGCATTTGCTATAGCAAATGCAGTTCGAATGCTACCTGGCACGACTTCAGACTCCGTCTGTAAGTTTATGAAATAGACAACAAGGAAGATAAACAAACAACCTAATTCGTTCCCAGCAGAGTCGCCATTTTGTTACAGGGAAAAGTGTCTACTCAGAACTGCTTATCCCACTAAGGTGTGATAGCTACCTTAGAAGCAAACAAAGTAAAGCTACTTTCTTTTTTCCTTTATAAAGTACAGATAGAGAGGAACAAAGAAGACCAACCTCTGTCTTGCGCTAATCTCCTAGTTTGATTCCTCTCTTCCTTGATGGTCTTTCGTTACTTGTTCCCTTGCATGCCCAGCTTCACAGAGTACCTGTAAGATCACAGTAGCATAGCACTATATAAAGACATGGATCTATAATCATAAACAATCTAGGATCAGATGTAAATTGACCATACAAATGCAGCAAACATAAATGACACAAGAGTATGGAGGAAAACTTGAATAGCTTTTATTGATAAAGAAGAAAAAAGCCAAGAGGAGTTACAACCAGTTGTTCTGACCCAGCATCAACCCCTCAGCAAGGAAGCCCCTCCTCACCTCATACAAAGCTTAGATCACCCAACAATCTGATGTTTGTCTCAAGAAACCAACAACAATTCCTTACAATATGCAAAATTCCAGCCTCTGGATCTCTGGGATGAGGGATCCATATAGATATCTGTAAGGGATATGAGTCAGCGTATGATTTGATTAGTGTCCTCTAATAGTTCTTGCTTCCACTTGGAGATTGATGATCTCTTACTCATCCTTGGTCGAATTTAGGGAGGCAAGTGTCACAGGAGAAGTTTCTGGAAGCTTCCATTGCCTCTCCACCTCGCGGAATTACACTTCCATTTGTCATTTCTCGCCCATCACACCCCATAGAAGGGCTTTTTGAAATGCAATGCACCCACACAGTGTACTTAGGTGAGATGCAACACACTTGCCCTGTGGGGCAACTGAAATGATCCTGTTTTGACCAATTCTGAGTAGTTTTTCATGGAGAACTTCTGGGAGAAGTTGTAATCAGTTGACCTTGTTCCTTTAGGGTTAGAACAACACTTTTAGGGACTTAGGAGCCCTTGGTTTATGGACATTTCATGCTTGGGGTTGCAGTACCCAAAAATGTCTATAACAGGGACTTAGGGGGAAATGGTTGTTAGGGTGACCAGGTGTCAGGCTAACTCCTGGTTAGGACATGGAAAGCTAATGCTAAGCCCCAAATGGACTTAGCATTTCCCAAACTGATAAAATAGGGCTATAGTGCGTGGGGATGGGAATATGTATATAGGGGAGTTTTTTAACATAGTTTTAGTAGGGGAAGGGGAGATAGATAGGGAGCTACATAGTAAAATTAGTAGTTAATATGACAAGTGATAAGAAAGCGCTAAGTATGTGAATCTTAGGCTAATAGGGGGGGGAAATGATCCATAGAGGAAGTATGCACATGTGTTGAGCAAAGCAGATCTTTACCAAGGCAAATGATATGGAAAATGATGAAACTAAGAGGTATCAAGTAGATCTTGACCCTTTTAGGGAAGTTAGTGAGTGATTTGGGAAATGAGAAGAAGGGGGAGTTAGACATGCCTCCAGAATTCTACCATCAAAACACTGCTTTGGTACCTCTGCCACTGATGAGACGAGCTTTCTTTGTCAAGGCCAAAACTGAAGACAATCTGGCTTCTGCAACCCCAGGCTACCGACCCAGCTTAATACTCCTAGCATTTTTTGTTACTTCAGGAAGGGTGCACTTAGACTTGCAAACCCTGATTGCTTTTTTCTTTTAATTGCCCTCCTATCTAAATCTACACGTATTTCTTCCAAGGGCCCAGATTAAGCAGTTGGGCTCCTTTGTTTCTCTACCTATCTACAAATCTGCCAAGAATAAATTGTTTGGACAGATATTCATTCTCAATATTCTAAAACAAGAAATTGAAACCTAGGGAAGCCAAGATTAAGCTATTTGGCCTTCCCTTAATAGAAAATTGTTCAAAAAGAAATAACTCATGAAAATTGGAATACAACAGTGGCATTTAGACTAGCACACTTTCATGGCCTCTTCTTTGGCCTCTTTTAGGAAATATGGAGCATTGCAGCATGCAAAGTATGACATATTTGGCATGTAAAAATGTCAATCATAAAATATGAAAACCTGTTGCAACAGGAGGCTAACAACAAACATCATGAAACTCATCCCACTTCCATATATAAGTGAAAACATGTTATTTTTCAAAACTTAATCATAAATTCAGTCAAAAACACTAAAACATGTGCATTGGAAAATAATAAGTCTAATCCCGATGTAATCATGAAAATAGTTTAATGTAAGGGTATGGGAAAGAGAAATATGGTTTAAAAGTGAAGTGAAAGGTTGGTAAAAAGATGGTATTTGGGTGACCCAACATTCCCCCCAACTGAAGGTGTTGCATGTCCTCATGCAACCTTGCATTGGATTTCTTGAACTGTGTGATGGAGTCTTCTTTTCTTATGTGTAGCAACATTTTTTGTTATGGTTGGTTCTTGTGTGACAACCATAAATATTGCAAGTGTTGGTTCTTGTGTGACAACACTTTCCTTTTTACTCTTCTTCTTACTACAACAAAGAATGATCTTGAAAATTCAACCATATGAATACATTCCAAATGATGATTCAGTAATGTGTGCATCAACCATTCAATATTTTTAGCCTCATTTGCTTGAAATTGTTGTGCAAAACATGCTCTTTAAATAGCCTATGTATAGGAAACCACAAAATTATGGATAACTTATTGAAAATTTATGTTTCAATGGCTGCAAAAATTATTTGGAACATCCTCCACATGGTAGTTTTTCTTAGGAATGTATGCTTCATATGAAAACCATTGATGCATTATGGATGTCAATCAAGGTGTTTATAAGAACAACAACTTTCAATTGGGAAAAACATGTTGGTGAACAGTATATGAGGTTATGAAATATGGGATCGACAAATAATGTAATGAATATAAGGAATGATGAATATTCCCCCCCAACTGAAGGTCTTTTCCATCCTTGGAAAATGTAGCAAATAAGGAAGACCTAGAATGACATGAAATAGGGAAGGATACAAAAGGACAAATAGGGAAATTTTCCAAATACATGTATTTTAGCATTCAAGGAATTATTGATTAAAGAGTGGAAAACAACATACCTTCACCTACCTGAGAAGGTTCTGAGCTATGCATATGAGAGATATTTTTATGGTTGGAATCGTTTTGGCTGCTATTGTTGGATCATCGATCTTGAAGTGAAACAATCTGATATGCTTGGTTGTATGAACATAGAATGATATCTGAAATTGGTACATTTGTACTATCTTATTGTTGGAACTAAGTTGTTGGTGTTGAACTTTGGAGCTAAATTTTGATTTAATGTAACACTACAAGATGTTGTAAGTGTCATGGAACCATATAGTCTTCATTCATATATGCATCGTGGTATAATTATTTTCTATGTGAATAAATTTTGTTGATGTTGAACATAGAAAGAAATTGTTGGATTACCGACCATTAATGAATGTTGTTGACCAACACGAGACTACTCACCATTAATGTCCGCGAGAGTCGAGATTCCCAAGTACATCTTACTAGTTACAAATAAATGAGTTGAAGTCGAGTCACCTAGAAGATCCGACAAACATGGGACATTGATGTATTCCCAATGTTCATTGGCAAGATAACTTGTCATTAAGGCATGCAAGCCTCAAGGTACTAAAAATAACTCTAGTTTGAAACCCAAATAATGTGTTGAAGTCGATGGGTCAAGACTTGCTAGAAGGAGGACCTTAATGAATCCCCCATCATCTAAGACGAGTATAAAGTAATGATTTAGATAACCATAGATGAAAATTTTGCATTTATGAAGCATCTTTTATTTTACAAAAGGAAAAGGACAATGAGGTAACTTAGCATTGTAAATGAGCTGAATGAATTTATTCATGGGTTAGGAATGAAATGTAATTGATGGAGGAAACTGTGAAACTTGCAAAGGAAAAATGATTTGAAGTTATGCTCTACGAAGATGGAAATTGATGAATGGACTATAAGCTTATGAAGAGGAAAATGAATGAGTAGCATTGATATTATGGAAGTGATTTGGAATGGTCTTGACTTCTTCGTGTTCCTTTTTGAAAAATTTATTGGTCTTTAAAAATCACTTGTCCATAAATTGGTATTCTTTGATCTTCCTAGAACTTGCAAAAACTTAGCACTAATCTAGAATAAAACATAAGATTCTTGAAGGAGATAGGTGATCAGTGCCCCTTCATACGATATATATGCAACAAATTCATAATTAGTGCTAATAAAACAAATTCAAGGAAGATAAATAAAAATAAAATGCACTTTTTACCTACGAGGGAGTGGTACACTTTGGACTACCCGTCAATGTTTCATTGACAATTCTTTGTTTGATATCAAATTTCACTGATTCAAAAACTAGGTTAAAGAAAATTCATAGCAGAAACATCTTTTTAATGATTTAATGCTTTTTCCAAGTCCAATCACTGTAAAATCCATAAAAATTGACCATTTTTTATTATCTCAAATGTTATTGAAACATATCACATCGCATAGATCTTGCCAAGATCGTTTCCACGATGTTTGAATCGCCTCAAACAGACATCATATGAGAAAGCTATTGATGTTTGAAGTTTTAGCAAAACAGTGAAAATGGAGGCATGGGTGCCACGTGGCAGCACCAAGGAGTGCCATGTGGTAGCTCTAGAAGGTGCCACGTGGTAGCACAAATGCTAATGTGGATGCTGGCTTGGTGCGCTGATGTGATAGAGTGACTTCGCAGACAACTAGCCGATGATTGTGTAAAGACCAATGTTGTGTTGCCACATGGGTCAATCCTTGGTCGCCATGTAGTAGCAAAGTGTCACATAGATAAGGTGTCAGAAATTTGAATAGTTAATTAAACACCAAGGACCATTGTTGTGCTACCACATATGCCAATATGTAGTCACTATGTTTCAGCAAATTGTCACATAGATAAAATGTAAAAAAATTGAATAATTAGTTAGACACCTCTAACACTATTTAAACTCATGAACTCATCCAAACAAATCCATCCATTTACTACTACACCCCACACACAATCTATGAATATATATGGAAAAAAAACTTTATTTAAAATTTGAATTATTATTGATTCGACAAAATAACAAGTGCCAACAAACCGAATTCCGAAATTTCTGTCTGAAAATTTAACTTTGCAACGTCTCCATCACAAGGTACTACGGTCCTTACAAGGTGTTGCAAAAGATTGGTACTATGGCATACAAATTAAAACTTCCCGCATCTTCCTGACTATACCCAGTTTTCCATGTTTCATTCTTAAAGAAGGTTATAGGTGACAAGCTTCCAGTTCAAATAGTGTTGTTAGAACTTGATGAAGAAGGAAAATCATATGTAAGCATGAAGCAATCTCATGAACAAGAACCAGATAAATAAGGAATCTATCATTTTCATAATATCTCATTAAGTGGAAGAATTTAACTGTTGAAGATTCCACATGGGAAGATGATAATTTTATATAGAAGAATCCATAACTACTCAAGCATTGAGGACAACACTTTTTTTAAGGAGAGGGGCATGCTAAGTCCCTATAATACGATCCCCCTTATTGTTATTTTTGTGCCAATGTAGCCCCCATATTGTTATTGCTGTGCCCCATAGAAGCCCACTATTTTTATTGTTGTTCCCTTACATTATTATTGTTATGTAGGGTATGATTATATTGTGAACCCCTAGACTCCTATATATACAAAGGAGGTCTTGTCATTTGTATAATCCAAGAATTGTTCATTTATGTAACATAAAGGAGGTCTACCCTTCGAAGATGACAATTTTTAAGTCATTGATCTATCTATGTGTGAGATGGTTGCATAAAAAAAAACAAAACACATATTTAATCAAGGCTTTTTTCGCTACAAGGTATTGCAAGACACCTCTACTGGGAAATATAAATATTGAATATTTTCCTAACCAGGGTTACAGATTTGATCAATTCATATGATAGCTTTGAACTGAGATGGTGGCTTGAGGATCTGCATGGATGTAAACAAAATAAAAGCTTTGACCAAGAGAAAAAGATTTCCATAAATTGTAAGAACACCGCCCAAATTTAGAAATACCCCAAATAGGGTGATATAATCTTTTAACTAAGATCTTGATGTTCTTGACTGTTTATTTGGACTTGTTTGTTACCAATGTCGAATATCTATAGCAAGTTCGACCCCGAGAACTCTAGGATGAGGTCATCAATTGTGATACAATAATTGGAGAGTAATATTATGAAAATAGTGCATTTAGATAGTAAGAATGTGAACAAAACATTTTTGACAATTTCCAAAGACTAGCCTTGTTCACTGAAAAAATATAAGATTAGTGGTCTTACTTGGTGCCAATGGAGGAGAGGACCATATGGGAGTAGGAGATGGTTTGGGTTTGCTTACAAGAGAAGGAAAAACAACTTCCCAAGTCAAACGAACTGTTAGTTGCATGATATAAAACCAAACAATGCTTGATTTTTGAGTTTTATTGGCTAAAGTGTATTTTGATTCAGTCCTTATCTAAATGTTAAATTGATGCTTGAATTGTCCCAAAATATGAATATTTGACTAGGAATTGGAAACCAAAAACATAGAAGACTTGTCGAAGAAAAAAGCATATAATCATTTGATGTTGGTAGTTGTTGGGATTGGCAAGCATGCTTTAAGAGACCTCAATGACATACTGTGATTGAGAAAAGGATAGAAGCTTTGAGGGTTGCACAACTTCATGTAAGTAGTGAAGGTTCTTGTAGGAAGTAGTGAGATAATCAGAGTAAACTGTGAGGAGAAATGATGCACTTGTCACAAACTATATGTTGTTCCATTTCTACTAAAACAAGAGGCAACTTGGATTTTTTGTACAATCCTATTTCCTTTCTGCAATCACGCACACATGAAAAACTTTGCATTTTCCTGATAGTTTTGTAGAACAACATTAATCTACCCACATCTACCTTTAGGAACTACAACAATTTAAATGAGCATTCAATCGAGTAAAAATCATTAAATCATTGCAGACAATATCATTGTCTTAGAGAAATAAGTAGCAGGTCCTGAATTGGAAGGAAATAGAGTGACACTAGCTCAATGAAACCATTGATGTCCAATATTTTTATGAGGAATTTGGTGTCTACAGATAAATAGTAATTCCCTAGGTAGGTAGCTATACCTAGAACAATAGATTTAAAGTGTTTGTCCTTTTTCTATAAATGATAAATAAGACAAAGGAATCAAAGGACCTACTTGTTCTTTCGTTTTCCTTTTGTCTCCTTTTTTCGACTCCTGTCGCTCCTTCTCAAAATTGACTCACTACAAAAGTACCTGCAAACATAAACAAAAGATAGAGAACCAATCAAAGCAAGAGATCTATTGAATACAAGTAAATGGAATAAAATACATTCACGCATATAAACATCATATATCAAGATAAGCATATGGAAAAAGGTGTAAATAGCTTTGTTAAGTAGAAGGAATAATTGCAACCATGAAGTCCAATCCAACTAACATCACATTAATAGCAGAACACTCTAGTAGCATAACAACAGTTTCTTATACTCTCAATTCTCACACCAACAATATCTCCTTACAAATTCTCAAAGTCCAGCCCTTGATCACTTAGATGAGTGCTCAATTTATAGGCAGATGGAGGAGGTTTTGTCATAAATGAGGGTATTGAATGGCCTTCCATACTTAGAGTTAGTTTCCATGGAGGAAGGGATGAGAGGATAGGAGGTTACTTAACTCATTCCTCATCCATTTTCGAGCTCATAGGAGGTGATAAGTGTGGGAATCTTCTAGATGACTCCAAAGGATAAGAATATTCCCAGAACCCTATGTAAATTTCACTCAATCTTGCCTAGTGCAGGTCAAAGTGGGCCTAGGTGCTCTGCACAACACCCTGGCATGGGCCTACCTTCACTCAAGCGCACTTATGTCTGTATAAGGCTGCGCTGGACCCTCTAGGAGGCAATTTTGGAGGGCTTCAGGCTAAGAAACTCTCAAGGAAGGAGGCATTAAAAATGGTGACTTGTCTAGGGCAGTTAGCAATTGAATTAGGGTTTGATGAGCCCTAAACATACTAATCTAAATGATGGGAGTGATGTGCCCAAATGGATTTGTAACAAATATAAATAAAAATATTTCACCATTACCCACCTTGGAGGTGTTGACTTGAACTAAAGAGTGGATTTGCATATGCAAGGGAAGGCGGAAAGAATTATGGGTTATGTTAGATTGTGATATCTTTCCCAGAAATAAATTGAATTAGGCACCCACAACTGTGTTTGTGTTGTTAAAAAACAAACCTTTACCTGATTGAATTTTCTTTTGAGACTAAAGAGACTTCGTGGTTAGTATTATGTGTTTTATGTAGCCTTCCTCGACGCTATAGAGCAAGAGGATGTTTACATAACTAGGTATGTTGGTTCACGTTTTGCTCTGTTTCTCATGCTTGGCATATTTGAATTTTAAAATGTAGCATAAATTTTTGGACATCTTGTATCTTTAGGATGGGAATATACAATGCAACCAAGCTTATTGAAGGTGTTTTGTAAGGGATAAATGGACCTGTATTTTTCTACAGGGAAACAGGGGCAGTGAAAACACACACAATGTTAGGTATTGTTAAGGATCCAATGGGTTATGGTTTTGGCTATAAAGGATCTACTTGCAAAGCTTAGGAAATGAAGTCACAATGGCAAGCATGTTATGCAACTATCTTATCTAGAGGTTTGAAATGAATCTGTCAAGGACTTTCTATCACTAGGTAGGCCTCTTGTTTCAAGAGAAGATAAATAGGTAGGCTCTATGAAGCCTTTTGTGACTAGTTGCGTCGCTCTTGGAATAGTTGAAATATTTTTTTGACCTGGATGATATAAAATTTCTCCAGTTTGTTTGAAGGGTACTGTGGTTGAAGGGATTACACATTATCAGGCATATTCTGGTGAAGAGGTATGGTTTCTCTTGAGAATCTGACCTATTTAAATTTTAGACAGATACATGCTAAAGAAGTTGATTCATGTCTATTTCTCATTATTCTAAAGAAGTTGATTTATTTCCTGTGATTGGTGGTTGAAGGTGATGACCTTGCTTCGTCAAGGCAATCATACTACAACAACGTGTGGGAAAATTGTCTCTTATAGATCTTGCTCGTTTTGAGAGAGTTCTTACCATAGACCCAAGAATAATTAGATCTCTAGAAGGGGCCAACATAAACCGCTCATTTCTTAACTACTCATTTAGAGAGACTCAGAAGTATAAGTAATGAACAATTCTTGAGTGATCAGGGGATATGAGAACATTGTTTAATCCAGTGTCGCTATATTTTTTCATCCTCCGTTATGTTCAAAAGGCATGGATGCTTATCATCACTAACTTATAATATACCTTGGTGAATTGAAGGATTCATTAGGAGGTGATTTTCAAACAAAAATGATTGTAAATATCAATCCTAGTAATCTTCCATACTTAGAAACACAAGATACTCTACATTGGGAAGATCGAGCAAAGGAAATACGCATAAAGGTGGGAGATAGCTAGCTTTTTGTTCAAGTTGTATATTAGTTTTTCCTGCGAGAAAATAAGGATTAGTAATGATGGGGATTCTTTATGATTTTCTAATGTGTAGGTTTGCATTGCAAATGAAGATTTTGAAGTTCTTGAAGTGAAAAAGGAGAACCAACAATTAAGAATGCAACTTTCTTGTTTACAACAAAAGCTACATGTTATTCAAAGCCAGTCACTAACTTGTATTCCATCTCTAGCCTGCCCATCTCTCGTTCCCCCTCCACTTTAATCCCATCTAATATTAACCAAATGTAAAATATGCATCAACCAATGAACCTTCAATGTTATATCGTTGAACCACCTCATAGACATGAACCTTCTCCTAGAAATGAGTTGCTTACAAACGATCATGGGTTGTTTACAGTCGAAGAAACCATCTGGGAGCTTAGGAGGACCATCCAAGATCTACAAGAGGAGTCTGAGCATGTCAAGGCTGAGTATTTGATGAAGGAGAAACAATTTGCAAAATCCCTTGTGGTTCTCAGTCTCGAGCACAATGTCCAACTTTAAAAGGATGACTTCATACATAAGCTTTACTAACAAACAATTATGGGAAACCAACTTGACCTTCATATGTGTTGTCAAGGAAAAATGATTTAGAATAATGATTATGTCATAACAATTGCGGTTACCTCCAGAAAACCACCTTTTGAGATAATGTAGAGAGGCAGATATCCCAAACCAAGAAGAAGAAAAAGTGGTTCAGTCCCCGAGAATGTGTGCAATCTAATCCCAAGGTATAATCAATTGATAAAGATGCGAATAAGGTTCCAATTTTCATATTTAGATCAAAGGAGACGACCTCAAAAATTTCCATCACCTGCGACAGCAAGAAAGTGAACATTTTGGGATATCACAAATCTCAACAGCCTTGCAGCCACACTAAATAGGAGTACGAGGATCTACACAATAGTTTCTCCCTCTATTCTTTATTACATGATAGATGCATAAACCCCACAACCCTTGACCCACAATACAAAAAGAGCATAAATACAAAGAAAAATAGAGGAGCCAAAACATAAAAACCATAATCAACAAGCCCTTTCCTCGAATTTTAAGGGATCATAAGTGACATCAACCTTGTTCAGAAGGAGTGTGACAAAATTGAGTTAGTGCTACAGAAGCACTATAAACTCAGAGCAATTCCACAAAGTTTTCTCCACATAATTTGAACATGTTGCATAGGTAGCATCCCAACTCAACTAGATTTAGTTAAAATGGGGTATGTGCACCAATTGCAGTAACTCTGGCTGATATCTCCAACATCGTTATCGGTTCCTATTAGGGTCATTATCGGTTCCAAAAACAACCAAGAAGACATCTCTCTAATTATTAGTTTTCTATTAAATATTAATCTAACAGCCTTAGATACTTTAATTGTATAACATTAGATCGGACGGTGCAGACCAGTACATAGTGGCAGTTGGGGGAGTTGTTCTCAAAGGGAAATTCCTTACAGTGTAATATTTTTTTTTAATATATAATGATGTGTTTATTTATTAATTTTATATAATTTATGTGAAATTAGCTTGATCATATTTAGAAAATATGTCTTACTATTGTCAAAGATTATAGGTAAAACACAATGTTAATGGATTTTCTTATCATCACAATAATTTGTTTAATGTTCTTAATAAATGTTTATAAAATATGGTGGTAAATTAAATATAATTGTAATTAAAATAAATCAGAGTATTATTTTTTTTGTAAATCGTTATTTTTAGTGATGTCACTTGAATTTTCAATGAAAAGAAAAAATTACAAAATAATTAAAACAAGAAAAACTATATATTCACATAATGTTGATAACATGATTTTGATAGGGAGAATAACCAAAATATTCCATACTAAAATAACCCTAGGAGAGATGGGATTATGCATTTTCAATCATCTATTTCAATAGTTATAGGAAAGAATGGAAAAAAACATACAAAGATTTCCAATACTTTTTGGGATCTATTGCTCTCTCTCATTTTGTTACTTTCTTCTCTTCCCAAATCTTTGCAAATAGAAATCATACATGAATTAGAATTACATGGGAAAAAATGGGAATGATGAGAATGAGTGACCTACCAATGCATGCTAATGATATGTCCTCAATATACCATTTCTATTAAGAAATGCCAATAAAGAGATTGCAAAACTGTTAAATTTATCTTTAAATTTTTAAATTCTACATTACCTACATTCTCTATTGAATATCCATGATTGACCAAACTCACTTATGACCTAAATTTTGGTTGTGAAACTTGGCTATCAGAATGCTGAAGACTTGGATTCAAAACAGTGTCCTCTTACTTTTTTTTCCTCAATGAATAAAGACTTGTTTATGGATTTTAATCTAATTATTAGTTTTACTTTATGAGTGTTGAGGTTTGAGCTATGTCAAAGCCTCCAAGTATTTGATTTCATTTGTAGCATATGATTTTGGATTTGTGGGTATGTTTAACTCTATCATATCGAAATTGGGTAATTAAGACTTGCTATATGAAATTCTTCATTTATGTGACAATTGATATTAGACCAAGGAGGGAGGGGTCATGATCAACATTCTAGAAACATTGTTTCTTATATGAAATTGGCCTAAGACTATAACATAATTATTATTTTAGCAAGGAGTAATTAGTTTTTTTGACTTGGAAATGATTATAGTTAAGTTTGAGAATGCTTTTTTTATCCTTTTATTATTATTATTATTGTAAAGTGGACATTATTTAATACATGGAACTAATAGTTCTAATTACAGTAATATCCATTTAAGTTATAATTAGCAAACTTTGGGTTTTGAAAGAAACATATCTTGCATTCAAGGCCCATTTAAATATTTCTTGTTTTTACTAAAGGATGAGAACATCAATCTATTTTTAATGAGAATACTATTTTTTATAATTTCCTAGGTCTAGATTATAAGATCCTTGTTATGTGTTATATTAATATGTTGACATTACACTTAAGATTTTATGGGTTTATTGTCACATTTTCCACACTTTTATTTGCCTCTTATTTTTAAATAGGGAAGGTTGTATGGTATATGTGTTATAAAACGTTTTCTACACTTTGGTTATAGATTCAATGTATGAATCACCATCCTTGAGGTGATAAGAGTTCCAACATTTTGACTATGATATATTCCTTATATATATGGGGCCTATATTTTGTTTGTAAAAGAGAGGTGAGTCTATGGGTTTTGACCTTTAAACTGTTGGAGGTTAACCACTATTTAAAAAAGAATAAATCAAATTTTCAAAACAAGCTCAATGGAAGTTCCAGATAACTAATGTTATGTATAAACCATGAATTGTATTATTAGAGGATGTGTTTACCTAATTGTTAATTTCCCAAATTGAAATTATGATTAATGGTGATTCAAAACTTGTAAACTTCATTGTAACACTATTTGGTTCAAAACCATTGGGTTAAACACTCGTGTTAGCGTTTTTATATCAATCATATGAACTAAGGAAAAATATAGACATCAAGGTTTAGATATTGATGATCCAGGAGGATTCCCACAACTAATCCAAATCGATGGTCTCAAATGTTGATCGAAAAAAATGTTTCTATGTTGAAGAGATCATTAAGAACTTTCAAATGAAATTTGAATGAGCCCAAATGAACATCATATGCAAAATTTATGGACATTAGAAGTTGAAGGAAAAATAGGGGTGGCACACCCTAAGGATTACACATGGCACACCCAAGGACAACACATGGCACACCTAAAGGATGACACATGACACACCCCAAGGATGACATGTGGAACACCAAAGGTTGACATGGAATAATAACATGGCATGATCAACAAATTGTATGAGGTGTGTTGGGAAATTCAATTTTTTAAATTGCTTTCATTAAATTATCAAACAGGGATACTCGTACGATTGTGATGATGCCAACAAAATATATTCAGGAGTAGGAAATTATCTCTAAGCTAAGAAAACTTGGTCGTAATGAAATAAAATGTTTCATTGATCCATTTGGAGTGAGCTCAATTCTCCTAAGATCAAAGTGACAAACTATTTTGTAAATCCATGAAAACTTGATCTACATGCATAAATAAGCAAATAATGATTTTAACTAAATCATAATCAACACAGAAGAGGATCTATATCTATAGATCTTGTTTTTCCTTCCTTTGATTTATTTTTCAACTAAAACCAAACACACCATGTTGGACACCTAATCCTAAGTGGGTTAGTGTGGAAGTCGAATGGACAAAAGGAGTCCAAGAGACCTTGGGATCTGAAACCCAAGAGTCACATAATGTACTATAAATGTATATCTGATGTTAATAAAAAAGGTACTCACATGATTTATCTTTCACATTGTTTGCTGTCCATGTGTGTTTAACATGGTATCAGAGCACAGGTCCCAGAAATAGCTGTAACTCCTGCTGTCCTGAGAGCTGCTCATACCTGAGCGCTGCCTCTGTCATGTGTTTCATTCTCTGCCCTAAGCACTGCCAACGCATCTGCCCATAATGTTCTCTGGTGCACCAGCGCTGCCTCTATCCTGACACTGCGCCCTCTGCCCTGCTGAATGTGCAATGCACCTGAGCGTTGATGCGTTTTTTATATTGAATGCATAGTTGTTATACCTTTTTTTTTGCTACCTCTCTATGCATGAATACATGGTATCAGGTATTCAACGCTGCCCCTCTCTGCGCATGAATACCTGACGCTTCAAGTTCCTTAACACCAAATACCTTGTAATCGAGATCTTTGATGTATCTTTGTCGATACAGTGTTGAAAAATTTGCCAGCACTATTTCAAAAAGTTAGAGATGTTGCCGTTGTGATGGAGGAACGGGGCACTAAAAGGAAATTCGTTGTTGCCAACTGTGGTTCTAAAGTCACCATTCTTTGTCCAACTCATTGTGATGTTTTTGGCTGCTTAAGTGTTTGAAGCTGTCTCTAAAAAAAATCATATTCCATAGCCGCTTTTCATCTCTCCTCCCTCTCCGTCTGTCGTCTACCACTTGCGGAGTAGTAGTAGGTGAAACCAATTCTATGGCTGCAAATGGATTAGGCTTAGGCGTTTCACTGGAAGACAATTCGGTTCGATCAACCTTCATGATTTTCCTGATTGCCATGACCTCCGAGATCTTACGTTGCTGCAACCATGCCTGAATTGTTCAGATATTCACCGCTAATGAGATAATTTGCATGCAAAAACTCTATCATACCTGCAATTTAGGGTAACAGTCTTCACTGCTATGGTCAGTCATCTGTGCTCATTTTCTGTGCATTTTATTCTACCGTCGAATCGTTTCCTGCACGTGATATCATCTGGTTATGAAGATTAAATTTACCCCGGGGCCCTCTGTATTAAATGCCCTTTAAAGCTCAGTATTCTTTTGAATAAAATTGCGATGGGAAGCTATTCGACATTATTACAGTTAATTTTTTATAATCCCTACCAGTGTCTTGTCTGGATTACTTGTGTGGTGCGCCCGTCCGCTATTTAGGCTGCGGACACTAGTGTTGTGTGCCGTCAGAATAGCATTGCGGTACTATTTCTCATCTCTATGCTTTGCAGTTTTGTCAGTTTGGTGGAGGGAGTACATAACATTGCAGAGTCTAAGAAGAAATAAGCTCGCAATTGCTCAAGTTTTGGTCAAATCAAAGCCAATTGTAGAGGAAGTCTATGATATTGCAGAGCCTGCGAAAGAAAAAAAAAACTTGTAACTACTCAAGCGCCGACTGATCTAGTGATTCCAGTTCAGATGCAGCAAATTGGCTGGGTGTAGAAAGTCTTCTGGGCATATGTATATCAGATGGTATCGATATACGTGTGGAGTGGCAATCGCACAGTTTGATGCATATATCTGCGCGAAACCTGCATTCTTCAGTGTTTTCCGCGTGAAAACTTGGATTCTAGGTACATTTTCATTATATTAACCTGCATTCTTCAGTTGATTTGGCGTGAAAACTCGGATTCTAGAGTCGAGAATTTCCCACAAATATCCTTGTGCTCGGGTGTTTAAGGTGATATCTCGTTCCCTTTCATTACCAGCTCTCCGAACTGTAGGGGACAGATTTGAGGCATATTTTTGGAGTGCATGAGATAGAACAAATCTGCCAGGCGTTTTAGTAGATTATCGTTCTCATTCTTACTTCCGCCATTACCATAATATTGGAGTAACTTATTTATGAAAGGAGCGGCAGAGTTAGTAGGATCATATATCTCCCATCTGGATGCCGGAAATATGTGCTTGTTCTTTTTATACCAATGTCGTTCAAACAACTTTTCCAGCATGTGACTCATCCTTTTCTATGATAGCATCAGCTGTTGTCCGAATGTCTTCGTGAATATCAAAATGAAAAAGCGGTCCACTTTTTCCCTTACCTTATTTGTAATTAGCTCATAGAAGCTATGTTGATGTCGAATGATGAGGTCCTCCTTCACATAGAGTAAATTCTCTACAGAAGTTGTTCGAATCTCTCTAAATTCAGGTGCGAGTTGCTGCTGAACAAAACTGAGAAATTCAACTATTGTGTCTCCTTTGCGAACTTGAATAACTCTTCTATTACCTACCCCATCCCAGTAACTATGGAGGTAAGCCACCAACAAACCGTTTCTTTGTCTTTGGACCCTTGATTAAGTCCATGCTTTCTCTTGGAATAGAACGTTTAATCTCAACCGTTCTTCCATCCAATGTATGCGTGTCTTTTATAACGGCATCTATAACTGAAGGATCAGAATAAGTCACAAACCCAAAACCACGAGGGTGCTCCATCAACATATATTCTGAGATGTATCTGTCATATATTATGTTATCGTATTTGAGTAAATATACGGTGCTGCTCGATACATGATATGTGACTTCGTAAAAATATAAAATAATTTGTTGAAGTTGGATTGTGGGCACATTTTTAAAGGGTTTTATTTGAAAGTCCGAACGCGTTGTATTGAATTTTAGTCCCACACCCAGTAAAAATTGGCGGTCTGCGTTGAAAGCTGAAGATATGCCAATGGTTTGATAGTATGCCAAATGCTTTACTTTGAAGAAGTGGCTTCAATGCATGTCATAAAAATGAAAACTTTGGATTACCTGCTTGCTTAGCCCGAGCCATATTTTTAAATTCAGGCTCCTATATTTACTGCTGTCTCGACAAAGAGGAGCCTATTTCAAGAGGAAAAGTTGGTTTCAAAGCATCTTCAAATCAAGTTCAATCAAGTTCTATCAGTTTGTGTTCAAGTTGGCCTTTGTAGGAAGATTTTATCATTGTCACAGAGTCAAATCTCCTTAATAATTGGCTGCATATACATTTGAAGCAGGGGCAAGTATTCTCTAATCTCCTGGAGGTTTTCCTGAAACTGTGAAGGAGTACTTGAAGGATCCAAGCAAGTTTGCAGTTGCTGTTGCCCCAATTGTGGCATTGTATTAAAACTCATTATAGTGTATTTCGACTGCTGCATAAAGATTTTGTTTTTTAAGGTGTAAATCAAACATTGAAGGAAAAATGGCAAGAACCAGTGAAGTATTACAGTTCCTTAAAACTCTGATATTATCTACTGTTGATGACACATTACAAATCAGCAAAAGATCTCTCTCAGAAATTCAGACATGTCTACAAAATGCACAGGAAAAGATTGATTTTTTGCAGCTTGAATCACAGCTACAACAAGAAGAGCTACATCAAAATAGACACCATTCTGAACCTGTTTTTGTTCAGAACATTGAGACAACCACCCATCAGCAGCATGTCAATAATGTTACAGTTCATTCAGATAAAGCAGCAAGGTTACATACAGATGCAGAAGTTCAGTCTGCACTTCCCAAGCCCATCATCAGACCTTGGGAACAGCTTGTCCACAACAAGCACAGAACTGGTCTTGGATATGACAAGGACTTGTCCTTTAATATTCCAGACTTTGCCAAGCCCATTCAGTTTCAAAGTGCTGGATTCATTCATGACAGTTCACCTGCTGTTTCAGATTCTGCCCCTCTTCCACAACAACAACAACAACAGATCGTGAAATGCCAACACTGTGACCGAGTTGGCCATCTGAAAGATCACTGTTTTGATCTTCATCCATGTAAGCACTGTCATAAAACCAGTCATTCTTCAAACAGATGCTTCAGAAACAAACGTCCTGCAAGAACAAAGATTCATCTTGGATGGATCGCTTCTTGGCAATGGGCATCAACAGCCAAGAAGATATTCCAAACACATGTTAGAACTTGTTCTAGAGTATTGAATAGTCTTGCAGTCGAGTTTCCTCCATCATCTCACCTTGTATCTGACAGGGGGGGAAATGATGGTCATCTACAAGCTTCAAAGTCACATCAAGTGAGCCTGAGCCACAACCTGCCACACCAGTTTCAGAGTTGTAGCCAGAGACAAAGATGCCCCTGAACATGCCTTCAGTTGGCAATCTGGGACACTTCCTCTAGCAGAAGACTCCAGCTTCTTGCCAGTTTTGGAAGAGTTCCAGGAATTGTAGAGTTGTTGGTCATCCTTAAACCATCACAAATTAAGAACACTTCCTCTAGCAGAAGACTCCAGCTTCTTGCCAGCTTTGGAAGAGTTCCAGGAATTGCATTAAGCATTCCAGAGTTGTTGGTTATCCTTAAACCATCACAGGTTGAGACTTCCCTTTTCAGGTTGAAGTTTTACCTTTTATGTGGGGTGAGACCTCCCTTTTGTGGTTGAAGGTTTCCCTCTTTAAAACAATAGGATCACTTCCTCTAGCAGAAAACTTCAGTTTCTTGCCAGTTTTGGAAGAGTTCCAGGAACTGCACTAAGCATTCCAGTGTTGGTGGTCATCCTTAAACCACCGCCCTTTATACCAACATTTTAGAGAGCACATTCAGCCTAGTGCTGCCATGCATTTTTTGCACATTTTGTATTACAGCTCTCTTCTTGGACTCATACATAACCCTTCGGATTAAGGGGGGGAATGTTGGACACCTAATCCTACGTGGGTTAGTGTGGAAGTCGAATGGACAAAAGGAGTCCAAGAGACCTTGGGATCTAAAACCCAAGAGTCACATAATGTACTATAAATGTATATCTGATGTTAATAAAAAAGGTACTCACATGATTTATCTTTCACATTGTTTGCTGTCCATGTGTGTTTAACACACCATAAAGCATAACAAATAATTTTAAGAAAGAAAATAATGATTTTAACTTAATTAAAATCAACACAGAAGAGGCTCTATATATAGAGATCCTGGTTCTCCTTCCTTTGAATTCTTTTTCAACTAAAACCAAACACACCATAAATCATAACAAATGATTTAAGAAATCAAATAATGATTTTAACTGAATTAGAATCAACAAAGAAGAGGCTCTATATCTAAAGATCTTGGTTCTTCTTCCTTTGATTTATTTTTCAACTAAAACCAAACACACCATAAACCATAAAAACTAATTTAAGAAAGCAAGAGGAGATGAAAAGCTATTTCATTCCAAGTCCACAAAGAAGAGGCTCCAACTTGGAGGCCTAGGTTTTCCTTCTTTATCCAAACTTAAACACTAAAATTAGATCAAGTCCAAAATCTAAATGATTAGAGAAATTTACAATTAAAACTACAGAATGGAAATTTATGTAAAATGAAGCTTTATTCTATTCGATCATAAGTTGGATACATGTTCCAAGAGTCCTCCCCTTGGAATGGAGGAGGCACTCCTATTTATTCATAAAATTTAGATAACGAACAAAGATTTGAGATCCACAAATCTCTTCTAAATCTACAAATGTCTCATGTGGTTACCACCATGTGCTAACACTTAGCAAGTAAGATATCTACAAATCCTCTCACAAATATGTAATATCTTTGATAAGAAATGTTATCAAAATTTCTATGATTCTTTTCCATAAAATATGCTTGAAAGAATCTCGCAAAACTTCATCACGTCTTCAAGGAGTTGAAGAAGAAATTCGAATTTGTGGCTTGGTGGCCAAATATGACTTTGTTGAAGTCTTCAAATACACCTACAAACATCATGAAACTCATCCCACTTCCATATATAAGTGAAAACATGTTATTTTTCAAAACTCAATCATAAATTCACTCAAAAACACTGAAACATGTGCATTGGAAAATAATAAGTCTAATCTCGATGAATCATGAAAATAGTTTAATGTGAGGGTATGGGAAAGAGAAATATCGTTTAAAAGTGAAGTGAAAGGTTGGTAAAAAGGTGGTATTTGGGTGACTCAACATTCCCCCCAACTGAAGGTGTTGCATTTCCTCATGCAACCTTGCATTGGATTTCTTGAACTGTGTGATGGAGTCTTCTTTTCTTATATGTAGCAACATTTTTTGTTATGGTTGGTTCTTGTGTGACAACCATAAATATTGCAAGTGTTGGTTCTTGTGTGACAACAGTTTCCATTTTACTCTTCTTCTTACTACAACAAAGAATGATCTTGAAAATTCAACCATATGAATACATTCCAAATGATGATTCGGTAATGTGTGCATCAACCATTCAATATTTTTAGCCTCATTTGCTTGAAATTGTTGTGCAAAACATGCTCTTTAAATAGCCTATGTATAGAAAACCACAAAATTATGGACAACTTGTTGAAAATTTATGTTTTGATGGCTGCAAAAATTATTTGGAACATCCTCTACATGGTAGTTTTTCTTAGTAATGTATGCTTCATATGAAAACCATTGATGCATTATGGATGTCAATCAAGGTGTTTATAAGAACAACAACTTTCAATTGGGAAAAACATGTTGGTGAACATTATATGAGGTTATGAAATATGGGATTGACAAATAGTGTAATGAATATAAGGAATGATGAATATTCCCCCCCAACTGAAGGTCTTTTCCATCCTTGGAAAATGTAGAAAATAAGGAAGACCTAGAATGACATGAAATAGGGAAGGATACAAAAGGAAAAATAGGGAAATTTTCCAAATACATGTATTTTAGCATTCAAGGAATTATTGATTTAATACCAGAAAACAACATACCTTCACCTACTTGAGAAGGTTATGAGCTATGCATATGAGAGATCTTTTTATGATTGGAATCGTTTTGGCTACTATTGTTGGATCATCGATCTTGAAGTGAAACAATCTGATATGCTTGGTTGTATGAACATAGAATGATATCTGAAATTGGTACATTTGTACTATCTTATTGTTGGAACTAAGTTGTTGGTGCTGAACTCTGGAGCTAAATTTTGATTTATTGTAACACTACTACAAGATGTTGTAAGTGTCATGGAACCATATAGTCTTCATTCATATATGCATCATGGCATAATTATTTTCTATGTGAATAAATTTTGTTGATGTTGAACATAGAAAGAAATTGTTGGATTACCGACCATTAATGAATGTTGTTGACCAACACGAGACTACTCACCATTAATGTCAGCGAGAGTCGAGATTCCCAAGTACATCTTACTAGTTACGAATAAATGAGTTGAAGTCGAGTCACCTAGAAGATACGATAAACATGGGAGATTGATGTATTCCCAATGTTCATTGGCAAGATAACTTGTCATTAAGGCATGCAAGCTTCAAGGTACTAAAAATAACTCTAGTTTGAAACCCAAATAATGTGTTGAAGTCGATGGGTCAAGACTTGATAGAAGGAGGACCTTAATGAATCCCCCATCATCTAACGCATGAGTATAAAGTAATGATTTAGATAACCATAGATGAAAATTTTGCATTTATGAAGCATCTTTTATTTTACAAAAGGAAAAGGACAATTAGGTAACTCAGCATTGTAAGTGAGCTGAATGAATTTATTCATGGGTTAGGAATGAAATTTAATTGATGGAGGAAACTGTGAAACTTGCAAAGGAAAAATGATTTGAAGTTATGCTCTACGAAGATGGAAATTGATGAATGGACTATAAGCTTATGAAGAGGAAAATGAATGAGTAGCATTAGTATTATGGAAGTGATTTGGAATGGTGTTGACTTCTTCGTGTTCCTTTTTGAAAAATTTATTGGTCTTTAAAAATCACTTGTGCATAAATTGGTATTCTTTGATCTTCCTAGAACCTGCAAAAACTTAGCACTAATCTGCAATAAAACGTAAGATTCTTGAAGGAGAGAGGTGATCAGTCCCTCTTCATACGATATATATGCAACAAATTCATAATTAGTGCTAATAAAACAAATTCAAGGAAGATAAATAAAAATAAAATGCACTTTTTACCTACCAGGGAGTGGTGCACCTTGGACTACCCGTCAGTGTTTCATTGATAATTTCTTTGTTTGATATCGAATTTCAGTGATTCAAAAACTAGGTTAAAGAAAATTCATATCAGAAACATGTTTTTAATGATTTAATGCTTTTTCCAAGTCCAATTACTGTAAAATCCATAAAAATTGACCATTTTTTATTGTCTCAAATGTTATTGAAACATATCTCATTGCATAGAGCTTGCCAAGATCTTTTCAACGATGTTTGAATCGCCTCAAACAGACATCATATGAGAAAGTTATTGATGTTTGAAGTTTTAGCAAAACGGTGAAAATGGAGGCATGGGTGCCACATGGCAGCGCCAAGGAGTGCCATGTGGTAGCTCTGGAAGGTGCCACGTGGTAGCACAAACGCTAATGTGGATGCTGGCTTGGTGGGTTGATGTAATAGAGTGACTTCGCAGACAACTAGGCGATGATTGTGTAAAGACCAATGTTGTGTTGCCACATGGGTCAATCCTTGGTCGCCATGTAGTAGCAAAGTGTCGCATAGATAAGGTGTCAGAAATTTGAATAGTTAATTAAACACCAAGGACCATTGTTGTGCTACCACATATGCCAATATGTAGTCACTATGTTTCAGCAAATTGTCACATAGATAAAATGTAAAAAAATTGAATAATTAGTTAGACACCTCTAACAAGATTTAAACTCATGAACTCATCCAAACAAATCCATCCATTTACCACTACACCCCACACACAATCTATGAATATATGTGGAAAAAAAACTTTATTTAAAATTTAAATTATTATTGATTCGACAAAATGACAAGTGCCAACAAACCAAATTCCGAAATTTCTGTCTGAAAATTTAACTTTGCAACGTCTCCATCACACACGTCAAGTTAATTTTGTTGCCACCGGGATTTTCATTTCAATTAGAACTTCTTTTTTTGCATGAAAAAACGAATCTGTGCAACTAATTTGACCGCCATTCTAAAAATCAATGGTATCACCGCACCAATGTTGAAAGCTCAACGACATATGCATAAGAAGTATTTTTTATTCGCGTGTTTTGTTTTGGTTTTTACAGGTTGATTCCAAGCCGAAGGCCAAACAACTGGATTGGAAAGCTGGTTAATGCATAAAACTTGGTGCTGAATAATACTATTCTCTACCCTTTTTATATACATCATATTATATGCATCGTGGGTTTTTCGTATGTTTTATGCATGTGGTTTTTAACTCACAACGTGGGTCATGGTTTTATTTATTTGCTAAGCAAATGTTTTTTCGTATTTTATAATGTGCTTGGGTTTTATGTTTTTCTTTAACATGGGTTTGTTTTATTTTTAATTTATTTTTTAATGTTTTGTGTTTATGTGTTTTGTTTTTATGTGATTTTTTTATTATTTTGTTTTATTGTGTGATTTTTTTATTGTTTTGTTATTTTATTTGTTTTTGTTTAGTTTTAAATATTTTTTTTTATTGTTTTTGGTTGTATTTGTGTCTGTATCTTTTAATTTTTATGGTTTACTTTTTAATGTTATATTTATTTCTTGTTTTTAAATAAAATATTTAGTTGAGAAAATTGTAATTAGGTTTTTACTTATTTTTAATGAAGAAATAAATTGTTTGAGATAAAACTAATTGATGTTTGGAAATCAAATTTTAACTAATTTTTTTATAATCAATAACAAATTTAGATCTCTTAACCATTTTTTCAGATGTATGATTTTTATTACAAAAATTCAACGCTAACTTAACTAATTTTCCTTTTTGATCTTCAAGTGGCAACAAGGTGCAAAAAGAGAGCATACTTATGAGTTCTTTATGTAATTGAAATCTGAACTTTGAAAAGCAATATAAGAAGAATTTGATTTCAAACCTCAAATTTTAGCTCTCTAAACTCCACTTGTTTCCCTTCTTCAGAAATATCCCTTTGATTGTAGATCTTCCTGCCAATGGTTAGCGAATGAGGTGGCTCTTATAGCACCACCAAAATTTCCAAGAAATAAATGAAATCAAATTTGAAAATAAAAAACTTAAAAAACTCTCCATGCTTGGTTTTATTTTCCTATTCTATCTTACTCTATTTTGAGAAATAATTTTTTTTCAAGTGTAGGAGTATTTCCAATAAAGCCATTTACAGATCAAAATATCTAGTACGTTCACATCCAAATGTGAAAAATATCCATGAATGTTGAAAAGGATATGAGAGATCAATTGCACATATGGATTAAATGTTAAGATTTGTTGAAGAATGGAATAATGTTGTGGCCTAGTCACCTTTTGAAACCAATATTCAATGTAGTCCCCATTCTCTTGGCTCTCCTCCAAATGCTTGAATATCATTCTAGATCTCTTGTCCATAAATCGATTAGTTCGAAACTCTTATAGTGAAAATATTGATTCAAATTTATGCATCTTATTTATCATGCTTTATATATGCAACTAAAAAATGGATTCAAAGCTAACTCCTATGTACACTTCCCCATGTTACTAACATACTATCACCAAGTCATCCTTTAAACATGAGTTGTCTTTTCCATGTATCAAACCAAAGAAAAATAGTGGTACTGAATTAAATTCCTAATGCCTAATCCCTTAGCACCATCCCTGATAACGACGCCAAAAATGTTGGGCAATTCAATTTCTTAAATTGTTTTCATTAAATTATCAACCAGGGATACGCGTAAGCTTGTGATCATGCTAGAAAAATATATGTAGGAGTAGGAAATTGTCTCTAATATAAGAAAACATGGCCGTAATGAAATAAAATGCTTCATTGATCCATTTGGAGTGAGCTTAATTCTCCTAAGATCAAAGGGACAAACTATTCCGTAAATCCATGAAAACTTGATCTACATGCATAAATAAATAAATAATGATTTTAACTGAATTAGAATCAACACAGAACAGGCTCTATATCTAGAGATCATGGTTTTCCTTCCTTTGATTTCTTTTTCGACTAAAACCAAACATACCATAAAGCATAACAACTGATTTAAGAAAAAAATTAATGATTTTAACTGAATCAAAATCAACAAAGAAGAGGCTCTATATCTAGATATCCTGGTTGTCCTTCCATTGATTTCTTTTTCAACTAAAAATGAAACACACCATAAAGCATAACAACTTATTTAAGAAAAAAATAATGATTTTAACTCAATTAGAATCAACACAGAAGAGGCTCTATCTCTAGATACCCTGTTGTCCTTCCCTTGATTTCTCTTTCAATTAAAACCAAACACACCATAAAGCATAACAATTGATTTAAGAAAACACACCATAAATCATAACAATTGATTTAAGAAAGAAATTGATTTAAGAAAGCAAGGGGATATGAAAAGAGAATTTAGTCCAAGTCCACAAAGAAGAGGCTCCAACTAGGAGGCCTGAGTTATCCCTCTTTATCCAAACTTATCATTGAAATGAGATCAAGTCCAAAACCTAAATGACTAGAGAAATTTACATCTAAAACTATAGAATGGAACTTTATCTAAAATGAAGCTTTATTATATTCCATCATAAGTTGGATACATGCTCCAAGAGTCCTCCCCTTGGAATGGATGAGGCACTCCTATTTATACATAAAATTGAGATAACTAACAAGGATTTTAGATCCACAAATCTCTCCTAAATACACAAATGTCTCATGTGGTTACAACCATGTGCTAACACTTAGCAAGTAACATCTCTACAAATCCTCTCACAAATATCTAATATCTTTGATAAGAAATCTTATCAAAAGTTCCATGATTCTTCTCCATAAAGTATGCTTGAAAGAATCTCCCAAATCTTCATCAAATCTTCAAGGGGTTGAAGAATAAATTCGAATTTGAGGCTTGGTGGTCAAATATGACTTTGTTGGAGTCTTCAAATACACCTACAAACATCATGAAACTCATCCCACTTCCATATATAAGTGAAAACATGTTATTTTTCAAAATTTAATCATAAATTCACTCAAAAACACTAAAACATATGCATTGGAAAATAATAAGTCTAATCCTGATGTAATCATGAAAATAGTTTAATGTAAGGGTATGGGAAAGAGAAATATGGTTTAAAAGTGAAGTGAAATTGAAGTGAAAGATTGATAAAAATATGGTATTTGGGTGACCCAACAAGTTGGATAATTATTCCCACATTACTTGGGAATACAATACGATTTTACATACATAAATGATCTAGGTGGATGTTGGTGGATACCCACCTATTTCGCTAGCTCACAATAAAATTTTCTATCTTGGTAGTTTTCTAATTTTGGCAGTTTTTAGATCTTGAACATTTGGATCCATTTAAAGGCCCTAAAGGATGTTTTTTATGGAAATGAGTTGATGAGAATGAACTTTGTTGATAGTAAAATGTTGTTCAATTCAGATAGACCTTTCCGATGGGCTATCATATGCACCAAATGGCAACCATATGCTAAAAGTGCTAAAAGTATGGCCTCTGTAAGTTGACGTCCAACTTACCCCATTAGGGCCCATAATATTTTGGTTCTTCATCTCCTAGGGTTAGGGTTTTTTATGTTTAGGAATTCTCATTGTTTCTTCATGGTAAAAGGGCCTATGAGACTTATTGTAACATAGTTCAAGAAGGCACATTGTTGTCACATCTCTTCTTAGAGATAAGCTATCACCATTTGAGCTAGTTTGTTTCAATTATGCATGTATACAATTTTAGCATTTTTTTTATTTATTAATTGACTTATATTTTCACTATATCTTTGTGTTTTGGTTATAAATTTTTATTTCATTTTGTTCCTTTCATAAATTCATATTAGTGGTATCAAAACAGTCTTGTCTTTCTCTTCTTTTCTGTGAATGTCCCCAACGAGGTCGAGGTATAGGGAGTTGGGACTTGAAATGGTTGAGCCCTTGCAAGACCATCCTTGATGACCCCTATGGTCTGCTATGGAAGAAGAAAAAAATATGAGTGACGAGGAGATTCTATCAAAATATTTCTTGAAGAAGCCCTCGATCAACAAAGGAACAAAACGATGGATAACATTTCCTAGATTCTTTGGCAGATACCAATAGGTGAGGAATTTTCATCCAACGACCACTTTGGAGGCATTGCCCCTTTTAAGGTACAAGTTGATTTTGATATTCCTATATTTAAAGGTCAAAGAGATGTAGATGCTCTAAACAAATGGTTAATTTTGTTAGAAGGATATTTTTTTATCCATAATTTTTTCGATAGAGAAAATATTACTTTTGCACTCTGTATGGCCACCGCCCATGTTAGGGACTAGTGGGAAACTTATTATGAGTAAAGAGCCATGAGGGAATCCCACGCTTTTCAGTAGTTCCCACCTAGGACTTTTTTAGGGATGTTGTTAAGGAACAATATTACCTTATTGGAAGCTATGAATACCAATACATGAGATGCACCGCTCTACGACAAGAAAGGGACCAATGTGATATCTCTTATCTTGATGATTTCGTTGTAATTAAAATGCACATAAGCTTAATTTTTATTTAGTATGCTACATTAAAACACAGATACACATTCCATTATCAATAAATTTGTTAATAATAATTATGTGTAAAGTTGTTGTTTGTAAACTTGTTATTATGTTTTTATTTTATAAATAAAGACAAAAATGGCAAATAATGATTGATTATAGATGGATGAAAGAGGAAAAAAGGCTCAATTTAATTATAAGGAATTATTATCCATTAACAATTCCTAAGAATCTAATTTGGGTGATTAGATTTATTTATGAAATTAGGATATTGGCCAATTAAATTTTTCCTAGAAGACAAGGACTTGTCTTTAGAAGTCAAAAACCATAGCTCATTAACAAGAAATTAACTATCTACCACCTATTTATGAGGTGGAGGCAGTGAATAACCACCCAAAGAGTGGTAGTTATATAATATCTCTGTAATTTTACTTCCTTTTGTCTCACAGTTCCTGAGAGATCAGAATTGTAGAGACTAAAGAAAAGGAGTAAGAAAAATACAGAAGAAGGATTGCAGGCCTTATTTTTCCTGGGGGGACTAGTGGAGGTCATGTCAAGGTTGGGAGGAGCCAGATACTTGACCCTTAATTCCACAGGAAAAATTGTTCAAGTCAATGCTTCTAACTCTTGTATCTTTTAATTAGCATTAAAAATGAAATTGTTTATTCTTTTGTCTACTTTATTTCGTTCTTAACTAGAATGCATAATAGAAAGTAGAATTAATTTGCTAGTATTTCATATTGAGTATATATGTGCTTTACTTTTGAATAGAAAGGATGTTTAACTTTTTACTAAAGATCAACGCTGAAGATTTGTATGTTATACCTTCAAATGAAAATATCACTAAGAGAAGAGAAATCATATGAAAAAAGGAATCCAATTCCATTTAAACATTAGAATGAATTTTGATAGTGGAGTATACTAAAGTTATAAATCGTATGTTAGTCAAGTAGGTAGCAGAGAATAAAATGTAGTGAATATTGTATTACAATAAGGATTCTCTATTACAATGAGGATAACTGTAGAGAACTAGATAATAAATTTATCAAACAAAATGCACTAAACATATAGGTATTACATAAGTTAAAGACAATGGTGAACTTTTTATGAAAATCCAAATCATTCCATTCATAGAAATCTCTTTCTATTTGTAAGAAACTACCTGTAACTATAATCATGATAATGATAATAAAACTATTATAATTTTAAAATAGTAATTATTCTAAATAACAGAAGGAAGAGTCGGTCTATAAATAATGAATGCATACACCATAGTAAATAGTAACCAATAACCCTTGGTACTAGGTTTTATGGATAAATTCATGAATCAAAATGAGCACTTAGTGGACAGAGCTTTCTATATATATATATATATATATATATATGATATTTCTTGTCATGGGACTCATTGATAAGAAATAATAAAATTCCTTTGTTATATTATACCTATATTGAAAAATCTATCCAAAGGAAACCATGAGGTAAAGGAACATATATAATGAGCTAAATCAACAAATGTTATTTACTTTGAGAATGAAATATCCTACTCAAATAATATATAGTTTGAGAATACAAATAAACCCTATTATATAAAGAATATTCACTTAGTCTCGTTATCAAATCATTTATACATGTGTTAAAATAAAAATCACAAACAAAAAATAAATCAATAGGAAGTTCATTGTTATACTCTTTGTCTCTATGAATCAAACAAACTATTTTCCCAAGAAGGAACTAGAGGGATTGAAAAGTTTTTCCAATTGGAAGGTAGCACAAATTTGATTATTAAAAACTAAAAACTTAGGAAATTTTCAAATCAGCCAACAATGCCTTGAGAGAGAACATGCTAGCATATGGCACATTAGTGAATACCTAACATAGAAAAAATGATGCTTTTTCACTGTTGGGTAAAACTCGAAAATTGAAAAAAATTACCAACTACAAGATATTTCGAGAATGGAAATAGATAAAATACCTTGAATGACCATCATGATAACTCCTAGAACCCTCCTCTATATATGAAATAAAAGAGGAGCAGTCAGATAGAGGGAAATAAATAAACCATATAAATATAATTTGAATATTAAAAAAATAATAACTAGAAAATGTGAACAAAAGCCAATGGAGGCTGAGGTATCTAATTAGGGTACATAGCTAGTGAGAAAAAGAGTATCTACAATTATTTGAAGAGAATATAAGAGAAACTTTATATATATAAACTCATTATTAGAATCCCACAATGCATCGATGAAGTGTGACATAGAAATAATAAGAAAATTGCACACTTCCTAAAGAAGGAAACCGCAGGGTCTAAGATGGAGTGAAACCCTTGCCGCCAACCCTAGTAGGGTAATATAAAAGGGGATTTTCAAATAGAAAATACTCACAAATAAATCAAAGTATTCCATCTACAAAGGAATGATAAACAATCACCTAGTAATAACGTATCGGGGAAGTCGCTTCCCATTCCTTTCAAAGAACTGTATTGGACACAATATAAAACCTACCTTAAAATTTAAGGAAAATCCATTGTAAACATACAAAAACACATAGCAAAAAAAAAATGTTACACAAATGTGTACAACTTCAATTGTAACTTCAATGAGTGGAGAATACAAGTACTAGTAGAAATGATTTAAGAGCCCTTACCTCTAGCGAGATGATTGGCACATTGTAGGCGAAACCCTCATGTGCTCGACAAAGAACAAATTTAGTGGTCTTTGTATGGCATACGGAGGTACTATACCATAGGTGAGAAAATAAAATCCACTTGTTGGTATTGTGCCAATGAAAATGGTAGAGAGTTATTAAAAACAAGGTTGAAGACTCTAGTCATAGAGCGACGTAACCAAAGAGAGTAAATGAGAAATGAATGGATGAAATAAGAAACCAAGCAAGGTCAATAACTCAACAACAAAACCCAAATTATTTTAAAATCATTAATCTAGAAATAAACAATGTGAACCATTTGATTAAGTCAAACACACTATAGAAATTATTATGTAGATTTTAAATTGCTCACGAAATTTACTAAAACACAAGACTCAACTCTATTGCCTTGTGGAATTTAATTCACAATTGAGAGAAATTTATAAACATGTAAGAAGAATTATCACACATACACAAGGTTTTATCTAGGGGAAAGAAATTTCTCAAAACCCCTTCCTATATGTATTACATTAATAAAAGAATATACATGAAATACTATGCTTCTCAGGCCTAAGAACAACATGAAAGTGTATAAAATATCCTTTTTTTGACTAACTGACTCTTTTCAACACTTATCTAGTTTTCAAGCCCTCCAAGCTCTTATTTTCTTGCTTTAATCCTTGAGTAATTAGGCCCCCATTAATTAGGAAATTCCCTCAATTGGATTGCGCAAATCCTTTAGGCTCATCCTCTGACTACATGCACCACTTGTACACTTCGAAATAGTCTAAAACTGATAATACACTTCCTTGGAATATCCATCTCAACTGGGTAACTCAAATTCTCTACATGCATAAATTATTTTAGGTTGATTAATTAGTTAATTGGTTTATCACTGAGTTTGATTGAAGTCACATTGCACAACTTGACCTTCCACTAGTTCCTCCAACAATTAGAACTATTTTAACTGACCATAACTCAATTTAACTAAAAAAGATTTCTACAAATTAGAAATCAATCGTACTGAATTGAACGCAATATTCCCCAACTCAAATTAACTAAGTCAACTAAGTGAAAAGTTCCATGTCACCTCAGTTAACTACCTCCAAGATTTATGTTGATGTGGAAATTCGAATTTTCTCTAGTTTGACCAAGGAAATGCAAAAATGAGATTTTCTTGCTGCATTTTCAACACTTACTCTCAACAAGAAATGGATTATCTGTCATCCCGATATTGCCTCTACGGAACTAGAATTTTCCTCTTGAGAAATCTTTTGTCAAAATGTCTGCATCTTGTTCCTCTATTGGAATGTATTCCAACAACATAATCCGCTATGAACACAATCCTGTAGTTGGTGATACCATATATATATATATATATATATATATATATATATATATATATATATATATATATATATATATATATATATATATATATATATATATATATATATATATATATATATATATATATATATGTATGTATATGTTTGGATTGATCATGAAATGCAATATTTTTATAGAGCTAGATGCAACTCTATTTATTAGAGTAGATCATATTTGGATCCATCATCCAACCAAATAATCCCACAAGAATCTTTCTCTTCTAGATTGCCTCACATGTTTCTTGAATGGAAACCATGTATTCTTCTTCTGCCTAGTTGAGCATCACAGACATTTTCTTTCTGTTGTACCAAGAGACGGTTGTGGACCTAGCTCTAAAAATTCCTCCTAGTGTACTCTTCCTGTCTGATGGGCTCCCTACCCAATCTGAATTTGTGAAGCCACATACCTTCACTCACTCTGTCTGTTTATACCATATTCCAAACTAGGTAGTGCCTTTGAGGTACTGAAAAACATGCTTAGCTGCCTTCCAATATAATTTGGCTGGCCTAACCATAACTTGACTCAGCGGATTGAATGCATATCACATAGCTAGCCACATGTTCATAAGATACATTAGTGAATCCACAAGCTATCGATAAATGGTAGCTTCCACTTCTCACCTGAAGTGGCATCCTATTTCCTCTAACTGGTTGTTATAGGAGCCTCCATGGGTTGCTACTCTCCATGTGGAACTTCTTCAATATCTCATTTGCATACTTTCCTTGAGATACAAACAGTTCCCCATCTCCTTGCCATACTTCCAAACCAAGGAACTAGTGCATGAGTCCCATGTTCTTCATTTCAAATTCTCTTGTAAGTTCCATGTTGCAAATCTAATCAACTTCTCATCAATGATTAAAATAAAATCATCAACATATAATACAATAATCAATAATTTACCTTCTACCACAATATGATAATGGTTTTCATCTGCTTCACTTTTGGTGAAGCCCAACCCGATGAGATAGTCGTCGATCCTGGTGTACTAAGCACGGGGTGATTTCTTGAATCCATACAATTCTCACTTGAGTCTACACACATGTGACTCTCAATCAATGGTCTCAAAACATTTTTTTGCTTAATGTACACCTCCTCCTCAATAACTCCATTGAGGAATGTTTTCTTTACATCCATCTGGTGGATCTTCCACCCCATTTGCACAACCAATTCTTTAATTGATCAAATAGATGAGTACCTTATTACTCGAGCAAATTTTTCCTCATAGTCAATTCCCTCAACTTGAGATAATCCCTTGGCCACAAATCTAGCCTTGTACTTCTCTATGCTTCCATATGCTTCATGCTTTACCTTGAAGATCCATATTGAACCCACCACTGATTTATCTTCTAGTCTTAGGACCACTTCCCAAACACTGCTTTTTACAATGGAGTCATATTCCTCTACCATTGCATCAACCCATACAAGTTTCTCTACTACTTTTGTCATAGTCTTGGGTTGAAATTTCATGTAATAAAGTTAATAAAGGAAAAATATTACCAAGGTCATGGGCAAGCTTAATGTTGGGAAAAATATCCTAGTGGGCATCACTTGTTGTGTATTATGGCTAAGGGGAATTTGACAAAGGCAAAGGCAAAGGCTTTGAAAAGAAAAAATACATTTTTGGCATTTTATTTACAAAGGTAAAGGAAAATAGGAGAAAAGGAAGGTGAAAGGTCACAAGTTGCATGTGAGGAGGAAAATGAAGGAACATAATGGAAAATGAAGAAATTAGAGGAATCAATAATAAAAATACATCAAAGCATTAGTTGGTATCATTTTTTCAATTCAGTTTTGGTATTAATCTTAAGGAAGAGAAGAGCACCAAGAGGAGAAGGAAAAACAAGTAAGCAAAGGAAGTACAAGGAAATCAAAGGAAGAACAAGGAATGCAAAGGAAAGAAAGGATCAAGAAAGGAAAGGTTGGATCAAGCAGATTCAACAGGAATACTTGCAGGTAACATATTGCATGTATGATTTCCTAGCTGGTTTTGACATGCATGGCATATGCATGTATGTATTTGATTCCTTTTTATCATTGGCATGGGATTCGCTGAGTTTTGACAATGGTTTTAGCCTTTCCTTTCCATTTCTAGATAGCCATGGTTTGATGGGATTCTTTCTCGGTTGAGCTTTCGATTGTCAAAAGGTTTTGGATCCGGGTGAGGTGGTCTCGAGACAATCCCAAGGGTTGGGGGTGGAGATTTTTTTCTCTCGGAAGCCCTCAATAGGTGGGTGGATATAGGAAAATTCCTCAAGGGATGGTGAACGAATTATGAGGCATCCAAGCTAGGTTTGGTTTTGTGATCTCGGGACCGGTTTAGGTGAGATCATGGTATGGTGAGGGTGGAGTTGGCTTAACCTTTGGATTCCCTTTTTTTTTATGGAATGGTTTTTCCCATGAGATCCCACATTAATGCTTTGAATATGGCACGAGGGTGCTTGGCTTAAAGAAGGATTTGGTTCAGAAAAATATATGGTCAGGTGGTACGTGGAAGTCCCTGAATTGGTTGGCTTTTGCATTGATTAATAAGAGCTAAGCTATCTTATCTTTGATGAGTAATTATATTTGTTATTATGTAGCTTTAATGGTTGTTCTATCATTTTTACCTATCTAATTATATGTTGGTTATAAGCATGGTTATATGACAAATTTATGTATGGCTCTTATCAAATTTTCATTAATGAATGTTTGGTTAATGAATGCTTGACCTAACTGGTGTTATGACAACTATTGTGAGAAGGCATTTGCCCTTCTTGTTCAACCTCAGATAAATTCTAGATCCCTATGTTCAAATATGCATTCGTGATTTGTAGGTTTCATGTTTACCATATGTTTGATGGAATTCCAGTCCTGGTTGGGAAGGGTTAGGTCAAGTCCTGGTTCAAGTTTTGGTTTCAAATCTTTGTTTCTATGTCATTCATCAATTCTCGAAGTTTCACTGATTTCTAGGTAGAGGCTTGAGTCCTAGTGCTGAAAAAGTGGCTCGTAATTCGGGGTTGCTGGCACAAAACTAAATGGAAAATTCCACAGTCATTGGGACGCAGGCGTATGGGTGTGACTGAAGGGTTATAGTTTCTTGGAGGCTTTAGCAAGGGAGCGTCTTAGGCTCTAGGTTAGTTAAAAAGAGATTTATCTCAGGGGTTGGACACCTGGAAGTGTTGGGCAGCTTCTAGAGGCCTTGTAGCACATGCGGGAAGTCAATAAAGTTTTAGGTTGTCAACTCCATTTCCTTAAGGTCATATGGGAGGTTGGGTCTTATCATAGTGACCCTTAGCTCATATTTACCCCAGGTAAACTGATGAAAGTGGGTAAATGTGGGAGGAGGTGGTTATAGGGTGGTATCAGAGCAAGTTGCGCTCTCTTTGATGATGTTTATATTTGTTAGATGGTTATCATCATAATGTTTATTTTTATAAAATAATATTTATTATAGATTATGTATTGATTAACTTATCTCAAAATTTTATATATGAAATTGCATGCAAAATGAATTTTTTATATGAAATTACATGATCAAATTAAATTTAAATTAATAGAAAATAATAAGTAATACTAATAGGCATAAATTATGTTGCTATAATTTATATTTTATAATTGTTTTTTGATGTTTAAAAAAATAAATATAAACATAATATAATTCGTATATAATACTTTATGGTCTATTATAAAATGTTATCAACCTCCTAATATAATAAATATATAATAGAATATGATACCAATGCAAAAAAAAAAATTACTAGTACCTAAAACTAAAATTAAAATTGTTACTATAAAAAACATATTGTTATAATTCTATCTAAATCAATTTTATGGATATTTTGAAATTGTGTCAACTATATACTAGAATAATAATTCGACACACATAATGTAGTATTTACTATATCATATTATAATGAGTTAGAATAGTAACTCAACACAAAGAGTCTTAGAGTTGCATCTAGTAGGAACTTTGCACTTGTGGGATTGAGAGATTGGCCAAGTATTGAGATTAGAGACACACAGAAGTTGCAATTGGTACGCACTTTGCACTTGTGAGATCGATCGATGATGACCAAGATTTTTAGGGTGAGTTCAAACACAAAATCTCTCTCGCGTATTTCTTCACCTTTCATTTTTGTATCATGAATCTCTACTGTATCCCATGGCCTCTGCATCTACATCTCCTTCTGCTTCATATGAAATCAGCAACAACTATTCTCCATTTGACATTTTCATTAGCCATCGGGTTCTCGATGTTAAGAAAGGCGTCAGAAGCCATCTCTACCACAAAATATCTCTCGGGTGGTTTAGTGGCTATATGGGACCCTTGGTGGGTTAGGATTAAAGCTTATAGATGTTTTTCGGGCATTTACCTTGAGGGATATATCCGCAAAATGGGTGGTCACACCCATATTTTGAACACTTATGCTCCATACAGGGATAGGGCCATTTTTTGGGACCGATTGTTTTCATCAGGTATTATGGAGTTGGCCTCCCTCATTATTGTGGGGGATTTAAACTATACCATTGGTTTGGATGAAGTATGGGGATGGTCCCAAAATATTTCTCCCTTGGTTGGGATGACTCATGATGCTATTCTAGCACAAAACTTTGTGGATATTTTCCCGGATGAAATGGATCGCACCTGGTTCAATGGTTGCGCTAGTTAGGTGTATGTTGCTAAGAGATTGGATTAGTTTTTAATGCACGAGAAGTTGGTTGCTCGTCTGGGAGATGTGCATGTGGAGACTATCAGTAACTTTCTATCAGACCACAAACCTATTACACTTGAATGGAGGGGGTCGAATGTTTTAATGGGCATGCCATTGAAATTTAACAGAACCTGGTTAGATGATCTAGAGTTTAATACTATAGTGAGGGATACATGGCATTGTGAAAGTGATAAAGGACCTTCCCCTATGATTCACATTCTGGACAAACTGGAGACCCTCCGCGGGGAGGTCAAAATCTGGCAGAAGAAGAAAAACAAGGCTATGCAAAAGGAGATAAAGGATATACAAAGTGAATTAGACCTTCTTCTCCCTTTGATGGACGCAAACAATCTTCCCGAAGCTACTCATTCACACATACTCGCCTTGTAATTAAAAAGGAAAAATCTCCTAGCTATTGAGGAAGCCACTTGGCGTTTGAAGAGTCGGGTTATTTGGATTAAAGAAGGGGACAAAAATACCAAATTCTTCCATTGTTTCGTAAACCATAGGTGCAATGAAAATACTATATGGGGGATAAATGATGCAGATGGGAAATATATCTAGTCTTAGGAGGAGATCTCCAAAGTCGCAACCTCACATTTCCAATTGGCATATGGCCATAACGAAAACATTGTTGTCGAAGATCTCATATGGGGGATTGAACATTTCCTGACTATGTATGACCAAGAATCAAATGATGAACTGTACAAAAGTGTCTCTGAGGAAGAATTACTTGAGGTCCTTAAATCATTTAATGGTGATAAAATCTAGGGCCCAGACGGGTGGACAGTGGAACTGTTCACACATTTTTTTGATTTGTTCAAAAATGATCTACTGGACATGGTGGAGGAGTCGAGAATCACTGGGGATGTTCACCATCTTATTAAATCCACTTATATTTCTCTTATCCCGAAGTGTTGTCCTACAAATAATTTCACAGACTATAGGACGATTTCAATGTGTAACCTTATTTACAAAGTCATCTCTAAAACCATTGTTGGGCATATGAGAGGTACTCTATCACGCCATATATCTCCAGAGTAGCATGGGTTTCTACAAGACAAAAAAATACATGACGTTGTTGCAAATGCACAAGAATGTATGCATTTGATTCATACAAAACATCTCAATGCTGCCATTATGCAAGTGGATCTGCAGAAGGCATTTGATTGCCTGGATTGGGGATACCTCAGACTGGTCCTTTTCAAAATTGGCATTCAACCTAGATGTGTTGAATGGATTATGGCGTGTGTGGTTAATGTTGATTATTATGTGATTATAAATAGATACCCTACAAATTTCTTCCGGGTTGGACGAGGACTTAGATAGGGTTTCTCTTTGTCTCTGCTTTTATTTATCTTGGCTATGGATGATTTGAGCTTGCACATTTCAAAAGCGGTGGAACGAGACCAATTCCAGGCTCTGAAGATGGGTAACAACATCCAAATATTACATGGTTCTTTGTTGATGATGTGCTCATCATGGGTATGTTAAATTGATTTGCATGGTTGTGCCTTTTTCATATTTTCAAGAAATTTGTTAATTCTATTGGTTTGCATATAAATGTACATAAATCTATTATTTTTCATGGAGTTTGTGATTTGGACATCATTGCATATATACGAAGAACTTGGGGTAACATATCAAACCCTGTAAATATAGGAACGCTGACTGGAAATGGCTTGTTGATAGATTTTTTAAGGAGATATTGGGGTGGGCATTTAGATGTCTATCCGTGGGGGGTCGAGTCATCCTCACCCAAGCTATCCTTAACCAATTGGGGGTTTACTAGGCACATCTTTATCATATCCCTGCCACCATCATTCACTGTCTTAATCACATTATGGCTAACTTTATATGGGGGGGGAGTCAAGAGCATAAGAAATATCATTTGTCTAAGATGTCCAATATCACATTGCCAAAAGTCATGGGTGGTTGGGGGATTTTAGACCTTCGTCGATTTGGATGGGCGTTATTGATCAAATCTCTATGGAGGGGTATTTTTGGGTCTGGAACATGGAGTCGTGTCATCAGACATAAATATCTAAAGGACCATGATTTCTTATTTTGGTTCCGAAAGGGTTCTATTGGAGCTAAACATAGATCATCTATATGGCTCACCTTTTACAAAGTTGCTAATATCTTTCTTCAACATCTGGCATGGAACATGGGATCGGGTCACAGAATTATAATTGGAATAGATCATATTCTGGGTGCTGGTAATGATGTTAAGATCTCTTAGAGGCTGATACAATATTCAAATGGAAGAGGCATATAGTTCTGGATTCAAGCCATTACACAATGGAGGGGTCCATGCCTAGTTTGGAAAAATGCACAAGAGTTGGGTCTATTTGTTCATTAGGACCTGGAATGGAACCGGATTGTCGCTGGTATGAAACAACTTGGGATATGCCATGTGGGCATACATGACAAGCTAATTTGGACAGGAAAGATGAAGGTTGGAAACATTCTCTTTGTTGATACATATCTTACTCTATGTTTCGAAGAAGCTCAACAGAGGGAGAAACATGTTCTATTTGCTATCTAGAAAACCAAAATCCCAAACAAAATCATCCTTTTTACATGGTTTGTTTTTCATAATAAAAATCTCACTTGGGAGAACTTACATAAGAGGTAGTGGCAGTGTCCCAGTAGCTGTTCTATTTGCAAAATGGAAGTGGAAAATAACAACCACATTTTCCTCAAGTGTCAACATATGGTTCAGGTATGGAAAAGGTTGTCTTCACATATCAATTTTCCATAATTCAACATGATTGCATCATGGATTGCTTGAAGTGGTGGAGCTCTTAGAAGTCTGTCTGGAGATCCATTCCACTTATTCTTTTTTGGGAAATATGGAAGTGGATAAATATATGCATCTTTTAGAATTATAAGGGAGATTTCTATAAGGTAATTGAAAGTACTTTATTTAATCTTACATTGCACACTTCTATTGAATAATGCTCAAAAAATCCGCGACATAAGAGGTTTGATCTTCAGATGGAATATCCAATGGGATTTTTTGATGGTGTTGCACAATGTAACACGTGTGGTCGTAGATTTTTGGATTGCCATATCAAATGAATTGACATACAGGACTCACTGGCATGGGGAAGTGGCAGTAATACCAGGGATGAAGCAATGGACTTATGGGTCCTCCTATGGTTTACCAACTTCCTTGATAACCCTCTCATACATATCTATGGGGATTCCAAAATCATTATTGATCAGATTAAGGGCAAGGAAAACATCAACAATCTATTGTTACTTGGGTGGCTTAGGAGAATTGAACTTCTATGGAAACAACGCAACAATTATACTATCATGCATGTTGGCAAGAACAGAACAAGGAAGCTGATGAACATGGGATCGGGTCACAGAATTATAATTGGAATAGATCATATTCTGGGTGCTGGTAATGATGTTAAGATCTCTGAGAGGCTCATACAATATTTAAATGGAAGAGGCATATAGTTCTGGATTCAAGCCATTACACAATGGAGGGGTCCATGCCTAGTTTGGAAAAATGCACAGGAGTTGGGTCTATTTGTTCATTAGGACCTGGAATGGAACCAGATTGTCGCTGGTATGAAACAACTTGGGATATGCCATGTGGGCATACATGACAAGCTAATTTGGACAGGAAAGATGAAGGCTGGAAACATTCTCTTTGTTGATACATATCTTACTCTATGTTTCGAAGAAGCTCAACAAAGGGAGAAACATGTTCTATTTGCTTTCTGGAAAACCAAAATCCCAAACAAAATCATCCTTTTTACATGGTTTGTTTTTCATAATAAAAATCTCACTTGGGAGAACTTACAGAAGAGGTAGTGGTAGTGTCCCAGTAGCTGTTCTATTTGCAAAATGGAAGTGGAAAATAACAATCACATTTTCCTCAAGTGTCAAAATACGGTTCAGGTATGGAAAAGGTTGTCTTCACATATCAATTTTCCATAATTCAACATGATTGCATTATGGATTTCTTGAAGTGGTGGAGCTCTTAGAAGTCTGTCTAGAGATCCATTCCACTTATTCTTTTTTGGGAAATATGGAAGTGGATAAATATATGCATCTTTTAGAATTATAAGGGAGATTTCTATAAGGTAATTGAAAGTACTTTATTTAATCTTACATTGCACACTTCTATTGAATAATGCTCAAAAAATCTGCGACATAAGAGGTTTGATCTTCAGATGGAATATCCAATGGGATTTTGTTGATGGTGTTGCACAATGGAACACATGTGGTTGTAGATTTTTGGATTGCCATCTCAAATGAATTGACATACATGACTCACTGGCACAGGGAAGTGGTACTAATACCAGGGATGAAGCAATGGCCTTATGGGTCCTCCTATGGTTTACCAAGTTCCTTGATACCCCTCTCATACATATCTATGGGGATTCCAAAATCAGTATTGATCAGATTAAGGGCAAGGCAAACATCAACAATCTATTGTTACTTGGCTGGCTTAGGAGAATTGAACTTCTATGGAAACAACACAACAATTATACTATCATGCATGTTGGCAAGAACAGAACAAGGAAGTTGATGAACAATGGATCGGGTCACAGAATTATAATTGGAATAGATCATATTCTGGGTGCTAGTAATGATGTTAAGATCTCTCAGAGGCTGATACAATATTTAAATGGAAGAGACATATAGTTCTGGATTCAAGCCATTACACAATGGAGGGGTCCATGCCTAGTTTGGAAAAATGCACAGGAGTTGGGTCTATTTGTTCATTAGGACCTGGAATGGAACCAGATTGTCGCTGGTATGAAACAACTTGGGATATGCCATGTGGGCATACATGACAAGCTAATTTGGACAGGAAAGATGAAGGCTGGAAACATTCTCTTTGTTGATAAATATCTTACTCTATGTTTCGAAGAAGCTCAACAGAGGGCGAAACATGTTCTATTGGCTTGCTAGAAAACCAAAATCCCAAACAAAATCTCCTTTTTACATGGTTTGTTTTTCATAATAAAAATCTCACTTGGGAGAACTTACAGAAGAGGTAGTGGCAGTGTCCCAGTAGCTGTTCTATTTGCAAAATGGAAGTGGAAAATAACAATCACATTTTCCTCAAGTGTCAACATACGGTTTAGGTATGGAAAAGGTTGTCTTCACATATCAATTTTCCATAATTCAACATGATTGCATTATGGATTGCTTGAAGTGGTGGAGCTCTTAGAAGTCTGTCTGGAGATCCATTCCACTTATTCTTTTTTGGGAAATATGGAAGTGGATAAATATATGCATCTTTTAGAATTATAAGGGAGATTTCTATAAGGTAATTGAAAGTACTTTATTTAATCTTATATTGCACACTTCTATTGAATAATGCTCAAAAAATCCGCGACATAAGAGGTTTGATCTTCAGATGGAATATCCAATGGGATTTTGTTGATGGTGTTGCACAATGGAACACATGTGGTTATAGATTTTGGATTGCCATCTCAAATGAATTGACATACAGGACTCACTTATCCAATGGGATTTTGTTGATGGTGTTGTACAATGGAACACATGTGGTTATAGATTTTGGATTGCCATCTCAAATGAATTGACATACAGGACTCACTGGCACGGGGAAGTGGCAGTAATACCAGGGATGAAGCAATGGCCTTATGGGTCCTCCTATGGTTTACCAACTTCCTTGATACCCCTCTCATACATATCTATGGGGATTCCAAAATCATTCTTGATCACATTAAGGGCAAGGCAAACATCAACAATCTATTGTTACTTGGCTGGCTTAGGAGAATTGAACTTCTATGGAAACAACACAACAATTATACTATCATGCATGTTGGCAAGAACAAAACAAGGAAGCTGATGAACTTTCGAAGAGAGGATTACTAGGTAACTTTAGTAAAATGCACTTGGAAATAACTCTCAACCGTAGAGTTTTAGATGTAGGAGACTTTCCATTTCTTGGGTAAGTTCTATATCCTCTCATTTTTTTTTGTATATTTTGTATGTCTACTAGTCTTAATACATTTCAGTTCAATCAGATTGGATGGAAGAACATGCTGCTAGTTTTTTCACTCGAACAGAAGAACATGCTGCTAGTTTTTTCACTCGAACAGATGATATGGTGCAACAGATATGCCGAATGCATACTTTAGTTTGGGCTGTTTTTTGTTGCAAACAACTGTCCTTATATGTTTTTATTTCTGGATATGAATTGGGTCTATGGACGGTTTATATTTCCATAATATGTTTTGCTTATGGTAATATTTGGATGGAATGTTGGATATGCATTCCCAGATAAACATTGTATGGTATGGAAAATTTGGCAGACATTATATCCTGAATATTGATCATATAATATAATATATCAAATTTGTTTCGTACTAAAAAAGGATTAAGGGTATTTCTTGACATCGAGGAATTACAAGCTGGTGACATTTTAACTCCTCAAATCGAAGGCGCTATTAAGATAGCCGATGTGCATATTGCAATTTCCTCTCCAGATGTCTCAATGAACTCGTCCAGATGTTGGAGATCCGGAAAACAATAATTTTGGTCTTCTATAAGGTCAATCCTTCCTAAATTCAACGGGTACGAAGTGGAAATGGAAGAGAGAAGAGAGAATTCTATTCTCAACCACAACACGACTCCAACACTATTGAAAAATGGACGAACACTCTTTCTGTTGTCCCAGAAATAAGCGGTTTTGAGCTGAATGTGTGTGACGGGTAAGGGAATTCACGTCTCTCTGTTATTCTTGATTATTTACTGGATTGATTGTTCGTTATGTTGTACTTAATTTCGGTGAGCGTTCCCTACTTATGATTTAATGGTGAATAATATTCAGTGACGAGGGGATGCTCGTCCAGAAGGTCCTCGAACAAGTTTTCAGAAAGGTAGGGAAAACACCGCTGAATCTCGCTAAATATCAAACTGGCCTCGATCACAAAGTGAAAGATTTCGAGAGGGCAGTGTTATCAGAGCAGCAAAGCGAGAAACCTACAGTGGTTGGAATTGTGGGTTATGGCGGGGTGGGAAAAACGACCCTCACAAAAGAACTCTTCAACCTTTATAGATCAAAGTATGATCGATCTTGTTTCCTGTTCGATGTGAAAGAAAATGCAGCCAAGGGCCTTCTAAATGGATTGCAAACCACGCTTCTTAAAGACTTGGGTCAACTAGATGTACAGTACATAAGCGGCAGCGATGAAGGCAGAGAGACGATCAAAAAGCATCTCTCAAATTCTCCCCCGGTTCTCGTAGTGATAGATGACGCTGATCATATGAGTCAATTAGATGCATTATTTTTACCAATTAAACATGCCATTCATTCATCTAGGTTCATTTTAGTTACATCTCTGGACATGGGCTTTCTCAAAAGAGCTGGCATACTAGAGTCATTTATTTACAAGTAGACAGGCTTAAATCAATAACACTCCCATGAGCTATTTTGCATGCACCTTTAACCACCCTTATCCTCATACTGGATTTGAGCAATTGGTTGAATATTTTTTGGATGTCTGCAGTGGATTTCCATTGTCTCTTCAAGTGATCGGAGCACTATTGTGAAGCGCAATTCAACAAAATCTCACAATACCTCCCATAGATAGACTGAGCAGACTTAAGATTAGCTACGACAATTTGGATGATGAGGACAAATAGATATTCTTAGATGTCGCTTGTTTCTTGATAGCAGAGGAGATGGATATCGCCATAAGAATATGGGATGGATCCCGCTGGCAAGGATGGCTAGGTCTTCGGACCTAGAAAACAAATGCCTGTTGGAGGTGGGCAGTGAAAACCGTATAAGAATGCACGACCAACTTCGGGACCTCGGCAGAGATATCGCAAAAAGAGAAATTCTGCATCGGCTTTGGCGGTCAGATAACATTGGGTTCGGCCATTCACTTGTATGTATTTTGAAGCTTTCGACGGATTTTCAAAATAGGGTCGTATTGTCAAACTTGTGTTTCTCAGGTTTTTTATTTTAAAAGCTTTTCCATATTGTCAATCTTAACTCTAACAGCTCCGAATGGACAATTCAGGTGCGGGGAATTAGCATGGTTCACGGGACTGACCCTGAAGAATATTTTGAAATACCAACTAACATACGCAGATTGCAGTTGCTTAGGGCTCGAGGTAATAGCGTGGAAAGAATATTCAGTTTTCCACAGCCACCCCATCCAGTGTGGCTCCGCTGGGATTCCTGTCCATTTTCCTCCCTACTTCCCTAGATTTTAGTAAATAATTTGCGAGTTTTTCATATACAAAGGGGTAAATTGGAAACACTATGGAAAAATCAATCTCAGGCAGTCAGGTTGTTTCTTCACATTCACAAAATTGCTTATTTTGTTTCTTCTTCAAATTGTAAAAATTGCTTGGTCTTCAGTTTTGTCTTGTCTTCGCATACATTACCAGAGTGTTCAAATGGAAAGGATAAAACCCACTTTTGAACATTTGAACATTGCTGGTACCTTTGCAGTTGAGGGAATTGAATATTTATGCTAACCTTTTTAATGTTCCAAACTCCATTGGAACATTGAAGCACCTTGAAAAATTTGTCTTGCGCTCGACGAGAGGGGAGTGAGGATGACTCTGTTGGTCTTCAAGCTATGCCATACGAAGTCTGTGATATGAATTCCTTGAAAGTCTTGAAGTTAGAGAGATGTAAAAATATCAGGTTTCTCCTAGGTGGGGACTGGACGAACCTCAGAGAAATTAACTTGAGCTACTGCTCTGGCCTGCTGAAGCTCCTAGTTTCAGCCATGAATTGGAAGATATGAATGCACTTGAGCTACTGCTCTGGCCTGCTGAAGCTCCCAAGATTCAGCCATGAATCAGAATATATGAATGCATCAAATGATCTTGCTACCATCCATGCACTAAGAGATTATGGATTGCTAAAACTCTTCTTGCTTCCCGGCTATTACGACATACTATTGGAGTGTGCTGTATCAGTCAGCTACTGCGCTAGATAGCTCTTGCAGTGGCATGTTATCATGAGCACTGTGATTAGGCTACTAGGAGGCATACATCCATACTTACATGTATATTTTTGGATATGATAGGTCATGTGGCCATATGTGTCTCAGGCACAATTTTTTGTAAAACCAAACATTTATGTATAACTATCTTTAGTGTTTCCCCCGTTTCTATTATCTCTTTCAATTGATGTGATGTGTATGAAAATATTTACGTGTATCGCAAATGTTTATCTAAAACTTGATTAGCTAATGCATTTGTCAATGTGTTTAGATTTCTAGAAATGTGTTGATATTGGATGTAATCAAAGTGTCTTTCTAGAAGGCGAACCCTTACGAATATGCAAAGCATAGTTGAACTTCTAACTGAATAAAAATTAGTAAATTGTAGTACTACAAGCTATGATTCTAATCTGATGACTATACGGTGGATACCATGTGAAATAACATCATACAATAATTCAATCACTGAACTATACTCAACAATGTTATTGGTAGAGTGACCGATTCAAATCGCTTGTAGACTCACTAACTCACCATCTAGAGTGGATATGGCCTACGCTATGGAAGATAGGTTCCTAATACTACGACTAGCACCATAAGCATTACCAACAAATGGTTTCAAGGATGTTGACATTTGCAAATCAAATGTAAATGGGATTAACAAAAAGTAAATGAAAATTTGAAGGGACACACTACAAACACACTTAAACACACCTATATATAGCATGCACACAATATACTACGCAAAATCAAGCATAGTACTTTTTAATGCACAACCCATTTCTAAGTTGCGTCAATGGAAATCCATCGAAATCTATTAGCTCATAGGCCCCTTTAGCAAGAACATGTTTTCCAATGTATGGACCTAGCCAGATTGACTCAATTTTTCTTGAACCTAATTTATCATACTCTTGACCATAAATAAGAATGAGGTCTCCTTATGAGAAGACACGAGACTTGACACTTTTGTTATACTGCACCTTGATACGTCTTTTATGAGATTCATTATCTAAAGTGGCATCACATCATGTCTCATCTAAGCGTGTTAGATGTAAAAATCGTTCCTCTTCTAAATAAGTGGCAGGAAGGAGTTCTATAACCAATTTCAATGACGAAATATCACATTCTATTGGATGGATAGCTTCTAGACCATAAACCAACTAAAACAATGTAGATCTGGTAGAATTCCTAACTGAGGTTTGTTATGCCCACAAGGCAACAAAAATAAGAAAAGTCTAATTCAATTTATGGGCCCCTATCATACATTGAAGCATAGTTTTGAAAACCTTATTGATAGCCTCAAATTTTCCATTCACGTAAGGATAGTAGGAAGTGAAACTTTCATGGGAAGGTCCCATCTTGGTAGTTAGTTTGGACATCATATGATTCTAGAAATGCTTTCCGTGATCTGTAACTATGGCTTGTGGAATGTCAAACCATGTGATGACATGGTTGAAAAAGATATATGTAGTCATTTCATCAGTATAGTTATATGTAGGCATCACCTTGGCCCATTTCATAAAGTATTTGATCACTACAATGATATAGCCATGCCCCCCGACTGAGTGAGGGTTACATGTCATGAAATCAATACCCCATTTCATAAAAGGACCTACGGTGACAATAGGATGCATAGGTGTGGGTGGAGCATGGGTCTTATGATAAAAAATCTAGCATGAATGACACTTTTGGATGGCGAGAATACAATCAGGAAAAATGGTGGGCCAAAAGTAGCCAACACATAGGATCTTTTGTGTTGTGGCATAACCAGATAAGTGACCACCACATGCCCTTGAGTGGCATTCGTTAAGGACTTTCTCAGCCTCCTCATGGGTGAGGCACCTTTGGAAAACCATATTGATACCACGAGGATAGAGGGTGTCACCAATGATTATATAATCTTTGGCCTGATATCGAATATGTCGTTGCTCAGAGGGACAAGTATTAAACCAGAAATTCTAGGTATAGATATATATAAGGATGTCTCCATACCAAGGATTAGATGATGAGATAAAAAATAATGACTCGTTTAGGATTGAATTTTTAGACATGGATTCAGAACCACTAGTGGGATTGTCACATATCATTTCAGTGAAAGCTAAGGATTTCCTTGACTTGGATTTGATGAACTCCAGGTCAAACTCCTGTAGGATGACGATCCATTTGGAGTACTCCCCCCCTGCAATTGATGTGACAAAATGTATGTCATAAGGTTGCAATTCGAAATAATCATAGTTTTCCGAAGAAGTATATAATGGTGGAACCTTTGGACATCTTGAACAACCACCAAAGCTAACCTTTCAACTTGAGTGTACTTGAATTCGGTGTCATTGAAATTGTAAATCAAGCAGCAAATAGGATGTCTAGTCCCTACATCATCCTCTTGGGCCAATACCATTGCAATGGTAGTAACCACAGTGGCGAGATACAATAAATGATAGCATTGGTAATCCAAGGGTTATAACAAAGATGCCTGAATCAATACATCTTTCAAGGCATCAAACGCATTTTGAGTAGCATCATCCCAATGGAAGGGAACCCCTTTATTTAATAAGCAAGTGAATCCTTTGGTGAACTCAGCATAGTTAGGGACAAACCTTTGTAGAAATTTAGCCCCCCCTTGGAGTTGTTGAAGTTGAAGGAGGGAAGAAGGAGCAGGTAGATTAATGATCACTTGAACTTTCATAGGATCGATACAAAATCCATCTTCTGAAACCAAAAAATAGAGAAGTCAACCATAGCTAATGCAGAACACATATTTGTGTAAATTAAGTCGAATATTGTAATGTCTACTCATAATAATATGGTCGTAAGATGTATTGGGTGATCAGTCTCATGTTTATAGTGAGAAGGGAGATCATCCAAATAAGGTTTCATGATGTGTTTGATGTCGTGAAAGGTGTAATTCATGGCCCTTTCAAATGTAGCCCCAACATTCTTCAATTTGAAAGGGAGTTTCTGGTATGCAAATGTACCCTAGGCACAAACAAATGCAATGTTAGGCTGTTCCGTTGGGAGAATGTTGATCTAATTATAGCCGGAGAACCCATTCATGAATGAATAGATCTCACAACTAGCCTGGTCATCAACAATCTGGACAATGAATGAGGTGGGATAATTATCTTTCAGACAAGCATGATTTGTGTCCTTTTAATCAATACATACACGAATTATTCCTTGTTTATTCATGACAAGAACAATATTTGACACCTAATTAGTCAAACGCATTGGATAGATGAAACAAGTGAATAGAATTTTTTCAACTTTAGATTTAACCGTGGAAAACTTCTTGGGATGGATTGGATGAAGGCATTGTTGGACTGAATTGGCATTAGGATACATTTTTATTTCTTGAATGATAATTTTTAGACTGATACTTGAAATTTCTTCATAAGACTAGGCAATGACATCTTGAAACTCCTAAAACAAAGCTTTATAAGTCTGAATCTCATAGGGAGAGCAAGATGTGTCGATATGTAGATTCTTGCTAATGTCAAGTTTAATTGAGATATTGAGAGGGATAATATCTTCAATATTTGATAGGTTTTTCTTTGAATAGACTTTGTTAATGGAAATGAAATTCGTACAGAGATCAACGATATTGGGTTGATAAAGGTCATTAAGATTATCCTTGATAGGATGTGGCAAGGAGGAATGATGGTGATGATCATCCCATGGCACATTGTCTGGCATCATTATCTCCATGATTCTCTCATCGGTAGGGAATTCATGAGAGAAAGGATCAGAAGATGTGCCATAATCCAATGATCGATCAACCTAATTGATCGAAGAGACAAGATCAGAATGAGCCACACAAGCTAAATGAATGGCTTCATAATCAAGTTTGATGGGGCTAAGAGGCATATGGTTGCCAAAAATATTGATGTTAGTTTCATCTGGTACTATCCAAGGATCAGTTGGAATAATAGAAGAGGATATCATATTGATGAAGGAGAGTTGTTGTGAAGAAAAGGACGAGGAAGAGAAAAAGTTCCCATGAGAAAGGAATCCTTAAGCACTCTGACCCCGATATGTTGGTATGGGTGTAGAGGTTCCCCTATGAGAGGGACACTTCTAGTAACTAGAGAATTGGAGGCAAAGAATGTGAGTTTATCGATAGATACTATGCCACCTTTGTGAGGAAAAGTGATTATCCAGAAATAGGTCGAAATGATAGCAGCCATGGAATATGCCCACGTGCAACCCAATAGAAGATTATAATTGAGTGTTCTTTCGATAACTTCGACTTCTATGGATACAAATTTAGCTCCCAATTCCACTTGTAAGGAATTTAAAATTCCACAAGGTTTATAAGTTATTTTTTCAAAATCTTTCAAAGTGGTGGGCAATTGACTCAATTGAGAACTAATGGCCTTCTAGCAAGACATGGAAATAATGCAGGTTGAGGCTCCATCATCCACAATAGAATAATGAATGTTCTTACCATGGATCACAACATGAATCATAAATTCTAATTGAGATGGAAGTCGAGGCGTATAGTTCTCATGGTTGAAAACAACTAGGTTGGAATCCAAAGGATCAATACATCCAATCGTGGAAAGCAAAGCCTTTTTTTGGGCGGGATAGTTTTGCAACACCTCAAGGGTAGACATTGTTGATGGAGACTAAGCCAGATCGTCAACTACGTTGTAATTATGAGCATCTCTCATGTGAGGGTTGAAAGAATACTTATAGATAACGCCCTTTGGAGGCTTAATAGTCAATTTCGTAGGAATCGTAAGAGGAGTAGGATCCGATGAAGATGGAGCTGAATTGGTAGTTTGATCAGTAGCCTAACCATTTGGGGGATTCAAATTACCATGGTATTTATTATGGGTAGCCACCATAATATCAATTTTTTATTTAATGGAAGAAAGCATCAAAATCTAGTTAGAGGAAGTAGGATCCCAAGCAACCATATGAGTCTCTTGATTTAGAAATGAATCTGTCAACACAACGGATGAAGTAGAAGATTTTAGAAATTAGTTTACTTTTTCCCAGTGGGGACAATCACGAGTGAAGTGTTCCTCATTACAAATTAAGCATGGGTAATGAGGTTTCTATCTCTCGTCAGAAGATTGATTTTTTTATTTATCCTGCAGAGGATAATATTTCTTCTTCTTACATTTTCCTTTCTTCTTACTTCCTGATTGTTGTTGAAATTTTATTTTATCAGAATGAACGATATTGATCTCATAAGTAGAAGTCGTGAGAGGATTGGATGAAGGGTTTTGGGTAGTTACGCTAAGAGAAACACCAGATGGTTTACTCACCGACTACGAACTGGAAAAACCAATCACACGATCAGTAGCATGAGATTATTTACCAAGAGGTTGAGGAACAATGTTCGAAGGTTGTGAAGCATTCGGTATGTTATCATAAAGCGTGCCAAATAAACCAGATCCAAGTACTAGGCATGAGAAATTACTTTTTCTTCAGTCACGATGCCACCCTTAGCTATATCTTATGTTATAGGGGCCAATTGAGACTTAGTAAACCATTTCGTTAACAATTGAGCCATAACATAAGTCTTAACCAATCAACAATGATGTCACCACTTATGAATATTATCAGAGATGTGAGTGGAATTGGATTGTTTGAAGTTGGTCAGAAGTTCCATTCCAGTTTCATATCTGATGGGTAACTGGAAATGTGTGAGGAAGGTGGTAGCCATGGTACTAAAATTGTTGAGTGAAGCTCTAGGTAATTCAATATACCATTTAGTTGTTGTACCAATAAGAGTGCACTAGAAAAGATGTAATTGAATGGAATCATCATTAAGGGAGTTCGAAGAACACCATAGATGATAAATCATAATGTGCATCAATGGGTATTCTCCAGGATCATTCCCATTGAATTTTGGGTTATCATAAGGCCCTTTGGTAGGAATTATCGGCCACCAAGGTGAATGAGAGATGGGATCATTTGTTAGCCAAGTCAAATCTGGCAATTCAAGAGTTGACACAAATGACAATTTCCTATTAAAATATGGTGGAGGATAACCTGGATATTAGGGGATAACATGAGAAATAGGTATTTCCCCTCTATGATAGGGAGAATTCTGAAAAAGAGTAACATGGGCATCAAAATAATGAGGATTCAGATAACTAGCTTATGCATAACCTTGTTGTCGAGCTCTAGGATAACCTTGCAAATGATAGAAAGGTTGGGTTTAGACTTCTTGGCCTTGATAAGGAACTTGGGGGATACCTTGATAAGGTTGATATTGTTGCCCCATGGGATTTTGCATCATCCCAACATAAGGTCGATTTGGTGGAGGTTGTGCCATACCATAAGAAGTCTATTCTACTAGAATTTGAGGAATACCTTGCCCACGTTGTTGAGACTATAAGGTACCTTGTAAAGGTTGGATGAGTGGAACCTGGGAGGTACTAAACACCAATGGAATAGGTTGAGTCATAGTCATAGCCTGTAAAGGTTGGCCTACATTTATTTGATCTTGTTGAGGTATGTATTGATAGGTAGGAATTTGAGATGCAGGTGGCACAAGTTGAGAATTCAAATATGGATCCACGATCGAACCAGGTTGTATGGGAAAAGTAGGTTTCCAAACATTAGCATCCATTCCAAGATATGGAGGATTTAGAAAAGGCTAAGCACAAATTTGAGGTAAACCAACAATAGGTTTCCCCCCTTGCCAAAGGAGGAGAGGATGATGGAGGAAACTTCCCCCCATGCTGAGGGTACCCGATATAAGGAAAGTTAGGATGTTGAAGGTAACCATGCCCATTAACATAAGCGCCAGCCTGATGTTCAACTATAGGTGTAGGTGGAGGAGAAGGAACAGGGTGTGTAGTGCTCATTAGCGAAGTTCTAGATGGGATTATAGATGTAGATGACATGGGAGAGGTCCATGGACTAGATGTCACACCAGAGAAAGTACCAGATAATGACTGATAACCAAGTGGGATGGACAGGCCACTATACATATATTCCTCTGGTGATGTTGCAAAAATGGATAAAGAAGAAACACTAGTTATCTCATCCATAGTGGTGGACATAGGCTGGGAAACCACATCATATTCATTCATGGTTAACTATGCCAAAGAATATTTCCGCGAGAAACTCATGGGTGAGTCAAAAGAATCAGGTAAGGAGTTTGTGTTGGAGTTTGAGGAGGAAGAGGATAAGTCTGATAAAAATGGATTCCACTCTATTGAATAGGAGTAGAATGATGAGGCTCTTCTTGTAGGACCTCTTAAATACTCACGAGACCAGGTGGAAGGGATTCACCATCAAGTCAAAGATATACAGTTGGTGGTTGTGTCTGAGACAAAGGAAGAGAAGAAGGAAGTCCTAAAGTAATAGGTGAATATGGATGAGGTACCTCAAGTTGTATAACCTCAAGTAATAAGGTCTCTGATTTAGTAAGGTTAGTCTCAATGACCTCAGGCAACAAAGTCTCAAGTGCTTCAGTTTTGACCATGTCAGATTGATAAGGTAATCTGGGGCTTAATGCTCAAAGGGAAGGATGATTCTGGTAGATGATATTCAGGAGGAGGACTAGAAGTAGTTCCTAAAGTTCCCAATTCGGTAGTTTGTATTTTCTTATGCTTCTGATGATGGCCAGGAGTAGCCTCTGGTGGAAGAGAAGGCTTATTTTGCATTCTATGTGAACAACGGAGAGGAGGGGTGTGCTCTCCCACATTGGATTAATAAATTTTAATAATTAACACAAAAATAAATCAAAAAGAGTGTAAACTAGTCATAAAGGTTTACCAATCAACCATGAACTGTAATATACAACTTAGCGAACAAAGGACTTAATGTACGTGCAAGAAATCTCCCTAAATGTTGTGTTCGGTGTATCACAGTATACAAGGCACTTGACTTAGTTACTTATGGTGAGGATAGAAACCTATGGTGGACTTCCCAAATACACTCAACAGTACATGGAAGTGCATTCTTTATTAGTGTTGTCTATTGCATAATTGTTCTATGAGAGCATTTCCATATAATTTTCATGTGTGGAGCGCCATCCAATATACCCAAAGGTACATGGAGAATGATCTTATACACTTACGTACATGGAGTACTACACCTTCCTAGGTTAGGGTTGTGTTTTGCAGTTTACTACCCCTTCCCCTCACTCATTCCTAGGAATTCCATTTCCCTACACTCCCTAACACCTATACCTATCCCCCAAAATTTCCACAAGAATTTAGAAAGCCCCTAACCCCTTCATTCCCCTCCATCTCCAAGACTGTCTCAAATCCCCTATTTTCCCAAAACTAAACCCTAATTCTTCCTCCTAGTGAGCTAGGGTTTCACCTTGGAAGGAAAGACCACACATAGTGACAAGAAGAAGTACAATAATGTAGGACATGTCTCAAGAGTTAAGCCATCTCATATCAAAGATAACGGTGCCTCACAAGCTCATCAATAGGTCATCTGTTGATCTAGGTGGATGTTGGTGGCCATCCACCTATCCCACTTGGACCCCCACAACTGTCTCTTTCAGCTTTTCAATTTCCTTAATTGTAGCACAATTCACTATTTTTAGCAATTTGTCGTGAACTTCCGGAGCCATTTTGAGTCCATAAATGACATTTTTTAGGATAAATCTTTCTAATGAGCTATTGTACGCATCAAACGGGTATCAAGTGCCAAAGTTACAACCCCGGGAAGTTGATGTACCAATTTACCCAAAATGGGGCCCACGGTTTGGCATTTCATCTTCTAGGGTTAGGTTTTTGGATGTTTAGGGTTTTCCATTGTTTCTCAACAATAAATAGGCCTTTGAGCCTCATTGTAACATAGTTCAGAGGCATGTAGCTGCCACATCTCTTCTTAGAGATAAGCTACCATCGCCCTAGCTAGTTTATTTCCATCTCTATTTGTAAGTATATTTCGTATTTTACAGAAATAAAATGAAGTATTATTTCCATTGCATATCTATATTTATGGTTATCTCTATAATTTGTTGTGTTCCTATTTAAATCCATATCAGTGGTATCAGAGTGGTCTTCTTTTTCTCTGTTTTTCTTTGCATGTCCACAACAAGGTCGCGATATAAGGAGCTAGGGCTCGATTTGATTGAACCTTTACAAGATCATCCTCGCAAATCTTGACGGCCTCCCATGGCATATGAAAAGAAAGATGAGGGGGCAGGAGATACTATGAAAATCTTGCTCGAAGAATCCCTCGAGCAACAAAGGAACGTGATGATGGACAACTTTGCCTACATCCTTTAGCAGCTACCCAGAGGCGACACATCGACTTCCAACAGCTACTCTGGAAACGCCACACCCTTTAAGGTACAAGTTAATTTTGAAATCCCCATCTTTGAGGGTCAAATAGATGCAGATGCCGTAGATAAATGGTTAAATATGCTAGATGGGTATTTTTATGTTCATGATTTTTCTAGTCAGGAAAAGATTATTTTTGCTCTTCTCAAAGGAGCCCCCCACGTCAAGGACTAGTGGGAAACCTGCTGCGAGTAGAAGGATGAAAGTAAGGGCTCACTTTTTTTAGCTGCACCCACTTGGAATTCCTTTTGGAATTCCATCGAGGATTAGTACTACCCTATTAAAAGCTATGAGGACAAATACATAAAGTAGACCACACTGCGACAGGGAAGGGACCAAGATGTGCCGGAATTCACAAACATTTTTCATACCCTTCACACACAATTGGGTATCAAGGACTCTGAGCTACATTTGGTACTAAAATACCGCATCTGCCTACATAGATACATCCAGGAAGAGATGGAGTTACTAAACATCTCCTCGCTCGGCACGAAGTACCGATACACTGTCAAAATTGAGTAGAAGTTTAAACAGAAGAAGCGAGACTTTAGATCTGCAAATCCGAAGAAAGGGAAAGGATTCCCCAAATTACAGAACCAAGGACAAATCCAAGACGTGGCAACCAAAGACAACCTGTCAAAACCGCAAGAAAAGAACAATACCACGAAGTCAAAGAAGGACATAGGAAAGTGGTGTGAGTTCCACAAGAGCCCCACTTGCAACACAAGTGAGTGTCGGACCAAGCAGTCACTGGTGGCTGAGTTGAAGGCTTCAGAATCAGATGCAAGTTTTGACCCCGAGTCAAAACCCAACAAGGGGAATGGCAAAGGGAAGCGGATCATTTATGTGGAGCCCATCACCACTATTGCCACTGCCAAGGTCCAGAAGAATGAGCCCGAAGATCCAGAGGAGGGGGAGTGTCTTTTCCACTCACAGATGTGGGAAAGGGTTCGCCGCTGCAATTCATTATCGATAGTGGCAGCCAAAAGAACCTCATTTTAGCAGAGGTCATGAAGAGGTTGGGCCTACCAACTACACCACACCCACAGCCATACAGTATCAGGTGGCTTCACCAAGGATGAGATCTCCGAGTTTGCTAGCAATGTCATCTTCCATACAGCATCAAACCCTTCACAAACGAGGTATTGTGTGATGTTGCACCTCTGGATGTTTGATGTATTATTAGGCCAGCCATACTTGTGGAGGCAACATGCTATGTATGATTCAAGGCCTCACGCTATCATTATTTCTTTGTGTAATTCATTATACAAGATACCTAAGGTAGACCCACCTACCGCCACGTCTTTGAGCACTGCTAATAAATGAAACAAGATCATCTCCCAGACTAGGAAATTCATTTTCTCTCTGGTTCGCTCCCAAAATAAGGGGAAGATCGTTGCCACATCCATGATCGCCGCGAGGGGTTCCTCCATACAGTAGCAGCCATAGAGGGATACGATCATGAAATAACACAAGAACAACTTCTCCTCACCCACAGGGACACCGTTGCACTATCAGGTACCATGCATGTTTCAAGTGGGAAACAAAGTCTAGTTGCATCTGCAGAAAGAATGCCTTACAAGAGCCCATTAGAAACTTAGACCACTCTGACATGGTCCTTACAACATTACCAACGTTGTGGGAAACAATTCTTTGGAGTACAACATTCCTCCATTCCTTCACCTACACCAAGTGTTCAATGTGTACCCTCCTTGGCCCTACTTCCCACCATTACTGGACACATCCGAGATCGCAGAACAACACACTAGGGACCAAGTTCATCAGATGGAGGAACTCAACGCAATGGGGACCATTGCTTCCTAAGGAGGGAGGAATGATCTAGGTGGATATTGGTGGCCACCCACCTATCCCACTTGGACCCCCACAACTGTGTCTTACAGCTTTTCAGTTTCCTTAATTGTAGCATAGTTTACTATTTTTAGCAGTTTTTCGGGTCTTGAACTTCCGGAGCCATTTTGAGGCCCTAAATGATGTTTTTTGGGAAATCTAGGAGCAACAGGGGTCCATGGACTGTTGTTGCTATTCCCAAAGCTATATTTCTTGGATATATCTTTCTAACGAGCTATTGTAAGCGTCAAACCAAGATCTTGTGCCAAAGTTACGACCCTGGGAAGTTAATGTACCAATTTACCCAAAACGGGGCCCACAATTCGGCGTTTCATCTTCTAGGGTTAGGTTTTTGGATTTTTAGGGTTTTCCTTTGTTTCTCAACAATAAATAGGCCTTTAAGCCTCATTCTAACACAGTTGAGAGGCATGTAGCCGCCACATCTCTTCTTAGAGATAAGATACCATCGCACTAGCTAGTTTATTTCCATCTCTGTTTGTAAGCATATTTCAGTATTTTACGGTAATGAAATGAAGTATTATTTCCATTGCATATCTATATTTATGGTTATCTCTATAATTTGTTGTGTTCCTATTTAAATCCAAATCATTTGCGGCCCAGAGGGATGGTTTTTCTTCAAAGTGTGTTTCTAACCAAATGGATATGAACTTGACAAAAGTGAAAGAGGTTTTTGTCAATAATAGACCAAGGGACAAAAAAATCCTTCATTTTTTACACAGATATCATATACTGGGAGATATGAAACTTTCTTGGAGACCTATGTCAGAAAATCAAAACGTTTCAAGTTAATTTCCTGTTTTAGTCATGCTTTTGTGGCACAGATTACGAGCAAATGAAAATGCATTTCCAGAAACTGAGAAAGGTTTTTCTTCAAAACACCCTTATATACAAAACCCTCTCTCATTTTTCTAAAAATGTTTATTTTTAGATAGATATCTCTCCATATGTGAGAACTAGTTTTGCAGAAAACCCAGAAATTTTGACACATTGCTATAAGCGCAGTGCCTTGGCGCTACGCTTTCTCCACAGCCATCCAAATGCAAAAAAATTTATATGCCTGGATATATAATCAAACATAAATGTCATATATCCACTTTTTTAAGTTTTTCAGTGGACATATTGGGAGAAATCGCTCAAAAATAGGTCAAAAAATCACTTTATGCCACTGTTTTGAAGCAAGCGCTGCGCAAATAGGAGTAGTCTTGGGAAAAGTCGTTTTTCTCCTAGCTGTAGTGTCCAAATCACTTGCTTGAATAGTCAAATGACAACTAGACACTCACATATTTCCAATGAGCTATCAAGTTATAAATTTGGATTATGGGAAGGCCTCCAGAATCCTCCTTCAAGATGGCGTTGCGCAAATGCCTGTGTGCGATGCGCAAATGCTTGAATGCGCTACACAAATGCCTGTAACAATCTTTCTCAACATGTCTTCGCCAGGTCTTTATTTTGATGATGTAATGTCAGTATTTTGAAGTCTAGATGATGTAATCATGAATAAATTAGCATGATAGGATGATTTTATGATTAATTAGGCCTCATAAAGGAAGAAAAACTCAAATCAAAGTCTAAGAGAAGAGTTTGTTTATGACCTTCTCACTCTCACTTGTTGGTTGAGATATTCTTGGAAACTATTCCACCACTCATGGATTTGACCCCTAAAGGTGGGGAAATGGTTTATATTAGTCTATATGTATCATTTTCTCAGTCAGAGAGAAGGGTTGGACATCAGAGGAGAGAATTTGTATCTAATGCTTTCACTCAGCTAATCAAAGGAGCAGTTACAACTATTTTTCAGGAATTCATGTGCAGTGAGTTTGTGATGTTGTTTTCTTTCTATGTCAGTTTCTTATGAATGAATCCATATTTCTTAACATGTTTTTCTTTCCTCAATGATTTTCCTTACAATTATGTAGGCATAATTCTTTATATTTAAAGCTCTGTTTATGTGGAAAATCATTTCTATGTTTCCTTCTTCTAGATTAATGAATTCATGGCACACATGCTCATTATGACCTTCTAAGCTTCTCAGAACCTACACTACATTGACCAAACTCTCAGATCCATCACAAGACATTGCTATCTTGCTCCTCCTTATGCCTGCCACTACAACCCTTTGAGGCCTTGACCTAGCTGCTTTTTCTCATCCCTGATCCAACAATCCAAAAACCCTAAATTTCCAAAAACTCATCTGAAACTATTATATCTATCCTAAAATCCATTTTTCTTCTAGTCATTGACTGTGAAATCCTTAGAGAGATCCCTCTCTGTTTTAGTAGGGCTAGCTGCTGAACTGCAAGTGGTTTGAGGTTACCTCTTTCAATCTCCTCCTCAGCCTGGGACATTGTGGGGGATAACATTTTGGCGTCGTTGCCGGGGAACAAAAGATCATTTATTCCTTGGGAAAGAATGACAAGGATCAGATCTGATTGTTGATGGTGAATAGTGATTAGACACAAGAAAGGTTATGCATATTTCACCTAGCGACTCCAGTGTCGAAGAATCCAAAGGTTTAGAATTTTCATGGCGAATCCATTGTTCAAAAACTGGTAGTTTGAAGAACTTCTTGGTGACTTAACTGATTTCAATATGGATTCAACTGCTTGAAGGTATGCTCATATGAATTGAGCTCATACTCCTAGTTTTCCGAATCATATTCCTTGCATAGATTGGCAAAATAATATGCCCAAAATCATAGATGGAAATGAGGATGAGGCTATTATGCATCTAATAAAATTTTAATTGCATATACATAAGCTCGAGATTAGTTCACAAGGATTGTTTGATGAAAATATTTATGGCTACCCTAGAAGGAAAAGAAAGATCATGGTATGAAGGATTGAATCCAAGTAGCTGATTCTATCTTAATGAATTTCACACAACATTATTTGAGTTTTATGGAAAATCTCATCATTCATTCTTGTTGTTAGAAGATTGTTGTGAATCCTGTGAAAATTTCATTCAATACCTTGAAGAGACTTTTGGTGATGAAGAATGTCTATGAGATCATAGAGGCCTTTTATGAATAATATTCCCAACAAAAAATAATAGAGATTAGCTACATTGATATAAAGGATCATTCACAACACACATCAATTCCTTCTTTGTTTGAATATGAAACAGATTTGCATGCTAATAGTCAAGAAGAAATTGGTCCAAGTCAGAATTCGGAAATTGCATGTATAAAAAACTTACGCAGTGAACCATCTTATGACAATGATCATCTACTTTTGCAAGGATATAGTGAACAAGAAGTTTTTTTCCTTGACTCTTGTGATAGTCAATTTGATATTCTTCCTGTTGAAGTACATGACGAATCAAATATACTTGAAGTGGTTTCTGCATTTAAAGTTTTCCATGAGTATCCAAAACCCTGTCTTTTGGATGAGAGGTATGAAGATAGTAATTCACTTGTTTTTCAGATTGTTCTTTCTCTAAGTTTTTATTTCAAGATCAGGCTTGTGAAGACCAAGATGAGGTTTCTGATGAAATGTATAAACAAGGATCTCTAGACATTCACCACTCATATGTCTCTCCAAATGATGCAATTTCTGAAGCACTATTTTAACGGCATATTCGTGCAAATCATAATTTTGAATTGGCATGTGTGAAGGTTTCAGAAAATGTAATTATGGCAGAGAATAATCATCAAATATTGCAAGAAGATTATGAATAGGAGAGAATCGATAAAGAAGAGTTTTTTTAGAGCCTCTTGCACATGATGATCTTCCTCCAGATTCAGAAAATGAAGAGTGTGCTTGTATTTATTTTGACTTTCAAGATATGGTAATGTTCCAGATTATTATAGACCCTATTGCCAATTTGTTGCAGCCATTTGGGAAGATGAATTTTATTGTATTTATGGATCATGAGCACATGTTCAGTGGACACTTGGAGTGGCCAATGTGTTGTTTTTTCTGCCTTCTCAAGGAATGTATAAGCATGATTCAAATAAGTAGCCATTTTCTAGATTGGTTACACTGGAGGGATCATTTCACATGATTCTATATATATCTTTAGTAGGTGGGCGGTTATCATCATGATTTGAAGCCCTAAAATATCGATGGTTTGATGCCATAAGTAAGTTCAGTTAGTATGTTTTTTTATAGTCAATTCAATTCAGTTAGTCAGTTTGTTTTCAATTTTGAGTTTGGTATTTTTATTTTTGACTCCATGCCCAATGAATAAGGCTAACTAGTCTATGGTGTTCTTGACACTGTTAGCCTCCTATTGCAATAGGTGTTCATATTTCATGATTGACAATGGAAGTGCCAAAAATTTTCATCTTTTCCATGCTGCAAAAGTTCCATTTTTGAAGAGTTTCACAGTTAAGGGAAGGCCAAACAGCTTAATCTTGGTCTCCCTAGGTTTAAATTGCTTGTTGTAGAGATAGAGAATAAAGATCTGTCCAAATTGTTTAATCTTGGCAGATTACTAGATAGGTAGAGAAACAAGGGCGCTCAACTCTTTAATCTGAGCCCCGGAAGGCATAAGGATCGATTTAGATAGGAGGATAGCAAAAAGAAAAGTTGAAAAGCTAGGTTTGCTAATTCAAGTGCACCCAAACCAAAAAGAAGAAAAAATTCTAGGTAAGTAGGCTGGGTAGGTAGTTTTGAGGTTGCAGAATCAATGATTGTGATCAGCTTTGTGTTTTCAAGTGTTATATCTATTCAGATCACAAGTATGAGGCAGTTTTCCATTTGGATCAGCTCAAGCGAGGCATGTCTAACTTCCCCTTCTTCCTCTTCCTCAAATCACTCACTAATTCCCCTAAAGAGGTCAAGATCTGCTTGATATCTCTTAAATTCATCATGTTTCATATCATTTCCCTTAGTAAAGATTTGCTTTACTTAAGGAGTGTTCATATGTCTTCTACAAAGTTCTATCTCCCCTTTTAAGCCTAAGATTTCTAAACTTAGCGCTTTCTTGTCACCATCCATATTAATTTCTAACTCTACTATGTAAATCCCTATCTATTTTCCCTTCCCCTTACTAAAATATGCTAAATAGCTCCTCTATGTATATATCCCCTCCCTCTGGTTGAAAAATAACCATAAGTATGCTTGGGAATTGCTAAGTTTGCTTGAAACTTAGCAAGAACCCTCTTTTTCCTCCTTAGCCATCTTCCAAATGCATTTGGACTTCTTCCATTGCATAAAATCCCTCCTCCGATGTATAAAAACCCTCCATTTAACCTTGTTTTCACCTTTTAAAGGCATAAAACCCCCTTCAAATGTTATCGGACCCCTTCCAATGCATTAAGGACCCTTCCTAAAGCATATATACCCTTCCTCTGATCACCTAAGCCCATCTCCGATCAAAAGGATCTACCTACGATCTCATGGACCCTTAGCCGATTTGCAATAGCCTTTTGCCGAATCAAAAAACCCTCTCCCGATCGCATTGGACTCCTTCCGATCGCGAAATCCTTCCTCCGATCATATTATGCCTTGGCTGATGTATAAACATGCCTCCGATCGCTTCCCCCTCCCTCCGATGCGATATCCCTGTCGGAGGTCGCAACGAAAAGAGTTGGCCCTTTTATGCATTTCTCCGATGGATAGTTGCTGATGCGATTTCGGCGATCGACGTATCGCAATGTTAAATGCCCCATGTATATGCCCCTTCCCCTTTTCGCCGATGTGATATAAATATCGCAACCGATGCGATATCGCTATCGGGAGCCCTCCATACCATATATCTCATATATGCCGCATATCTCCACTCTATCGTTAATGGCCCTTTATTTTTATAACCTAAGTTTTTCATAAAACTTAAGTTTTATCGCAAAACCCGCATTTTCCATATATCGCAAGCCTCATTGCTTTTCCGCTATTTCGCTATCAGCATATACAAAGTCCTGCACCCTCCACCCCGTAGATTGCCGATCCCGAATTAATGTTAGCTGTCCGATCCCCCCGCTCATCCAATGGCTCAGATCATTTCGGCGATCACCCCATTTCGGCGATCGCATATGTATAAAGCCCTGCCCCCATGCCCCCGCCGATAGCGAAATGCCGACTTAATCATAGCCGCCTATTCAGTCCCTCAGGTCAATGGCCCATATTTAGTCGCATCATTCCCATATATAGCTCCGAATGGCCGGAGCTGAAAATTTATAAGCAACAGTTTAAAGGGATTTCAAGTCTGCTTATCTATTTTATCAAAATCTGCCGATTGGGGATCGCCGATGGGCCAGACCCGATATCAATAAAAAGTTGGCCTATAATTCATTTCGGGTCCGGGGGTTCATCAATTTTCGGAGGTATTACATTTTGGGATCCGCCGATCCACCGATCGTCGATTTAGCGCCAGCCATTGGATCTGCCTTCGCGTGATCCAACAACCCGGATTTAATTTCCACTATAGTGTTGCTCCCGCCTTATTTTTCATCAATTTTCCTGTGTAAAGTGATTTTTCACTTTATATAGGGAAAAAGGCTTTTTCTCCATGTTTTCTGTTCGGCGCCTACACGTGCTCCTTCTCCAAAGGAAGCTTAATCATTCTTCGGCCATTTTTGCATTGCTCCGGCTCAAATTTGCTCTGGACAACGAGCACAACCTCAGCGACCTATCAGTCACAAGTCCTCCGCCATTTTTGTAGAATTTCTATATTTTTTATAGTATTTTGATCGGCCAAGCGCCGATACAGTTCCAAAGGCCACGGAAGACACAACAACAGTCAAATCTCGTCATAAAGTGGCAGGCAAGGGCGATTTTGTAGCGGCAAAGTGTATCAGTGGAGAGAAAAGGCCCCGATTGAGTATTAAAGAGTATCAGATAAAGAGTATCAGTGTAGCAATTAAAGCCATTAAAAGCTTATAAGATCAAGATTAATGAGAATCAGTGCCACCTAAGAGGATCGCTTCAAGTTCCAAAGCACAGTTATTGCAGAATGAACAACACAGAGCTCAAAGGACACCTCAAAGCCTCATTTTTGATGCAGCTGCCTCCAGCGCAGCTTAGATGGATATTTTTTGCATTTATTTCAGGACAAGATAGGTTAATCACGGTTATTTCCCCAAATCTTCCTTCAGATATGTTTTGTAGATATTTTTCCTATAAATACCACCCTAAGCAATGTATTAAGGGTTGGTTGGTTGGCTATTAGTTGAAAAACTCATTCTAGACTTGCGCTGTATATTTTGAGAAATTTTATGAACAAAGATAGTTGGAATGCATTGCCTATGAACTGTCTAGTGTGGATTTGATGGCTGAAGAGTAGATTACATAATTCTAGTGCTTCTACATGGATCAATAAGTCTTTCTTACCTGTTTTCAGTTTCTATATTTGTAATATCATCTATGTGTCATGATCTAAGTTGCAGGAAGAAAGAATAGTCATAGGTTACTTAGTTGTACTATGTTCTCAATTTCTGTGATTTATCTATGTTTTCCTCTAAATTAGTCCTAAATATGAATACTTATTTGCTCATATTTGCACTAGTTCCTTCATATATGAATGTTGTTTAGGAATCCTTGACTGCTCCTATATAATGTTCACTCACCTTCTCTCCGTTAGCATAATGAGAGCTACTTAGTTGCCTTTCATTCCTTGACCACCATTTCACCCTTATTCCAGCTTGAAATTGTTCCTTTTTTAGCTATCTTGCTATGTAATCCTCTTTGCCAAAGAAAACACACCCAGCAACCCATAATCCTTGACTCCATGCCCAATGGTCTGAACTTCTCACTTTTCATCCCAACTCTGTTTGAAAACACCACCCATCCCACCAAATTTAAAACAAACTCACGCACTCATATCTAGCCTAAAATCACCCCTAAAAAAAGCTAAATCATAAAGAGAGAGCCCTCTCTAACTACGGGTAGGCTAGGACCTACAGTCCAAAGATTGGTTTGTGGTTACCTCAGCCGTATCCCTTAACAAGCCAAGGTACAACTTGAGTGATAACATCATTGGCGACTCCACTGGGGAATCTTCAGAAAATTCCAAAAAATAAGTTAGAAGCTGGCTCCCAAGAAGAATTCACATTATACAAGGTCAAATCTAGACCCAAATCCCCCAGCTGCTTTTGAAAATCCCAATATAATCCCAAGGAACCTCAGGAAGCTAGAGTGAAGAGAAGATATTGCTGATTCAAGTCCTGAAGCAACTTCCCAAAGCTGTGTTCCAACCCCTGTTAAAGTTTTATTTCGTTAAGCCCCCACTTCCCCTTGTTCATCATCCACCTCTCCAAGCACCTTTTCAACTCCTCCATTCACTACACATACTCCTACTATTATCCTAGTTGTTCCAGTCGTTCCATTTCTTCCTGTTGTTCCATTTATCCCTATAAATATGGCTAATAGATATGCACCCCTACAGTTACCTGCAAATCCAGGGGCTATGCCTCAGGATTATCAAACCAAAATCACATATTTTGATGGTACTGGTTCTAACACTGCCCTGCAACATACCAAGAAAATGCAGGACTATTTTGAGAGTTATGAAATAGATGATGACCATGTAAGAATGAATATTTTTGTCCAAAGTTTAACAGGAGATGTAAGGCCTTGGTTTAGAGCTCTTCCTGCAAATTCCATAGCTGACCCAGAGGCCCTTTACCAAACATTTCTCAACAGATGGGAGAAAAGAAAAGATCCACTGCAAATTCTATCTGAGTATGACACTATCAAAAGAGGCCCACAAGAAACTGTCTTAGACTACTGTGCTAGGTTCAACAATATTTACAATGCTATTCCACAGAACCTCAGACCTCCACCTAATCTTTCTTTGTATAAATTCCCGGATGGTTTTGATACCGACATGGCATATCAATTGAGGGAGAGAGCCCCTCAAACCTTAGTAGACATGCAGAATGTAGCTGTTAGTGTGGAGGCAAACCTGATTTCCAAAAGAAACAGAGCAAGAGCCGAGAGAAGAACCACTTTTAAAGAAGAACCCCCAGCATTTGAGCAAAAGTTGGATGCAATCTTCAATAAGGTGAACAGTTTTGAAGATAGAATGGGAACCATGGAAAGAAAAACATCATGGGAAGGACAACAAACCAATACTATCAGAAACCCAAATTTTAGGAAAAACCAAAACCCAAATGTTGGAAGGGCTAGCCTCGACCATGATATAAGACCTCCTTTTCATGAAAACTATGTTGAAGCATCCACATCTAGTGAGCAGACAAAGGACACTCACATAAACTTGATGGGTTTGAAGGGTGAGCAACAAATTTTTCTAACCCAAGAAGACCAAGATGACCATGATATAAATCAATTTCAGACTAATTCTGGTGAGTCTTTTGACTTTAAGCAAGGTTATGATTCAATTGTTTATGAGGTCCACAAACAGTATAAGCTGAGGACAAGAACTATAGATGTGATCTAAAATGTTAAACCAAATGATACCAAGCAGCCTAAGAAGATCAAAGAAAAGGTTGCCCTCATAGAAATTGCTGATAAAACAGTCCCAAATCCAAAAGAAGTGACCATAGAGGATATATCAGATGCGCAGACCTTTAAGAAACAACCTTTAGTATCCTTTCCCTCAAAAGACAATGTAAACAGCACTCCTGAAATCCTTTCCAAAGCAGAAATACTTCAAGATAACACTGAAAACCAAGAGAAAAACACTGAAACTCCAATTGAAAAAGGAAAATCTTCCATTCACAACACTAAAACCCAATCAGAGAAGTCCTTTGATTTAGAAGCAGAAATTGGTAAACTAAAGATACCTATTCCTCTCTCTGAGCTTGCTAAACATGATGTATATAGACAACAAATCAAAAGATTGCTGCAAATGCCAGAGAACAGGGATGATGTTAATGTCTTAGATGATCAGCCTGAGTTTCTTTTCGGACCTGAAGTCGATGGCAAATTAGCACATGGAGTTGTTCTACCCTTTTATGTCAGCCTACACATACATGACAAATTTTTGCACAATGCAATGTTCGATTCGGGTGCTTCACACAACCTAATGCCCAAAGCTGTAATGGAGAAACTGAACCTAGATGTCACTAGACCATACAAAGACTTATTCTCATTCAATTCTAGTCAAGTCAAGTGTTTAGGCTTAATCAAATATTTATGTGTGTCTTTAGTCCAATATCCCAAAAAAACAATCCTAATGGACGTGGTGGTTGCTGACATTCCACCAAAGTATGGCATGCTCTTATCAAGATCTTGGGGAGCAAAACTCCAAGGATCTCTATAGTTAGACCTCTCTTATGCCACAATTTCAGTCTTTGGGTAACCAAAGAGACTGTATAGGGAAACACTTATGAAATATGTGGTAAGTAGTGAGGAAAAGCCCCAAAACTTTCCTATCTATTCAATCCATTCTGATATGGGTTCTTTTATCTTGTTTAATGATGATATGTCTCCTCCAACTGATGATAAGCCTTTGGCTTTACAACAAGAAACATGCATAAGTGAGGAATCGGTTGCCCATACCCATGAAACTGTTATAACCATTGGTGCAACCAGCACACAAGAAGAACTCCATGAAACACAAAATTCAAATATGCCCACTCCTAAAATGGTTGAAATTCTCAATACTAGTCAAAAGCAAGAAATCCTATGGTATTTGGATTTTGATGGTTTGGTAAACAAACTAGAAATAGGGGCAAGAGTATGGATTCACAACAAGCAAAACAACCATGCAGAGGGTCATTCTTATAGATTAAATTTCAGATGTACCAACAACACGGCAGAGTATGAAGCCCTCCTTTTAGGCCTTAAGCTAATCAGAGATCTAGGAGCAACAAAAGCTTCTATTATGGGAGATTCTGATTTGATTATACAGCAAATCAAAGGCAATTTTGTCACTAATGACAAGAGATTAAGGGCTTACAGGAAGGCTGCCTTTGAAATACTCAATACATTCTCCGAATCCCAACTTACTAAAATTTCAAGAAGCCATAATCTACATGCACACAGCCTAGCTACTTTTGCTAGCACTTGTAAGCTACCTTTTGAGCCCAATAACCATTTCTCGGCTGAAATGAAGCACAGGCCTATTGTCCCAAACAATGTCAAAGACTGGCAAGTCTTTGAAAGTGATGCATAGATCAACAATTTCCTCACTTTATAGCAAGAATTTTCAAGCCTAAAGATTGATACAGATGCCATGGATGACCCACAACAACAAATGAGCCAAAATGAGTAGACTATAACAGCTGAAGCAGCAAAACAAATGCTGCACCCAACTATTTTTTATGACAAAAACATTCAAGAGCTGAAAGAAATGAATTTGGATGAAATAGCTGAAGCAGAGGCCGAAGTGATGGATTTAAAGGACAATTTTCTGCCTGCTGGTCTCACTCCATTAGAGGACATCTTTGATGCAAACGATATCCCTAAGAAACCAAAGATGCAGCCCTTAAATGCTGCTGTGGAAGACTGTAATATTGGGACAACAGAGAAGCCCAAAATGATTAAACTGTCCAAGTCTTTACCTCCTGATCAAAAACCAAAATATGTTGACTTGTTTAAAGAGTTCCAAGATGCCTTTTCCTGGAGTTATGAGGACCTCAAGTCCTATGACACTTCAGTCATTCAACATACCATTCCGTTGAAACCAAATCAAAAGCCTTTCAAACAGAAACTAAGGAGAATCAATCCTGCGCTTCTCCCATTGATTGAGAAAGAAGTGAAGAGAATGTTTGAAGCAGGTATCATTGCACCCATTAGATTTTCAGAATGGGTATCCAATCTTGTTCCCACAAGGAAGAAAACAGGTGATTTTAGGTTATGTGTTGACTTAAGAAATCTGAACCAAGTCTCCCTTAAAGACCACTACCCATTGCCAAAGATGGACCATTGTTATAGACAATTTTGTGCCTTACAGCAACAAGCATGAATTGTCAATAATCCAAGGGATCCAAAGTTCCCTAAAACATGATGTTCCTACCCCTAGAGGAACAAGGTCAGCAAACCAACAGCTCTCAGATCAGTTCTCCACCTGAAAACACTCAAAAACAAGCAATCCTGAAATCAAAGCAGGTGCTCCACTAGGTTTCTGCGCTGAAACTCAGTTGCTCCATGGTGTACCTGCGTTGCAAAGCAAGTGGAACAAAGGCCACCTGCGCTGAGCGAGATGGGATAAGTGGCACACTGAGTCATTGCTCTGGAATCTTCCAAAAATGACACTTGGATAAGGTATTTCGCCTTGTGATGAGTCAGAGGCTCTGTTTCTCCAAGTGGAAGCAAGGTTCTCCAAGTGGACTCAAGAACTGAAGATCAACTAAAGATTAACTGAAGAGAGAGAGGACACAAGGCAACTACACATCAGTTGCAAGCTGACTCATCCTTTCTCAATTCATCTATATATTGAGCTCTCTCCTATGAGCTCAAGAGGCTGGAATTTGGTGCAAAGTAATGATATGCTGTTGGTTTCACTATAGAGCTATTGGGTGATTGTTTGAGAGAGGTGAAGAGGAGAAATTCTTTCTGCTGGGAGGTGTTGCTGGATTGGAGCCTTCAATGGTTGTAATACTCTCAGAACCTTTACTTCTTCATTAATAAAAGCTATTGAGGTTCTTCTATGTGCTCTTGTTTCAATAATATATTGTGATAATTGCATGTTTGGTTTACACTAATCCTTGAACCAGTTATGATTGCATGCTTCTTGTAGTTTCCTTCTTTGTTATTTTGCAGGATCTCATTGTAGCTGGGCCAGCAAAAGGGCAAGGAGCTGGGAGCAAGCAGCCAAAGAGAAGAGTTTGGATTCGACATTAAGTGCAAGGCAACGGTTAGTGCATTTCTCCATTCTCTTTTGCTTTCATAAAGAAGTAACCCTTAAGTAGTTTGTTTTACAGTTGTTGCTAAGGTACTATCACCCTTAGAGTGGGATAGGGTCATCCGAGTCGGATACTTTTCCCTACAACAAACTGGCGACTCCGCTGGAGATCGTATCCGTTTGATTGTGTTTGTAGTATTTCGCTATTCATTTCCTGAACAAAAGAGTACCAAATCGAAAAGCTTTTGACTATATCAAAAGCGAAGTAGAGGGCAGCTACTCTAGCTCATTTCTGAGCAAGTTCATGATTTGAAGAGCTGATCTACAAGGATCCTTGTAAGCTCTTATTGATAGCTTTTCACCTTCCTAATCATCCCTTTGAGTGTGCTTGACTGATTGTCTCTGATTTGAGCAAAAATTGTGCATTTTTGAGAAAATTATGACCCGAAAACTGTGAAAACGCAATTCTCGTTTTCCAAAGCAGGTAGTACACAGGCTACCTGCTTTGCAATGCAAGTCCCGAAGGGGCTACCTGCGCTGAGAGCCAGACTGGCTGTGCAGCACCTGCGTTGGCCCAATTTTGCCTAGTGCTGTTGGGGTTTCCTCCTTTTCTCTTGCCTGTTTTCACCATTGATTTGGCTGCCAGTTACCAGTCTTGCACCTGTTCTGAAACCAATATTACTTGCCATCATTCTGCCTCTGTTATATAATGAAATTGTACTTGTTCTTTGTATTTCTTACTCATTTACAATTTCCCATAACGAAGAGTAAACTAGTCTTGCTTTTGGCCTCTTAGATCTGAACCTGTGTTAGGCATTTTGCTGGTCTAAAGAGTTAGCTTGTTTGCTGTCCATAGCTAATTAGTCATTTTACTTTCGTCAGTATGGTTTGATTTCATGTATTTCCAGTGATTAAGCAAGTGAATCTTAAGGTGTCTTTTGATTTTGGACAAACTTGTTTGTTTTCGCTCTAAATCGAAATCAAAGTTATATAACCACTTTCTTCTTGTAATCCATCAACATTAAGAAAGGGAAAAGAAAATACATGCATTGTGCATTTTGCATTTGAAAAAGTTTGCATGATGATTTAGGAGAAAGTGCATTAGTTTGTGCTGTATGAACTGTGTGAAAAGAATTTGCCTTTCTTCTCTCTTAGTAGTTAAGATTTTCATCAGTCAAAAAGATTTGAAAAAGCTTGCTTCTCATCTTAGGCTGCATTTAGGAATTTGTCATATACATCTCGTGGTGAACCTTGAAAGGCAAACTTTAAAAAGATCAACTTAAAATATACTGAATGAACCTAACAACACATTGTAACATAACGCAAACATCTAGAGGTCTAAGTAGAGACATGTTCCGGCGTCGTTAAACATAGTGACTGTCGATCTCTACGAAGGTGGGTGATTCCTCCTGAGAGTCGGTGGCACTAATACAGACTTGTGCTCCCGCGTACCATCGCGTATATATTGGGAGACCCCTATAGGCAATTATCCTTTATCCATAGGAAGCCGTGTCGGCCGCCCTACTGATCGCGATGCAGTGAACACAGCATTCACGAAGATCGACCACCCGTACCGTAAAACGTATTCTGTGGTTTCGCGAAAGGTTTGGCACACCCTCTGCCTAGATCTCCAGAGCAGTTTCTTTTGGCCCTTTTCAAACTCTATAACTGAAAAGGTCCAACCGAGCATTTGTCACTTCGGGCTCGTTAATACATCGAAGGAGACTAGAGTCATCTTTAGCTTTTTCTCGACTCTTAAAACATGAAAAAGCAAAGTTATGTCTAAAAGCGTCTAATAAAATTCATTCAAATCGGAAACACAAATTTTCCCCTTTATATTTTAGTTGATCGAGTAATCCGCAATCGTGGAAGAAAGTCAATTGAATATTCGTCGTTCTCGGAGGCTTGTGAGTCAACCGTCTTTGTCTCCGGAATCGAAAACAATCCGGGCAAAGCGAACTCGTCGAACCAGTTCAAAATCTCCTTTAAAAGTTAGAACAAGTGTTCCAACAACATCTGAGATTCTGGTCACTCCAAACATTTCTGGAAACCCTACCTCCATAGAAGAAGTTCAACCGCCACAGAGGGACAGTAATACTGATCCTAGTCTGGGGGCAAATACTTGTATGACTGAACCAGTTCCATCTGTAACTGGTCCAGAGAGTTTTGTTCCTCAAACATCTGTCGCTTTTAATACAACCCCTTCTTCGGCACCGGAAATTTTTTACGGACCTGACGGTCTTCCTCTTCCACCTGGTCTGATTGCGATAGAGGAAATTATAGAGGAACCGCAAGTATCCACTCCAATTCAGTTTGGAGTAGGGGTCACTCTATTTCCTGCTACAACAAAAGTTTGTCCATCACCAGTGGAAGTTCCTGTAGAATCACTAGGCGATCAATTGGATAGACTAAAAATGTCTGAACAACCGTCAACATCTAGGACTGTGTCAAATGACACGGCGACGACAGAATTACCTGCTGCAAATCCAACAATGTTCGCCGGCATACCATCTGTCCCAACTAGCTCTCAATCGCTAGAAGGAGTCCACCAAGAGACTATCTCGACAGTATGGTCTATTCCTGTTTGTTCCGGAGTAATGTCTGGTAACTCTCATGGTGAGACTCATCAAATTGACCCTTTTGGGAATCTAATTAGGCCATCCAGTTCTCCAGGACAATCAATTGCCTTGAGTTCTGGATTGCTACCGTATGGGGGGCAGTATGCCCTTTCATTACCCCCTCCGGGAGGGTACCCATACGGGAGTTCTCAACCTTATTCAAGTTATGGTGGAATTGCAACGAGTAGTTGGGTACCTATGCTATCCCAGCCACCAAGAGTTGTATATTCTATGCAACAGTGTGTACCTGTGACAAACATCCCAACTACACCGGCTATTGTGACCGTGTCGCAAGTTCAAACAATGCCTGTTGTATGTCAACCTCAGGTTTCTCAGGTTCTCATGCAACAGCCCTTTGACCCTGCGACCCAACCACAATCGCCTACTGGTGGGGCAACACAAGTACAGTCGGGTACAACTACCCCACATCTTGGTCCAATGGTTAGTATAACGCAACAACCCATGGTGTCGCAACCGTGGATAGTGCAATACCAACAACCACAATTCCAACAAGTGTACCAAGGTTCTGAACAGCAAATCTTTGCGAATACGGGACAACCATATATTCAAAATGGTCAAAATCAACCACTTTATAGTGGTCAAGTCCATCAACCGTATCAATCATACCAACATCAACTCCATTATGCTGGTATGCAAAGACCAACTGTTCAGGCGATTCCATCGTATCCTGGTTACGCTTCACCTAACTTAAATCAACAGTTACCATTCGTGGCGACTTTAGAGTTGCCTGATTTACATCGATTAACCAATGATCCAATTGCTTACGCCCCATGGTGGCCAGTGATTCCGCACAAACTTCCATCCGACATTCCTAAATTCAATGGAAATCCAAGCGAAGACCCATCGAATCATGTGATGACATTTCATCTATGGTGTTCGTCGAACACTTTAAATGACGATTCGATAAGGCTTCGCCTCTTTCAGAGGACATTGACAGGTCCAGCGGCAAAATGGTATATAGAATTGCCTAGAGCTTCGTTCGACAATTTTAGCTCCCTTGCCACGACATTCTTAACCCACTTTCAATTACCAATAAGGTATGAAACAGGAACAGAGATATTGACCAACTTCAAACAGACAACCGTAACTCATATATCAGATCATATACATGAGTGGCGATGTCGACGAAGAATGGTTAAAACATACGTTCCTGATCAGCTTTTAGCTGAGTGGTTTATAAAGTCGTTACTTCCGGCCATAACGGAAGATGTGGCAAAGGGAGGAGTCGTAACAGAAGAGCAGGTTATCGCTCATGCACAATATTTGGACTTAGTATATACTCAGTCCGGCACGCTCTATGACAAAATACCAGACGCCCCTAGACCAGAGTTTTCAATCCCTCCTCCTCCTAAATCAAATAGTGACTCTCATGCCGGCGATGGCGTGATTGGCACGGCAGACTCGAATCCGAAAAAGGCCAATCAAAAGAAGGCCCGTAAAGATTCGAATCAAAATGCGCATGAAGAAGTTCTTGCTTCGGAAGTAAATGTCGTATCGACAGATAAAGGCAAAGAAACCAATCAACCAGGAAGCAAGAAAAATCAAAACAAAGGGAAGAAGAAGAAACAAGGAGAGTCATCTCCTCGAAAAACTTCTTCAAGCCCTCCTCGAGATAGGAAACCACCTTATGGGTGTCAGATATGTGATGAGGATCACTGGAAGAGAGAATGTCCATACAAAGCTGATCTAAAAAGATTCTTAAAGAGTTCGCAAACTCCAGCTGTGTTAACTGATCCATTTCCCGATCGAAGAAAAAATCTGGTTGGTAGTGGAAATGCTTCACCGTCGCAAGTGCTTATGTTATCGATATCGAAGCAGCAGAATGATGCTTTGATTTCGACAAGGAAAAAAGATTACGGGAATCCACAGGTGTCGAACGATAAAGGTAAAGATCAACCTAGCAGTTCGACAACAACTTCGGCAGAAGTTGTACCCCCCATCACACATGAATTAACAATAAAACCGCCAAAGGGAGTAGTACACAAGTCGACATTTAATCCTCGTGCCAGAGCAGCACAGCATTATAATATAGTGGAAGATTTGGCGCAATCGCCGTCTGCTATGTCGACTCTTGAAGTACTATAAAATTTCCCATCCCAAAGGCAGGCATTGTTATCAGCAATTGGTGGAGTGGATCCTAAAGATTCCAATCTTGTATCCTTTGATCACAAAGGATATGATCCTCAGTTACCAGCTCAACTAGCTTTCCTCGTCCAAGTGAAAGCCCTCAACAAAACTGTTCATCGAACAATTATTGATGAGGGGGCATCGACATGTATTATGTCGATGAGTTGCTGGAAAACCTTACGATCTCCAACCTTGTCGCGATCATCGACGACATTAAAAGCATTCGACGGAAGGACATATACCCCTTACGGTATCCTTAGTAACCTGAAAGTTGAACTAGGGGGAAAAACAGTAGAAATAGATGTTGAAGTCATCGATGGCAATCTTGACTATAACATCCTACTGGGAAGACCATGGATTTATGCCATGGAAGCGGTTGTGTCGACCTATTTTAAGAAAATCGCATTCCCCTTTCAAGGAGAGATTACGATCATTGACCAACAAAATTTCCTCCCTAATGGTTCACAAGTTACAGGAAGCGTTCCTCTGATCCATGAAAGTGACCATTCGTTTCAAAATATCGGAGTAGGCCTACTAAAAGATCCTACATTAATGGGAACATTCACCCTTCTGCCAACGTTCATTGTGGGAGAAGTGGCGACAGTAGGAACCTGCAATATGATATCTTCTGCACAAAAGATGTCAGAAAATGATATCAGCATGGATCATGCAAAGGTTTTGTCCCCAAGTCCAATGGAAGTATTGTAGCAATCAATTTTCTTGGCCTGGGGGGCAACCCCAAATCAACGCTCATCAAGCGTTTGGATAGATAGGTCTAGAGAATATGGCACCCCTTTAAGTCCTTGGTCGCGAGTGCATGGAACCGACAAAGGAATAGTCCAATCAATGGTAATTGACGGGGCACCATGGAATGATTCCCACCATCGCTCCCTTCTCTCGGGTTGTGGGGAAGATACTCAAAATAACCTTTATCATCCTTCAGTTTTCGATTTTCTATCGAGTACTGTAAATATAGTGGGCAATGAGGATAGTTCTTTTACTATGTCAACCTCATTAAAAAAATGAAACGATCCCCTTTCCAGATCTCAATGGTAAACCTTCATTCCAACCAACAAAGTTGAATGCAATGAAGCTTGGGGGGCATGCACCTCGATTTGCGTTATTATGCTGGGGGCATGCAAACATATCATCGAGCAGTTTTAGCACACAGTTCATGCTCGTTAAAAAATAAACGCAAGATCCGAGCAGTTTTAGCACATAGTTCATGCTCGTTAAAAATTAAACATAAGTCGTGAGCAATCTTTCCCTACAGTTCAAGCTCACCCAGAAAAAATGAACCGGTAAATAACCTTGGTAAATGTAACCTTTGACAGCCATATTAAAAGCCCTTGGTCGTGTTTATATGCCATCACCTCCATCCGTTCATTTGGCCAATCGTTCATCTCCATATGTTTGTTTACCCATTTTGAGGAACAGCTGTGAAGAGTGATTTCACTTAGCCATCCTTGTGACACTGCCGTGATTGGAAAATTCCAACCTGTACCTGGAATCTGCTGCTATCCCTGTTTATCACTCGTTCCTCAAAAGACGAGTCTTCTTTGAGCTCTTTTCACTGACTCGTAAAATATGAAAAGTTTGCCGAGTTTTGGCCTTCCAGCTCGTTAAAAGGACCGGAAGAGCTATCCCTCCTCTAGATTTTAATCTTTTTGGACCTGAGGGATTATTGCACAAAAAGATCGAGCGCTTGTTTTGTTCGGCTCGTTAAAGCAATCGAAAACTCATCCATTCTGTATTGTCTTATACTTTTTCGGACTTAAGGGATTAAATGACGAAAAATGAATTTTGGAGTTAACTTTCCGTACCTTTTCAGACTCTCTAAAAATGAAAAGGACCGAGTTTTCCTTGTCGTTAGACTCGTTAAAATGATTAAATAGCGACAAACTTGTCTTTAGACGAGAATGAGTTTCCCTATCGCTAGGCTCGTTAAAACATAGCGATGGGCTTGCCCGAAGGGCAGGTTATAGAACAAGCATATGTTATCCTCCTCAAGCTTGACAAAAATAAAGAGGTACTAGTTAGCAATGACTGGGGAAAAACTGGGAGAACCTCACAGCATTAATGGTAGCAAGTCGCTCTTGAACATGACACTTTGTCCTCCGTATCACATCGGGTTGGGTTGTTTCATTCACCGGTCTCATAACCATGGTCCTCACCACACCATCCACAATTGGGGTAATGCTACCAATCCATCACATCAGTGTCGTTATATGTTCAAGAGATGTGGTTCTGCAAAGAGTCAACCGTGTCCCATCCACTGCCATACATTGTCCTTCATCCATTTCATGACCGCCACCCTGAATCATACATCACAGTTTGTTTTCACCTCATCACAATCACTAGCTTCGTTCCGTGTCACTGATGTGGGATTCATTAAGGCCCTCCTTTGACGGATCGCTCCTTGTCGACATCAGCTCATTATCCAAGGAGTTGATCTAGGAACACCCCCTTCAGTACTTTGAAGCTTGCATGCCTCAATGGCAAGTTTCTCACTTCCGGCGACAGGTATACATCAATGACCTTCGACCAGAAGATTTTGCATGGTGGTCGACGCCAAGTCCTTTATTCCCACCATGTGAAGTGTACTGCCGTACCTTGAGGGTCATCATCCTTATCGGTGATTCCTCTCGCGCTTGTTAATGGTTTACATCATTGACCGGTAATCAAGCGATGTCTTTCCATGTTCGACTTCAAAAAATTCTCACATGGATCGACTTGTACATCGAGTGAAGATCGGAAGAGATTGAAGACCCCAGATCTAGTTTCATCCATCCGGGCTGCGATATATATTCAGGACATAAAGACATTTGATATGTACATCATTACAGCAGATGATCATCCTTCTCAAAGGATGATAATTTCAGCAGAGAATTATCAGTCTACAATCAGGCGATCGTCTGTTCTATGTACCAAAATGTATTTATAAAGCTGAGCATGGGAATGCCCGCCTCAGCTAGATCATGAAAATGTATGAAAAATAATGTATTGTATTGTATCTTATTACAGGACACTTCTCAGCAGATTGAATGAACTTCGGATCCTCTCAATAAAGCATTTCACCCGATAAACGACCTCATACTTTAGGGGGCATCTGTTATAGACAATTTTGTGCCTTACAGCAACAAGCATGAATTGTCAATAATCCAAGGGATCCAAAGTTCCCTAAAACATGATGTTCCTACCCCTAGAGGAACAAGGTCAGCAAACCAACAGCTCTCAGATCAGTTCTCCACCTGAAAACACTCAAAAACAAGCAATCCTGAAATCAAAGCAGGTGCTCCACTAGGTTTCTGCGCTGAAACTCAGTTGCTCCATGGTGTACCTGCGTTGCAAAGCAAGTGGAACAAAGGCTACCTGCGCTGAGCGAGATGGGACAAGTGGCACACTGAGTCATTGCTCTGGAATCTTCCAAAAATGACACTTGGATCAGGTATTTCGCCTTGTGATGAGTCAGAGGCTCTGTTTCTCCAAGTGGAAGCAAGGTTCTCCAAGTGGACTCAAGAACTGAAGATCAACTAAAGATTAACTGAAGAGAGAGAGGACACAAGGCAGCTACACATCAGTTGCAAGCTAACTCATCCTTTCTCAATTCATCTATATATTGAGCTCTCTCCTATGAGCTCAAGAGGCTGGAATTTGGTGCAAAGTAATGATATGCTGTTGGTTTCACTATAGAGCTATTGGGTGATTGTTTGAGAGAGGTGAAGAGGAGAAATTCTTTCTGCTGGGAGGTGTTGCTGGATTGGAGCCTTCAATGGTTGTAATACTCTCAGAACCTTTACTTCTTCATTAATAAAAGCTATTGAGGTTCTTCTATGTGCTCTTGTTTCAATAATATATTGTGATAATTGCATGTTTGGTTTACACTAATCCTTGAACCAGTTATGATTGCATGCTTCTTGTAGTTTCCTTCTTTGTTATTTTGCAGGATCTCATTGTAGCTGGGCCAGCAAAAGGGCAAGGAGCTGGGAGCAAGCAGCCAAAGAGAAGAGTTTGGATTCGACATTAAGCGCAAGGCAACGGTTAGTGCATTTCTCCATTCTATTTTGCTTTCATAAAGAAGTAACCCTTAAGTAGTTTGTTTTACAGTTGTTGCTAAGGTACTATCACCCTTAGAGTGGGATAGGGTCATCCGAGTCGGATACTTTTCCCTACAACAACCATATTCTACAAAGAGTAGTGGGGTCTTCAAGAATTTCTTTGCTAGATGGCTTTTCAGGTTTTAATCAAATACTTGTTCACCCGGATGACCAAGACAAGACAGCCTTTACAACACCGTGGGGAACCTTTAAATATGTGAAATGCCTTTTGGGCTAAAGAATGCAGGTGCTACCTTTCAAAGGGCCATGGACATTGCATTTGCTAAGGAAATCCATGATTTCTTGGTGGTTTACCTTGATGACCTTACTTGTTTCTCAAAATCTGATCAAGAGCATCTTAAACACCTGAGGCAAGTATTCCTAACCTGTAGGAAATATGGCATTTCCTTAAATCCTAAGAAATCTCTCTTCAGCCTAGAAGAAGGAAAATTGCTAGGCCATATCATTTCAAAAAATGGAATTAGAATAGATCCGGAAAGGATTCAAGCCATTCTTCAAGTCCCTTATCCAAGAAACATCAAAGAACTGCAAGCTTTTCTAGGAAAGATCAATTTCCTAAGAAGATTTATCCCAAACTTGGCCGAGCTGATAAGACTGTTAAATAGCATGCTCAAGAAAAATTCCAAAGTTAAATGGTCTTTAGAAGCCAAGAAAGCCTTTGAGGGCATAAAAATAGCCTTAACCCAAGCCCCAATCCTCACAAGTCGTAAATTTGATAAGGATTTCATCATTTTTTCCTTTGCTTCTCAACACACCATTGTTGTTGTCCTTTTACAAAAAGATGATCAGGGAAATGAAAAGCCCACTGCTTTTTTTAGCCGAGCCCTTAGAGATGCCCCTTTGAAATATCAAATAATGGAAAAACAGGCCTATGCCCTTGTTAAAGCAATCAAAGATTTCAGAGTTTACATTTTATATTCACATGTGATTGCTTATGTGCCAAATGCTATTGTAAAAGACATATTAACCCAAGAGGGCATAGAAGGCAAAAGAGGAAAATGGATTACCAATATCCTTGAGTATGACATTGAGATAAAGCCCACTAAACTGATAAAGGGACAAGGCTTAGCCAAACTGATGTCCGAAACAAATTTTCAAGCCATAGACATAAATAAACTGGACAACGAACAGGAGCTGGCGACTCCACAGATCAGTCAAGCTTTCTTGAAATCACCTTGGTATGCTGACATTTGTTTTATATTGCTAAACCTGCATGCTCCTCCAGGGTTGTCCAGAACCAAAAAGAGATTTTTAAAGATGAAAGCCTCAAAGTTTTGTGTCTTAGATAGTGCCCTGTTTTGGAAGAATCATGAAGGAATATTGCTTAATTGTTTAACTTTAAATGAAACTGACAGTGTCATGAAAGAATTCCATGCAGGGGACTGTGGAGGGCACTTATATTGGAAGTCTATAGCTAATAAGATACTAAGGGTTGGTTTTTATTGGCTCTCTCTCTTTGCTGATGTGAAAAAATTTGTGATGTCTTGCCATAAGTACCGGATCTTTGAAGGCAAAAGAAAGCTGCTGCCCTTACCCCTTAAGCCCATTTCAACCGAGAAACCATTCCAACAGTGGGGTTTTTACTTCATTGGAGAAATCCATCCATCCTCTTCTGGCCAGCACAAGTGGATTTTAACTGCTACAGATTACTTTACCAAGTGGATTGAGGCCATCCCATGTAGGCAAGCCAATGACTCCACCATCATCCAATTCCTAGAATCCAACATTCTGTCCAGATTTGGTTGTCCCGAAAAAATCATTACACACAACGTTGCTGCCTTTAAATCCAAGAAAATGATCAGTTTTTGCCACAAATACCACATTTCCTTAGGTCATTCCACAACATATTACCCTCAAGGTAATGGCCTAGCCGAATCATCCAATAAAAGCCTCATCAATATCATCAAGAAAGTCTTGGAAGAGAACAAAAAGAATTGGCACAAGAAGCTCACAAATGCACTATGGGCTGATAGATTGACAACTAAGAGATCCATTGGAACAAGCCCATATGAGTTAGTCTATGGAATGGAGGCAAGATTCCCTTCATCTTTGGGAATCCCTGTTATCAAGCTGCTACAAGAGATTCAAGCTGAGCCTAATGATGTCCAAAGAAGAATCAATCAAACCATTCATCTACAGCAAACAAGGGAGCAAGTGTATAACAGAGCTCAGATTTTATAAGAGAAGCTGAAGAAGATGTTTGATAAAAGAACAAAGGCTGAAGATTTCTACATAGGCAACAAAGTCTTAAGATGGGATTCAAGGAGAGAGGACAAAGGAAAGCATGGCAAATTTGATTTCTTGTGGAAAGGTCCCTTTGTTATTCAAGCTGTTCAAGGCAACAATACATATTTTCTCAAGAGTTTGGATGGCACAGAAGCTGAAGAAGGCCTTGTTAATGGCCGAATGCTAAAGCACTATCATAATCCCTTTTGATGTACATAATGCAGCTATATATTATTTTTTATACATTATTATTTTTATTTTCAACATGCCTATTTACAGCAGTCCGATAAGGGAACAATGCAGCAAGTTTTGAAGGAAGGATCAAAGGAAATGCAGCATTCAGATCTCTGTTTTTGAATTAATTTCAAAAAGAAGTGCTCAGGCGGATTTGAATATGTTTTCAAGCACCCAAAAGGCAAGAAGTAGAGCTGTAATTTTTCTACAATTCAGCTTAAAGGGTTACTGCATATCATCTTATAAAGATTCAGTCAAAGGAATTAAGAAGAAGGAGAGTTTCAGTTTACAACAACAATTGAAGATCAAGGCAGTCTGACCTGCTGTTCTTGGCTTTTCACATGGAAAAGACATTCCCAAGTGGAGCCATTGTTAGCCTCCTATTGCAATAGGTGTTCATATTTCATGATTGACAATGGAAGTGCCAAAAATGTTCATCTTTTCCATGCTGCAAAAGTTCCATTTTTGAAGAGTTTCACAGTTAAGGGAAGGCCAAACAGCTTAATCTTGGCCTCCCTAGGTTTAAATTGCTTGTTGTAGAGATAGAGAATAAAGATCTATCCAAACTGTTTAATCTTGGCAGATTATTAGATAGGTAGAGAAACAAGGGTGCTCAACTATTTAATCTGAGCCCTGGAAGGCATAAGGATCGATTTAGATAGGAGAATAGAAAAAAGAAAAGTTGAAAAGCTGGGTTTGTTGGTTCAAGTGCACCCAAACCAAAAAGAAGAAAAAATTCTAGGTAAGTAGGCTGGGTAGGTAGTTTTGAGGTTGCAAAATCAATGATTGTGACTAGTTTTGTGTTTTCAAGTGTTATATCTATTCAGATCACAAGTATGAGGCATTTTTCCATTTGGATCAGATCAAGCGAGGCATGTCTAACTTCCCCTTCTTCCTCTTCCTCAAATCACTCACTAATTCCCCTAAAGAGGTCAAGATCTGCTTGATATCTCTTAAATTCATCATGTTTCATATTATTTCGCTTAATAAAGATTTGCTTTACTTAAGGAGTGTTCATATGTCTTCTACAAAGTTCTATCTCCCCTTTTAAGCCTAATATTTCTAAACTTAGTGCTTTCTTGTCACCATTCATATTAATTTCTAACTCTACTATGTAAATCCCTATCTATTTTCCCTTCCCCTTACTAAAATATGCTAAATATCTCCTCTATGTATATATCCCCTCCCTCTGGTTGAAAAATAACCATAAGTATGCTTGGGAATTGCTAAGTTTGCCTGAAACTTAGCAAGAACCCTCTTTTTCCTCCTTAGCCATCTTCCAAATGCATTTGGACTTCTTCCATTGCATAAAATCCCTCCTCCGATGTATAAAAACCCTCCATTTAACCTTGTTTTCAGCTTTTAAAGGCATAAAACCCCCTTCAAATGTTATTGGACCCCTTCCGATGCATTAAGGACCCTTCCTAAAGCATATATACCCTTCCTTCAATCACCTAAGCCCATCTCTGATCAAAAGGATCTACCTCCGATCTCATGGACCCTTAGCCGATTTGCAATAGGCTTTTGTCGAATCAAAAAACCCTCTTCCGATCGCATTGGACTCCTTCCGATTGTGAAATCCTTCCTCCGATCATATTATGCCTTGGCCGATGTATAAACATGCCTCCGATCGCTTCCCCCTCCCTCTGATGCGATATCACTGTCGGAGGTCACAGCCAAAAGAGTTGGCCCTTTTATGCATTTCTCCGATGGATAGTCGCCGACGCGATTTTGGCGATCGGTGTATCGCAATGTTAAATGCCCCATGTATATTCCCCTTCCCCTTTTTGCCAATGCGATATCGCTATCGGGAGCCCTCCATACCATATATCTCATATATGTTGCATATCTCCACTCTATCGTTAATGGCCCTTTATTGTTATAACCTAAGCTTTTCATAAAACTTAAGTTTTATCGTAAAACCCGCATTTCCATATATCGCAAGCCTCATTGCTTTTCTGCTATTTTGCTATCGTCATATACAAAGGCCCGCACCCTCCACCCCACCAATTGCCAATCGCCGAATTAATGTCAACCGTCCGGGGGGTCCGGGGGCCACCAATCCCCTGGCAGGGGTTTCAGGGGCAGCACCAGTCTCCTGGCAGGGGTTTCAGGGGCAGCACCAGTCTCCTGGCAGGGGTTTCAAGGGTAGCACCCCCGAAGCTAAAAATAGATGTAAAATTGCCTTGTAAAAGTATAGTAATTTCTAGTTAATCCGGGTTGTTCATTAGGCAAATGATCTGACAGTAGAACTTATCTTTAATTTAGGGTTTTTTGCCCTAGAAGGGAACCCCTCTCTTTGTATGAGGGCATTGTATTGAGACTGTGATATAGATGTGTATTCTCTGAGAGAGAAGTAGAGAGGTGAGATTGTGAGAGATAATAGAGGATATTACAATGGATCTGCTGTAGGTTGTGTCTCTTCATTTTGCTGGATAATAGAAAAGGAAGGACTAGCTATTCGGGGTGGACGTAGCCCAAACTAGGTGAACCATGTATATCTGTGTCTCTCTTGTTTTATGCATTTTCTGTGTTTATATTTCTGCAATATTTTATGTGTTCCATTACTCTGTAATATATATTTTTCTAACATTTTCTAGTGTGTAGACTCGAGAATGTGAATGCCTTTATGCATGGGGATCAACGTTTATTTCCTCATGTAGGTGATTTGAGTGGGGTGGTGTGCTAGCATTTGAGGTACGAGCATCCATTTTTGGACCGTTGGTCCCATTACCACATCATCATTCTCCTTACCTCGTAATCAACTCCCTCTTCGATCATTCGTAGCTTAACCACTTTCGACCTCATCTCTCCCTTTCCTTGACTTGACTGTTTCCATGTGTGTAAGGACTAATTGTCTTTTCCTCGTTAACTGAGCGAAGGTAGCCAAGTTAGCTTGCCACCTTTCACTTATAAACCATCTCAGTCACAACTTTTACATGTTTGATCATATTATGCTAACGAGAGAGTGGAAGCGAGATACTTACCTGTGGTAATAATGCCTTGATGTTGTTTTTTGAAGAATGAAGTCCTTGTTGTGTATTTCCTGCATGTGTTCCTTTCTTTTTATTGTCCTCTTGTGTTTCTCTTTGATGTGAAGGTACTGGATGTTGATGCTGATGATCCTTATGTTGTTGCTAGGCCCGGAAGGAGCTTCTTTGACATCTGGATCTCCATCCTTGAAGCTTATTGCAACTTGTGGCTTTTTTGTTTTGTGGGATAGGCTGCTACAAGATGTCATGTAGCTGCTTCTCCCTCAAACTTTTCTAATCATTTTCCACTTCTAGAGCATAAGGATGGTTGACATGGGTAGAGAAGGGGTCTAGGAATTTTTAAATGAGGAAAATAGCCTACAGGTATTGTCCCCTTTTTCTCTGTATTCATCCTCTTTTCTTTGTTTTTTCTTTGAAAATTGTAATTAAATTTTTTTGAAACTGACCTTTTTTAGATAAATGCAAGCGTGATCATGGTGGAGAGAGGTATGGTGATGAGATGGTGAAGTAGGTTTTTTCTTTTGACATGGGTAGGTCACCCCCTTTCTCTAGGGTTACTTCCTTTGGGATTCCCAATCCACTGTAATTCCTATAGGATCATCCTGTAGGTTTTCAAGGGATCTTGTAGGTTTACAAGGAATCTTGTGGAAAACACAGAACCCTTGCAAACTGAGCTAAATGAGTGGAAAACTGGAGGGAATGATGGAATGATGAAGGATAATGAATGGAGAAATAAAAACATGAACTGGATTTCTCTTTCTTTTTTTTTTTCGTTTTTTTTTTTAATTTTGACACCATTGGGCTTCCTCAAGTGTTTTTCAACCCAACAGTGGAACTCAGGTGCCTCATGGAGGTTTTCACCTGAGTCTCCTTATTTCCTTTTTTTCTTTTTTCCTTTTTTAGTGACTTGATGAGGTAGAAGTTGAGACTTGCTCCACCACCATCATTGCTTTGTTGATACCATCAATGAATTGTTGTTTTGACAATGGCTTCTTGTAAACCTTCAATCTACGCCCATTAACAAGTAAAGAAATGGCCTCTGCATCAATGGTTCTAATCTACACTGAACCGTTATCATGACATCTCTCTATGACATAAGGCCCTAAACATCTACTCCTTAACCTTCCCTTAAATTCTTTATATCTAGAATCATATAACAAAGCCCAATCACCTTCTTGAAATTTTTTGTCCTTGATATTCTTATCATGCTAGATATTCCTCTAAACTTGAGTCATCTATGTGTGTGGGAGGGCCTGCATTCTAAACTCATAGCTAGAGCAATCTCTCCTTTTGTGCACTACTGAGATCTATATCTATTTGGGCTTCCATTCTCAATGTATTGTACTCAAATTCAATGGACAACAGGGCCTTCTTCCCATAGACAAACTCATAGGGTGTGAATCCAATGGTGGTCTTCCAAGTGGTATGATAGGCCCAGGTGGCCTCAACTAATCTATTTGCCCAATCTTTTCTGTTGTTACTAACCACTTTGGTCAAAATGCCCTCTAGCACTCTGTTGGTCACCTCCACTTGGCCAATAGCTTGTGGGTGATAAGGAGTGGATGTTCTATGCTCGATCTTGTGCTGGCTTAACAAGTCTTCAATCATGTTGGATGTAAACTAGCTACCTTGATCAATGACCAATTCTCTATGGTACCCAAACTTGTTAAATACATTTTCCCTTAGGAACTCATCCACCTTCTCCTCTGTTTCTGCCTTGATTACCTTGGTTTTAGCCCACTTAGTCAAATAGTCAGTGCACAAAATGATGTACTACTTTTTCTTGGATGGAAGGTCAATAGGTCTAATGAAATCGATGCCCCACTAATCAAATGGCTTGAAAGTCACTTGAGGTTGCAGAGGCATTTCATCCATTGGAATAGGTTTTCCCATCTTTTGGCATCGATCAAACTGACTAGTATACCTTCTCACATCCTGATGAAGAGTGGGCCAATAATAACCAGCTTGTAACACCTTAAATGTTGTCCTCTTGGATGTAGAATTACCTCCATAAATTCCATCATGACAAGTCAGAAGGATGTCAAAAACTTCCTCCTCCCTAACACATCTTCTCATAATTTGATCTGGGTGTATTTTGAAGAGGTTTCCTCCAATCCAATTGAATGGGGTGCTCTTCCTCAAAATCTTGCTTTTCTCTTTCGAGGACAAATTCGGTGGGAACTGTGCAGACACCAAGTAGTTTGATATGTTAGAAAACCATGGAGAGGGAACTGAAATGGTGAATAAGTGTCCATCTGGTATCTGATCATCAACCATTCCTTCCTCCCCTATAGGAAAAGTTAACCTGGATAAAAAAAATGCAATAACATTTTCCTTGCTAGGATTATCGACAATAGCTAGATCAAACCACTGTAATAAAAATAACCATTTAAATTGCAGCATGGTCAATATGTACAAATGTTTGGTAACCTGTAATGTAATGCCTAAATTTGTTCATTGAGTGCACAATAGCCAGGAGCATGCACAACCGCTAGGAGCTCCTTTTTGGTCACTTTATAGTTCAATTTGACCTTTGATATATTCTTACTGATAAATTAAATGGCATAAGGAAAATTTTCATCTGTCTGGCCTAGAGTTGCTCCTATGGAGTTGTGTGAAGCATCAACATGTATATGAAAAGGAAGGGTGTAATGCCCCACTTAAATCTTATCCTGCAAATTTTATTAATGTTTACATTATCTGAAAATATTGAGAAATATTGATCTAATATAAAATTCATGATTTCTATTATTCAAATTCCCAACTTACCTTCTCAAATTGAATCTTAGGTAGGATATGGTCTCCTTTCATTATTTCAAATAATATATGTATTCATCTCAAATTCCCCAATGTACCCTCACATTTACTAGGGAGAAGACATGGTCCTCTCCAACTCATTATCAATATATATATTCATCTCACATTCTCCAATGTACCTTCACATTTACTAGGGAGAAGACATGGTCCTCTCCATTTAATTACATCTCACATTCCCCAATGTACCCTCACATTTACTTGGGAGAAGACATAGTCCTCTCCATTTAATTATCAATATATATTCATCTCACATTCCCAAATGTACTTTCAAATTTACTTGGGAGAAGACATGGTCCTCTCCCATTAATATCCCAATTTTATATTCATGTCATATTTCCAAATGGACTCCCAGCTTTACTTGGGAGAACAGAAGTCAACTGTAAGGATGGATGAGAAGTTAATGACATTAATGAGAGGTGGTTGAGAAGGAGAAGAGAGGTAGGGTATAAAAAAGGAAGGGGGAAAGGAGAAAAGGGTGTGGGGGGTCTTGCTTATGATTGGGTGGTTTGATGTGATTTTAGGATTTGTTGTGATTTTTGGAGACCTTAGGAACTTGTGGAGGTTTCTTGGGCTGTTGAGATGAGGGAAATATTATTCATCTTGGTCGAGATCATTCATCTTGGACACACACACTACATCTGATTGGACTTGGGCTCGAAGGGCTAGGGAACCTATGGAGGTTTCCTAGGCTAGGGATTATTTCCTAGTTGGTTGGGAGGTAAATATAGTTGGGTCCGTCAAGCGGATCATTCAACAAGAGCAACAAGTCAAAAGCATCTCCACCAACCGCCGGTATAGGTATTCCTCTATACATTACTTATGTAAATTATTAGAATGAAATGTTAACTATAAGCTATAAGGATTGGAATGTAAATGGTAAAATTTTCATTGTTTAAAGGTCTTGTAAGAAAGTAAATTATTGCCTCTTATTGCATTTAAATTCTAAATAAATAGCTCTGTTAAGAAGACCCTAGGATAGGGCTCCTACAAAGGGCCCAATTTGGGCCTTAGAGAATAGGTACAGTGGTCAACTTCTCCTTCAAGGTGTCCAAGGCCTCTTGACAACTTTTTGACCATACAAATTCAGAGTCTTTGGCCAACAACCCAAATAAAGGAGAAGCTAACTTGCTGAAGTATTTTATAAACCTCTAATAGTATCCATCTAGACCTAGAAAACATCTGACATCTCTCTATTTTTGCAAAGGTGGGACCCTTTGGATGATGACTATTTTGTTTGGGTCCACCAGCAGTCCTTGCTGGAATATTGAATGACCTAGAATAGTCCCGGTAGTCATCAAGAACTCACATTTTTTTGGACTAAGGGACAGGTTAATGTCAATTCATTTGTTCAGCACCTTACCTAAGTTGGGCGGAGCCTCCTGGAAATCATACCCATAGGGTGTAAAATCATCCATATAAATTTCTACTGCATCATGTGTTGGAAATAATACTGAGAGGGGGGGGTGAATCAGTATTATCAGATCAGTAAAACCTTTCCAATTTCATACTCAGAAACATATACGCTACTTTAATTAAGTGAACCCGCGTGTACACGCTACTGTGTCTAATGCAACTCGCGTATATCTAGAGATCTTATAATTTTGTTAGCTTAATCTTCAGTAAATGCATCAGAACATTATTAAGCATATTAACAGTAAACAGGTGCAGTATAACAGAACAGAACATCACACAAGAGCCACACACATGAACACCATGATATAAGGTGGAAACCCAATGTGGGTGAAAACCACCTGCTGCAATTCGTCTCTTTCTTCTTTAATAAGAAACTTCTTTTACAATGTACTGGTGCAGTCCTTTACCAGTACGCAGGCTACAATCTGCAGAGGGCTACAACCCTCTCTCGTTTTCCAACTACTTCTGGAAGGGAGCTACAACCCCCTCAGCTCTTGTACTAGCCGATCCATTTACTAGTACGTAGGTGCTGACCCTACAACCTTCTTTCCTTCAAGGACCACGTTTCATCAATTTTCAGACTGGATCCAAGAGTACAAAACAAACATTACAGCAATACAATCATCAACTTATACTTGCATCATAATTCATTAAACAACCCAATACTGAATCACTGAAACCCTGTCATCAAGAACACAGAACCCAAACCAGAGCCCAGAACTCTGCAACAACCACCAGAATCAACAGCAACCTGAAATATCAAATCTTATTATGCATACGCTACTTCACTGTACCAAAACCGCGTGTATACGCGCTTTCTCCAAAGGCAACCCGCGTGCAGATCTAGAAATAATTACTTATGCCTTCGCTATCAGATCCTACCCTTGCCAAGCGTCTCGAACAGATAAATAGCAATACCAGATCTTCTCACTTCCTCAGACACACCTTGCTTGCTACAACTTGCCTAGTGATCTTCTCCTTATATAGCCTTAGGCCCTTTACAATACCACAGTCCAAAACCATAGTAACACAATACCATCAGCTTCAAAACTAGGGATCAACACGTCCGTCGAGACACCATGGTCCAAAACTATAGGCACAACTTCCAAGGAATAACCGCCACGGACCAAAGATAAGTTTTCCACATACACGCTCTTTTAATGAAGCCAACCTGCGTGTACACGCGACTTGGTATATAGCGAACCTGGGTATACGCGACTTGGTATATAGTGAACCTGCTTGTATACGCGACTTGGTATATAGTGAACCAACGTGTATATATTTTCTCTTCATACTTGTAGTCTGATCATCAATTCCTTGCTGCTATCCTTCTGCACTATGATTTGTCATCAGTGTGAGTTTCCATCAAGGACAACACTTGTCTCATAATGCCAAAAATCTCCCCCTTTGGACTTGATGGCAACCACCACACCAAGTCACTCTCCCCCTTTGACATCAAGGGCAAAGGGCGGACCAAGATATTTTCTTCTTTGGTATACCTTCTGCTGTCCATACTGTTGTCCATACTCTCCCTGAGTACATGCTAAAGTTTCTGATTTGGCTCCCCCTTTGTTTATGCCAAAGTGTACCAATCTATCCATGCTCCCCCTGAGCAGATGCAAGTTCTAAGACCAGCCAGTCAGATCTGTACCATAAGCATCAGTCTGCAATGCTATTCCTTTGATCAAACAACAAGATTTATCATTTAGTTTCATTAGCAACTTCTAACCATAATGCCAACAATGAATTATTTGAAGTATATGCTCCCCCTGAGTGTGAGCCAACCATTTCCTGAGTCTGTTCTGCTTCCCCTGAGCTTGAGCCAACCATGACTGAACCTGGGTCTGTTATGCTGCCCTTTCTTCATATCCGCGACTTTGCAGCCTGTAACTCGCGTATATACGCGACTTGTCTTCATTATATCAGCGTATGCAAGGAATACTGAAATTCATCACTTTCAGATTCCCCTGTGTCTGTTATGTCAGCTGACTGAGTTATGCCACACTTTTCTGTCTCTGTCTTCTGGAACTGTGATGATGTATGGTCCTCTTGTTTTGAATTTTGAAATCTGCTCCTGCATTCCCTCGCTTTATGTCCATATTTGTTGCATGTATAACATCTTACATATTTCATGTTCCTTCTATCACAATCAATTTCTTTGTGTCCATATGCATTGCAGGCAAAGCAATATCCTCTGAAATACCTGTGATGCAATGATCTTTTGTAATGGTCTTGAACCATTCTACTTCTACATTTGGCTGCAACATGTCCAAGATTATGACATACATGACATTCAACATTATTCAGTGGAGGAGATAATCGTCTATCACGTCCATAGTTAGGATTAAAGGCTCGTCCTTGAGGAATTTCTTTCCTTGGTTGTTCCTTGTTGAGCATTTCATATTTCTCCTTAGAATTTCTTGCCTCACCTTGTGAACTAGATTCACCTTCAACATATTCATGAAAACCAAGACCAGTTTTGATAGCAGGAGACCTTTGGCTATTAAGAATATCATCTAAGACTTTAGTACTATCTTGAAATCGTAAAAGCTTATCCTTTTCTTCTAGTTTACCTTTCAAGATATTTACCTCAACTTGATGTTGTTCTTCCTTTTTCAGATACTGATTCCTTAGGTCTTCTTCAGCTTTTCTTCCTTCTTCCACTTGTCACTTTAGTTTGATCACTTCATGTTCTTGATCTTCAAGCGCTTCTCTGTTCTGTTCTCTTGATTTTTTAATATCTTCTTTTAGAGAGAGGATCTTTGATTCAAGCCTTTGAATAGTTATGCTCTGATCCTTTACTACATCCTGCAATTGCTCCCTTACCCTGGTTACTGTCTCCAATTGTTCATTTAATTTGGTAACTTCTTCAGTTTCTGCATTCTTCTTTTCATGTGCCATGAGAATTTTAATATCTTTGCTATTATTGGATGAAGCATTCTTCTTTTCATGTGCCATGAGACTTCTAATATCTTCACTATCATTGAATGAACTTGTGATATGGGTATAGTAGCTTCTACCATCTTCTTCAGATATCTTTCCTTTGTTATGAGGGCATCTAGCAGCATAGTGACCAACTCTACCACATAGAAAACATTTGAAAGGTAGCTTACCTTTGAACCGTCCAGTTCCCCGTTCAAGATTCTTGACAAAATTTACCTCATCTTCTTCTTTTGACACTTTGAATGCGACTTCTGGTGGTACCTCTTGTCGCATTTCAAAAGCAGTTAAGATCCCATGAAGCTGTGACATGGTGATTTTCTGCACATTCTCATTTTCTTCTATGGCAGATACTTTAGAATCAAATTTAGTAGACAGAGATCTCAAAACCTTTTCAACTAAGACAACTTCCTCAAATTCTTCACCCAGATCCCTCATACAATTCACAATCTCATCCATACGCAGGAAATAATTAGCTATGCTTTCATTACTATGCATCTTAAGAGTTTCATACCGGATTCTGAGAGTTTGAAGCTTTGCTCTTTTTACCTGATCATCTCCTTCGTAGCTTGTGACGATTTTGTCCCATATTTCCTTAGCTGATTTGAAATGCATGATCTTCATAAATTCTGATTGTGTCAAACTACTCAATAGGAGAGTAACAGCTTTGGCATTGAGCTCATATTTCTTTTTCTCTGCTGGATCTGTAGGAGTTGCTGAAGGGAATTTGTATCCTCTTTCTACGATTCCCCAAATTTCTGCTCCAAGTGATTGTAGATATGCAGTGGTTCTTATCTTCCAGTGAGTGAAATTGTTCCCGTCAAAGACTGGTGGTCGGATGTGTGCCTCTCTTTCTAGATTGGCCATTTTGATGGATCTTTTCCTTCAAGCGATCAAGCTTCCTCTGAAGGACCTGCTCTGATACCAATTGTTGGAAATAATACTGAGAGGGGGGGGGGGTGAATCAGTATTATCAGATCAGTAAAACCTTTCCAATTTCATACTCAGAAACATATACGCTACTTTAATTAAGTGAACCTGCGCGTACACGCTACTGTGTCTAATGCAACTCGCGTATATCTAGAGATCTTATAATTTTGTTAGCTTAATCTTCAGTAAATGCATCAGAACATTATTAAGCATATTAACAGTAAACAGGTGCAGTATAACAGAACAGAACATCACACAAGAGCCACACACATGAACACCATGATATAAGGTGGAAACCCAATGTGGGTGAAAACCACCTGCTGCAATTCGTCTCTTTCTTCTTTAATAAGAAACTTCTTTTACAATGTACTGGTGCAGTCCTTTACCAGTACGCAGGCTACAACCTGCAGAGGGCTACAACCCTCTCTCATTTTCCAACTACTTCTGGAAGGGAGCTACAACCCCCGCAGCTCTTGTACTAGCCGATCCATTTACTAGTACGTACGTGCTAACCCTACAACCTTCTTTCCTTCAGGGACCACGTTTCATCAATTTTCAGACTGGATCCAAGAGTACAAAACAAACATTACAGCAATACAATCATCAACTTATACTTGCATCATAATTCATTAAACAACCCAATACTGAATCACTGAAACCCTGTCATCAAGAACACAGAACCCAAACCAGAGCCCAGAACTCTGCAACAACCACCAGAATCAACAGCAACCTGAAATATCAAATCTTATTATGCATACGCTACTTCACTGTACCAAAACCGCATGTGTACGCGCTTTCTCCAAAGGCAACCCGCGTGCAGATCTAGAAATAATTACTTATGCCTTCGTTGTCAGATCCGACCCTTGTCAAGCATCCTGAACAGATAAATAGCAATACCAGATCTTCTCACTTCATCAGACACACCTTGCTTGCTACAACTTGCCTAATGATCTTCTCCTTATATAGCCTTAGGCCCTTTACAATACCACGGTCCAAAACCATAGTAACACAATACCATCAGCTTCAAAACTAGGGATCAACACGTCCGTCGAGACACCATGGTCCAAAACTATAGGCACAACTTCCAAGGAATAACCGCCACAGACCAAAGATAAGTTTTCCACATACACACTCTTTTAATGAAGCCAACCTGTGTGTACACGCGACTTGGTATATAACGAACCTGCGTATACGCAACTTGGTATATAGTGAACCTGCTTGTATACGCGACTTGGTATATAGTGAACCAGCGTGTATATATTTTCTCTTCATACTTGTAGTCTGATCATCGATTCCTTGCTGCTATCCTTCTGCACTATGATTTGTCATCAGTGTGAGTTGCCATCAAGGACAACACTTGTCTCATAATGCCAACATCATGGACTAGCTCGGCAAAGATAGTCAGGACTGCTCTCTAGAGTGGGAGGGGAATTGAATAGGCCAAAAGGAAGGACCCTATAGGTGAAAGTACCCCAAGGATAAACGAAGGAGGTTTTATCCTGGCCTTTTGGGCTGATATGGATTTTATTGTACCTGTTGTATCCATGTCAAAGAAAGGTAGATGGAAATGGTCCTTCTTTGTTGCTTTGTTTAACTCTTTGTAATCAACACAAATCCTCCACTTCCCATTTCTCTTTGGAACCAACACCAAAGGAGAGACCCACTCACTGTCTGAGATAGGGTAAATGAATCTTGCATCTAGCAGCTTTTGCAGTTCTTCTTTGAATATATCCTTGAGAGTTGGATTCATTCTCCTTTGGGGTTGTCGGATTAGTTCACAACCTTATTTGACATAAATGTGGTAAGTACACATTGAGGGGTGCACTCCCTTCATTTCCTTGTAACTCCAAGCAAAGGCATCCAAATGTTCCCTTAGCATGTTGCACAACTTTTCTTCTTGGTGTACAAAAAGAGATGGGTTGATTTTCAAAGTTTATCAGGGCCAAATTATATGGTTTTGACAAAGGTAGGGTTTGAATCAACTAAGCATAGATCAATCTGATGGTTGTTCTGGGTTTCCTTTTGTACCTCCTCTAAGGACAATGTACTGGGAGTTGGACTTTGGATAATGTGTTCAATTAAATCATCTTCATCTAGTTGTCCTCCTCCCATGGTTGTTTCTAAGGTATAGATTTGGGATGAATAAACTTCATCTTCTTCCTCCTCTTCCAACCATAAAGGTAAGTCATGTTGTATAGATGGCTGAGCATGAGGGTACATGACTAACTGCTTAGACATATGCCCATTTTTTATAGTCATATTTCCAGCCCTGCAACTGATGTAGGCATCAACAGTGGCTAACCATGGCCTCCCAAGGATGAAGGGGCAACCAATAAGCTTGGCCTTAGGTTGAAGAACTAGGAAGCAAGGTACTCCTAAGAGTCAATGGAGACCATCACGTCCCCCACAATCCCCTCAGGGGTCACTGTGGAATGGTTTTCAAGTTGCAAGACTATTATGGTCTTTCTCAATGAACCCTGGAGGTTTAGCTTGAGCATGGCGTCCTTAGTCATCACATTAATGGTAGCCCCAAGATCAATCAAAGTGTGTGGGATAGTGGTTCCATTGATGTGCACATCTACTATAGGGCTTCTAGGGTCCAAATACTTTGGCAACTATCTAATGACATTAATGGCAGGGTGTCTCTTTTTCGCTTCCTTGGATGTTTGAAGCACTTCTCCTTAATCAACTTGTTGTAAATAGGTACATCTTTTATGGCTTGGAGAAGTGGAATTTTGACACAAAGATTTTTCAATTCACCCAAAAGTTCATCCTCTTCTGGGGTAGGCTGGACTGTATGAGTTAACCTCTCAGGAAATGGTGGTGGATTTACTTTAGGCATACTTTCCTCTGTTTCTTACTCACTATCCCTAGGTGGAGGTAGAGGTTGGTTTTCCAGGATTACTCTCCCATATCTCAGGTTCATTTTCTGAATCTCCACAACATAAGCAGGATAAGCTATCTCTCCATTGTATACTTGTTGTGCATGTCTGTTGTTCTGGTTCGGATTTTTCTAGGCAAGCATCCAGGGTTGTTTAGGTGGAGAAGGGTGTAAAAGCTATGGTTGAGTAGGTGTTGAAGGCAATAAAGGTGGAGAATTTTTGCATGGAGGCCTCCACCCCTGGGGCAGTGCATTCCACTGAGGTTGTGGTAGAGCAAATGGTTGAAATTACTATTTGGTCGTCTAGGAATAGTACTGAGGTGCAAAGGACTAAGGAGGAGGTGTAGACAAGGAAATATGAGTAGGGGGGGCCCAATAGGGAATGGATGTGGTTTGGTTAGGGTTGTAATAGGCATGGGATGACACTTTCATGCCCTACTAATATGGTTGAGGCCCATGAGGTCTTCTTTGATTTATGTAGCATAGCTATTCAGTGACCCCTTCAGCTCCCTGATACACAACTTTTAGTCCATGTATAGAACGAAACATGTCTTTAGAGTGGTTTTCTTTGCAGAATGAGCATACTTCAATCAGATTCAATGGACATTCATTCCTAGGGTGCCTCCTTGTGCATCTAGGGAAGAAAATGGCCAAGGCTCTTTTTTCTTCCTCTTGTTTTCTTTTAATGTGCATAGTGTCCATCTGTAGGGCAAGGGTTTGCATCATATAACTTTTGAAATCTTCCAGCATGTTTCCAATTTCACCCTTGATGTATGTAGTGGAAGAGGATGGATTCGCCATGGTTGACCACCCCTACCCTTTTTCCTAGCTGCCCTATAATGGTTCCTAAAGGCAGTCTTGATATCTTCATAGGGTAGTTGGTAGATGTCCCCTCCTACTAACAGCTTTAAGGTATCCAGAAGATCTTCCCTTACCCTTCTAAGCAGGACTAGCTTTAGTGACTCGGGATCAAGTGTGCACTTGGGCCTTTTGTAGCTAAGATGGAATATTTCTTCATAATCCTCTAGGGATTCATCATGCCCTAAGATCATCCTAAAAATTTCTTCCTTTGGGTCTTTGGATCGGCAGTAGTCTCAATACTTATCTCCCATGTTAGAAAATTATATATTACAGATCTACATAGATGCAATACAATTCCCTCATATATAGTGAGTGGTTGCCTTCTAGGGAACAAAACACTAAATTAAACATAAATTCTACCATCAAATCTCCGCCTAATGAATGGCCCAGATTGACTACTAAATTATAACATTTTATAAGGAAATTTTACATCTATTTTTAGCTTCAGGGGAACTGCCCCCGATCTCCTGCTGGGAGGGCTCCTAAATATCGCTATCAGTCCCCCCCTAAACCCCCCTTGTAGTGCAAATATTACATGTGGCGTTGCCGCCACATTATGAACGAGAGTCCAATGTGGTGATAAGTCTGAATAAAGAAGATAATCAGGCTCCACACCCAACAATCTCCCACTTGGAGACTAATTATAGCAACTCCAGTGCTGCTTCATTTGCTAGACAATGTCTCCACTTTAGACCTGGTTGTTTCTAAACTTCTTCATTGTACTTGAAGACCAATTTAAACTAAGCAGAATCTCAATTTCTCCTTAGTTACAACTTTTGTTAACATATCTGCAAGATTTTGGCTAGTGTGTATCTTTTCCAGCTTCAACTATCCATCTTCCAACACTGATCATATGAAATGGTACTTGAGATGTATATGTTTAGTATTGGAATGAAATTTAGAGTTCTTTGCAAGATGTATGGCACTTTGGCTGTCACTGTATAGCCTGCCAAACTCCTGCTTCTTACCTGATTCATCCAGAAACCTTTGTAACCAAATCATTTCTTTACTAGCCTCTATAGTAGTAACATACTCTGCTTCCATTATTGAGAGAGCAACAACACTTTGTAGTTTTGAAACCTAACTGATAGTTGTTAACAGTAAACACATACCTTGTTGTGCTCCTCTTGTTATCTCTATCACCTGCCATATCTACATCATCGTATCCCTGTAGAGTAATGTTTGAACCACCAAAGCATAATGCTTGATTTGTGGTACCTCTCAAATACCTGTGAATCTAGTACATCGCCATCCAATGTTCTTTTCATGGATTGTTCATATACCTGCTTACAACTCCCACTACATGTGCAATATCAAGCCTTGTGTATACCATTGCATACATTAAGCTTCCAACTGCTAATGCATATGGAACTTTAGACATATACGTCATTTCTTCCCGAGTCTTGGGACACACCTCCTTACTTAATTTGAAATGGCTAGCCAAATGTATACTAACTAGTTTTATATTTTTCATATTAAATATTTTCAACAACTTTTCTATGTACTCACTCTGAGACAATGTTAATTTTTTATTCTTCATGTCTCTAGTTATTCTCATGCCAAGGATTTGTTTTGCAGCACCTAAATCCTTCATTGCAAATGAGTTCGCCAATTTTCTTTTGAGAATATTTATTTCCTACATGTTAGAACCTGCAACAAGCATGTCATCTACATACAATAACAATATAATATAACTGCCATCATTTTTCCTTTTGAAATAAACATAATGATGAGAGTGACATCTAGTATAACCTTATTCATACATAAACCTATCAAATTTTAGATAGCACTTCCTTGGAGCTTGTTTTAAGCCATACAAGCTCTTCTTCAGCATGCACACTAGTTTCTCCTTCCCTTTTACCTCCTCTCCTTGTGGCTGCTACATATATATCTCTTCCTCCAAATCCCCATGGAGAAAGGTTGTCTTTACATCTAACTACTCAATATGCAAATCTTCAGCTACTACTAGACTCAAAATAGTTTTTATTGAAGTCATTTTAACAACAGGAGAAAATATATCATCAAAATCTATACCCTTTTTCTGTGCAAACCCCTTCACCACAAGTCTAGCTTTAAACCTTTTTCTACCTCCATCTTCTTCCTTCAACCTGTAAACCCTTTTTTCTACAATGTTGTTTTACCTGTAGGCAACCTGACTAAGTCCCAAGTCTGGTTATATGCTAAGCAGTCCATCTCTTCTTTCATGACTTGCTCCCACTTCTTCCTGGTTTCTACCTGCACTACTTCTTCATAGCATTCTGGTTCACCAGAATCAGTCAACAATATATAATATAATGAAGGAGAGTATCGTTCAAGGGGTCTACTTATCTTGGTAGATCTTCTAACACCACTTTCAAGTGTTTGAGGTTCTTGTTGTGGTTGTGGTTGTTGTTGTTGTTTCGATTTTTGATCATTATGATTTTCAGGCACCATCACTTTTTCTATGATCTCATCAAGCACTGTGTATTCTCTATTTCTTTTCCTGCATATGATCATTATACAAAACCTTTTCATTGAATATGACATTTCTGCTTCTAATGATTTTGTGTTTTTCATAATCATAAAAGCAATAACCAAAATGATTAACACTATATCCAATAAAGGTACATTTCTTTGATTTGGCGTCACTCTTTGTTCTATTTTCTTTATTAATGTGGAAAAAGTCTTCACAACCAAAAGTCTTTAAAAATGAGTAGTTTACCTTTTCACCAGTCCATGTCTCCTTTGGAATACCACCATCCAAGGAACTTGAACGCCTTATGTTTATTAGATAAACAACAACATCTACATCATCTGCCAAAAATTGTAAAGGCAATCTTGCATGCAATCTCATGCACCTACACACTCCATGATTGTCTTGTTCATCCTTTTTGACACACCATTTTCTTGTGGTGTTCCTGGAACTATCTTCTCTCTACAAATTCCATTCTCTGAATAGTAACTATCAAACTCTTTGTTGCAATATTCACCTCCATTGTTTGATCTGAGACACTTCAACCTTTTTCTTGTCTCATTTTCAACCAAAGCTTTCCATTTCTTAAAAATATCAAATACATCATATTTATTTCGAATACAATAAATCTAGGTCTTTCTAGTTGCATTATCAATAAAAGTAACATAATAATGAGAGCAACCAAGAGATGATACCTTAGTAGGTCCCCATATATCCGTATGCACAAGCTCTAATTTTTCACTCATCTTTTCTTTCCCAACTCTGAGACATCTGACTCTCTTTTGTTTTCCATAAACACACTTCTCACTAAATTTTAAATCAACATGCTTCAAACCTGGAAACAAATTTCTTGAGTCAAGAATCTGCATCCCCTTCTCACTCATGTGCCCAAGCTCATGATGCCACAATACTGTATTTTCTCTTGTAGAGGTTAAAGCATTAACAAAATTAGAAATACCATTTCATAAATACAACGTACCAACCTGTTCTCCTTTTTCTATTACCAAAGCTCCTTTAATGACCTTCCAAGTTTTATCTATAAAAGTAGTTACATAGCCTTCAACTCCCAATAGCGCTATTGAAATTAGATTTTTCTTCAGATCTGGAACATGCCTTACCTCCTCCAATAGCCATTGATTTCCATTCTACTATTTTATGAAAATTGTACCCATTCCAATGATTTTATAGGGTTTATCATCACCCAACCGAACCTGTCCAAAACCTCCTTGAACATAATCAAGAAAATTTTTCTTATCAGGTGTGGCATGGAATGAGGCCCTTGAATCTACCACCTAGGCATCAATAATATTTTCTAATGAAAGAATCAAAGCATCTTGCAACACATCACCTATCACATTCACTTCATGATTGTTTTCTTGTTGTGTGTCTCCTTCTTTTCCCTTCTGAGACTTGTAGTCTTTCTTCAGGTGTCCTTTCTTCCCACATTTCCAGCACACTATCCCCAATCTGGACTTGGATTTTCCTTTCCTTGACTTACTGTGATATCCTGGGCTCTTTCCTCTTTCCATTTTTCTTCCCCTAGTCTCTGCAGTCAAAGCATTACCTGATGTCTCACTAGATCTTTTCTATCACATTTACTCACTAAGGATTGCACCGACAACATCATCAAACTTTAAAGTACTAGAGCCAGAGACAGAGTTACTAATGGCCATAACTAAACCATTCCAACTTTCTGGAAATGAGCATATAAATAACAGAGCCCTAACTTCATCATCAAAAGTTACCCCTACATAACTTAACTAACTAGTAACAATATTATATTCATTTAAATGATTAGCAACAGATCCACCTTCTGACATCTTCATATTAATAAATTCTTCATAACAAATACTTTATTTGAGGATGAGAGTTTTTCATATAGTTTGGCCAATGCCTTCATTAAACCTTCTATTGTCATTTCCTTTGAACTATTAAATGCTACCGACGCCGCTAGGCACAGCCGTATTGTTCCAAGTCCCTTTCTTTTGAGAATATCCCATTATGTTTTTGTCATACTCGTTGGCTTCTTTGTCTTTCCGCTCAATGTTTGGTATATGTCTTTCTGGTACAAATAATATTTCATCAGCATCTTCCATAACTGATAGTTTTGGCTATTAAATTTTTCAACCCTAAACCTACCATCTTCCACCATTTCTCCCACTTGAACTAGGAACCCTTCTCTCCTGCGAGTTTATCAGCCAAATAAACCTTCGGATCTGATAACAGTTTTTAGAAAATTATATATTACAGATCTAGATAGACGCAATACAATTCCCTCATATATAGCGAGGGGTTGTCTTCTAGGGGAAAAAACCCTAAATTAAACATAACTTCTACCGTTAGATCTTCGCCTAATGAATGACCCAAATTGACTGTGAAATTACAACATTTCACAAGGTAATTTTACATCTACTTTTAGCTTACAGGCACCACCCCCAATCCCCCACCAAGGGGGGGCTCCTAAAGATTGATGTTGCCCCCCCACACAGACCCCCATTGCAATGCAAATATTACAAGTGGCGTTGCCACCACATTACATGCTGGGTTCTAATACGGTGATACCTCTAAATAAAGAAGATAATTAGGCTACATACCCAACATCCCAAGCCTTCAAACCATTCACCATCATCCCTAAGCCACCTGCCACATCACCAAAAGAGATTAGCTTTCACACTTTCACATAAAAAAGACAAAAAGAAAAACAGATTTATTTTATTCATTTACATGAAAAGCAGTAGAATGTTTGATGTTTTTAATTTTCATACTTAGGATAGTAGGATTGCATGCATGCTAACTTAGGATTCTTTTGAAGCAAATCCTCTTAGCATAAAGTTAGAAAATGGTGTCTTTAAGCATGTGATTTCAGTCTTTTTCCTTACTGCAATAGATAACGTTTCTCTTAGTGTAGATTTCTCTTAGTGGTTTTCTTCATAGACCGAGAAAAATTCAATTAGATTCAATGGACATTCATTCTTAGGGTGCCTCCTTGTGCATGTAGGGTAGAAAATGGCTAAGGCTTTTTCTACTTCCTCCTATTTTCTCTTAGTGTGCATAGTGTCCATCTGTAGGGCAAGGGTTTGTAGCATCTCACTCTTGAAATCTTCCAGCATGTTTCCAATTTCACCCTTGATGGATGTAGTGGAAGAGGATGGACTGGCCATTGGTTGATTACCCCTACCCTTTTTCCTATCTTCCCTAGAATGGTTCCTAAAGACAGACTTGATATATTAATAGGGTAGTTGGTAGATGTCCCCTCTTGCTAACAAGTTTAGGGTATCCGAAAGATCTTCCCTTACTCCTCTAAGCAAGACTAGCTTCAGTGACTCGGGATCAAGTGTACACCTAGCCCTTTTGTAGCTAATCTAGAATCTTTCTTCATAATCCTCTAGGGATTCATCATGCCCTAAGGTCATCTTAAAAATTTCTTCATTAGTTTCTTTGGACCTGTAGTAGTCTCAATGCTTGTTGTTGAAGGCTTGCTACATTTGAGCCCAAGTTGTGATGTTATCCCCAGGTAAACCCATGAACTAGTGCAAAGTGGCATCCTTGAGAGTGGATGGGAATATGTTCAACTTCTGCTCATCATTGGTGTAATAATAGATTCTGCATATGACAACAAACTCAAACAAGAAATTTTTTGGATCTTCCGAGGTCAAGCCATGGAAATGAGGAAGAGTAGAGGGGCTTATATTCTTCATCTTGGTGTCCCCATTAGTTTCTCTGATGGAAAAGGCACCCTCAACTCTTTCTCTACTTCTTCTGTCATTTCTATTTTCAGCCATTAGGTCAGTTAGAATGGGTTCTTCTTCTTCTTCTCCCCCTATAGGATCTTCAAATATCTCAGGTTGTTCACCTAAGGGTTCCTCCAATTCACAACCACCGAAGAAAATGGAAGGTTGGTTGCTTGAAGCAATGGGGTATTTGGCAAAACGTTCCCTAAGTTATCCCTATTCCTACGAGGCATGAAAAAAATTGTCTTTGTTTTGTTTTGTGTTTTCTTTTTTAAGCTTTGAAAATAATTGTAGAATTGAAATTACAAATTGAATGGAAACAAACTAATTGAATGAAAACTAATTGCTTGAATGAAATCTCACTTGCATAATGGAAAGGAAAGAAAAGAATGCTGAATGGAAAAAAAAGTAATATAAATTACTTTTGCATAAATGAAGCTAATAAAAGAATACCAGAAACAAGAAATGAAAAATAACGCAGTAATCACATATTACTCAGACACCTCCACGGCAACGGTGCCAAAAAGTGACGAGCACCACTATTGTAGCAAGAATGCTACAACTCCTAGGGCTACCAACTTTACTTTATCAACCCGGGGTTCGTACAAACTTGGAGTTGATAGTGTTGTATACACAAGTAAATGTGATGGCTCTGCTCTTTGTCACTACTAAGCTGGCAATAGACAACTAAGGTTTTTCAAACCAGACTTCTATTGATTAGAAGAAGCTTGATTACCAATGAGGGAAAGAGAAATATACACTAAGAGAGAGCTTGTCTACAACAGTAATGAAAAAGATTGAAATCAAATGCTTAAACACACCATTTTCTAAATACCTACTAAGAGGCTTTTCTTCAAAAGAATGCTAAGTTAACATGTATGTAATCCTACTATCCTAAGCATGCAAATTCAAAACATCAAACATTCTATTGTTGTGCATATAGATGAATAAAATAAATCTATTTTTTTTTTTTTATGTGAAAGCATGAAAGTTAATCTCCTTTGGTGATGTGGTATGTGGCTTAGGGATGATGGTGAATGGCCAGAAGGCTTGGGAGACAAGTAGGGGTTCTTTTCTAGCTTCCTAGAGGCCTTTTCCTCAATTCAGCCTCAAAACAGGTCGTTACAGGCAAACCTACAAGATGTCCCAATGTGTTCTACAAAATGTCCTGAAAACCTACATGATACTCTATATTTCTACAGGATCCCGTGTATTTCTACAAGATACAACGGAGAGAAAGAGGATGGATGTTGAAGGTGATGGAATGCTTAGGGAAGGTGGTTGGTGGATGGAATGAGGCAAGGGATTGCCTAGGGCCAATTCAGAACTCAAAACCAGAGTTGTGAGATGGATAGATTTTCTCAACAAGCTTGGAGAAGTTTTTTCATGAAATGATGAAATTGGTGGATGGAATGAGGCAAAGGAGTGCCTAGGGCCACTTCAGAACTCAAAACCAGAGTTGTGAGATGGCTAGATTTTCTCAACAATATTGGAGAATTTTTCTTGTTAAATGATGAAATTGGTAAGGGTTTTAGTGAAAGAAAGGAATGATCATGGATGGATGAAGTTGGAATGAGATTTTTGATCATGAAATTTCTATGTACTTCTGAAACACCTGCACTACATCAAACATTGAAATTTACCCACAAATCATGCAAACAAGAAGAATTGCAACTATCTAAGGAAAACAGAATTTCATGAGCTAGCTACCTATCTCATGCATGAGGAAAAATTGCAGAATAAGATGAAACATTGATGAGATCTAATTTAATATTGAATACATAAGAAATGATAACTAAATCCTACTCTTGGAAACTGATCAAATGCTAGCCTAAGTACAAAAAACCCTAAATTCCATGAGAAAGTAGAATTCTGTCTTTTTGGGGCTTCATCAGAGTTCTTTCCTCAAACCATTATCCCTGAAGGAAGGATTGAGGCCAAAACCACCTATTGACAACTTTTTAATGTTCCTTTATGTCTTCTAAACTACTATTGAAGTAAGGCACAAATGGAAGAAAACTAATCAAATATACAACTACATTCAATGAAATAATTCTAAAGACAATTCAACTATGAAATCAACTAAACATACAATTACAAGAAGAGTAGCCTTTGCTGCTAGGGTTGGGCCCTAACCCAAGATCTTCATCCCTCTAAGTTAACTTAGTGTTGGATCAAGGAGATACTCATTCTCATTATCAAAACAAAAAATTACATAATAATGTCATCTACAAGTCTTGAACTCGAAAATGACTAGTGTTTTTACAAGAAAAATTTGAATCCTAATGAGGCTCTAAACTTATTTATTTATACAACTAAAGTCTCCAACGATTTCCTTAAATCTAGGGAGGCTCGGATACCAAAATCGAGATAAACTATCTCTTTAATTGTCACTTTCTCGACTGCCTTTTTATCTCCATGACTTGGCTGCTTGTACTCCGAGCTAGTGTGATTGATGGAGGAATATTCAAATGAGTGAGGAGCAAATGAGGAGGATTTACCTCCTACAATCTCTCATCCTTGTCTCATTCGAGTTTTAGCCTCTAATTAGCCAAAATTTCCATGACTTTCTCTCAAAAACCTACAATCAATGCACATTAGTCCACTAGGCATAATATCTCACTTTGACTCATCTCATTAAAAAAATTACAATCAAAATATGTAATAAATTGTGAGAAGAGTTGATTTAACTAAGCTAGGATGTGGATTAAGGTCCATGTAGTTACCCAATGATGAGGCTCATCATCACCCCATACTGAAAGTGTTGCTCATCCTCTAAGCAACTTAATCAATATCCATGTCTTTCATTGCTCTAGTGGCCTCTCTAATATCCCATGCTTTTATTGTAGTTTCTTATTCCTGTGCATAGAATCTTTCCTTCCTTTCTATCTCCTCCCATTGATTTTTTTCTTCCTCTTCCTTCCTTCCTTCCAACATTCCTCAGAGCATTGGTGGACTAAGTCTCAAGCCAATCCAATTGATTTTAAGTATTTCAAGAGCTTGCTTGTACATGGGTGTCCTATTAAGTGCTTCTCTCATTCTCTAAGGAGAATGGTACTCTCTAATTTTCAAGCTATAGGGCTCATTTGGCAATCTTGCATGTTTTCATCCCCTAACAGCCTAAACATGTCCTCAAAGTGTGTGATTGCTTGCTCTTGGGCAACAAGGTACCTAGGTGCAAGTTGAGGATCATTTGCAATCAGGGTATGTGTGTTGATGACAACCATTGGATTTGACTGCTCAACCCTTATCATGAGAGGTTATGTTTCTTCCCTTGCCATTATTTTCCCCATTTCTGCAACCCTTTCTTCCTCATGGTTCATCCATGATGCTAAAGCCATCAACTATAAGTCCCCTAGTTTTGAATTAGGGTGCCACACATTTAGATCTGTCAAGACTAATATATGTAGGTCGAACTCGAACATTTTAACCCTATCCTACAATGTGCTTTGATCACAAAGATCAATGAACTATCTATAATCCTGGAATGGCACAGTACCTTTCTATGCTAAAGTTTTGATTTGGAACTACAATCATTGTTCCTTCCGGTATAATTCATAGGACTTAGCTGGCATCCTGCACTGGATTTCCTCTAAGGATAGAATGGCCATGGATGCTAATTGATTCTCTATTTCTTATAGTCATCCCCTTAACCATGCATTTTCTGCCTCCAACTGAGCTTTCATCATTGCATCTTTATCCCTCAGGTTGCTCAGTTCTCTTCCCATCTCTTTAATTTTTTCCTCCATGTGACCTATGTCCTCCACTCCTTTGGATTTGGCAATCTACATCCATATATGTGTTCTTTCCCTTTCTTAATCAAGCTCAAAGAATAATGGGATGGAAAATTTCTATGGAATGACCCTACCCTCTTCAATAAATCTATAGTAGGAGTCAAGGTTAGGTTGAGGACTAGGTTCCCTCAGCTCTGGATCCTCCTTTTTTGTTGCTTGCTGTATACTCCCTTCTTTATCCAATTTCTGAGTTTCCTATAGGTTTAGTAGAGTTTCTTGTAGGATTGTCTCTGCTTCTTGTAGGTCTCTCTATATATCTTATAGGTGGCTTTTTCCTTTGGATGAGGTAGACCTAGTGACAGGCCTTGTAACATAAGTGATAGGAGACTTGGGAGAGGCTTGTCCTGATGACCCTTCTCCTTGATGATGGAAAAGTTTGCCCAGATCCTTCTGTAGATACCAAGGGGTGACACATCTACTTCCAGCAACTACTCTGGAAGTTCCAAACCTTTTAAGGTACAAGTTAATTTTGAAATTCACATATTTGAGGGTCATATAGATGCAAATGCCATAGATAAATGGTTAAATCTGCTAGAAGGATATTCTTATGTTCATGAGTTTTCCAGTTGAGAAAATATCACTTTTTCACTTCTCAAAGTCGCCCCCCACATCAAGGACTGGTGGAAAACCTATTACGCGCAGAAGGATTATAGCACAACTTCACTGTTTTCAGTCACACCTACTTGGAATTCATTTTGGGATGCCATCAATGAGTAGTACTATCCTTTTAGAAGCTATGAGAATAAATACATAAAGTGGACCATGCGAGGAAGGGACTAAGACATGCTGAAGTTTACCAATATTTTCAGACCCTTTGCACAAAGTTGGGTATCAAGTATTCTAAGCAACATTTGGTACTCAAGTACTATGGCTTCCTACATAGGTACATCCAGGAGGAGATGGAGTTCCTTGACATCTCCTTGCTTGGAATGGCGTACCAATATGCCGTCAAGATCGAGCAGAAGTTTAAACAAAAGAAGCGAGAATTTGGATCTACAAATCCCAAGAACAAAGGACAAAGCCAAGGCGGAGTGACCCAAGGCAACCCATCAAAGCTGCAATAAAAGAATGCCACCATGAAGTTAAAGAAGGACACAGGAAATTGGTGTGAGTTCCATAGAGACCCACTCATAACACAAGAGAGTGTCGGACCAAGAAGTCATTGGTGGCTGAGTTGAAGGCTTCATATTCAGATGAAAAAGGGAAGCAGATTATTTATGTGGAGCTGAGCACCATTTTTGCCACTGCCAAGATCCAAAAGAATGAGCCCGAAGATCCAGAGGAGGTGCAGCTCCACCTAGCGCCACCTATTTGATCCCTACTAAGAAATACATTAAGATCATCTCCGAGACTAGGAAATTTATTCTCTTTCTGGTTTGCTCTCAAAGTAAGGGGAAGATCATAGCCATATCCATGGACCCCAGGAAGGGCTCCTCCACATATTAGAAGTAGGTGTATACATTCATGAAAGAATACAGGGACATCTTCTCCTCACCCACAGGGTACTGTTGCAGCGTCAGACCAAGCATTCATTCGATCCAACTCTTGGAGCACCTCTACCCAACAGGACAATATATCGCTGCTCCATTGTGGAAAATTCCAAGTACAAGAAGCAATATGATCAACATCGGGTGCCACACAAGTTTCAAGTGGGGGACCAAGTCTGGTTGCGTTTACAAAAAGAACACCTTACAAGAGCCCATCGGAAGCTCTGAACACTCTAATATGGTCCTTAAACCATTACCAACACTGTGGGAAACAATTATTTGGAGCAAAACATTCCCCATTCCTTGGCTTACACCTAGTGTTCATTGTATATCACCTTCGGCCATACTGTCCACCATTGTTGGACACATCTGACATTGTTGAACAACGCACACCAACAGAGCTCGACCCATACTACATGGAATAGACCACAACTGATCATACCATGGAAACATACATCAAGAACACTTGGCAATAGAGGATACAACTATATTGAGTTGTCAAAGAAGGACAACTCCTTCACCAAGGCAAATGGCTCACCGGGGACCAAGTTCAGCGGAAGTTTCCTCATCTCATGGAGGAACTCAACACAATGGGGACCATTTCTTCCTAAGGGGGGAGGAATGATCCAGGTGGATATTGGTGGCCACCCACCTATTCCGATTGGACGCTCACCATTGTTTCTTTCAGTTTTTCAGTTTCCTTAATTGTAGCACAATTTACTAGTTTTGGCCGTTTTTCAGGTCATGAACATCCAGAGCCATTTTGAGGCCCTAAATGATGATTTTTTGTCAAAATTTCTGAGTTGAAATTGCATTCCTCGGAGAGATCTTTCCAATGAGGTATCATAAGCGTCAAACGGAGATAATATGACCAAGTTATGACCCTCAGAAGTTGGCTGCCCAACTAACCCCAACGGGGCCCATAAACTCTTGGTGTTACATCTCCTTGGGTGAGGGTTTTGGTTTTTTAGGGTTTTCTCCTATTGTTCAATAATAAAAAGTCCCTTGAGCCTCATTGTAACTCAGTTCAGAGGCATGTAGTTGCCACATATCTTCTCAGAGATAAGCTACCATCGCCTGAGCTATCTTATTTCCATTCTATTCATAAGCATAGTTCAATATTTTTCTATTAATGAAATGAAGTTTTTTTTCTGTTGCATCTTTGTGTTTATGATTTTATATGTAAGTTTTTGCGTTCCTGTTTAAGTTTGGATAAAAATTGATAATAGATTTGATCAATGTTGTTATTATAAGTCAGGGAGCCTAAATTCCTTTCCAAATCCCTTAAGAAAAGGTTGACATTACTTTTATAAAAGTGAATGTGACTTTTACTTTGATTGTTCTCCTGCATGTGGGTGGTATGCGTAGCAATACTGAGGAATAAATACAAAGATTTGTGGTTAGAGTCAGGCTCGTACCCGTTAAAAAGCTCAAAGTTTTTAATATGGTTGAGGACATGGATGTCAGAGATTGCATAATCCATGACGCTACTACCCGAGCCATGCAAACAAGTCATTTTACTGGAGAGAGGTCATTTATTAGTACAATTACAAATGATTAGGTCCTAGGAACTACAAAGTTTGAAGAGATTGGTGTCGAATAATTTCTCGATTATGTCTTTAGATTTTCTCTTGAATCTATTCTTTAAGTGACCATCCTCATCAAGCCATAAGGGGTTGGGGTTAGAGTTGTTACTTAACATAATAGCTTGGTTAGTAGCAGTCTGAGCATCAAAGTCCCCAAGGAAAAGGATATTTCCTTCATTCCTTAAGTTGTAGATGTATTTTTCTAAGGTATTGAAAGGAAAATTCTTATCTTGGTTCTTTTTCCTATAGGATGTAGAGTTGATAGGGGCAAAATAGTAGAATGCAAGGAAGATCCTATTGGTTTTAGAATCAGAGATCTCGATCGAAATGTATTGATTGAAGGGGTCGGTTTTATAAAGTCAGATGTGAGAAGAAGAAATGTTCCTAATATAACAGGCTATACCACCAGACATCTCATGGAGGATTTCTTATTCCAAGAAGACCAAAGAGTGGACCTGTCAAGGTGAGGGACCCTAGATTTGTCATGCTCCCATGTTTCAACTAAAAGAATAAGATCAATATCACTCGGGATCCAACTTAACATAGGACCTTTAGACCATGGAAAACCATGATAGTTCCAAAAGAGGATCCAAGGTGATGTTACTCCCTATTTATCGTTCGTGTTTGGGACTTTGTCTCTAATAATAGCTTTTCTCTTCCTAATTGCCCATTTCCCCTCTTTTCTTGCGTCCTTGACCTTTTGTACTTGTTTCCTAAGTTCAACTTGGCCTTCTCGAATGTGGTCTTCATTTATAAAGATTCTCATTCCTTTTAGGTTTGGGGATTTCCTAAGCATATCTAATTTATGGTCATTACAACTGACCTTGGCATGGATTAGTCTATTTATGCTCAAGTATCTTTCCTACCCTTATAGCTTCGATGAGATAACTTGTTTGAATTTGAGATTTTGTCTTTAATTGTTCTCTAACTAATTCTAATGTTTCTTCATTGTTTTGTTCTTCTATACCAATAATTATAAGTTGTAAGGCTCTTCTGTGGCGCTCATAGTCGAGTATAATTAGTTTTTGGATTTCAGAGATCTGTGGTTTGAGCTTTTTAAATTTTTGACCGGAGAATCCACAGTAATGGAGTTTTTCAACCAACGTTTCGAATCCCAAATGGGATCCATCATCAGGGTAAAGAGAAAGATGATAAAAGAAGAGTCAGATGGAGGAAATAAATACTCAAGAGGGATGAATTTTAGAGGCAAAGCACAGGTCGGCCAGAAAGATTATAATGAAACCTAATTTTAATTTTTATTTTTATTTTTAATTTTTATAAATTAATATTATTTATTTAATACCTTTAAGACAAAATCTTAAACTAAATTCTAAATTAATAATGATATCTAAAGAACTAAAATGTATATTAATATTAATATCAAAACCTATTATATAACCTAAAATCTATATTGATGTTAAAAACTAAAAACTAATATATATATTAATATTGATATCATAAAACCTATTAATAATTGTAAAACCTAATGACTATATAACTTAATATTAATGAAACCTGATTACTATATAATTTAATATTTAAATAACCTAAAGCTTATACAACTTAAAATAATATATACATTAGAATTATATCAAAAACCTAAATCAATATCTAAAAACTAATATATATATTAATATCATAAATCTTTATATATCCTAAAATCTATATAATTTTGTATCTAAAAACTAATATATATTAATAGTAATATATAAGACTATTTAACCTAATGACTAAATAACCTAATGACTACATATGACTATAAAACTTAATATTAATATATATGAATATATAACTTAATATTAATGTATAAGACAATATAACTTAATATTAATATGTATGACTATATAACTTAATGACAATATAACTTAATATTTTATAAAACTTGACCACTATAAAACTTAATATTTATTTATATAACCTAAACTCTTTATACCTTATTGTATGATTAGTAATAATATCAATAAAAGCTTAATATCTATATCACAATCTAAATAAAAGAATAAACTAAATTCTAAATTAATTCATTATTAAATACATTAATGCCTAAACCAAACTATGAAGTTTTATTAATAATTAGAGCTTTTTTAATAGAATATAAATAACCTAATGACAAGATTAATATTAAAATTATTAAAATTATTAAAATCAGAAAATATCTATAATAATATTTATATCTAATATGTAGACCTATATTAATATTTTTGTTAATAACTATCTTACCTATTTGACAACTTCCCTGTTTGACAACTTACCTGGGGCCGGGCTGACGTTTCTTGATTTCACTGATCAGGGGAAGCCAGCTTCCGCTAATCTCCAAACCGCTGTCTCTGTTCAGATTACAAGGATGCTTCAAGATTTCAAGGGCTTCTCTGATTTTCCGTCTCTGATGCTGCTCTTCTCTTGCGATAATTGATGCGTTTTCTAAGTAGATGTGGTGTTTAGTCTTCGAGGAGTGCTCTGCCAAGGCTGAGGTACGCATCTCCAACATTGGGATCAGCAAACCGTTAGCAAAAAATCGGTGGTAAACGAAAACAGCCGGTTTAACAATTCAGGTATAGATATTGATAACGCTGAGGAGATAGGTGTCAGCGCAGGTGAAAGTGGTATTAAGAACAGCTGTGTTATTAATCCAGAAAATTTAAATGTAAATTCGAATAAAAATTTAAATGGTAATTCGAATAAATATAATGAATGTGTCAATAAAAGGGCAGAAGTGTTTTTAGGTCATGAGTCTAAACCAGAAGAAATGAATATGATCATCATAGATTGTGATAATTACCTGGGCAGGGCCGAAACTGAAAAGAATGAAGACAAGGTTGACATGAATAGTATCGAAAGGGTGCAGGTCTCCAGAGAAGGTGCGCATGGCAGTTTTATCCAAAAAGATGTGGCAAGATGCACTACGCTGAGCAAGGGTGACAAGGAGGCGGGCAAAAACTCTTATGGATCAACATCAACATCAAAAAGAAAAGTAGTTAACCTGTCTTCCGAGGTTCTTGACCAGTTTGCCGTTAATGTTCTCAGCAAGGGGATGGGGTTTGCAATGGCCCCTAAAAGCCTCCCCATTGAAAAGATGATTTGTAGCATTGAAGATGGGATTAGCAACCTCCCTCTTGAAGACAAAGAGGCATTAAGACAAGAGTTTTCCCTCATCATGAGAAAAGCCAAGACTCCCAAAAGTAACTTGAGTAAGGAAGAGCAAGAGGCTTTCAGATCCTTGCGAAATAATGACAAGATAGTTGTTCTTAAAGCAGATAAAGGAGGAGCAGCGGTTATCCTTGATAAAGAGGACTATGTTAAGAAAATGAATGATCACCTAAATTGTGGCAGTTACAAAAAGCTGAACAGTAATCCCATGGCCAAGATTATGAAGGATGTAAAAAAGATTATCTCAGACTCCAACCTTGAGGAAAAATTGAAGAAGAAATTAACCCCCTCGTGTGAAACCATTCCTAGAATCTATGGATTACCCAAGATCCATAAGGAGGGGGTCCCCCTGAGACCGATAGTTAATACCATTGGCTCCCCAACCTATGAGCTTGCTAAATATGTCGCCAAGACTCTGAAGCCCCTGGTTGGAAATACTGACTCCTTCATTAAAGACTCGCACGACTTTGTGAATCTGATTAAAAATGAAAGAATGGAAAAGGATGACATCCTTGTGAGCTTTGACGTGGTTTCCTTATTCACGAAGATTCCTCTTGATGAAGCCATTCAGGTCATAAGAAGTGTCACTGATCCAGAGACCGCAAAGCTGGCTGAAGTCTGTTTAAGGTCAACTGTATTCACATTCCAAGGAACATTTTATGAACAGACATCTGGTGTAGCAATGGGATCACCTCTTTCGCCAATTGTGGCCAACTTATACATGGAATATTTTGAGAAGAAAGCCTTGGAATCTTATCCTTTAAAACCAGCATGGTGGAAGCGCTTTGTCGATGACACCAATATAAAATGGAACCATGGTAAAACAGAACTCGACAAGTTTTTCAATCACCTTAACTCCATCTCCCCTGATATAAAATTCACTATGGAGCTTGAAGAAAATATGTGCATCCCTTTCTTGGACATTCTTATCATCAGAAAAGAGGATGGCTCATTGGGCCATAAGGTTTTCAGGAAATCAACTCACACGGAAAGCTACCTTCATGCGGATTCCCACCATCACCCAGCCCAAAAGCTTGGCGTTCTGAACACTCTTGCCATTAGAGCCCTCCGTATTTCTGACTCAAAACATATAAATGAAGAGAAGAGGCATTTAGTTTCAACTTTCAAAAATATAGGCTACAAGGATCAGGAGATTAAAAAAGCCATAAAGAAAGCTGAAAGGAGGTTGTCCTCTCCCAAACCTAAAGAGGAGGATCAACCTCATGGTGGTAAGGTTTTTCTACCTTATATCCATGGGGTCACAGATAAAATGGCAAAGATCCTAAGAAAGAAAAACATTCTAACCCAATTCTCAGCTCCTGGTACCATCAGACAAAGTTTAAAATCTGTTAAGGATGATATTGACAAACAGCAGCTTAAAGGAGTCTATAAAATAGACTGTTCGTGTGGAAAAAGCTACATAGGTGAAACTGGTCGCTCCCTCCAGACAAGACTTAAAGAACATGGCGCTGACATCAGAAATGGAAGATCTCGTACCTCAGCCTTGGCAGAGCACTCCTCGAAGACTAAACACCACATCTGCTTAGAAAACGCATCAATTATCGCAAGAGAAGAGCAGCATCAGAGACGGAAAATCAGAGAAGCCCTCGAAATCTTGAAGCATCCTTGTAATCTGAACAGAGACAGCGGTTTGGAGATTAGCGGAAGCTGGCTTCCCCTGATCAGTGAAATCAAGAAACGTCAGCCCGGCCCCAGGTAAGTTGTCAAACAGGTAAGTTGTCAAACAGGTAAGATAGTTATTAACAAAGATATTAATATAGGTTTACATATTAGATATAAATATTATTATAGATATTTTCTGATTTTAATAATTTTAATAATTTTAATATTAATCTTGTCATTAGGTTATTTATATTCTATTAAAAGCTCTAATTATTAATATAACTTCATGGTTGGATTTAGGCATTAATGTATTTAATAATGAATTAATTTAGAATTTAGTTTATTCTTTTATTTAGATTGTGATATAGATATTAAGCTTTTATTGATATTATTACTAATTATACAATAAGGTATAAAGAGTTTAGGTTATATAAATAAATATTAAGTTTTATAGTGGTCAAGTTTTATAAAATATTAAGTTATATTGTCATTAAGTTATATAGTCATACATATTAATATTAAGTTATATTGTCTTATACATTAATATTAAGTTATATATTCATATATATTAATATTAAGTTTTATAGTCATATGTAGTCATTAGGTTATTTAGTCATTAGGTTAAATAGTATATTAATATTAATATATATTAGTTTTCAGATACAAAATTATATAGATTTTAGGATATATAAAGATTTATGATATTAATATATATATTAGTTTTTAGATATTGATTTAGGTTTTTGATATAATTCTAATGTATATATTATTTTAAGTTGTATAAGCTTTAGGTTATTTAAATATTAAATTATATAGTAATCAGGTTTCATTAATATTAAGTTATATAGTCATTAGGTTTTACAATTATTAATAGGTTTTATGATATCAATATTAATATATATATTAGTTTTTAGTTTTTAACATCAATATAGATTTTAGGTTATATAATAGGTTTTGATATTAATATTAATATACATTTTAGTTCTTTAGATATCATTATTAATTTAGAATTTAGTTTAAGATTTTGTCTTAAAGGTATTAAATAAATAATATTAATTTATAAAAATTAAAAATAAAAATAAAAATAAAAATTAGGTTTCAATATAATCTTTCTGGCCGACCTGTGCTTTGCCTCTAAAATTCTCCCTCTTGAGTATTTATTTCCTCCATCTGACTCTTCTTTTATCATCTTTCTCTTTACCCTGATGATGGATCCCATTTGGGATTCGAAACGTTGGTGTAAAAACTCCATTACTATAATTAGTTTATTAATTTATTATTTTATGGGTTTAATATCTAATGTATTCTGTGTGTTATTTAGGGCTGAGTTATTATGTAGTTGTTCTTTTAGATTTTTAATCTAATTTTTCGTAGTGTCATTTTCTTTAACCATTGTGTTTGCTATGTTTGATTTCTTAAATTCTACCTTTCATTCCTTGGGGTTCAGTCTTGAGTGTGAGTATTTTATTTTCTAAAGATTTTTGGTTATTGTCAAGAATTGTAGTTAATTCTAGTTTAAAATTGTTTTCTCTTTCTTCTCTTCATCTTTTAAAGATTCAATGTACTCATAAAGACTCTCTAGGGTAATTTTACTCGGTCTCCCTTTGGTAGAGGGGGGTTTAGAAAGATGAGGAGAAGTACTCATAGTGCAAATAAGAAAAACATAACAAGAGGAGAATAGGTGGGAACGTATGCACCTGTCAGAGTTGTCTGTGGTTGAACTGATTCTTTTGGATTCCTGCTCTAATAGCTAATGTAAGTAGAAAATTTCCCAGCTTCGAATCTGCAATATTAAATTAAATTGATCATGTTCTGCAACAAATGCATTAGGAAACTTCTTTTGCATTGATCAATCTTGTTTTGGCTTCAAGAGGTTCTTCAGTCTGTCTCAGGAGCTCAACCTATCTGCTATAATGAAAATCTGGATGCCTAAGAAAAAATCTTCTTCTTGCCTTAGTGAAACTCAAACTGTGATCTATAGGAGACACTTGTATTCCTGAGGAGACCTGCGTCCTATCACCGTCAACTACAAGAAAATGCTCGTGTGCCACAGACTTTTGCCACGGTGAAAATTGTTGGTTGTCGCAAGAACTGATGGATCTGCCTTAGAAAATTATGATCAATTTTGTCACAGAAGGATTTCGATCTCCTTAGATAATTTGAGGAGTTTTCCAGATAAATGTGTTAACCCTTCTTTTAGACCTGCGATGATTAAACCCAAGGATACTTCAGTCTGTCCAATAATGGTTGCTCAAAGAATTCGGCTAGCTTCGATGCACTCGGATTTGCGTGTATAGCCACTATAGCCTCAGGAGGTTCTTCAACCTGTCTCGAGAGCTCGACCTATCTGTTATAATTTCATTATAATGTCAGAAAATTATGATCAATTTTGTCATAGAAGGATTTCGATTGCAAAATTCTAAAAAAAAAAGTTTTTATTTTTTATACTTTAGAAACGTTAATTTTTAAAAACTGAATTACACAACTTTTACCTTTAAATTATATAAAACTATATTAATATTAATGCATATACAATTAATGGAGATAATACAATTATTATTTATAAAGCACAGTATAAGTTCATCTTAACTCAGTATTTACTAAAAATTTAGGAGATCAAATTTTTCAATATGTAAATTCCTTTTTGAATTAAAACTTGAACTTCACTTTGATCTATTTCATTTCTCAGATTCTTAATAAATTTAAAGTTAAAATAAATCTATATTATTTTTAATTAACACATTAATACAATACTTTAACTATACATATTTTTTTGTTATTTTAAATAATATATATATAAATAATATTTGTTATATATATATATATATATATATATATATATATATAATATTAAAATATTTTATTTTTAATTGATATTTTTAATAATAAAATATTAATGACCAAATAAAAAACATATATCCATAAAATTGTTTTTATTTTCATATTTATTATTAATTTTTTTTAAATTATTAAATATAAAATTCATATTAAACACTGAAAAATTTTAAATTCGTATTAAAATATTTTCCCATAAAACTCAATATCAACGCAACCCCGATACTATCCATAAAATTCAATATCCCCTGCACAAACCATCTCTGGAAAACCCCCTATTTTGTTACAACGTTTTCGAGAATTATCTACCTCATCCAATTATTTTTTAAACTCAAAACCTGGTGCAAACACTCATTCAAATAATTGGGGCCACTACAATTCTACCCAATGCCAAACTCAAAACATGTACATTGAGTTAGGTGGATGAGTGCACAAACCATTTGATGATAAACACGCGAACCATAACAGTGGCTACGTACTAAATTACGAGAAGATTTTAAAAAAACAAAAAAGTAGCTATGGAATTTAAATATGATTGTTTCACATTTTTTACATTAAATTTTTCAATCATTTTAATAAAAAAAAATTAATTGTTTTGAAAAAAAATTACTATATTTAATTAACAAATCACACCATAATAAAATCTAGATAATTGTAAAGCAACCTTTAAAACTACAAATGCTAAAGCAATAAGAAGAAAAAACAGAATACTCCATTTAAAAAAACCAAACAAAACAGTAACTACTCATGGGAACATTATAGACCATGCATGATTGTATTGTATTCCCAAGTTATATTGCAAGAATTATCTACCTCATACAATTTAATTCCAAGTTTAACCAGAAGAAGAAGAAGGAAAAAAAAAAACTAAGTGCAAACAATAGATACTCATTTCATCCAAACAGGTGTAGGATTTAATTCCAAGTTTAACCAGAAGAAGAAGAAGGAAAAAAAAAAACTAAGTGCAAACAATAGATACTCATTTCATCCAAACAAGTGTAGGCACGACGGTAATTTAATTTTGCTGTAATTTGGTAAAATAATGGAGATTTCAACTAGATTCTGAAAAATTTTAACAGAAATTTTAGATTACAGGGTCAAGCGTCTGAATTTCGGGTTTCCGGATCCGTCCATAGTTGACAGGCTAGGTTAAGTCGATTGCAGATTGACAAAATATTATTTGAGAATCATACAAACATGAGCGCGGTCAATTTTCCGTATCTGCAATCGACTTCAGGATGGCCGCCCTATCTGCCATCGACTTAAGGATGGCCGCGGCCGCCCTATCTGCCATCGACTTAAGGATTGCCATCGACTTAAGGATGGCCGCAGGTTCGTCCAGGATGGAATCACCTGGTGGCGCGGGTAGAGCCATGGCCGTGTCCGCACGTCCGTCGTCCAGTTCCGGATTGACTCAACAAGTTCTGGGAATGCCTGCAGGGCGTCGCACTCGCTCAAGGAGATACGTCTCAGGTTCCTCCAGTTCCTTGCTGAATCTGGGAGCCCCTGCAGGGCGGAGCATTGAAGTAGATTGATTTCTCTGAGGTTCGTCCAGTTCCCAGCTGAATCTGGGAGCCCCTGCAGGGCGGAGCACTCGCTCAAGTCGATTTTTGTGAGGTTCGTCCAGTTCCCAGCTGAATTTGGGAGACCCTCCAGGGCGGAGCACCCGCTCAAATTGATATCTTCGAGGTTTATCCAGTTCCCAGCTGAATCTGGGAGCCCCTTGATGGCGGAGCATCCTTTCAGGTCGATAGAGCGGAGGTTCGTCCAGTTCCCAGCTGAATCTGGGAGGCCTTGCACGGCGGAGCAGCCGCTCAGGTTGATGTGTCGGAGGTTAGTCCAATTCCCAACTGAATATGGGAGACCGTGCAGGGCGAAACACCCGTTCAAGAATATACATCCCAAGCTCGTCCAGTTCCCAGCTGTATCTGGGAGCCCCTGGAGGTTGTCGCAGAAGTATAACTCCATCCATTGTAGCTTCGTCCAGTTCCCAGCGGAATCTGGGAGCCCCTGCAGAGCGGAGCAGGCTCTCAACTTGATATGTTGGAGGTTCGTCCAGTTTCCAGCTGAATCTGGGAGCCCCTGCAAATTGGAGCAGTTGGTCAAGTCCATACTTTCTAGGTTCCTCCACTTCCCAGCTGTTTCTGGGAGTTCCCGCAGGACATAGCACCCGCTCAAGTTGATACGTTGGACGTTCGTCCAGTTCGCAACTGTATCTGGCAGAAACGTCATATTCCCACTTCAAATCCTTCAAGGAATGCACACCAGAGACTTCGTCTGGCAAAGGAATTTCTTCAAAGTGCTTCAGCGTTCCAATGGAGTTTGGAACAATAAAATGTTTCGCATTGTGGGTCCTATCCTCTCCATGTCAACTCTTTGGCAATGTCAACGAAGAGAAGACAATAGTACAGTGATGTGTGGTTTAACGGTAAGTCAAACGGGTGAAGCCCGGGAGACCGAAGTTCAAATCTCATTGAGTACAGTGACCTGTTGTGGTGGCGGCCCCTGACCGTGGGTCTGCTCTTGCTAAAATCTTAGGATCTTAGCATACCCGACTTGCAGGTAGTTGGTTATGCTCTTGGTGTTATAGTGGCAGCAATGAGGTTTGATCCTGGGTCTCCAGTGGATTAAACTTGATAGTTACCGATTCACCATGTGGTTAAAAAAAAACGAAGAACGAAGAGAAGACAATACTGAAGAGCAAGCAATTTTTATAATTTCAAGAAAAAACAAAACAAACAGTTTTGCAAATGCCTTGGGCTTAAGGATTCTGGAATATTTTATGAATATTTTGAGATTTAACTAGTGAAGTGATCTTATGTCATTTTAAAATATTTGGAAAATCTAGGATTTTGGAATATTTTAGGAACATTTTGAGATTTATCTAGAAATAATGTTATTTTAAAATATTTTTAAAATCCGCGATCAACATCAAAATGCCTAAATATAAATGTAAAGAAACAATATGACTACCTAATCCAGGAATGTAGGGAGGAAAATGGACGTGAATACCAGCTGAGCCAAAATAGTTGTGGTAATAGTTATTGGATTCTTGAAATTTGGTGGGTTATCCATTCACATGCCTTGTGTGTTTCATAAATCCCCGGTGTACGTTTTGCAGAAGGGCAAAAGAAATCAGAGCGCTCTGTCCGGGTGGCTTGTGCAACAACACACCGACCCATCGAGGGCAACAATGTTAAAGTCAATGCGGAGGATAGACTTCCTCGCTCATTTCCAGTGGAGAGGGAGTCACATCTATCATAAATAAAAATGTTTTCAACGAGTTATTGAAGCGCAGAGATGATGACAGTTGCACGGCCATTGGATTCTACTCCTACAATGCCTTGATTGCTACTACCAATGCTTTTCCCCACTTCGACACTAATGGTGATCTCGCTAGTTACAAAAGAGCTAGTTGTTTTCTTTGGCCAAACCTCTCACAAAACCACATTGCTACTACCAATGCTTTTCCCCACTTCGACACTAATGGTGATCTCACTAGTTACAAAAGAGCTAGTTGTTTTCTTTGGCCAAACCTCTCACAAAACCACAAGTTATATTTAGACATCTATTCCCTCATGATTCCTTTGTCTAATTTTATTTTACTTTACACCTCATTTGGGAAGAATATTGTTAAAACAGGCAGATAGCCGACAACACCATCCCGTATTCTTGGGCTTCAAAGAGAGCTGAAAATAAATAACATGATATAAGGCATTAATTGAGCTATGGTTGTATATGCCCATTATTCGATTTTTCCAAAGCCAAAATCGAACAGTGGGAATATATAACTGCCACCAAATTAATACCTATAACATGCTCAATATTTGTTGCCTTCAAAGAGGAGCAAGGCCATCCTCCCACCCTATACTGCCAAACATCCTCCTAATGGCCCTTCATATTTGGAAATATATACTATGGATGAGGGCCCATTCATCCTCCTAATGGCCCTGCATATCTGGAAATATATACTATGGTTAAGGGCCAGTTCAAATGTCATAGTTGGTCATTTCGAGCATCTTTTCAATTTTAATTCCATTCATATTCTGAACAAGTGCACCCAAACATTGAGGGCTATTTCAAATGTCATGGTTGGTCATTTTGAGCATCTTTTCAATTTTAATTTCATTTACGATATTATGCACAAATGCACCCAAAATGTTTTGCATTAAATTGAAGCCTAATGCGTTGTTTACTCTTGCTGGTCAAGGTTTCACTAATATCTGCATCCTTAAATATTTTATACTACTAAAAATATTTTGGAATATTTCTTGGAGGATAAATCCATTCCATCCACTTAATAATTATTTATTGATAGCTAAATTAACATTCTAGAAGCCCGATTCCAAAATACAGATGCCTATTCATATAATTAATAATAATAAATTTAAAATAAAGTTATAATTTAGTTACCCCACTCGGGGTAAATGAATGGGAACATATGTCATCTCGGGGCTCTCACGCTCTTTGGCACAGTGGTAATGAATAACCAAGTAGGTGGGTGCAACTGACTGAGAGGCCAAACGACAAAGTTTCTGGAGGAAGCAACAATTTGTATTCTCCAAGTGATGGAGGTTGTGAGAAAAATCATTAGCTGGGAAATGAACAGTAGTGTCTTGGATAGAGCTCTCAATCATTCTTCCGGGAGGGCTCCGCTTGTGAGCCAAACAAGCGTTTTTCCATGGAAGAAGGTGGGAAAACTTAGACATAAGTGGGAACACAGACAATTCAGGTGGTTATGTGGGATCCTAGGTAGGGATTATGTCAAATTCTATTGTCCCTTCTCAGTTCTGAAGTTGTTGATGGCATAACTCAACTATACTCCAAATGTTGGTCTTAGCCCTTGAATGTTGTAATTTATATAGAGGTATACATGTTTTCTTGGTTTTTGTTCAAATTTAGTGTCTTTGTTTTTCCTGTAAGGTGGTGGAGCAACACAATTAAGGCATCCTCGAGGCTCAGGTGTGTGTATAGGAAGACTAGGTCTAGTTCTAGTATTTTTGTTGACATGCATAAACAGGGTAGTGGGGTTTATAATTCTCATCATAACTTGTCGGTGCCTCAACGATTTTCTTGGGTTGTGCCCATCTGGTATTGCAGTGAGTACCAGGGTCATCAGCGAGTTGTAGGCTCCCTCAGTAATGAGGTAGTTTGGGCAAGGTACCCCTTAGTTGGTGGAGAGTCTCTTCATGGTGATTATTCATCCCAATTTGGTATGTTTCAGGTAACAAGGGCTCATCAAATTCTTTTCATTAAGCCTAGGCTGGTGTTAGGCCCTAGGCCTGGCAATTCTGGTGGGTCTGCTTAGCGAAGTTTTAGTGGGAGTGGTCTTTATGTCCAGGTGTAGTCTTATTGTTCTTTGTTTCATGCATGTATGATTCGTCAACGCGGTAGACCTCATAGAGGCGGTGGCCCCAAGGGGTAGCAGGGAGCGAAGGCAGAAAGGGAATGGGAATGAAGTGATGATGAGCATAGTGGTATGGAGATGGAAGGCGAAAATTGTACAGGGCCCAACCCTCTCTCTAGGCCATCTTAATACGCCTCCCTCCCTAGATATTATTGGTGATCAATTGAGAGAGATGTAGGCCAACCTAGACATCCTTCGTGAGATCAAATATGAGGATCAAAATGAGTTGGTGGCATATAGTAATTACATCCAATACATCTGAAATGCGATACTAGAGTAGTTGTCCTCGGTGCGACATAGCCTGTGTCGGAAAAATGAAAAACTGAACGAGATAGAGGTGAGACTGAAGCACATAGATTTCCATGTCGATGAAGGCTATGACTAATCCAAGTGGATCTTCAGAATGTACCGATGGCATGGTAAAAGGCTCAAAACTCAAAGTGGCGGAATTTGGATAAAATTAGCATTGGATCAAAGTGCTTGTCATCATGATTCCAACGGTGTAAATGACACGCAAATCCAAGTTCATATGAAGAAGTTAGAGCAAGTCAATGTTTATGTTTGACTTGTCCACGTGGGAGGAGGAGATGATGTGGCAAACAATCTCAAAAAATGGGGGAACCATCAAGTGGCAGGTTGCCATTGGTCCCTCATATCACATATCATAGAAAGAAGAGGTCGTAGCTTAGGGAAAAACGTCCCAAGGTTGTGATGCGATCAAATCGCAATCACCCATCGCAAAAGGAGAAGGTGAAAGAATCGGCCCCCAAGCAAGCCAAGTTGCAATGCAATAAATCATAATCACAAATCGCAGCGGGAGAATTCACATGATGTATCACCTTCGTTCCCATCAATTGTGATTTGCAATGGGGTTTCCAGACCTGCTATCTTATATTTTTTGTTTAATAATCCCGATGGGTCCGTTGTATCGCAGAGCTTGGGTCTATACGCCGATGGAAAGCACCAATTGCAATTTGTGATGGGGTTTCCAGACCCGATATCTTATATGTTGTGTTTAATAATCCTAGCGTGTTCGATGTATCACAGAGCTTGGGTTTGTATGCTGATGGAAAGCGCTGATTGCGATTTGCGATGGGGCTCTGGACCCGATACTTTATATTATGTATTTAATAATCCTAGTGGGTCCATTGTTATCATAAAGTTTGGGTCTGTCTACTGATGAAAACACCGATTGTGATTTGCGATGGGGCTTCAGACCTGATATTTTATATGTTATTCTTAATATTCTCAGTGGGGTAGGTCCATTGTATCGCAGTCCGCTTGATGTATGGGTTGGCTTGTACATCGATGAAAATGGCGATTGTAGGGAAACATCGACAGTAAAATGCCACCTAGTTCAACGTGCAGTTAAAGGTGTTTTTGCATGTTTGTAAGGGTTCTTTCCACATACTATTCAGGGCCCCGAAAACCTCTTTTGGAAAACACCCGCTTGCTAAACTTCATCATTTGTTTGGCACTGCCCGGGTATTGAGGGATTTTGCAGCCAGCTTATATAAAGGACCATCCATGAAGAGAAAGGCAGAGGACTGGCATATTAGTTTAGAAGCCATTGTGCATAGCAGACCCTAACCTCGCAGTTGGCCGAGACCTTGCCTTGAGTAGCAGGGAGGTTCTGAGAAGGTGCATAAAGACTGATTATCTGAATTGAGTGTTCGGATAGGCAATTTTGCACAATTTTTCTCCATGATTTCAGTGGTATTTTTTGTTTCTGAAGCTGGGCTCTCCATTTTTCATCCATCTTCCAGCTTGGAGGTATAAGGATTGTAAAGAATGTTGCTTGTACTTTTATCTCTTTTTATGCTAATTAAGGAATGAAGGCCTCTCCACCATTGAGCAGGGCCCAAGACATAGTCCAAATTAAACGAACTTCATAATCAACTCTTTGTGTCATGGTTTTCATGCTTATCTTTTTATTTCCGCATTGTGTTATGTGTTTTTTATTTCCATGCTTAATAAGCTCTGTTTCATGTAATTTTGATGCATCTATAAGTGAAAGATATGGGATCAAGTTTGGTATCGAAGCAGGTCTTTGTCAAAGAAAATTGCATGAGTGTATGCTAACCTAGAAAAAGCTGCAAAAAGGAGAAGGAACGCTTAAGTCATTTGATCGTAAAGTAGGATGTGCACAACGAAGAAGAAACGAGGCCAATGAAGAAGCTTGTTAGGAAGAGGAACATAATTTCTAGATGGTATTCTACAATATGGCAGAGAAAGTGGACAAGTTGTTTTTAGAGTATGAGAAGGCCCTCTAGCACGAGAAGAAATATATAGATGATCGCGGATCGACACATCATGGAGATAGTGGAGAAGATCCCTCTCCCTCTCCATCTTCCAGTGATAGTTCCGCTTCTTCTTCTCATCATTCTCGCAGACGTCATAGAAATACATCTAAGAAACCTTTCCTTAAACTAGATGTAAAGTTTGACTTTCTTATGTATGTTGGAGAATGTAATGCAGAAAATCTCAACAATTGGATTAGGCAGATTGAGGTCTAATTCCAGATTCAACACATCAAAGAAGATGAGGCAAAGATCCAGTTGGCATCCCTTTGACTGAGTCACAACACCCTCATTTGGTGGGAGAGGAGGTTGCAAGGTAGCAAAAATGTGGGTAACCTTCTCTCCTCATGGTCAAATTTTGTTTCTGCATTGAAGAATCAGTTTTACCCTCTGGGATATAAACAAAAAGAATTAATGGAATGGAAACACCTAAGGCAAAGCAAGGATCAAAATGTGAAAAACTTTATCGAAGAATTTAGAAAACAAGCATTAAATTTGAGCATTCCATTAGATTCACTAGAGATTGTAACTAAGTATATTGGTTCTTTACATAGTTACATAATGCATTCATTATTATTGTTCAAGCCTACTACTATCGATGAGGCCAATGTGAAGGCCATGCATCTTGAAAGAAGGGGAACGCATGAACAAAATTACCACCAAAAAAGAGCCACAACAACCAAGAGAAGAGGGGTAAAGCCGTCTTGTACACATTATGAGAAAGAGGGACACGACGAAGAGAATTGCTGGAAAATACACCCTAAGCTGAGACATGAGGGAAATGATAGAAAGGAGAGGCAGTAGATAGCTACCACCATGCAACAAGATCATGAGTCTGAATCAGAGGAAGATGAGAAGGTTAGCACTACGGGATTTGCATGAGGTAGACCAATTGACTTGGGGTTAGATTCTGGTGACGAAAGGAAGATTGAAGCTCTTGGGGCCACAACAAATGGACCCGTCGATTTGGGTTTTGATTGGGGCAGTGAAACAAATGTTTCAATAGATATTGTACCAAAGATGAAAAGAAAATATACTACGGCATGGCTCCAGGAACATGAGGATATCAACCAAAGCATTCAAGTAGAGAATACTGAGCTAAGGAGACTCCTACAGGAAGCAAAAAAGGAGAAACAAAGGTTGCTATTCCAGTTGAAATCCTAGGACGAAGTCTTGGAAAAGCTACAACATAACCACCTTAAGGTAAAAAGTGACTCTTTGATTTCATGTACCTTTCCTGATCATGATTTCACTAATTTAGACAAACATACGACAGGCATCAACTCCAAAATATTAAGGAGAATGGGATATGAGGGGAAGGGACTCAACATTAATGGCCAAGGCATCATAAACCCCATGAAAGTAGAGGAATTGCCATGTCATGCAAGACTTCGGTATGTCAGGAAGGAAGTTGGGGAATGCTCCAAAACAGCTAGTGACCAACCAACGACGGATGACGATATCTCTTCCTTGCATTCCAGTGATAGTGAGGGCTCCATGAACACTTATCAAAGGAACACCAGGGGAAACCAATCCAAGACGACTCCGAAAGTTTGGAGGAGAAAGAATCGTTGTCATCATTGGAATGAGGTGGGACACAAAGGAGCCACTTGTCAGAAAGCATCAATAAAGAAGCCAACGAGTGAAAATGTTCAACAAACGAATCCACCACATTCATGGTGGTCTTATTTATTAAGTAAACTATGTTTTTTTTAGATATAATAGCTTGTTATGGCCACGGTTTGTAAATCATGTGTTGCAAGTAAATGTAAAAGTGATGATGTGTTTTCCATCGCTTCAAAATGAAACAATGATGTTTGTGCCCTTTTCTTATGAGTAGTTGAGGTATTGCTTTTTATTATGTAATCCTTGACCAAAGAGTGCGTGCTATAAACTCTTGGCAAGTGAGGGGTTGTTTGAGTCATGTATGGTTAGTATATGATTGAAAAGGATGTACCATCTTTGCATGCAGGTGGTTGAAAGTGTGGTTTGGTGAGGACACAGGTAGTGTGTTGTATGTGTTAATGCTTTCGGGGGAGTACATTTGTGTGGGCTTCAAAGGAATGCATCCGAGTAAAGCTCGATATATGGAGGAAGAAAACATGAGGGAGCAATTTACTCACTTGCCAATTGACTAAAAGGACTTTTGGTGGTCCAAAAGCTCTTAGTGGGGAGGATTGATCTAGGTGGACCTTCAGAAAGTACCAGTGGCATGGTAAAAGGCTCAAAACTCAAGTGGAAAAATTTCGATAAACTTAGCATCATATCGAAGTGCTAGTCATCCTGATTCCAACGGTGTGAAAAACACTAAAATCTGAGTTCATATGAAGAAGTTAGAGCAAGTGAAACTTTATGTTTGACTTGTCCAAGTGGTAAGAGGGGTTAACATGGTAGAAAATCTCAGCAAATGGCGAAGTGCCAAGTGGCAGGCTACCATTGATGCCACATATTGCATATCATATAATGCAGAGGTTGCGGCTTAAGGAAAATTGGCGTAATGTTGCAATGCGATCAAATAGCAATTGCCCATCGCAAAAGAAGAAGGTGAAAGAATCGGCCCCCAAAGCAAGCCAAGTTGCGATGCGATAAATCACAATTGTAGATCGCAGTGGGAGCAATCGCATGTCGTATCACCTGCATTCTGGACCTGATACCTTATATGTTGTGTTTAATAATCCCTGCGGGTCCACTATATCACAAAGCTTGTGTATGTACACTGATGGAAAGCATAGATTGTGATTTTCGACGTGGTTTCTGGACCCGATATCTTATATGTTGTGTTTAATAACCCCGGCGGGTCCGCTATATCGCAGAGCTTGGGTCCGTACATCAATGGAAAGTATCGATTGCGATTTGCGTTGGGGCTCCAGACCTGATATTTTATGTGTTGTGTTTAAGAATCCTGGTGGGTCCGCTATTATCGTAGAGCTTGGGTCTGTCCGGTGATGAAAACACCGATTGCGATTTGCGATGGGGCTTCGAAATTGATATTTTATATGTTATGCTTAATAATCCCAGTGGGTCCGTTGTATCACAGTCTGCCTGATGTATTGGTTGGTCTTTATGCCGATGAAAACATCGATTGTGGGGAATCACCAATAGTAAAAGGCTATCAAGTTCAACGTGCAATTAAAGGGGTTTTACCATGTTTGTAAGGGTTGTTGCCACATACCATTTAGGGCCCCAAGAACTTCATCATTTGTATGGAATTTCCTGAGTATTGAGGGATTTTTCCGCTAGCTTATATAAAGGACCATCTGTGTTGGAGAAAGGGAGAGGACTGATCGATTAGCTCAGAAGCCATTGTGCATAGTAGACCCTGACCTAGCAGTAGGCCAGAACCTTACCTTGAGCAATAGGGAGGTTCCAAGAAGGTGTAGAAAACCTGAATATCCAAATTGGGTGTTCGTATAGATGATTTTGCACAATTTTTTGCCAAGATTTCAATGGTATTGTCTGTTTTCGAAGTTGGGCTCTCCATTCTTCGTCCATCTTCTAGCATGGAGGTATAAGGATTATAAAGAATGTTGCTTGTATTTTTATATCTTTTTATGCCACTTAAGGAATGAAGGCCTCCCCACTATTGAGCAGAGGGCCTGAGACGTAGCCAAATTAGATGAACTTTGTAATCAACTCTTTGTGTCATGGTTTTCATGCTTATCTTGTTATTTCTGCATTGTTTTATGTGTTTTTAAGTTCCATGGTTAATAATCACTGTTTCATGTAATTCTGATGCATCTATAAGTAAAAGATCTTGGATCAATGACCAAATGGCTACTCCAATTGGTTAATATTTTCATCCTCTTCCGTGACATGAGATTTATAGGTTGCTTGCTGGTTTTGTATGATTTTTGCAATGTATGGCTTTTTTCCCTTGGGAAATAGGAAATGAATGGACACATCTTTTCCACTATTGTCTTGCTCTCCTTGTTAACAAATCGGTCGAGGTGAAGTAGGGAGAGCCATAAACTGATGCCATGTAATCTACATCTTTATGATAATATAATGGAAGTTTGTTGATCAACAAAAAAAAATATAATTTAGTTCATTTTTTAATTTTTATTTAATTTACTTTTTTTTTTTAAATAAATTTTTAGTAATGTTATATCTATCATGAAACAAATGTTTTTATGTTTATTATGGATTGACACCTACCAATGTTTATCAACCATTTAATTTATATGACCCTGTTAGTAATGGTTTCATTAATTACATTTTAATGAAAAATCAACAAAATTTTTATTTTTTATTTTTAAATAGAGTCATTGTGAATATGGTTATAGAGAAAAAACTTTAAATGCCTCATATATAAAGATGTTTGTATCGAAGCCTATAAAAACAGGTTTGTAATATCAGAATGTCTCATACACATATGTGTTTGCATATGAATAAATGAGAACCACATATGTAACATTGTTAATCTTACTATTCACTTTTTGATGAACAATTTCTCCTATACAAACATGTTTACATATGAATAAATGAGAACTAGATATGAAACACATGCAACATTGGTAATTTTACTTTTCATTTTTTGATGAACAAGTTTTAAGTACAATTATAATTATCTGAAATTCTTTCGTGGTGACAATAATTATACTTTTCCTTAGATAAGATATGAAACACATTTGAGTGGAAGTTCTCCCAATCCTATTAATTTCATTTGTTTAAACATGTAGATTCGGATTGTAATTAAATTGCATGATTAATTATGCCGTAAGGCGTTTCCCTTTGAAAAAAACTCCCCCACTGCCACTATGTCAATTAGTAGAGCATTGATTCTATATGTTAGAACACTAGAAAATTTTCTGCCATTGGATGATTATAGGCTATGGACACTATCGAAGTAAAAGGTTGTTATAGATCACCAACCCATAACTGATCTCAAAAGGGTTCATATGTGCTTGCTGTATTTGGCATGCCATCACGACCTGCAAATTTACTCTCTCCATCTGCAAATTCTTTTACCCATTTTCCTCTTCACCCAAAGGCACTGAAATCTAGAGTGCAAACCGAAACATGCCTACAAGGGAAAAGGTGAAGGTTGCACACACTGGTAAGACACAAACTGAAACATGCTTTTCATAGAAAAGGCCAAGGTTGCATGCACTCGTATGGCGAGGAGATGGTTTACAGTGGCCCGAACCAAGAATTGTTGCATCTTATTTTTCAATTTTGCCTGCTTTTCCCCCCACACCAATAGTTTGGAGGGTCACCCACTCTGGTTTGTTAGAGATAGGCTTTCTTTTAGATCTTGTGAGTGTGGACAAGTTTTTTTGTTTGTTTGTATTTTTCCCTGTTGTCTGTGATATTCTTTTGAGGCATGCACACTATGAGGGTTTCTGATGTGTAGTTATGCCTCTTTGAACATATCATAGAGAAAAATTGAGCAAAGTTTGTTTGTTTCGGTCCACAGAGAGTCCAATAAAGAGGTTAAAAAAAATTGATTTGTTATCTTACTTCTTATATACTCTGACACCTTCTTGATCTATGCATCCTCTTCTCCTTAAATTAAAGTGCACAAATTGAATTTGATACGAATTTAATGGGAGATTTTCGATTCGGGAAGTGAGAGCCAGTTTAGCTGGGCAGGTGAACTTGTACAACTTGAACACGTGACACCTTCTAGCCTTCCAACCCATTTTGCAATTACGTGTAGAATGACCAGTGCTAGGGTCGAGTTTCTCTCTTATGGACTTGACAGTAAAGCTCTGCAAGTCTCAAATTGTGTGAGGAAGTAGTTTACAATGGTTCGTACTAGCAATGGTTGTCCTCACTATCAATTTGGCCTACTTTGACCAACATAACGATAATTTATAGTCTCATCCGCTAAGGAATTGCACAGTGAGTAGTCCAAATGTCAGAATGAATGACCTGATTAAGAATTGGTTGTTGTCAGTAATGGTTTTTTTTTATCAATGTCTACGGAATCAACAACGAATCTCCTTTGAGGCTGAATGATTGACCTCAATTATCCACAAATTTATCGGACATTGTTGTTTGAAGGATTATTGGATTCACTAACTCCGCATTTTTTAAGACGACGATCAAGAAAACTCATAAATGCATTAAAATTTAATTACCAAAATTATTAATGAATTTAATATTGTTTTGAAGACTTTAAATTTGGCCCCAACTCCCACTGATATTTGGCGCCTTTCTGTGTGTACCTCCAAAACCCTCTAAGGGTCCCATTTTTTACTTTGAATTGAGCAGGAGAAGTTTCACCATTGTGGCATAGACGGGCTTGCTTCTAGGTAAATATTCATACACCTCTCTTCTCCCTTAATTAGTAGAAAGAATCATGAAACTTTCAGAGTGCGAGAATCATTTGAATTTTCATGCTTTTAATCACATAGATATTGACCTCAAATGAATGCAATAAAACCAAAATTCAAGATCCCCCCTCGCTTAAAACATTTATAGTAAATTTAGAATGACACACATTACGATTTGAAACAAGCGAATGATTCAATATTTGAAATATGTTGTGTCAAAGTTGGTAACTAAGCAAGCTCAAAACCCAGATGGGATTTGGTCATTACTAATACTTGTAAGTAACCCAATTCTTGTGTTAGCAAAGGCTACAAGAATTGCAGTACCTTCTCCGTATATTCTCAACTTTGAAATATTTGTACTCTAAATTGTGCTCCAATAGATGGGGCATATTTAGAAAGTATGGCCATGGAGTGAGGTTCAGACACCTTAATTTTCTAATCAAGTGAAACCTCAACAAGTGCGGTGTGGAAGTTCTACAATGCACGAAGGCGCTGAGAAATTAGAACCCTATATCTACTGAACAAAACCTCATTCCCCATTGAGATATTAATGATATCAGTGGTAGGAACAAATGGAACAATGTTGTTCTTAACTCAATTATGTTCTAGAGCTAGTTGGTTTAAAAATGGGATTTGGTCATTACTAATACCTACAAGTAATCTAATTCCCACATTAGTAAAGGCTTGAAGAATTCCAGGAACTGCTTCATATATTCTAAGCTTTGTACTCTGAAAAAGATTTGAAATAGTTGTACTGGACGTGAAGAAGTGCATAGGGTGGGTGTTATATTAACTCCTTGAATATTGGGGTCATTGTAGTATATCAGGGTGTGAATTCTATCAACTCTGTATATGTTTGTCATTATGAATTTTATGTTTTCTTATATATACATACACAAAGCTTGAGCATAATTCCACTGCAAAATTGCGAACAACTCTTTTTATATGTGTATTTCATTGTGAATTATGTGATATTCTCCATATATTATCAGCTTTAAAATAGTTGTACTCTGAAAAATATTTGAAATAGTTGTACTGCACTCAAAGAAGTGCATAAGGTGGGTGTTATATTAACTCCCTGAATATTGGGGTCATTGTAATATATCAAGGTGTGAATTCTATCAACTCTGTATACGTTTGACATTGTGAATTTTATGTTTTTTTATATATACATACAAGAAGCTTAGGCATAATTCCACTGCAAAAAGTGCGAACAACTCTTTGTATATGTGTCTTTCATTGTGAATTATGTGCTCTGCTACATACATAGAAACAAGAATTTATCATCTTGGTATATTGATGCCAATGTAATACATCAAGGTGAGAATTCTATCAACTCTTTGTATATAGAGAGATTGTGAGTCAGTATCAAACATATAATACTCTACAATGTTAAAAAATTATGAATGGAAATGAATGGAAATGATAAGCATGATATTTATGTAAATAGGAGATGCTACCTATATGTATGGTTTGGGTGATAGGGAGTTTGAAGTAACAAAGGAATATTGTTTCTGGCATGGCGAGTTACGAGTGTATTTTCAACTTTCAAGTTCCTATTTTATGGCATTACGATTTGCTTCCTTTCAATTTCTATGTGCATTACAATGACATGCTATATATGGTTGACTACCCATCTAATATGCACTTCAATTGCCCATATTAGAGCTTAGTTTAGTGGTGATCTTGACTTGTGAAAGGAACCCACACCATTATTTCTTTTTTATATGCTCGATTTTGGGACATTGAAACTAATTGATCCATTATTCAAATTATTAAATTATACTGATTATCCAACGGAAATTTCTCATAGTAACATTGATGCCATGGAGAAATATGCACTATGGAAAATTGTCAAATTGTCTAAAATAAAGCACAAACAAAAATATGAATTGACCTCAAAAGGCATATGTCAAGCTCTGCACATAAACATGTCAATATTGAGGACTAGTATGCTACCATATTTCAAGTAAATAACATCCAAACTGCAATTTTAATTATCATGGAGCTTTCTGCACATTCAGAAAGATTGAGGTATAGTTTCTTTTGAATATGAACCATAGCTTGTGCAATAAAAAATTTAACAATCCCTTAAAACACTACCAATTAACAATGAAAAGTACTAATAATGTGATCCATATGAGCATAGGAGATGAAGAGGATGTCTTGGGCAACAATTCTAGAAGGACACCACCCAATGTCGAAGGCTACCTTGAGGCTTGACAATATGATATATATATTGTGCCTTGCAATAGGTATTCCTTCTATCAACTACCCTTCAATTTCCATTGTTCCTCCACCCTTTATATTAGATTTGTAGTCATTCTGTGTAACAGTACTCATGGTTGCTATAGTACCCAATTTTCTTGTCGAGCACAGAGTGAAAACCATACTGTGTCTGACATGGCTGGACCTTGAATGCCTCTGAGTTACCCAGTTCTCCATCGTTGAAGATTCCCATAGCTGAGAAGCCAATAACAATGGAGTTCTCGCATATGCATTTGAACAATTATGTAGATGTAGAGTGGCAAGATGGACTGAATAATAATATAGAGGCTGAGCTTAGCATTGTCTAGATAATGTTAAACACCCAACACATTTCTCAAAGTGATGAGCCCATGTTGGAGATGTCCAAAATCTGTAGAAAATTTAGATATATGTGAACCCCCATATTCAAACAGATTTTTATTTTAGACTGCATTTAATATTTATAAGAATGATGTCTTTTCATGATGACTCAATTGGGTGGGTTTAGGTTAGGCTGTTGAGAAGTGGAGACGTTATATCCCTTAGTTTTTGTCCCACATGTGATATGTTGCATCTTGATATGTTGATGTTTTTTGGGAGGGAAAAAACCAATTGTTTTTAATTAATAGAATTTTTTATATATATAATAAAAAACATTCCCCAGGGTTTGTTTACATCCATTTTTTCCATTACTCGAATCCAACAAAAAGGTCTAGTGTAAATCTGAGAATAGTTTGTTTATGTACGTGCATCATCCTATACTAGAAATGGAAAAGTATAACATAATATAACTAGTGCTCTAGATCATAATACGAGTAGCCCCACTACATATTGTTTTAATATTTGCACAGTACCACATATTTACGAAAATATTGATTGAGTAAAAAAAAAAAAACCATATTATATAAAATGTGCAAACAGATGCTTCGAGATCATGTGACATAGACTATATGATGTATATATACCCAAAGTATCTCTTCTTGTCCTTGAAAAAAGTAGAGTAAAATATGCTTCCTCGTTGTTGGAGTAGCCCTTCTTTGGATAACTCATTCGCAACAGTGTTTTGTTGACTATATATATGGGAAAAATTCAAATCCATAAATTTCTCTTGAATCTATTTGTTATGCAACATCTAGTTTATGAGCTTGTTGGGTATGAAAGTAGTATGACCCAAAATCCAATCTATGGCTACCTTTGAATCTCTGAATACCACCAATTTTTCAATGGAGAACCATCTTGCACATAACATAACTCCCCAAAGAGTGATTACCTCTACATGAATGTTAGTATCTTGACCATAATTCTGCATAAAATGATGATAAAATTAAGGATGGATGACAATATATACCCTGCACCCAAAGTTCCCACTATTGCACACCCCATCGAAAAAGTTGATAGGGAATTTCTCCCATATGTTGATGAGTTGAATGTGTCCCTTATGCCTTTTATTTGTCATAGGTCCATACTCGTTGAATAAAGTTGCAATGGAATAACAACATTGTCAAAGATCCCAACTTGATGCCTCAAAAATGATATTATCCATTGCATTGTGAATTAAGATCATATGAGATTACTTTGTTATGAAACATTTGATTTTAGTCATTTACTTATAAAGGTTCTAGAATCTTATCGAAGAGAATTTTCATAAATCCTTTGGAGTGAAGTGTTGTGCATTACTTTCACTTTGAACATATCTTGGTTGGAATATCCCTGAAACATAACATATGATAAAAAAGAAACGAAAACAAATTGCATGAAATGTTGACTTCTTTTTTCTATGCTATTGTTTCTTATGCCATTTCCTTATGACATTTAGTTTGCAACATTTGGTGCAAATGCTAGTATAAAACTACTGAACATGTGATCAAAATCCAAAACTTCTCCTAAATTAGGGAGTTTACAAGATATGCTTATATATATTTACATTTAAATCATAAGTTGTTATTTTAATTAAAATTTTAAAATCGTTTTAAGAAATTACAAAAATAAAACTTATAATATATCCAATTATATTCTTCTTTAAAAGTACAGGTTTTCTTTCATCTTAGAATTTTTTGAATAAAAAAATTCAAAATTTTATTTGGTTTTTACTTTCTGGTTGAATCACCTTTTCATAATATTCGAGAGCATTGTGGAAAACAACTTTTTAATTGCATTGCTTCAAGATATATATATATATATATATATATATATATATATATACACACACACACACACACACACACTACAAAAGCATCATAAATAATGATATCAATATGAAACTTGCTTAGTGGCAACTAAAATACATAGATTAGGAGGTTATATGTGTTTTCATGTTGAACCAACAATCAATTGTATAAACCAATTACAACTAAACAAGTTTCATTTTGATATCATTATTTATGCTCGTTGAATCACCTTTTCATAATATTCGAGGCCATCATTGAAAACAACATTTTTATTGCATTGCTTCAGGATATATATATATATATATATATATATATATATATATATATATATATATATATATATATATATATATATATATATATATATATATATATATATATATATATATATATACACACACTACAAAAGCATCATAGATAATGATATCAATATGAAACTTGCTTAGTGGCAACTAAAATACATAGATTAGGAGGTTATATGTGTTTTCATGTTGAACAAACAATCAATTGTATAAACCAATTACAACTAAACAAGTTTCATCTTGATATCATTATTTATGATGCTTTTGTAGCATACCACCTAGTATGCTATAAAAACATCATAAATAATGATATCAAGATGAAACTTGTTTAGTTGTAATTGGTTTATAAAATTGATTGTTGGTTCAACATGAAAGCACATATAACCTCCCAATCTATGTATTTTAGTTTCCCTAATTGTTGCCTAACTAAAAAATCATAATGCTTTCTATAATATATAAAATTTCTTTCACACGTTTGAGATAAAATGGACAATAAACATGTTTATTAAGTTGAGTGTCATTATGTTGGGATTCAAATCTTAGTGATAAACATTCAACATGGATGAGTTAACTTGTGCAAATATCTCTATTTTGTAAATCTTTTACGAGAAGTAGATAGACCCCCCCATGAATATTATAATTTCTCTGTAAACTGTCATGGACATTCTACTACATAATTTGTCACATAAGATCCAATGACTTATTTTTAAAAATTAAAATCTACACTTTGAGGATTTATTTCTCTTTAGATTTCTAGTTTTGTAAATTATTGTTTATTGTGTGTGCATGCAAATTATAATAATGCAAAAAATAGAGAATAATAAAATTAAAACTCACAAACCAAAATTGACATAAGATATATCCTAGGAAATTAATGAATAATATATTTATTTAACACTGCATTTATAGGGTTATGGGATTTGCAATTTCTTCTTGTAGGGATTTTTCCTCAGTTATCAACACCTTTCCCTTTAATGGCACCCCCATGCGGTGGTGGAGGAGGTCCCTCCTACAAAAATGTAGTCACTTCCAAAGCCAATCTAGCTAACTCATGCAAATTCACCAATACCTTAGCTCATAAACCATAGTCATAGGAAGACACTACCTTAGCTCATAAACCTATGCTTCTCCAACAATGAAAAATAAAAGAGATAATAGTTGATAGCTTCCTCAAATAGTAAATTCTCCCCTCCTAAAAATCCCATCAGAAAAAATAAGGGAAAAAGTAAAATTTATGAGAGAGCATGTGGTAATACGCAAATTTGTAAGTCTTTGACCTTGAGAAAAAACCTCACTCAGTTGGATCGAGAAGAACTATACACTCAAAGAGGATCTCACCCTTAATTTGGGGTCCAAGGGTTTCTTCATGGCTATATTCAACAATATAAAGGATATAGACCACATATTTTAGGGACGACTGTATTTCAAGAATTCATCTAGCTTATTTGGGAAGCCATGGGTTCATAGATTCCGAAATGAAAAAGAATATTTTTTCACAACCCCAATCTAGAACCATCTTTATTTTGTCCCTCAGGATTTTTAGGACCTTGAAATCCTAGAATGCATTGGTAATTCCATAGGTAATATTATTATGATCTTGGATACCATAAAGAAAGGTCAATATAATTCCTATGCCCCACCTTTGTGCTTATATAGACATATCCAATCCTCTCCCAACAAACATTCAACTGAGCAGTGAAGATGAAATATGGAAACAACTAATAGATTATTTGACAATCCCCTTTACATGCCAAAAATATATCAATACAACCATTTATTCTAAGAAGTCCCAACAAACCAAATATAATAAAATGCACAAGTAAATATGTCCTTTAATTAAGATAGGTTTACTAGGGTCTTCAATAAAAGTAATATAGCCAAAAAAGGAATAAAGAATTCAACCTCTGAAAATGCAGTGGGCCATATCTAGTACATAGTCCTTGAGTAGTTGGAAGAAAATGAGACAACTACCAAAAGAGAAAAGTTTGAAATGGAAGAGGTTGGGAAAACTAGTCAGCAACGACCCTAGCCAAAAAAGGTGCACATGCATAACCAATTGACAAAGGTTACCATGAGGATCAAGAAATGGAGGTTAACACTCTATATTTTTTTGATGCAGAAGATTTCGAGGCAATGGACCTACAAAAAAATGATTTACGATCTCTTGTACATGAATGGAGAAATAAAGATCCAACAACCATTCTCTGGGAGTAAGCTCAAATCATCACCAGAGCATACATCTATAATCAACATCTAATTCCATGTCAAGCTCATGAACTATGTTATACCCCTAACCATAACTCTTCTCTTCCCTCTTATGGAATCAAAATAAGTATGATTAGAGGCTATTAAGTATTTTAAAAGAACCATAGAAAAAAGAGTGGAAAAGAAATAGTTAATTAATATAGGACCTAGGCTATTACTTGGTGAATACTAATAGAGTGTCACCAATGGATGACATCTCTCAACCCTCCTGTTATAGGCCATTTTGTCACATATGGTCAGTCGACCTACAAACTAGATCAATCAACATCATTTTACCCCTTGACATCATCATAGCTCAGAGCCTTATGCATGCCACTCCAATATTCTAGAGTTTCTTCTTGAAAACACCTTGTTTCAGTCATTTTGAGGAACAATGCTCCCTAGCCTCCTATTTGACAATGTTCACCTACAGGTTTCTCCATTGTTTCCTACATTGATCACCTACAGATTGCTCCACTATGCATCTGCGTTGGTTCTATAAATTTGGGAAAAAGAGAGAAATTTCGAAATCCTCTTCTTCTAGAAGCTTCTAGAATTTGTTACAACCATTTACCTTAGATAAAATATTCAGATCCTATCCTATCTTACCTTGGATTTTCCATCCCTTATCCTTTGATCCCATCCTCCCATCAAGAGTGGATCTAAAGCCCTAGATTGGTAATTGGATAATAACTCCCATCACCTATATATTTGTGGCCATTCGCAAGCTAGGTGTTAGATTTTGGAGAAGGAATTCTACCCTCATGTTGTTGTTGTAAAGAGTTAACATTCCATGCATTAGGGTGCTTGGAGGTTCACTTGGTGACAAGGAAGGAACAAGTGAATTTAGATGAGCTCTTCTACAAGATCAACTTCTATTTATGGTTGTAACTCTTTCCATTCATATTAATGCAAAGAGTTCCTTGTTTCTATATGTGATATTATGATTTCATGTATTTCGACGCCACGTTGATCCATTGAATGAAGTATTTAGATGATGCTACATAGATTACATAGATCATTAGCTTGTGTTATATCATTGCAAAATTTCTAATTTCAGCGATGGGAGATAGGATTGGACCATTCAAGCCAAGAGAGAAGTGAAGCATACATCAAATTATAGGTAGACTTCATCCCATTATTTATTTACTTTAAGGGAAACAATAGCTACTTTGTCCTTCTATTGTTCTAGACTAAGCCACGTAGTCTAAGGAAGACACTTCTGATCGTAGTCATAGATTTCGTATAACAAATTGGTGACTCCTATAGGGCCGAGTATATTACTTTGGTGGTTTATTTTCCTTTAATGTTTATTTCACCTCTTCTTCGAACCTTTCCTGCTATTTTGTGTCAACAATAGACCTAGGAATACCTTTCATTAAGTCTCAATTACAAAATTTGTGTCGGAACTCCCTTATTCTTCACCAATGCTCCCTCTTGTCTAGGGACAGAGAATTGTACCTCTGCAAATCCCTCTCTTTGATTGTGTTGCAAGTCATTGATGCCTCTTTTGCACTTGCATTGGCCCATGTTCTTGCATGATTTTTATTTTGTCTTGATTTTGTCTTTGATCAATGTGCTTCCAGCTGCCCTTCCTTGAGTCTTAAGTGTCTTATAGTCCCTCTAAAGCCTCCATTTAGTTTTCATTTGTGTTTCATTTCCTTTGATAAGGATTTATTAAGATTTTCCTTTGTTCTTATCATTAGGTTGCTTGCAAACATATTTTGTTTGATCATTGATTTCTTGGATGAATTCATGTTCTAATCCTTATTTTCATTATTTCATTAATGATTATCGAAAGTCTCAAGTAGTTATGGCAGTGGTCTGGAGGTTGACCTGGAATTGTGGCTCAAATCTTGGGACCACACCCTCTCAACTGGAAAATTTGTGCTATAGCTACATGGAAGCAATGTCATGTGTCCAATTGCAGTTATATAACACTCCCTTGTAGGCTTGTGCATGTGGTTGGAGTCTGGGTCAGTGAAAAATAACTTCAGCACAAGATTTGGTCATCTAGGGTGGTTCTTTGGTCCCTGAGTGCTCTCTAAGCCTTGAGGGATGCTTGTGAGTTGTCAATTGTTAGTCCCACTTCCATAACTTAAGCTTGGAGGTTGGGTCATGTCATAGTAACTCTTTGTCTCATGTTTACCCTTGAACCTTAGTGAATTTGGGTATATATGGGAGGGGGTGGTTAGGGGTTTTAATATTTATCTTAGGGTTTATAATATTAAACCCTTCATTTTAATATTATTCCCTTGGTTTTATAATCCCTTAGGTTTTTAGTATTAATCCCTTGCGTTTATTAGTCCCTCGGGTTTATAATATCAATCCCTTGGTTTTATTAATCTAAGGGTTCATATTCCTAGGGTATAATATTATTCGTAGGGATTATAATATTAATCTTAGGGTTTAATATAAATCCATTGGGATTATAATCATGGTTAGCCATGGTCCAACATCACATTGTGACAAATATTGTCTTAATATGAAAATCCACAATGTTCAACCAACGTCAACCATCGTCAACCATGGTCATTCATGGTCAACCACCGTCCAACGTCAAATTATGACAAATATTGTCTCAATATGAAAATCAACCATGGTCAACCGTGGTCCATTTCCATAATGTTACATTATATTGTAATTTATTCAGTGTTGCATTGTTACATTACAAATCTTGTGATTAATACAAGGTTTATAATATTAGGGCCTTCTAATATTTGGTTTATAATATTAAAGTTTAATATTCGGTTCGTAATTTGTAGTATTAGGGTTTATAATATTAATCTTAAGGTTTCATATTAATCCATTGGGTTTTTAATATTAATCCCTTGGGTTTATCAATCCCTTAGTTTTATAATATTAATCCTTTGGGTTTAAAATTTTTCCCTCAATTTATAATCCTTAAGTTTATAATATTAATCTCTTACATTTATTGATTCCTTGGGTTTATAGTATTAATCTCTTGGGTTTATTATATTAATCATAAGGTTTATAATATTGATCTTAGGTTTTATATTCCTAGGGTTTAATATTGATCCTAGGGTCCAATGTTATTCCCTTGGGTTTATAATCCTTCGTGTTTTTAATATTAATCCAACTAGTTTATTGATCCCTTGTGTTTATAATATTCATCCTAGGGTTTCTAATATTAATCATAGGATTTATATTTGCAGGGTTTAATATTAAGCCTATAGCTTATAATATTAATCTGAGTGTTTAATATCAATCCCTTTAGTTTATAATCCCTTGGGTTTATAATATTAATTCCTTGTGTTTAATCCATTGTATTTTGCTTAGGTTTATAATACAAGTTCCTTGGGTTTATTAATCTCTTGGGTTTAGAATGTTAATATCTTGAGTTTATAATATCAATCTATTTTTTTTATTAATAATTATTATAATTAATAATTAATATTTAATAATATTGATTTTTAATATTATAATTATATTTATATTATTTTTAATTTGAAATATTATTATTGTTATTTATTAATTGGTTTTTTTTTTTCCATAGGAAAATATAATACAAGTTCCTTGGGTTTATTAATCTCTTGGGTTTAGAATGTTAATATCTTGAGTTTATAATATCAATCTATTTTTTTTATTAATAATTATTATAATTAATAATTAATATTTAATAATATTGATTTTTAATATTATAATTATATTTATATTATTTTTAATTTGAAATATTATTATTGTTATTTATTAATTGGTTTTTTTTTTCCATAGGAAAATATGGGCAGATCAACCTCAAAGGGAATCTTTTAAAGCCCATTGGCTATACTAGTAGGGCATAACCCCAAGGGTGTCAAGGAGAATTGACCTTGTGACCTCCCGATCAACAAGATACTTAACAACGGAAACTCGTGCAGTTGAGCTAACCCTTAGGGCTATTATTTATTAATTGGTTATTTAAGAGTACTAAATAATAACAGTAATATAATGATAATATATAATTTATAAATAATAATAAAATTATTAATTTTAATATTTATAAATAATTAATAATAAATGTGGTTGATATACGTCTTTTGGTGTTTATCAACAACATTTATTACTATAATTGGACACGTGATTGATATACACCTATTGATATATATCAACCATATGTATCAATGTAATTATGCTAGTATCTAACCAAAATGTTTTTAACACATATACCATAAAACCAACCTTATTTAAATATAAGAGAAAAATAAAAATTTTTAAATTTCACAATAAAACCATAAATTATTAAGTATAATGTCAACTTGTTAATAAAAATACATAACAAAGATCTTTTAATTCAAATTTAATCAATTATAAAAAAAATATACTCTCATTAAAGATACATTGATGTTATCATATTTCAATAAAATAAAGTATGATTCAAATGGGCCTTCAATTCAACACATGTTTATTTTATGTCCCAAGATTCTCCAATTGTTACCTAATGGAAATCTTTGTAATTAGAACTATTAGTGCGTTACATTAAATAATTCCCACTTTAAAAATAGGCAAGAAAATGGCATTTAGAAACTTAAATATAGTCGTGGGCAAGTCAAAAGTAGTAATTCCTCGTTAAAACAATAATTATGCTATAGTTTTTGGTCATTGTCATATAAACAACATTCCTACAAGCAGGAAAAATTAATTAAAGTTAATCTTTACCCCTTTCTCCTTGGCACAATTTAAGAATTTCTTATGAGAATTAAACGTATCCACAATTCCAAAAAGATATGCTAGAAATGGAATCAAATACTTGGAGACTTAACATAGCTCAAATCTCAATACACCTAAAGCAAAATTAATAATTGGATTAAAGTCCCTACACACATCTTTATTGACTAAGGAAAACTAAAAAGTGGATATTGTCTTGACCATTTTGATAGCCAAATTTCATAAACAAGATTTAGGTCATAAGTGACTTTGGTAGGTTATGGATATTCAACCGAAAAAGTAAGGAAAATATAATTTGAAAACTTAATGATAAATTTAACCTTATCACAATTTATTTATTGTTATCTTAATGGAATGATGTATTGAGGACATATTATTAGCATGCACTCATAGGTCACTCATTCTCACCATTCCCAATTTTTTCTTTGTACCTCTAATTTTTATATGATTTCTTTTTCCAAAACTTTGGAAGGAGAAGGCAATTAACAAAAATAAAATTAAAGGATAATAAATTCCAAAAAGTTTTGGAAAACTTTGTATAAACTATACTATTCTTTCGTATAACTATTCATTAAGATAAATTGAAAATATATAATTTTATGAATTTTATTGTTTTCCATCAAAGTTCTAGATATCCAGAAATGATATTAACATTATGTTAAATTATTATTTTTTTTGTTTTTTTGTTTGTTAAGTTATTTGTGATCCTCCAAGCTTGACACGTGGCTTGAGAAATCACAATACAGGGGCATCTAATTTGTCAAAGTCACTTGGGGATCGCATCTGACATGGGCCACACAAGCCTTATGTTGAAAATGCAGCAAGAAATTCCTAATTTATTTTTTCCCTTGATTAAATTAGAGAAAATTGAAATTCCAATTCATTAGACAACTTGAATGACTTAATTGAGTTGAAATAGTTATTATCACTCAGTTAGCTTAGTTAAGTTGAGTTAGGGGTGTGAACTTGAGTTTTATGTAGTTAGTCTTAAATTGTAGGACCCTAGGTTGAGTTAATGTAGTTGTAAAAATTTAAATTAGTTAAATTGAGCTATGGTCAGTTAAACTAGTTCCAACTATTGGAGGAACTAGTGAAGTGTCTAGTAGTCGGGTGTGTTCACCAATTATCAACCATTTAACTAATCAATAAGCCTAAACTAGCTCATTCATGCAAAAAACTCGAGCTACCCAGTGGAGATTGGAGTTCAAGGGCAGTGTACTATCAATTGTAGAATTTTCTAGGTTGTACAGATCGTGCATGCAGTCAAAGGAAGAGCCTAAAGGAATTACACAATCCAATGGAAGAAAATTCCTATTAAACAGGGGCTTAATTCCTCATGGAGCATTGCAAGGAAGTAGGAGCTTGGAAGGCTAGTAAATTGGCTAAGTGTTGGCCACAGTTAGTATAGGAAGAATTGAGATAGATTGTACTAGTGCAAAGGTTGCTTAGTCTTGAGCAAGCCTTGTAAATATTATCTATTTTCTCACTTATGCAATACATATAGGAAGGCGTTTTGAGAAGTATCTTTCCCATAGATAAATCTTTAGGCATATGTGTGATTGAATTTTGTGTCACGTTTATGTTGTGATTTATCGATAAATTAATTGTTTCTATTGATGAGTAGATTAGATTCAAGTATATTATTTTAGTAAATTACAATTAGCGGTTTGAATCTACGTGGAAAATATACATGGTATCAGAGTAGGAATCGTAGTAGGAGAGAAGAATTTGAAGTTTTCTTTGTAGGTGAATCGAATTTGTAGGATCATTTTTCAGAGCTAGCAGGATGTCTTTCTATGGATTGAGACTCGAGTATGCCCTTGAGAGCAACTAGAATTATATTCCTTTGAAGGACATGATGGAGGAAGTGTTGGAAGATAATAAGCTTAAGGAATTCATAGATCATTATATCCCAAAGCCTCAAACATTTGATGCTCAAGATCTAGCAGAATGGACGAAATGTGTGGCAAAGGTGAGGAGGATCATCCTGGAGGGTGTGAGAGACCACATAGTCTTGAAACTACATGGAAAAGAGACTCATTTTGCTATGTGGAATACTCTCAATGAGCTATTCAGAAATAGTAATGAAGCCAAGAAACTTGATCTGATGAAGAAATTGAGGATTCAAGATAAAGAGTATGAGGTTGTCTTCATATATGGGAAGGCCTACCTCAAGAATCTTGCTTCATGTCAACTCAAGCAATTCAGTATCAGGGTCGAGAACCTCTATACATTATAGGAAGATTCATTCACATACTTGTGGAGCAAGGCAAGGATTAAAGATGTTGTGGTTGAGAGGGAGCATTATTTAGCTCTCAAGTGGAAGTCTCATTTAGTTGACAGTTGGACTGACCAGGTGATCCAGGAGGATTCTATTGATTCAGTTGCACACGTGTTCAAGTATCGTCGTTAGTGTTTAGTATCATCGTCAATTTAGTTTAGCTTCGACAATTTGATAGTGTTGGTTATGGATCAGGTTGTTCAGGTAATGTTTATGGTTTTCATGGCATTCAGTTGATATGGGTTTGTACCTAGCTGTCGACTTATGTTCATCGACAGTTCCGCCAGGATTGGTCGATGACATGTGTCTTGTCGTTCACCTCGCAGGATTTAGTGAAGACATGAGTGTCGTCCGTTGTAATGGTTCGATATGGTTCATCATCAGGTTGTCATCACAACTATGGATTGTGTTGACGATATGCATTGGTATCGTCACATTGTGACAATCCATTGTACATGGGTTTTTAAAAAGAAAACATAAAAACCTAAGCCTAAGACTCAACCTAACCCTAAACCTAACTCATTGTATTAAACCCTAATCCATACATAAAACCTATTGTATTAAATCCAAATGCATTATCAACCATAATCCTAAGCCCTAGACCTATGCCTAAGTCCTACCAACCCTATCACAATACAAAACAATGTATTAAGCCTACGTAATACCACTCTCGGCCTAATGTTTAAAATACAAATGAAATATGATGTAAAACATTACAAAACTGTTAACACATACCTGAACCACCAACACTGACCGCGTCCGAGCCGTTAGGGGTCATGCCACATGTGAACGAAGATCAGACAATGGGTTAGAAATTGACCAACGGGCTTGGAGTTAATCGACACCCTAACAACAACGGAACCGCGAGGGGTCAGTGACATGTGAACAACAAGTGCGCAACCATGTGGGTAAAGAAGACCATTGGAAGAAACTGCAACTGTTGGAGTTTCAGTTAAGATGTGAACATGGTAAACTATAGATAGTTGACTGCTAGGTGTTAACGTTAGAACTGTAGGAGCTTTAACTATGGGATTACTTGCGTGCTCACATGCACTGTCTCCTTCCTCTGCGCGGTTAGAGAACAGATAATGGTTTCAGATATATTATAAGGTCTATTTATGGGTTTTTTTATTCAGTTTGTTTTAAAAACTAATTAAATGACCTTGTAACCTCTCACCTAGGTGTTAAATTGCTACAAGATCGATTTCTAAACATCCAAATCAAGCCATTCATGCTTATCTCAGCCTGAGGGGCCTCGAATGTACCTGGTGGATGTTAAGAAGGAAGTTTTCTTCATTGTGTTGGGGGAGAGTATTTTTTTGACTTTTTCTTGTAGATTCTAGAGGTCATAGGCAATTGTTTTCAATGTTACGGGAGTATCCGGAGTCGGAATTGGAATCCTTAAGAGGCGTTGGAAAGCTGGTTCAGAGGGATATCTGATGATAGTGATTAGAAGTGCTTGCATACACATTCATATTAATCAAATCTCTATGTAAGGAACTCCTTATTTTCATTCCAAATAACAACGGTCGCCCATCTTGAAAGCGGACCCAAAGACATAGTCCATTAGGGACGAACTCCATCATCAATCTTGCTATCTGGTATCGCTATGTTTTTACTATTTTCACTTATGTTATGCATATTTATTATGTTTAATCAATTGTCGCAAAGTCATCTTCTCAAACATTTTTCTTCAATTTCCGCATTATTATGGGAAAATTTAGTGTTTCTTCAAATGACTAAATCCTAGACCTAGTAGCGAGTCTAGAACAACTGTTAAAGTAATTCCAATGCTTTTCCTATAGCTAACAAATAAAAGAAAGAGGAACAAAGGAAACAACTTGTATCTCTCGCTCAATCCCTGTTCCCTTTGACAGCTTTCGCCACTCCCTTCCATACATAATTTGCTTGGAAGGTACTTGCACACAAGCCGAGATAGAAAACCATTAAAGCATACATGTCGATCTGTTAACTAAACATATTATAGAATTGAAAGTACAATATACATCACATAACACATGAATGGGAAAAAGCATAGAAATTATTATTAATAGAAGGAAATATTACAACCCATGTAGATGCATGTCCAATTCAGTATCATCCTTCCAGCTTCAAACCCTTCTCTCCTCATGAAGCAACAATTTGACATGATAACATTACCCTCTTTACAAATCTCACTCCAATAACATTTCCTTAGCTCAAGAAATTCCAACCTAGACCAGCCTTGGGATACTTGGTCAATTTATAGCTGAATGGAGGTGGTTAAGCCATTAATGGCCTTCATGAATGCTTTGCCAAAATTGGGAGGTGGTTCTATGGAGGAAGGGATAATGGATTAAGGTTCATTCATCCTCTTCCTCATTCAAATGTGAGCCCAATCCATCTGGAAACTTCCAGAAGAATCCATTGGATGCGAAATCCAATGGATTCATTTCAAAAATTCGATGGATATCGCTCATCGCAGGTGAAACAAAGGCTAGGTGTGATGCATCACACCCAGTTAGTGTAATTGGCTACAATGCATTACAGCCTGACAAAACACTTCCTGCGCTAATCTCTTTAGGGACACTTTTTGGATGAATGGTGTCATGAAACTCTTGGGAGGCAAGCATGATGTAGGTTAACTTCATTAGGGAATGAAAACAACTAAATTAGGGGTTGATGGACCCTAATAATACGGATCTGGAAGTTGGGGTTGATGTGCCCAAATTTTCTTGTAACACGCACTTTTAACTAACATTCAAATCATTAATGTTTAATCAATTCTACATCAGTTTTAGTTTATGATCATTTCAGATCATATAATTTGGTAACAGACCAGGTTGTGTTTGTATAATTTTCCATTGAATGTTAACCAGGTAAAAGTTGCAACGAGGAGAAGGAATCCTTGAGCAGATCGATCCAAAGATTGGAAATCTACAAGTTGATCATAAATCGACCATGTCAGGACCTAATGCAGGTGAAAACACTGAAACTAATATGAGTGAAGAATAGTTTCAACAAGCATTCTTAACTATGTAGCAGATGTTGGGAGAATTGTATGAAGACAAGAACGCGAGAGATGCAACTTCTTCTTCAAAGGCATCGAAGAAGGACAAAGCTAAAGGGAATTCTGATAAACCATCTTCACCTCCATTATCTCCATCATACTCTTCTTCTTCTTCTTCTTCTTCCAGTGCAGAATCTGAAACAGGAAAGAAACCTAAGAAAACATATCTTTTGAAACTTGATGTTAAATTTGAGTTACTTGTTTATGATGGTGAAATGAATCCCGAAAAGTTAGATAACTGGATAAAGCAGTTAGAAGTGTATTTTCACATTCAAAACAATTCTAGCAATAAAACTAAAATTCAGTTAGCTACACTTAGAATGGGGGGAATAACTTTAATCTGGTGGGAAATTAAAACTCAGATAGATGTAAATCGTAAAGGAAAAGTATTCTCTTCATGGTCTAAGTTTTTAAAAGTTCTTAGGAAACAATTCTATCCTTTAGGATACATGCAGAAAGATGTTATTGATTGGCAACATCTGAGGCAAGGTAAAGGGTAGAGTGTTCAGGAGTTTACTCAGTAGTTCAGAAAGAAATCATTGGTGCTTGGTATTTCATTGGATACACGTGAAACTTTGTTAAAATACATCGACAATTTACATTCATATTTTCAGTATACTTTATTGATGCTTAATCCTAATGATCTTGATGAGGTGTGTGTTTAGGCCATACATATTGAATCAGGTCGCAGACCATTCAAGTTTTCATCACAGTCATCCAAAGAGTTGGAAACCAAAGATTCTAGTGACAGTAAGGGGAAGAACAATTCGAAGAGAAAGAAATCAAAGATAGCACAGAAGGAAAGACCCACTTTTTCTCATTGCCATACAATCGGTCATGATGAATCAAAGTGCTTCAAACTTCATCCAGAACATAAGCCCAAAAAGTTCCTTAAGGAGAAGGATGAAAAGAAGGCTATTGCAGCAGTCCAGCAAGATCTAGGTTCAGATTCAGCTAACGAAAGGAGAATAATCGCCATGGTTAGAATAGGTAAAACTTATGACACTGGTTCAAGTTAAAAAATTATTGCATCTTCATCGAACATAAATCCTCCACATGAGGATAAAAGAGTTAAATTTTTTAACATAAGGATCACTTCTAAGCATACAAAGATATATACAATGTTTTATAGTGGATCACAGACAAATTTAATCTCTGAATATTTAGTTAAAAGTTTGGGTTTGGAAACATGAAATCATCCAAGACCTTAGCCATTAGGATAGCTAAATCAATCAACTCAGATAAAGGTCACCAAACAGTGCCGATTAAGATTTTCCATAACAACTAATTACATTGATGAAGTGGAATTAGATGTGGTTCTAGTAGACATATGTGGAGTTGTCTTAGGAGGTCCTTATCTTTATGATCGTGATATAGTATTTTACAGGAGAGAACATAAATATCACCTTACAAAAGATGGGGTTGAATTTATTATCAGGGCACATCAAAGTAAAAATCACTTGAATTCAGTTAATGTTAATCAGATGAAGCAATCAATAAGTTCAAACAAGAGGTTTGTAATCATGTGTGTAAAGGATCAACATAAAAATCAACATGATTCTTGTTTAGGTTATTCAACTCAGCTTAAATATGGTTTGAGTAAAGAGATAGAAACAATTCCAGTTCTATGTAAAACCAAACATCTTATTCATAAGCAGGGAATACAACATGAGTTACAGTTTGTGCCTAAAACTCGTCTTCCTAATGGAAGAATGAATCAATTCAGTTTAAGTTTGGAACTTAATAGTCACAGGGATACAGGTCAGTATTGGGGAAAGCCAATGTTCAATTTCTCTTGTATTGTGTCGCCATCTCATGCTTCAAACAATTTGGAAACCTCTTTTCAAGTGGAGAAGAAATCTATTTGTTTTCATATCCAAGCCTTTTCTAAAGCAGTGTCAAAGTGTCTAAGGGAAACTTATGCATCAGAGGAAAGTGCTAATCAATGGAAACATCATCATTTAATGAATAAGGAAAAAGTGATTCAAACAAATCAAGAGCTAAATCAATACTTTCAAAATCAAACTAAGTTGCAACAAATTTCACCTTATAGTTGGATAGGTTCATTGCAGCAAGTTCACTTAGTAAACATGAAGCAGGAAAGTATGTCAATTCAAGTAGCTGGTTTGATGTCAAGAACATATTTGATTGTCTCTGTTATTCCACAAAATAGATTGTTTATACATGTTGATTGTATTAAACAACATCCAGTAGAGACTGTTTTCAAAGATTGTGAATCACTAACTCATGGTTCTTCATGGAAAGAATTCAATTGCCATGTTAATAATAGGTTTTTTTCCCATCATCGCAAGTTGTTCATACTAGATATAGATGAAACAGGTCACCGACTCGAAAAGTGCCATGGTCAGCATCATTAGGTTCATCACCTGCAAGTGATTGATCGAATGTATTGGTACATCATCAGGTCAAGGTGGAAAGAGAGGGAGTTCTACCCTCATCGACTATTTGTTTAGTCAAAATTTTGTGGTCCAAAAGCTTTCAAGTGGAGAGGAATGATCCGGGAAGATTTCATTGATTCAGTTGCACAGGTGTTCAAGTGTCATCATCAGTGTTCAATATCATCATCAATTCAGTTCAGCTTCAAAAGTTCGACAGTGTTGGTTATGGATCAGGTTGTTCAGGTAATTTTTATGGTTTTCATGGTGTTCAATTGATATGGGTTTATATCTGGCTGTCGACCTATGTTCATCAATAGTTCAGCCAGGATTGGTCGACGACATGTGTCTTGTCATTTGCCTTGGAGGATTTAGTGAATATATGAGTGTCATCCGTTATAACGGTTCGATATGGTTCATCGTCAGGTTGTCATCACAACTGTGGATTGTGTCAACGATATGCATTGGTATTGTAACCTTGTGAGAATATGTTGTACATGGGTTTTTGAAAAGAAAAAATAAAACCCTAAGCCTAATATTCAACCTAACTCATTGTATTAAATCCTAATCCATACATAAAACCTGTTGTATTAAATCCAAATGCATTATCAACCATAATCTTAAGCCCTAGACATATGCTTAAGTCCTACCAACCCTATCACAATACAAAACAATGTATTAAACCTAACTAATACCACTCTTAGAAATGTTTAAAATACAAATAAAATACAATGAAAAACATTACAAAACTGTTAACATAGACCTTAACCACCAACACTGACTGCATCAGAACTGTCAAGGGTCAGGCCACATGTGAACAGAGATCAGACTGACAGGTTAGTAGTTGACCAACAGGCTTGGAGTTAACCACCACCCTAACCATAGCAGAACGCAAAGGGTCGGTGACATGTGAACAGCAAGTGCACAACCGCACAGGTAAGGAAGTCTGCCGAAAGAAACTGCAACTGTCGAAGCTTCGGTCAGGATGTGAACTGGGAAAACTACAGACAGTTGACTGCTAAGTGTTAGTGCCAAAATGCCAGATCTTTAACCGCGGGATTACCTGCGTGCTCACATGCACTGTCTCCTTCCTCCGCGTGGTTAGAGAACAACTAAAAATTTCAGATATTTTATAAGGTCTATTTATGGGTTTTTTAATTCATTTTGTTTTAAAAAATAATTAAATGACCTTGTAACCTCTCACCTAGGTGTCAAATTGCTACAAGACCTATTTCTAAACATCCAAATCAAGCCATTCATTCCTATCTGAGCTTGAGGGGCCTCAAATGTACTTGGTGGATGTTAAAAAGGCAGCTTTATTCATTGTGTTGGGGGAGAGTGCTTTTTTTACTTTTGCTTGCATATTCTTGAGGTGATAGGTAGTTTTGTTTTCAGTGTTACTGGAGCATCCGAAGTCAAAATTGGAATTCGTAAGAGGTGTTGCAAAGCTGGTTCAGAGTGATATCTGATGACAGTGATAAGAATTTCTTGTGTGCACATTCATACTAATCAAATCTCTATGTAAACAATTCCTTTTCATTCCTAATAAAAACGATCGCTCATATTGAAAGCGGACTCGGAAACATAGTCCGTCAAGGACGAACTATGTCATCAATCTTGATGTCTGGTATCACTACGTTTTTACTATTTTTGCTTTTGTTATGCATCTTTATTATGTTTAATCAGTTGTTGCAAAGTAATATTCTCAAGAAGTTTTCCTCGATTTCCACACTTTCAACTAACATTCAAATCATTAATGGTTAATCAATTGTATATCAGTTTTAGTTTATGATCATTTCAGATCACCAGGATGATGATAATGAAGAGGAGAAATCAGATACATCTAGTAGGAGGAGAGTTCAAGCCAAGTGGGAAGAGCAAGAACATGTAACCATACCTCCAGGTGTGAGGTGGGGTGATGTGAAGCCATAGTCCTAGGAGTGCAGAAATTTGGGCAGGGTCCATTACGTTGTGGTTGTCTCATGGATCATTACCTTGCTACAAGGGCCCACATTATTCAATAGCAAGAGGATCAATGTTAGTTAGAAAATGAGGAGTGAAGAGGAGTGGTGATAGCAGAGCAGGATGCTCAGTAGTAGAGTTAAAAACAACACAATTTTCCTAGTAGACATTTGTAGACAAAGTTGATTCAATGATTATTTTATTTTTTATGTATGTGTCTTAGTTGTAGATGTTTCAATAGTAGAAATGACATAGTGTTATAGACATTTTTGTGCCTTACAGCTATAAGCATGAAATGTCCATAATCCAAGGGATCCAAAGTCCCTAAACATGTTGTTCCTACCCCTAGAGGAACAAGGCTAACAAACCACAGCAATTCACAGAAGTTCTCCACCAGAAACTGCTCAAAAACAAGTCAATTCAGGATCAATTCAGAGGCTCCACTAGCTGTCTGTGCTGAAATGCAGAGATTGCACTGGCTAGGTGCACTGCAACGTAGGTAGAAGCACTACCATGGTGCGCTGAGTGGGAAGTGACAAATGGCAAGTTCATTCAACGAGGTGGAAAGACCCTGGAAGCTTCCAGAATCTTCTCCAATGACACTTGCCTCAATGAATTCGACTAGTGATGAGTAAGAGGCTCTTAGTCTCCAAGTGGAAGCAAGAACTGACAGAGGGAGAGGACACTAGTCAGATCTCAAGTTGACTCATCCTCTCTCCAAACATCTATATATGGATCTCTCCTCCATGAGATCCAGGAGGCTGGAATTTTGTTATTGCAAAGAATTGTTGTTGGTTTGAGATTAGAATCATTGGGTGCTTAATGCTTTGAAGGGAGGTGAAGATAGGAATTTCATTTGTTGGGAAGGAGATGCTGGATTGGAACTCTCTTGGTTGTATCTCCTCCTGAACCTTGTTATTTCATCAATAAAGCTATCTTGGTTTCTCCTATATACTGATGCATCTTTGATGTATGATTGCATTAGTATGTTTAGTTTATTTCTAATCCTGAACTAGTTATGAATATGAATCTATGTCTTTGTGTAGTGTTCTCTTCTTGTGATCTTGCAGGAACCTATTGAAGCTGGGCGAGCGAGAAGACAAGTAGCTGGGAACTCTCAAAGAGAAGAGAAACTGGATCGAGGGACAAACGGAAGACACTGGTTAGTCCATCCATCTCTCTTCATTCTTAATTCATAAAGAAAGAATACTAGAATAGCTGTTTCTGTTTGTTGCTAAGGCACTGTCACACCTTAGTTGGATAGGATCGTCCTGCATAGGCATTTTTCCCCACAACAAATTGGCGACTCCGCTGGGGAGATCTGTTTAGTCATTTTATTTGTGTTTCTATCATTGTTTGTTTCATAGACTCAACAGCAACAATCGAACTGCATCTGCTATTCTCGGATGCAAAGTAGACAACTGCTGCTTTGATCCAATCACTGGATTTGTATATGATCTAAACAATGGACTCACAAATGATTTGATGATCCTTTGTGATAGATCTTAGTCCTCCTTCAAATCATCCCTTTGATTGTACCTTGCTTGTTGCTTTTATTTGGCCTGAAACCGTAGATTAATCAGCAAACTGTAACCCAGAACCCAGAAACAACTCTCGTTTCTGCTTCAGCGCAGACTCTGTGAAGAGGTTCTGCATTTCAACGCAGGTCCCGTGAAGGTTACCTGCACTGAATGTCAAAACCTCTGTGTTGGGAGTGCGCTGATCCAGTTAGGCCTTGTGCAGCTGGGGTTCTCTGCTCTGTTTTGCCTTGTTTTGATCTCTGATTTTTGCAGCCTGTAACCAGCATAGGTACCTGTCTGATAACTCCTTTTCTCTGCTTAAATTCCGCCTCCTTTTGTACAAAAAGACTGTGAGTGTTTTTATGTGTTTGTGGCGTCATTTACAGTTTTCCTTTGCAAGAGTGAAATAGTCATCCTGTAGCCCTTGATTCGGATCTGTTGATTGTGATCTTAGGAGAGAGTTCATTGGCTGTTTACAGTTGATTATACATTTACTTTTGCTTTTGGTTTGAGTTTGTCTCTTTTAAGTGTCGAAACAAGTGTTCATTTCGAAAGTCGTAAAGTGTTGTATTCTCTTCTACCCTTTCTGATTTCAAAAAAGTAAACTTGTTTGTATTTGTCATTTAAAAGCAAATTCAAAGTTGTGCAAAAAGCTTTCTTTTAGGCATCAATATTAAGAGAGCGGAAAACAAACACCTGCATTGTGCATTTGCATCTTGATAGTTTGCATGCTTGATTTAGGAAAAGTGCATTTAGAGTGTGCTGATTACTCTTTGAGAAAAGATGGTGTCTTTCTTTTCGCTTTGTAGCTAGGATTTTCATTGTTGAAAAAGAGATAAAATTTGCTTATCATCTTTTAGACTGCATTTAGGAATTGTATCATACATCTCGTGGTGATCCAAAAAGGCAAACTTCTAAGAAAGATCAACCTAAAATAAATTGAATGAACTTAACAACGCTTTGTAACTTAACGCACAACATAGAGGTCTAGGCTAGAGACGTGTTCCGGTGTCGTAAAGCCTGGTGACTGTCGATCTCGCTGATGGTGGGTGATTCCTCCTAAGGGACGATAGTGCCAGTACGGATTGTGCTCCCACGTACCATCGAGTATATATTGGGAGACCCCTATAGGCATAAAACCTTTATCCTTAGGAAGCCGTGTCGGCCGCCCTACTGATCGCAATGCACTGAACACAACATTCAGGAAGATTGACCGCCCGTACCTTAAAAAGTATTCTGCGGTTTTGCGAAAAGTTTGGCACACCCTCTACCTAGAACTCCAAAGCAGTTCCTTTTGGCCTTTTTCAAACTCTATAACGGAAAAAGTCCATCCGAGCATTTGTCACTTCGAGCTCGTTAAAACATCGAAGGAGACTAGAGTCATCTTTAGCTTTTTCTCGACTCTTTAAAATTGAAAAAGCAAGTTGTGTCTAAAGCATCATTAAAATTTATTTTAAATGGAACAATCACCCCTTTTTCCTGCGTTGATCTTTAGGTTGAGAAAATGGAGCACACCAACCAAGGAATTCCCCTTGGTGGAAATCCTAGTCCCTTCTTCTCTTGGGGAGATGTTGGTGCGCCCCATATGGCCACATTGTCGCTTCTAGGATTGACAATTGGCTTGCCGGTCTGGCTCTTCTCAACCAATGTCGTTCAGAACACCACTATTCCTGAACAGTCGAATCAACAGTTAGACCAGATTAGAGTTACCCACCAGCCTTCTACTTCATCTAATTCTTCCTCTCCTCCTTCCTCTTCGCTTGACGGAACTGGTAAAACAAAAAACCAAGTTCCTAAGGAGAAGAAGGAAAAGAAGAAGAAAGAGAAGAAGGAGAAGGAGACAAAAGCGACTGGGGGCAAACAAGTGTCGTCTGACAAAAATCCACACACAGCACTGACTAGGCCTAAATCGCCATGTGTCATATGCAAGGGAGACCACTTCCACAGAGATTGTCCCTGCATCCCTCAGATACTAAGGGACTGGTCTCCCCGTTTGCACAATTCGGTGGCGTCAACCTCTGATAGCCATGTTGACAGTACACCGTCAACTAGTGAAAGTGAAGCCACAGGACAGAGAGGGAAAGCTAGATTTCCCTGCAAACTGTGCGAAGGCGACCATGCCATCCACCGTTGTCCCTTCTTAGACGAGGCTAAAAGAGTTTTGGAAGATCGCCCGATTTTACCAGCGCAACTTCCTCCTGGATATCAAAAACTCCTACCAAGTCCTTCACTAGTTGAGAACCCGGCTGGCCTGCTCAGGTGGTCAGCCGAAGCACCTATCATTGAGGATGAACCGTCCGAATCCGTACCTGACGAAAGTCAAAAGGTTGAAGCGGCAGTTGACCCGGTCTTGCCTTTAGAGGTTCTATCTTCGAATGATACCATCACAGAAGAGAATAAAGACGACACCGTCCAAATTCTCTTCATCAACACAGACTCCGACGAACAAGGGGGAAATTTTCCCATTCCTTTATCGCAGGAAGGAACTTCGTCAGAGTCATACCCGGCCATATATTCGGTCCCACCACCAAGCAACCTAGTTGTCTCCTTCGACTGGAACCAACTAGGCAGACCCCGGTTGCCAGCAAGCATACCATTCAGAATTATCGTTCAAATATACAGAATGGTAATGGCTGGCACCATCATTGATGAGGGGGCATCTGTGAGTATCCTTTCCTCTATTGCTTGGAAAGCGCTTGGTTCACCAGCGCTTTTGCCTGAAATGAGAAATCTGACAGGCTTTGATAAAGGAACCAGTCGACCTTTAAGGATCCTCCCCAATGTGCCTATCACATTGAAAGGGAAGACCGTTCAAATGAACGTGATGGTCATTCAAGGACCCTTGGATTATAACCTACTCCTTGGACGAGACTATATATATTGCATGGGAGCCATCATCTCTTCACTCTTTAGAGTAATGTGTTTTCCGCACGAAGGAAGAGTGGTCAAGCTCGTGGACCAGCTTTCATTTCCTGGATCACGCATCGCAAATAGTCATATACCATCCCTAAATGGTCTCTTCACGCAAGAAATGTCTTAACCCACGGTCCGTCCTCCCGATGAGCGCGAGCAATTCGGAGGGATATGACTGGAACCTAGGGGGCATGCGTCCTGGTCTGCTTCGGCAGGAAAACTTTGGGTATAGAGTAGGTTTCCGCGGGAGAATATGACTAGTCCGTACCCCGTCCGTGATTGAGACAGGGGTTGTTCTAGAATAAGATTCTTTTGTTAAAGTTATGTGAGTTGGCGGGCATCGTTGCTCACCTTTGTTTATCTTGGTAGACATCACCGAAGAAGTGTTTTGTTTGAAAGATTAACATGACAATCTTTGGGTAACCTGAAAGAGGTAGGCCTCTCTCGGTAAAACAATTGTTTTGGCGGAAGTGAAGTAGAGGTAACCTTGAAACTCTGTTTTATACCTGGGGGCATGCAAACCTTTTGGAGTGCAAGCAAGGGGCGGCTATTTATTTTTTAAATTTTTAGGTCCTCCCTTTAAACCTGTAGGTCTAACCCTTTAAACTCGTAGGATTAGTCATTTCCAAACTTGCATAAAGAAAGGATCCGGAGCAAAGCTTTGTAAGATGAAGCTCCATAAAAAATAGAATCTTAATGAGACATTCTTATCATATGACTGGATTAATCGAGCAGTTTTAGCACACAGTTCATGCTCGTTAAAAAATAAACGCAAGATCCGAGCAGTTTTAGCACATAGTTCATGCTCGTTAAAAAATAAACATAAGATTGAGCAGTGTTTTTCCCACGTTTAAGCTCGTTAAAAAATGAACTATTCCGGTAAATAACCACAGTGAATGTAACATTATCAGCCGTTAAAGCCTTGGTCATGTTTTCACCGTCACCTCCACTTTTTCATTTGGTCGATCATTCACCTCCATATGATTGTTTACCCATTTTGAGGAACAACTGCGAAGAGTGATTTCACTAGCCATCCTTGTGACACTGCCGTGATTAGAAAATTCCAACCCGTACATGGAATCAGCTGCTACCCCTTTTTTATCACTCGTTCCTCAAAAGACGAGTCTTCTTTAAGCTCTTTTCATCTGACTCGTAAAATATGAAAAGATTGCCGAGTTTTCGCCTTCCAGCTCGTTAAAGTGACCGGAAGAGCTATCCCTCCTCTAGATTTTAATCTTTTTGGACCTGAGGGATTATTGCACAAAAAGATCGAGCGCTTGTTTTATTCGGCTCGTTAAAACTATCGAAAACTCATCCCTTCTGTATTGTTTTATACTTTTTTGGACTTAAGGGATTAGATGACGAAAAAGGACTTTTGGAGTTAACTTTATGTACCTTTTTAGACTCTCTAAAAATGAAAAGGACCGACTTATCCTTGTCGTTAGACTCGTTAAATGCATTAAATAGCGACAAACTTGTCTTTACACGAGAACGAGTTTCACTATCGCTAGGCTCGTTAAAACATAGCGATGGGCTTGCCCAAAGGGCAAGTTATAGAACAAGCACATGTTATCCTCCTCAAGCTTGACAAAAATAAAGAGGTACTGGTCAGCAATGACTGGGGAAAAATTGGGAGAAACTCAAGAAAACTTTGATGGTAGCAAGTCGCTCTTGAACATGACACTTTTCCTCTGTACCACAGTCGGGTTGGGTTGTTTCATTCACTGGTCACATCACCATGGTCTCGCCATACCATCCATATTTGGGGTAATGCTACCGATCCATCGCATAAGTGTCGCCATATGTTCAAGAGAAGTTGTTCAGAGAAGTCAACCGTGTCCCATCCACTACCATACATTATCCTTCATCCTTTCATGACCGCCACCCTGAATCATATGTCATCAGATCGTTTTCACCTCCATCAAAATCATTTGCTCTGTTCCATGTCACTGATGTGGGATACATTAAGGCCCTCCTTTGATGGATCGCTTCTTGTCGACATCAGCTCATTATCCAAGAAGTTGATCTAGGAACACCCCCTTCAGTACTTTGAAGCTTGCATGCCTCAATGGCAAGTTTCTCACTTCCGGCGACAGGTATACATCAATGACCTTCGACCGAAAGATTTTGCGTGGTGTTCGACGCCAAGTCCTTTATTCACACCACGTGAATTGTACTGCAGTACCTTGAGGGTCATTATCATTATCGGTGATTCCTCTCGCGCTTGTTAACGGTTTACCTCATTGACCAGTAATCAAGCGATGTCTTTCCATGTTCGACTTCAGAACAATTCTCACATGGATCGACTTGTACTTAGAGTGAAGATCGGACGAGATTGAAGACCCCGGATCTAGTTTCATCCATCTGGGCTGTGATATATATTCAGGAAAGATAAAGACATTGACATGTACATCATTGCAGCAGATAATCATCCTACACAAAGGATGATAATTTCATCAAAATTATCAGTCTACCATCAGACGATTGTCTGTTCTATGTACAGAAAAATGAATTTATAAAGCTGAGCATGGGAATGCCCGCCTCAGCTAGATCATGAAAGCAGTATGAAAAATAATGTATTGTATTGTATCTTATTACAGGTCTCCTCCCAGCATTGAAAGAACTTCGGATCCTCCTAATAAAGCATTTCACCCGATAAACAGCCTCATACTTTAGGGGGCAACTGTTATAGACATTTTTGTGCCTTACAGCTATAAGCATGAAATGTCCATAATCCAAGGGATCCAAAGTCCCTAAACATGTTGTTCCTACCCCTAGAGGAACAAGGCTAACAAACCACATCAATTCACAAAAGTTCTCCACCAGAAACTGCTCAAAAACAAGTCAATTCAGGATCAATTCAGAGGCTCCACTAGCTGTCTGCACTGAAATGCAGAGATTGCACTGGCTAGGTACACTGCAACGCAGGTAGAAGCACTACCAGGGTGCGCTGAGCGGGAAGTGACAAATGGAAAGTTCATTCAACGAGGTGGAAAGACCCTGGAAGCTTCCAGAATCTTCTCCAATGACACTTGCCTCAATGAATTCGACTAGTGATGAGTAAGAGGCTCTTAGTCTCCAAGTGGAAGCAAGAACTGACAGAGGGAGAGGAAACTAGTCAGATCTCAAGCTGACTCATCCTCTCTCCAAACATCTATATATGGATCTCTCCTCCATGAGATCCAGGAGGCTGGAATTTTGTTATTGCAAAGAATTGCTGTTGGTTTGAGATTGGAATCATTGGGTTCTTAATGCTTTGAAGGGAGGTGAAGATAGGAATTTCATTTGCTGGGAAGGAGATGCTGGATTGGAGCCCTCTTGGTTGTATCTCCTCCTGAACCTTGTTATTCATCAATAAAGCTATCTTGGTTTCTCCTATATACTGATGTATCTTTGATGTATGATTGCATTAGTATGTTTAGTTTATTTCTAATCATGAACTAGTTATGAAAATGAATCTATGTCTTTGTGTAGTGTTCCCTTCTTGTGATCTTGCAGGAACCTGTTGAAGCTGGGCGAGCGAGAAGGCAAGTAGCTGGGAACTCTCAAAGAGAAGAGAAACTGGATCGAGGGACAAACAGAAGACACCGGTTAGTCCATCCATCTCTCTTCATTCTTAATTCATAAAGGAAGAATACTAGAATAGCTGTGTCTGTTTGTTGCTAAGGCACTGTCACACCTTAGGTGGATAGGATCGTCCAACATAGGCATTTTTCCCCACAACACATAGAGAAGTGGAACATGCAATACATTCCAAAGGTGCTAGATAGAGGTAGATGTGAATCCATTTCTTGCTGAGAGGGAGTGTTGAAAATTCAGTAAGAAATTCCTAATTTAATTTTTCCCCTTATTAAATTAGGAGAAAATTGAAATTCCACATCACTAGACAACTTGAATGAGTTAACTAAGTTGAAATAGTTATTGTCACTCAATTAGCTTAGTTAATTCGAGTTAGGGGCATGAAATTGAGTTGTGTAGAGTTATTCCAAAATTTTAGGAGGTTAGGTTTGGTTAATTTTAGTTGTAACAATTTAAATCAGTTAAATTGAGTTATGGTCACCTAAACTAGTTCTAACTATTGGAGGAACTAGTGGAGGGCCTAGTAGTGGGGTGTGTTCACCTGTCATCAACTAGTTAATTGATCAACCAACCTAAATTAGCTCATGCATACAAAAATTTCGAGTTACCCATTTGAGATTGGAGTTCAAGGGTAGTGTACTATTAGTTGTATAATTTTCTGGGTTGTATAGATGGTGCATGCAGTAAGACAAATATCTTAAAGGAACTACACAATCCAATGGAGGAAAATTCTTATTAAATAGGGGCCTATTCCTCATTTAATAGTGCAAGGAATTAGGAGCTTGGAAGGCTAGAAAATTGGTTGAGTGTTGGCCAGAGTTAGTCTAGGAAGCAGTGAGATAGATTGTACTTGTGCAGAGATTGCTCCAGCTTAAGCAAGCATTGTAAATCTTCTACATTTTCTGACTTCTTGAACACAAACAGAAAGGGGTTTTGAGCAGTTTCTTTCCCATAGATAAATCTCTGAGCATATGTGAGATTGAATTTTGTCTCATGTTTATGTTGTGATTTCTTGATCAATTAATTGGTTCCGCTAATGAGTAGAGTATATTCAAATCTATTTTTTTAGTAAACTACAACTAGAAGTTTGAATCTACGTGGAAAATATACACCCTAATTTGACTGGATTTTTTAGCATTTCTCCTTCCCTTAGCATAGGGAACAACCACCCCCTGTGTGGTTTGATCCCGGGTTTCCTTGCTAATGAGGCCTATCCTTAAGCAATTGTGCTAGTGAGACTTGACATCAAATTAATATTTTAGAATTGTTTTCTAAATTATTTTTTTCAATTGACAATTCTAGTGGGAGCAAGAGAGGGCAAAATTGCAACACCAACCAATAAAAAAAATTATAGGAAGTTTTAATGCTACTCTTAGAGGTATATTTAGTTTACTATTATATTTTTCAAACAATTATAAAAAACATTAAAAAAAAGTTATATAAACAATTGTTATATGAAATAAGATGACTTAGGGATAATTTTGATAAGTTATGGTATGGGCTCATGGTATTGTGGCAAAGCCTATATACATATGAGAATTTCTTTAATAAAAGAGGGGTGGATCTCCATGATCAAAAATATTGTTATATGTTTCCTTGTATATAACTCATGAAGTCCATGAGGCACACCTCAATTGATGATCTCCATGTTTTGATGTTTCTTATAGATTGATGATTATTTGCATTTACCAACCATTTAATTCATGCCATTGTGTTAGTATATGGTTAAGTGGGTTATGTATTAGTGCCTTAATAACATTAATTATGAATAATTATATTAAACCATAATTTCTAATATTCATTTAATGTTAAATAAAATAGTTAAAAAGTTAATGGTAATAGAATTTTTAATATTTTTACACGAATCGGCATGTCTATTTTGAAATAGGGACCCTAGAATTTTCTTTTAATTATCAATAACTATTAGGTAGATGGTAGGGATTTGACCTTCATGGAATATTCTAGAAAAAAAATTCTAGTAGCCACAGATTAAAGGTTGAGACTTACCTCAAAAGTAGTTATGCCATTTTTGTGTCATAATTAAATTGATTAATTAAAAAAAAAAATTGTCATGTGAAATGAGTTATGGTTTTCTCGACATGTCGAACTGATAAGTCATGGTATCGATCCATAATATTATAAGAGAACTCATTTATAGCTTAAGAATCTCCATAGTAAAGTAAGGGTGAATATCCATGGCTAAGAATATTATAAGATGTCTATAATTTTCATTCATATCCTAATTCTTTATATTATAATAATAATGAATATAAACTTAAAATAAACTATGACTAAATTTTAAATTATTATAATTATTATTAATTATAAATATGATCTGTAAATACAGTTTGGATATTCTTAATATGTCAATACAGTTTGTTACAATACCATGGTTTATCAATATTGCATGCTCAAAAAACACTAATTCACTTCATATAACAAGTGTTCATATGACATGTTTTTCTAATTAATCAATTTTAATTAAGGAAAAAAGGCTATAACTACTTTGAAATTGATTTTTTCGCACTACTAAAATATTTTAGAATATTCCGTGGAGGATAAATCCCTTCCATCCACTTAATAATTATTTATTGATAACTAAATTAAAATTCTAGAAGCTCTATTCCAAAATGGAGATTCCTATTGATATAATTTATAATAATACATTTAAAATAAAATTATAATTTAACTACCCCGTTGAGGGTAAATGGATAAGAATGTTTGTCATGTTTGGCATGGAATCCCCTAAGGCATGCTTTCGGCTTAAAGCTCAAGTTTTGATCAAATCCTTTGTAAAGCTCCGTGAAATGTGGGTGCGGAGCGCAAAGTCATAAGAGAGTCATAGGGTTTTCCACCCCTGTTTTTCTAATGTAATGTCGGGTTGATAGACCTACCCATGGTCTGCGGACCATGGGATTGTATAAATAGAGCGAGGCTCTAAGTAGCGGAAGGGAGCATGACTAAGAATGAAAGCATGATGAGTCTAAGTGATTGAGTCAAAGTGTAAAGGTTGTCTTTGGGACGTAGAGTAGGAGAAGGCTCTATAGCTGAGTGCATAGAGGCCTAGTAGTCCGTAGCTAAGTGTGCGGACCCCTGCAGCTGAGTTCGCAGGGTAGGTCGAGTCTATAACTGTTGGAAGAATTAATAAAGAGAAGTTTACCATATTTCTGTGTATCTTTTCCTATTTTAATGTATGATTGGGTATAAATTGCAAGTGTACTATTTATTTGCTGCACGAACTCATATGAATGTGTTGTATAAATAAATATAACGTAAGACATCGATTTACGCAAGGATAATTAACTGCTATAAGAAGATAAGTAAGATCTTAGGTGCGTCTTAAGGGAATAGCATAGAGCACTACTCTAGCAGCACAGAAGATACACAACCCCTGGTTAGGGCTGCGCGAAGGCAGTGTATCAGGGCGTGAGGAATAGGGAAGTGCTCGAAGTAACCTGCATGTAGGGACGAATAGTTGGATCAAACCAGACCCTCAGACATCCCCATGCTATTTCAGGTCAGACCTCAGTCTGCGCTTTGTGGACTGTTGCCGAAAGGGCCAATATTACAGGGATTTGTTTGGTTAATTAACTCCGAACCTAGGTCAGGTCCCAACAAGCCAAAAAATGGTTCCATTGTCGGGATTGGGATCTGCATAGATATGTATGATGTCATATCACTAGAATTCGTTAAAGAAAGGAATTGAAGATTGGTTGGATAGAAAAATTCACAAGTTTGCAGCATAGGAAAATAGGAATCCACGACTATCAAAGGAGGAGTGGCTAGACTGCTACTTATACACAAATATCCATGAAATTTTATTCACATCTTTCCCCATTGAGCTATATGAGTGGATCGCGAAGCTAGCAGATAGGCAAGGAAGGTGTAAACTCAACAGACCTATTGTGTGGACTCCAGAATTGGTGCGCAGATTGGAAGCATCAGAGGATAAGATCGCATGCACTATTGATCACTGGCTTGATTGAATTATAGGAGGATTCATCACCGAGTTCGTGGTAGATACTTTAGTCAACTATAGCGAGGCAGAATGATGCTTCCTTAAAGAACCGCGAGGTAAGTACGTTAAATCTTTGAACACTTGGATTAAAATTCTACTGTTTGAGAAACTAGTTATGTGAATAAATTAATGTTTGGGGCTACGCGAAGTGGGAGAATCTACAGGAATGAAGGTAGTACAGAACTAGAAATTGGCCCCTTAATTTCACCTCCACGAGGGGATGAGGAAGAGCTAGTGTAGGTCTCACCAAGAAGTGCGATCAATTTGATAAGACAGAGGATTCCGTGCATACCACCCCCACCCACACCACCGCCAGTTTCACCATCCTCACCCCTATCTTCACCCATACCACCTTCGCCACCGCTAAAAATCAATATGGCAAGTGCAATCAAGTTGCTAGTGTTCAATGAAGTAGGGAATGAAGATCCAAACTAGTTTTGGTTCATGATAAGGGCTATATGGGAAGCACAGGGAGTCACGGATGACAACATAAAGAAAGCGACATTGGTCAATGCTCTGCGGGATCGTGCGTTGACTTGGAACATTAAGCATTCCAATGACAATTCGAATGTGAGGATCACGGATACCCAAGTTGGGCTAAACAAAGAATTTAGCAGGCCAAAGTTAGAGACATAGTCGATCATTGGGTTCAAGGAGATCATGATGCTTCTAGGCGAGACCCCTTGGGAGTTGGACCAGAGACTGAAGTGTGCAATTTATGAAGCTAATATGACCTTTATGGATGGGTAACACTGCGCATGGTTTGTAGCATTGCTAACGCCGCATCTAAGGAACACGCTGTCACAACAAAGGCCAACCACTCAGGCCGAGGCCTTGGAGATCACAATGAGGCTGCACGAGAACCTGATACAAGATCCTAACCTGGGAGTTTAGCAGATCCATGTGTAGCTGAAAAACTTGTGCCTTGAGATGCAGAGTTTGAAACACGATAGGACAGCTTTCCTAGAAGTGCGCAAGGAGGTATGGTGTGTAAAGTGCAAAGGTCAGGGACATGACAAGGACCACTACCCAGTGTTTGTGAATTACCTTGTGGGAGGAGGACCAATGCCATTGAGATTGGAGGCGCAAGCATGACCGAGTATGATGCCTGCATTATGGTGCGCGATTTGTCAGATAGGAGGAAATCATTGTTGGGTTGTGTTATATTCTTTCCACGATTAGTCCACGTAGTTAACCGAGGGGTTAGAGGGGGGGTAGAGCCCCCCTTCGTTGTGCCAATTGCGTAGCAGGGAGGTCACAAGGGGGTTTGAGGGGTACAAATAACCACCCTCTATGGGGTCTGGGGTAGCACCACAGAAAATTTTGGTTTTGGACGCTATATTAGGTTGAGCAGACCTACCTATGGTTTTGTGCATGATTTTCGCACATGGTTTTGGATGCGATTGTTTTTGGTCCATGGTATTGGATGCTTCAGCATGTATAAATATGTATTGTAACATTGAAAGGAATATAATGAAAAATCAAGTTGGTAGTCCCAGTTTTGGGATCCAGGGGAAAATCTCTATGTATATGTGTTATGCTCTCGCAATATTTATTTTCTGTGTTTTTGAATTCGTATGCAGGTAATTTCTGTATGAGGTTAAAACCTACATTTTGTATCAGAAGTGTTTTGGCTTCAAGGGAACGCATTTGTTGCTGAGGGGTTTCGTTCGGGCTTGTGGTAGACCCTATTCAGTAGAATATCTGCGAGATCAATTTTGGTGGTGAAAGAAGATAGTGAGCAGTGGAAATATAGAGATTGAGAAATTTAATGGTTAGAGTTTTGAGTTGTGGAAACTCAATATGGAGGTTCTGTTGGTGGATAAAGACTAGTAGATCGCAGTAGATCCGGGTACTAAACCAATGGGAGAGTCTGATGAAGAATGGAAGAAGTTGGATCAGAAGTCAAAGAGTACAATACAATTGTGTGTCTGAGATTCAGTATTGCTGAATGTATCAGGGGAAGCTATGGAAAAGGATTTGTGGGACAAGTTAGGGACTTTGTACCAATCTAAGTCTCTGGTGAATAAAATGTTCTTGCGGAAAAAGCTGTATAACTTGAGGATGAAAGATGGAGACTCGGTGATAGGGCATCTGAATGCATTTAATACTGTGGTAAGTCAGTTATTATCTATTGATATTAAAATTTCAGATGAAGATAAGTACATTAGTTTGTTGTGTTCTCTACTAGATTCGTGGGATAGTCTGGTTATTGCAATAGGTAGCAATACAACTACCTTGCAGTTTGATGAAATAGTCTCATCCTAGCTGGCTGAGGAGATGAGACGAGAAAATATGGAGAGCTAGAATGGTGATGCCTTATCTATACGAGGACAGTCCCAGAACAGAAATAAAAATAAGGCATCAAGTGGGAGATCTAAATCTAGAGGGAGATCTAAATCTCCAGGAAAACCTGTAAAGGTGGTGTGCTGGAAATGCAGAAAGGAAGGGCACTACAAAAGGGACTGTAAATCTAAAGCTCCTCATAAAGGAAAGGGATCTGATGATGCTCCTTCTGTAGAGGTGAAAACCACCTCAGAAGAAGGTGGGGATGTGTACTTGCCTTCTTCAAGTACACATGTATATCATGAGGCATGGTTGATTGACTTCGGTGCATCCTTTCACTTCACTCCCCATAGAGAGTGTTTCTGCGAGTATGAAAAATATGATGGTGGTCATGTCTTCTTAGGGGATTATAGGAAGATTAGAATCATTGGTCGTGGAAGAGTAAAGTTGAAGTTGCAAGATGGAAGGGTTAGAACACTTCTGGGTGTTCCGCATATTCCTACATTGGCCAGAAATCTAATTTCTATAAGCAAGCTAGATGATGTAGGTGTAAAAACAGTGTTTGAGAAGGATACCTGCAACATGGTTTGGGGAGCACTGGTATTGATGCAGGGAGTTCGGATTGGAATTCTGTACAAGCTGCAAGGTAGCATTGTTGTTGATGGCTGCAAAAACTCTATAGTTCCTGAAAGTGGAGTGGAAAATCTAGTGGTCTTTGGAGAGAATACCATGTCGTGGCATCAAAGGCTTGGACATATTGGAGACAAGGGCCTTCAAATACTTCATGGTAAAAGCATGGTAGAAGGTATGAGTAATAGCTCTCTAGATTTTGATTTCTGTGAAAATTGTGTATATGGAAAGCAGAATCGGGTGAGTTTCCCCTATGGTGGTAAGATGGTGAAATAGATATTAGAACTTGTGCACAGTGATGTGTTTGGACCTGTGAAGGTTCCATCACTTGGTAAATCTACGTACTATGTATCATTCATAAATGACTTCTCAAGGATTACATGGATATATTTCCTTAAGAAGAAATCTGAAGTCTTTGACAGGTTTAAAGAATTTAAGGCTCTGGTGGAAAACTAGATAGAGAAGAATATAAAGGTGTTGAGGACAGATAATGGTGGAGAGTTTTGCAGTAAGGAATTTGAATAATTCTGTAAGAAGTGTGGTATAGAATGAAAGGAGACTACTCCATACACACCTGAGAAAAATGGAGTTGCAAAAAGAACGAACAAGACGTTAACAAAAAGGGCAAGAAGCATTCTTAGTGGTGCTGGGTTAGGATAGGAATTCTATGTAGAGGCGGTTGAGACAACATGTTACCTGGTCAAGATATCACCTTCATCAGTGTTGGAGGATAGGACTCCACAAGAGGTATGGACTGGTAAGAAACCCTCTCTTTCACATCTGAGGGTATTTGGACGTGATGCGTATGTACATGTTCCAAAGGAGAAACGAACCAAGTTGGATAGTAAATATGAAAAGTGCATCTTTATTGGGTATAAGGATGGTCTAACAGGTTATAAGCTTTGGAACCCAGTAACAAGGAAATTTGTGTACGACCGAGATGTGGTGTTTAGAGAGGTAAAATATGTTATTAAAAATGAAGTCCAACCTAAGGAATCTGAGAAGATAGAGTTTGAGCTTAAGGAGGAAGAATCAGACTCTAAAATAGAGGAGGAATCATAAGATGAAAATCCACAAACTCGAGGTGTGAGAAGATCAGTTCAGGAAAGAAGGCATCCAGCAAGGTATAGTCCATCTGCTTTCTGTTCAATTTTTTCTTTATCTATTAATGTCGATGATCCTAGAACTGTGAAGGAAGCAGTAGATTTAGAGGATGGAAAACTATGGAAAGAGGCCATGGTTAACAAAATGGCATATTTGCACAAAAATGAGGCTTGGGATCTAGTGGAGTTGCCCTCTGGAAGGAAACCCATTGGCAGCAAATGGGTGTTGAAGAAGAAGACAAATGTAGAAGGAAAGGTGGAGAAATACAAAGCTTGGTTGGTAGAAAAAGGTTATTCCCAGGTGTCGGGAATTGATTTTGCTGATATTTGTTCTCCTATTGCCAAGGTAACTTCTATTAGACTACTTTTATCTATTGTTGCTACTTTTGATTTTGAGGTAGAACAGATGGATGTGAAGACAACATTTCTTCACCAGGATCTGGAAGGGGAAATCTACGTGAAGCAACATGAAGGCTTTGTGGTGAAGAGTAAGAAAGAACTAGTATGAAAATTAAATAAGTCTCTGTATGGGTTAAAACAGACGCCAATGATGTGGTATCAGAAATTTGATACATTTATATGGGGACTTGGATTCACCAGAAGCAAAGAAGATCACTGTGTGTATTTTAAATTAATTGGTGACTATGTTATTTATCTGGGCTTGTATGTGGATGATATGTTGCTGGTTGGAAGTGACAAAGAAATTATTCAGGATTTGAAGACCCAATTGTCCTCCAAATTCAACATGAAAGATCTTGGTGCTGCAAACTATATTTTGGGCATGGAAATTAAAAGAGGCTGAGAAAAGAGGAAGCTCTGGTTAAACCAGAGGAAGTATGTCGAGACAATACTATAGAGGTTTAGTATGTAGGTTAGTAAATCGATGAAGGTTCCTATTCCTGTAGGTGTGAAATTATCTACTGAACAGTGTCCCAAGAGACAAGAAGAGGAAGAGGACATGTCCTGTGTTACATATGCAAGTGCAGACGATAGCCTGATGTATGCAATTATCTGTACTAGACCAGAGATTGCACACGTAGTGGGAGTATTTTGCAGGTTTATGTCAAAACTAGGGAAGGAGCACTGGACAATAGTGAAGCGAGTTTTCAGGTATTTACGTGGCACTATTGATTATGGTTTGTGCTACCAAGGAAGACCAAGATTGGACAAAGTGTTCGATATTCGTGGCTTTGTTGATGCAGATTGGGCTAGAGATTTGGATCAGAGAATATCTACAAGTGGGTCTGTGTTTAATCTATTTGGAGGTGCAGTCAGTTGGATGAGTAAGAAACAATCTGTAGTGGCACTATCAACTATAGAGGCAGAATACATGGCAGCGACTCATGCAGGCAAGGAAGTAGTTTGTTTGCAGAGATTGTGTTCAAGTATGGGGTTAGTACAGGGAGCTACAAGGATGGACTGTGACAGCCAAAGTGCAATTTTCTTGGCAAAGAACCCTGCATATCATTCAAAGATAAAGAACATTGATGTTCAGTATCACTTTGTGAAGGATATGATAGAAGACAAAAAGGTGTTGCTAGCAAGGGTGGACACTTTGAAGAATATTGTAGATGCATTGAAAAAATCTGTGAGCTCTAAGAAGTTCTCTTGGCGTAGAGAAACAATGGGCATTGCAAGGTTGGATAAATGACTAATCTCTCTTGTGGTGTCATGTGGAAAGAAAACAACGAGTGAGAGAATGTTGGGTTGTGTTATATTCTTTCCACGACTAGCCCACGTAGTTAACCGGGAGGTTAGAGGGGGAGCGGAGCACCCCCTTCATTGCGTCAATTGCGTAGCGGGGGGGGGTCACAGGGGGTTTGAGGGGTGCAAGTAACCCCCTCTATGGAGTCTGGGGCAGCGCCCCAGAAAATTTTGGCTTTGGACCCTATATTAGGTTGGACGAACCTACCTATGGATTGGTGCATGATTTTCACATATGGTTTTGGACGCAATGGTTTTCAGTCCATGGTTTTCGATGCAATGGTTTTCGGTCCATGGTTTTGGATGTGATGGTTTTCGGTCCATGGTATTGGTTGTTTTGGCATGTATAAATATGTATTGTAACAATGAAAGGAATATAATGAAAAATAAAGCTAGTAGTCTCGGTTTTGGGATCTAGGGGAAAATCTCTGTGTATATGTGTTTTATGTGTTATACTCACATTGTTTATTTTTTGTGTTTTAGAATTTGTATGTAGGTAATTTCTGTACGGGGTTAAAAACTACAAGCATGATAAAGATAACTACCACTTATTGTAGAAGTACACACAGAATTCACAACAGTTGTTCTCTAATTTCTATAGATCAGTAGGCCATGATGAGCGCACCTGTAGAAGTGACGCGCTGATGATGGATTGAACTCCTACCTATAGAGTTCAAGTTGAAACGTGGACCTTTGACCAGAACACAGGGATGGTGCGAACCAGGTTTTAGGGGCACAGATGACGCTAAGGTGGAGGAGGACTAGGAAGGGGTCACGGAAAACTGATATGTTACAATTGCAGAGGGCCATGACATTATGCCCATGATTGTACGAATCCAATGTGACCATCATGCTTGTATTGTACATTGTTTGATCATGAGACATAGGATTGTCCCACACTAATAGCAAGGTTGCATGATAAAGGAGCACTCCAACCTCCCCCAACTCAAAACCTACAAATGATGAGGTCTGAGCTACGCGAGGAAGACCCTAATGTGAATATTGTGCTCTGAAGTCGAATTACAATAGGGGATGACAAAGGAAAGCAACCTGAAGAAAGTACTTGGGTTCGTAAAGCTCCAACGAAGGAACCAGAGTTTGATTTGGAGCACGCAAAGGAAACCTTCATGCAAGCCAAGAAGAGCTTCGCTAAGGCCTCCACTTTAGGAATTAAAGATAGACTGGAGCCGGAAATGGACCCATTGACGCTCACAATGTTCCTGGAGACATGCATGAAGTTGTTTCGCGACAGCAAGGCTGTAAAGGGGTTGCAAGAACTCATAAATAGATGCACTGGGACTGCGGCAGGAGAACCGTGTGTAGTCTAAAAGCTTGGAAAGCACATGACGTGAACAGGAAGAGAGATGAGATTGACCGCGCAGATTGGAGAATATGAGATGGACCAAGTGATTCTGGCTCTAGGATTGGATGTGAACGTCCTGCCGAGGTAGGCATGGGAGCGCATGGGCAGGCCTTCACTGCAATGGTCTCCTATCCAACTACGATGACCAACTAGCAGAAGATCCTACCTATGGGGAGATTGCAGGGAATCATATTAGATATCGAAGGAGCAAGTGCGCTAGTAGATTTTGAAGTGATAGAGATTGTTGATGACAACAATCCCTACCCCGCGCTATTAGGAATAGATTGGGCCATTGACATGAATGGGGTGATAAATATGAAGAAGCGCAAGATTATTTTTGAGAAAATGTCTCTGCACATGGCTATACCTTTGGACCTTGCAGAAGGATCACGCTACATGGAGCCGTTGCGTGACTATGCCAATGACGATGAATTGAATTGCATCTACAAGATAATTGCACGAGATCAAGACTGGGTGAATCCGACCGTGGATGGACAACTTTCATGGGAGCGTTAAATCTCCTACACATCGGATTCTGACGAGGAGATATAACGATAGGAGAACTAGTTACACGAGGTAACCACGCAAAACTATAACATGATGACGAGATCGTTGCGTTGTGTAGCAATAGAGGAAAGAGATCTGCCTACATATGATGGATTAAGTGAGGTGGATGACTTCCTAAACATATTTGAAAGAGAAGTGCTGGAACAACAATGCTTCGACACTCTGAAATGGGTACTGTGCACTATGCCCGCAAGGTGGTGGGGTACGCACCAAAGAAGCTTTGATGATTGGCGCGACTATAGAAGGATGATGCGCATGCAGTTTGGGAAGCATCAAAAGTAATTAACAGAAAAGGTTTCCAGCCAAAATGGTCCGCATGCCCACATATCCAGATGGATGCAGGCATATGGTGCGAAACCTACATGGAAGCGCACAGTCTTTGCATTAGGAGACACAGTCAGTAAGCAAGTGTGGGTAAGGCAATGGTGTGAATGACCCCTCCACTTGAAACTATGGAGTATGGAAAGACCAAGTGCTCAAAAGCCTTTAAAAAAGTATGTGAAGTGCTGAACAAGGTCCACAATACGAAGCGAACTGACTGGGACCTGTGCATACCAACGGTTCCATGGGCTTATGGGACTGCATGCAAGAACCTGACGGTGCAGGCACCTCCGAGGCTGGAATATGAGGCAACCATTGTAATCCCCATGGAGCATGAAATGCCTAGTCTGTGAATGGCAGCACCGGTAGATAGGACGATTCGTGGATCCTTAAAAGAAGCAATCGAAAAACTGAAAGAAGCAGAATGATTGGGACTTGAGGAAGAAATCCAACAGGGACTTTTTAGGCTCCAAGAACTTGAGAAAGAAAGGGTGCGAGTAAGGAAGAAAAGCACTCTGGTAGAAGCGGAAGTCATGAAGTTAGAGGAAAAGATAAAGGACGATTTTCTCGATAAGAAGACCAAGGTGACAAAACAGGGTGTGCATGATCACACTGACAAGTTTGAGGACTATTGCCACAAATTGATCAGTCTAATGCCTTGGCTTGGACCACATATTACTAAGTGTCTTAACCAAGGTGGCGCGCTGCAAATGATAAGGTGCGTGACACTGCCAGTAACGATAAAAGGTTGGTATTTTCTAGGAAGAATGATGGATGACCAAAGGAAATCATATACAGGTGGCGCAACCACTTGACTAGCCGAGGAAAGTACAGTCTTAGAGCTCTAGGCAGTTGAAAGGAAGCGTGGAACTATGAACTATTCTGCCTGGGAGTTGCATGATGTTAGAGCTGCATGCAGAAGCAAAGAGTCACAGGGTCTATGACTGTGAAAGGGAGCTTGCATTGCCACGCAGGTTGGCCAAAAAGTGACTATTGGAGTCACTATTCATGATGTGATGCTCAACTTGAGATCAAATGGAGTGGGTGGCAGGCATTTGAGACGCGATTTATGGGCAAGATTTGGGAAAGCCTACCACTAAGGGAGCATTAATGAACTGGATTTGGGGGGAATGTTCAAATTCAGATTGAAAAGGCACTATAAATTACAAAGGGCTTCCCAGAAAACAACACTTGGTCATTTGTGAATTCAGCTATTGAGAAGAGCCCTGTTTGTTTTGTGTTGAGCATTGATTGAGCCCCTGGGTTCGCGATTGATAGATTTCTGGATGGACATGATGGCAGCAATTGAGGAAGTTATAGAAATTACAGAGATGACCACTGAAGAGGCCGCATGAGCCCTGACCGTCAGGGATGCCTCAGAAGGTGCCTGGATTGTAGCAGAAATCCCTAAATCGCTGCGCACACCAAGGCCAAGGAAAGACAAACAAGTGATGGTTCCTGTATGTGGGTCCTCGCAGAATCCGTTGTGCACTAGGCTGACAATGGAGGAGAAGGGGAAATTTGTTACCATAGAAATCGATGAGGAAGAAGAAGAACTGAAGGACCTTATCATCAAAGAAGATGAGGACAAAGGCATGGAGGAGGAAAATGAACCTGTACACCCTCCAATAAAGTTGCCCGCCTATATCCCCCCGTGGAAAGGGAAGGCTAAAGTGCCCAAGGATCTTGACGAAAGCAAGAGCTCTCTCCAGACCTCGCTCCTCCCAGACAATATCATTTTTGAGGGTGTGCCCCTGAGATGGGTGTCGAGCTTAAAATTTGAATATTAGGACCTCGCTGACCATGAGAATTTCCCTCACCTTGAGACTACGCACCTCATGAAGCCTAAGCATAACACCACTACGGGGGTTACAGAATTAGAGCTGTGAAAGTGGTTGCATGGAGTGGAAAGGGAAGGGCTACTTAACCTGCTCTGGGCACCGCATTTCCACCATGTCCCAATAACAATTTTCGTCATCAGGCAGCTACTCTTCTTGGTGCATGGGGGGTGTTTGTGGCTAGAGGAGTGCATCCCCATCATGGAAGAATTGATTCACCACATTACCGAGCTTTCATGCAAAGAAGAGGACCCCGCAGACATCTTGGAGGGGAAGAGTAGTGACTTGGCCATCGCAAAGGACATGAAGAATAAATACAAGTTGGTGAAGAATAAAAGGGGCTATGCCATATCTAGCGTCAACGACAAAGTAGTGAAAGTGGCAACCCAAATACTAGTTGGTAAGGTTATGCGCAAGTGCCGCGTGGATGAGTTACCCGTGCTAGTGGTAGTACTTGATGAACAATGTGCGGAGGGAATCTAGTTTAACTCATCTGAGTTCCTCTGCAAGAAGTTCCTGGAAAATTGCTGCGAGGCACAGGAACAAGGCAAAACATTCCACTATGCATGGCTTCTATTGTCCATAGTGCTCGTGGCAGGAGAATTGCCAGAGGACAATTAGTTCCCCATAATTGACAGGGATCTGCTGGAGGCCGCAAAGTATGCTTCGCTCTGGGCCACAAAGGATGTGAATCGGATCCACGACAACAAGATATTATGGGTGTTCATGGAAATGAACCTTTGAATGGGGATTAACCACAAACCGTGGCTATCACCCACTGTCTACAATATCCTGCAAAGGTTTACAGAGTTTAAAGCAGACAAACACAACATATACATCAGAGTGCGCAAGGATCCAACCAGGCAATGGCAAGAGCTACCCTTTATAGCCATAGATAACGTAATCTTTGATGTACTAAAGACATGGTCACTGGAGTGGAGCGCTCTAGACATCGCAAAAATGGAGCAGTCTGTGGTGCAAAGGAAGAAAGAGGAGGCCAAACTATGCATGGTGCAGTTGGCAAAAAAGAGAAGGAAGGATGCAGCGACAACAGAAGCGTAGGAGGCGCAGGATGCTGCACAGGTAGTAGCTGAACAACAAAAGGCTGCAGCAGCAACAATAGCGTAGGAGGCAGCTGAGAGGTTGTGCGAGGGCCCGAAGTCGCCTTCGCATGAGCAGGAGAAGGAAAGGGAAAGAGAGGAAGAAGAGGGCAGTGCGGATCCACAAACCACATCAACACAACTGAAGTGCCAGCACCCGACCGAGTGAATGGGGCCGTGCAAGAAGGTCAAGGCATCAAAGTTGTCTATTGACCCGATCACCCTTACCGAGGGTGATCTGCATGACATCAGCAAAACAATGCGCGATGTCACCTCTGAGTCCCTCCAGAATTTTATGCATGAGAACCAGATTGTGTTGGGGGCCCTCAAGCGTAGCTGCAGGAGTTGTAAGTGCGCACTCCTCTGGTTGGTAACCTTTTGACCAGCTTCGCAGTAGGGACAACTACAACAGAGTAGATGTTGCGCGCTCGAGTGAAAAGCACGGTAGTGATGCTAGAAGGGGCACTATGACAACAAATGAGGCTGACAGGCCTACGATTAGTGCATTCAAGGGTATCGACATCAACATGGCTACACTCCCACATGAGACATTATACATTTTGCAGGATGGGATTACTGCAGAACTATGGGCTAGGGAGAGCCACGCACTGTAAGTAATAAATGAGTAGAAGATCAACATGGAACAATTGAGCTTGCAGCGCGATGAAGTGGTGTCACAGAACCAACAACTGGTACAGGTACTGGATGAAGCTTGTCAAAGCATCCCTAAACTGGCCATTCGAACAAACACACCTGTAGAGGTGCACATCCATAGGCTAACAACGGAGGTGAGCGAGTTGCGAGAGGAAATTGAAAAGGTTCAGTTGGAATTGAACCTTCAGATCCCAGAGCTGCGGTTGAAGGCACAACTATCCATCCCTCCAAAAGTAAGAGAACAGCACACCAATGATATTACAGCAGGACTGGATGAGATTGACAATGTAGTGAGAGATTGCACCAGAGTGTTGGAGGAGTCATTTGAGGTCCTCAAAAATCTGTAGGAGGACCCCACCATCCAGTGCTTAGAGATAGAGGTGTGAGAACTCCAATAACAGTATGACAGCGTCAAAGCAACTTCGTAGATGGTAGCCCTTACTTAGAGGCTCGCACGGATGCAACATGCAAAAGCGCTGAAAGAATAGGTGGACACGACATGGCACAAGGAAGCAGTCCTGAAGGTGTACATTCAGCCTTGGATCGACGAGGCCTTCACCATCACAACAACAATTGAAGGCAAGCTTGCACAAATGCAGGGGACACAAGCATAGATGCATAGAAGTAGTTCCGACACCGCAATCTCGGAACAACGCATACAACAGATCTAGTAGGCAGGAACTCAGTGCAATGTCGACCTTGTAGCAGTTCGAGTAGAGTTGGAAGGAATTCGTGCAAAGATCTCCACACCAATAGAGTGACTCAAGGGTGAGTCATGATGTTTGTGTTGGGGGCCTGTTGGGCATGGAATCCCCCCAAGGCATGTTTTGGGGCTTAAAGCCCAAGTTTTGATCAAATCCTTTGTAAAGCTCCATGAATTGTGGGCACGGACCGCGAAGTCATAATAGAGTCTTAGGGTTGTCTGCCCTTGTTTTTTTAATGTAATGTCGACTTGATAGACCTACCCATGGTTCGCAGACCATGAGATTGTATAAATAGAGCAAGGCTCTAAGTAACAGAAGGGAGCATGACTAAGAATGAAAGCATGATGAGTCTAAGTGATTGAGTCAAAGTGTAAAGGGTGTCTTTGGGACATAGAGTAGGAGAAGACTTTGCAGCTGAGCACATAGAGGCCTAGTAGTCCGTAGATGAGTGCGCAGACCCTTGCAGCTCATGCGCAAGGCAGGTCGAGTCTGTAACCGTTGGAAGAATTAATAAAGAGAAGTTTACCATATTTCTATGTATCTTTTCCTATTTTAATGCATGATTGGGTATAAATTTCAAGTGTACTATTTATTTATTGTGTGAACTCATATGAATGTGTTGTATAAATAAATATAATGTAAGACATCCATTTACGTGAGGATAATTAACTGGTATAAGAAGATAAGTAAGATATCGGGTGCGTCTTAAGGGAGTAGTTCATAGCGTTGCTTTAGAAGTGCGGAAGCTCCACAACCCCTGGTTAGGGCTACGCAAAGGCAGTATCAAGGCACGAGGAAGAGGGAAGTGCGCGAAGTAACCTGCACGTAGGGACTAACAGTTGGATCAAACCAGACCCTCATACATCTCAAGGGTGCGGAAACCTGGTTTGAACACCCCCCATACTACTTCGGGTGAGACCTCAGTGTGCGCTTCATGGGCTGTTGCTGAAAGGGCCATTAGTACAGGGATTTGTTTGGTTAATTAACTCTGAACCTGGGTTAGGCCCCAACAAGCCAACATGTCATCTTGGGGCTCTCAAAATGTCCACATGGTGGTAATGAGTAACCAAGTAGGAAAGCACAATTGACTGAGAGGCTAGATGATGAAGTTTCTAGAGGAAGTGATAGTTTTATTCTGCAAGTGATGGAGGGAGGGAGAAAAATCATTAGCTGGAAAATTAACAGTAGGGTCTCGGACAGAGCTCTCGCTTGGTCTTCCAGGAGGGCTCTAGTGGTGAGTCAAACAAGCGTTGTGACATGGAAGAAGGTGGGAAAACTTAGGCAGAAGTGGCAACACAAACAATTCAGGTGGTTATCTGGGATCTTAGATAGGGACTGTGTCGAGTTCTATTGTCCATTCTTAGTTCTGAAGTTGTTGATGGCATAACTAGATCACACTCCAGATGTTGGTCTTAGCCCTTGAATGTTGCAGTTTATATAGAGGTATACATGTTTTCTTGGATTTTGTTCAAATGTAGTGTCTTTTGTTTTCCCGTAAGGTGGTGGAGTAACACAATTAAGGCATCCTTGAGGCTCAGGTGTGTGTATAGGAAGACTAGGTATGGGTCTAGTCTTTTTGTTAGCATGCATAGACATGGTGGTGGGGTTTATAATTCTTCTCGTAACATGTTGATGCCTCAATGATTTTTTTGGGTTGTGCTTGTTTGGTGCTGCAGTGAGTACCAGGGTCATCACCGAGTTGCAGGATCCATTAGTAATGAGGTTGTTTGGGAAAAGGTACCCCTTGGCTAGTGGAGAGTCTTTTTATGGTCATTATTCATCCCAATTTGGTCTATCTTGGGTAGAAAGGGTTCATCATACTCTTTCCCTTAAGCTTAGGATCGTGTTAAGCCCCGAGCTTGGCAATTCCGGTGGGTCTACTTAGAGAATTTTTAGTGGCAGTGGTCTTTGTGTCCAAGTATAGTCATAGTGTTGTTTGTTTCATGAATGGATGCTTCGTCAATGCAGTATACCTCATAGAGGTGGTGGCCACAGGGGTTAGCAGGGAGCAAAGGTGGAAATGGAATGGGAATGAAGCAATGATGAGCATGGTGGTATAGAGATGGAAGGCGAAATTGCACAGGGCCCAACCGCCTCTCTAGGCCACATTAATAAGCCTCCCTCCCTAGATATGATTGTTGATAAATTAAGAGACATCCATGCTAACCTAGACATCCTCAATGAGCTTAGATACAAGGATCAAAATGAGCTGGTGACATATATTAATGACATTCAATACATCCAAAAAGAGATACTAGAGCAGTTTTCCTTGGTGCAACATAGCCTACGATGGACAAATGACAAACTAAACGAGATACAAGTGAGACTGGAGCACATAGACTTCCATGTCCATGAAGGCCATCACCCAATGGTTACTCTGGTTGGTTAAGCCTTTCATCTTCCTAGGTGACATGAGATTTATTGGTTGCTTGTTGGTTTTGTATGTTTTTTGGAATGTATGACTTTTTTTGCCCGTGGGAAATAGGAAATGAATGGACACATTTTGCACTATTGTCCAGCTCTCCTTGTTAACAAATCGAAGTGAAGCAGAGAAAGCCATAAATTGATGCCATATAATCTACATCTTTATAATAATATAATAGAATTTTATTGATCAACAAAAAAAATTATAATTTAGTTTATTTCTATTTAATTTACTTATTTATTTTTTAAATAAAATTTTAATAATACTATATCTATCATGAATAAAATATTTTGATTTTTATCATGGATTTACACCTACCCATATTTATCAACTATAAATTAAACGACTCTATAATAATAATTTCACTAATTACATTTTAATCGACCATTTTTTATTTATTTATAAATAGAATCATTCTGAATGTGAATATGGTTATAGAGACAAAACTTTAAATGCCTCATATACAGAAATGTTGTTTGTACGGAAGCCTATAAAAGAAGGTTTGTAATGTGAGAATGTCTCATATACATATATGTTTGCATACGAATAAATGAGAACCACGTATGTGTCCTCCACAAACATGTTTACATATGAATAAATGAGAACTAGAAATGCAACGTTGGTAATTTTACTATTCACTTTTTGATAGAACAAATTTTAATTTACACTTATAATTATCTAAAATTCTTTCATGGTGATAATAATTATACTTATTCTTAGATAAGATAGGAAATACATTTGAGTGAGAGTTCTCCCAGTTCTATTAATTTCGTTTGTTTAAACACTTAGATTACAAATGTAATCAAATTTCATGATTAATATAAAATTATTGAACATGTGTGATCAAAATAAAAAACTTCTCATAAATTAGGGAGTTTGCAAGATATGCTTAAATATATTTACAATTAAATCGAAAGGGAATATTTTAATTAAAATTCTAAAATTGTTTTAAGAAATTAGTTATAATATATTTAATTATATTCCTCTTTAAAAATATAGTTTTTCTTTGTTCTTAATTTTTTTAAATAAAAAAATCAAAATTTTATTTGGTATTTTCTTTCTCGTTGAATCACATTTTCATAATATTAAGGTAGTTTAAAAGAAGAAAACTAAGAGATAAAAAAAAATGAGGACATTAAGAGTTCTACTTATATACACACTTTAGATCTAATAAAGATGTTTTTATTCTATTGCTTTAGGATACTTTTTCTTCTACTATTTCGAGATAGATTTTGATCACTTAGTATGTTAAAAAACATTTTTAATAATGCTATCAAAATGAAACTTGTTTAGTTGTAATTGTTTTATATAATTGATGGTTGGTTGAACATGAAAACACATATAACCCCCTAATCTATGTATTTTAGTTTCCCTAATTGTTTCCTAGCCAAAACATCATAATTCTTTCTATAATATATATATATATATATATATAAAATGGACAATAAACATATCTATTAAGTTGAGTATCATTATGTTGGTATTCAAATCTTAGTGATAAACATTCAACATGAATGAGTTAATTTGTGCAAATCTTTCTTTTTTTGAAAATCTTCTATGAGAAGTAGATAGATCATTCTTTTTAAACTGTCATGGACATTTTATTGGGAAATTTGTCACACAGGGTCTAATGAATTATTCTTAAAAATTCAAATCTACATTCTCAGGGTTTATTTCTCTTTAGATTTATAGATTTGTAAATTATTGGTTTTTGTGTGCATGCATATTATAATAATGAAAAAACTAGAGAACAACAAAATTAAAACTCAAAAACCCAAATTGACATAAGATATATCCTAGGAAAGTAATGAATAATATATTTATTTAATACTACATTTTTAGGGTTATTAGCTCTGCAATTTTTGCATAAAGGGCTTTTTCCTTAGTGATCAACTCCTTTCCCTCCAATGGCACCCCCATGGGGGGATGGAGGAGGCCCCTCCTATAACAATGTAGCCACTTCCAAAGCCAATCAGTCTACCTCATGCAAATTCACTAATTCCTTAGCTCATAAACCATAGTCATAACCAGACCCATCTAATATTACCAATAATGTGTAGAAATTCTCACCGTAGATCACCTGATAATGCAATATACTAAAGCAAAATACTTGATCTACTTCTACAAACAAACTTGCAGAAGCTTAATCGATTTTGAGCAAGATAAAATAGAACACATATAACAGATGAAGAAGAAAAAATCACACATGAACACTGAAGAATACTTTGGGGAAAGCCTTAGCTAAAAACCCCACTATTTGTATTATCATACAAGTGGAAATATCTCTGAATTACACAAAGCTTTAGCTCACAAGCTATCTAGCTCTCAGTACAATCCCTCACTGTTGCTCATAGATAGACTAGACAACGCATATGCCTTCCTTCAGTCCTCCAAGCCTCCTATTTGCTTGCGCAGTTTCTCCTAGGTCCTCAAGTTGCCACCTATGTGTAATTACCTCACACACTGCTCACCAAACTCAGAAATAAATGCGCAATCCTCAAGGAAAGAATTCCTTCTGCATGCAAGAGATATCCTCATGGGAATATTCCTGCAACTGATAGTACACTATCCCATCCTTTGATCTCAACTGGGTCTCTGTCTGAAATGACATGCATGAGTTATTTATGAGAGAATATTCAGTTAACTGAAGTACACTAGTTGCATGCATGCATGCATTAACTAACTGAAGTCACAATCAGTTCCACAAACTATTGGAACTAATCTAACTGGACTTAACTCAGTTAACTGAGCTAACTAATTACAACAGAAAGTACAACTCATCCTGATCTCCTTAATTAAGGGATAACTTCATCAATCAAAGGGATAACTATTGCATGCCTTCACATAGACTTCATGTTTGATATAACTAATTAACTCAAGATGAATTAATTAATTATTTTAAAAATAGCTACTGAGTTCAAATTCGAATTTTAATTTAGGGACTAATTAAAATTGGAATGTATCCTGAAATGCTATTTATAGCAATGCTATTTATAGCAATGCTATTTTTAGCATTTCTTGTTGCTATTTTCATAATAATGAAATTTCAACCACTACCTATACTTCTCCAACAATGAAAAATACAAAAGATAATAGTTTGTTGGACACCTAATCCTCTAAGGGTTGGTGTGGAAGCTGAACAACCAAGGGGAGTCCAAGGGACCACTTGGAATATGAAACCAAGGGCCATTCCTATGTATTATAAATATGTATCATTGTGAATAAGAAAGGCAATCTAATGTTTATCTTTCATATTGTCTCTACCATATATGTGTTTAACATGGTATTAAAGCAAGAGGATCATCATTTTGTAATTCAAGGCTGAACAATTTAATCATGAGTTGAATAACTTCAAGTGCAGAGTGTGAGTCATAGAGTTCATCAGTTTTTGTAAGGCTTTGAAAGCATTTGAAAATGGTGAAATATGGCGACTTAGATATTCATTTATTGATGCTCCAATCAAGGCATAAGCCTTCTTGTTCTTATTTTTCCCAAATGGTGAATTTCTTGTTTGAGTTAGGCAGTTCTGGTTCTTTGTCTCCTTCTCCAACACACACTCCTTTCCACAACTCATTAAAAATGAGAGTGTGTTTGATTTTCCAAGACCACTTAGGATAGTTCTCCTACCCATTAAGAACCACTCCCACAATAGATATCAATGAATGCATTTTAAAGTTTGTATACTTGAAAAAAAATACTTTTGCTGGCAAAAATGCAATTCTAGTGATAAATTGTAAAAAAAATTACAATTCTGATATATATAGAGCAGAAGTATTATATGAGGGAGGTTTATATGGGGGATGGCTATATGGTGGAGGGCTTATATTAGGGGAGGGATAATATGAGGGAGGGCTTATACGAGGGAGGCAATAGATTTATATTATTCAACGCATTGTAAAAAAACGAGAGTGGGATAACCGCAACATTTGTAATATTATACCACAATTATAAAAAAAGTTTGTAATATTAGTCCACATTTATATTGTACCACTTTCCCATTACACTATCATATACGCTGGCTCATTACGTGGGGACCGAACCCCCTATACGTTGTTTACCTCTGACATTGTTTATTATATTCTCTGTCTTGGTATTTGATTTCATATTCTAAACATAATTCTTCTTCTGATATTTCTTCCCCTCTGTAAATATATAATCGTTGCTACATTCCAATGCATTTCACGAGACCAGTCTGTGTCTCGAATTAACTAGTCATAAAGCTATAAAGTTGTAGTTAGATCATGGAGAAATCGGCCCCTGTCAATTGTCAATCCTAATTTATGGGATATCATATAAAAGAAAAAAAATAGAGGTAATGGAAGGCCATCGAGCCAAGAAAACATTAAACCTCTAGGAAGTCATTTGATTAAAAAGTATTTGGAGGTAACGAGCACATTGATCAAATCAAGTCCTTTCGTTGTGAGAGAGCCTTGGTTGCATTCAAGGCTATTGTGTATGGGTGTTAGTGTTATATGGTGTATGGTCGATGAAATATAGTGTGAAACAAGAATTAAATGTTGTGTGAGGATGTGTCTTAATGCGTTGTTGACAACATTATTTAGATAACAAAATTTCCTTTGCTTATATATTGAGCAGTCCAGAAGTTTTGTGATTTATGGAAGTGACATACTCAGAACTTTAAGAGCCCTCTTAATTATCAAGAATACTCCAATAGACTATTGGCTAGTAGAATGTGAAGAGCTTAAAGTCAATATTTGAAAAAAATTGGTTAATCTCATTTATCGTGTGTGAGATATTTATTCCTAAATTATATATTTAATGATAGTTTGATACACAACTCATATTCTTCACTTTTTAGATCTTCAATAGTTGGGGTCTTGTTATTGCTAGAAAAGAATAGCCTATGGGATGAAAACCTATTTGCTGTAAGCTAGATGTTCTGTTAAGGCAGAAATATTCGACTTTATGTGTGGAAATTGAGGCATAAGACATTGTGATGTGAGAACATGAGTAGACATTAGTCAAATGAATGCACACCAATAATCTAAGGAAGAAAGGCTATGTGTGTGATAACCTGAAAAAAAAAGAAGAAGGAAATTTCATGTACTTTGGGTAGAATTTGTGAACAAGAGGACGCTGAATTTGAGCATGGAAATGAGCAGACTCCATGGATTTGAATTTCTGTCCATTTTGAAGGTGTGGTAGACAAAAAAAAAAAATATGTTGCCTTGATTCCCGTTGAAAAGTTGGAAAATTAATTTTCTAAAACCATTATTGTTTCTACAAGTGCATTTTTGGTCATTTATTGATATGCTTGTTTGAATAATGGAGAAAATGCATGGATTATTAGATTTATTAAGAGCTCTAATCTTATCTACTGGTGGAAGCATAGTTAAAGTCAGCAAAGACACTCTCATAGATATTCAAACATCTTTACAACATGCATAAGAAACCATTGAATTTTTGCATCTTGAATCACAACTATAGCAAGAGGAGTTACAAAAGTGTAGTCACGATTATGAACTTGTCTTTTTTCAGGACGATTCTTTGTTTGAGACACACTCCCATCAACAACCAAAAATTGATCAGATCATTGAGCCCCTCTCAGGAGCAGTTGTACATGCAAATGCAAAAATTCAGTCTGCACTTCCGAAGTCAGTTATCAAACCTTGGGAAGAGCTTATCCACACCAATCACATAACTGGTCTTGGATATGACAAGGATGTGTCCTTTCATATTCCAGATTACTCAAAGCCCATCCAGTTTTAGAGTGTTGGATTTCTTCATGACAGTTCACCTTGAGTTGTTTCAGATTATGTTCCTTTTCCACAGCAGCAACAACAAAATGTTATATGCCAAAATTGTGACCAAGTTGGCCATGTGAGAGATCACTATTTTGATATTCATCCATGTAAGCAATGTCATAAAACCAATCATTTTTCAAACAGATGCTTCAGAAAAAAACCTTCTGCAAGAACAAAGATTCATATTGGATGGATCGCTTCTTGGAAATGGGCTTCAACAACCAAGAAGATATTTCGCTCATACACAAAATTTGTTCTCAAGTATTGAACAATCTTGCAGTTGAGTTTTCTTGATCATCTCACCTTGCATCTAATAGGGTGGGAAGTGATGGTCATCTACAATAGATTCAAAGCCACATCAAGTGAGCCTAAGCCACAACTTTCCATACCAGATTCAAGTTGTAGCCAGAGACAAAGATGCCTCTGAGCATGCCTTGAGTTGGTGATACCTCTTCAAATAATTATGGACACTTCCTCTAGTAGAATACTTCAGATTCTTGCAAGTTTTGGAAGAGTTCTAGGAATTGCATTAAGCATTCCAGAGTTGTTGGTCATCCTTAAAGCATCACATATTGAAACATTCCTTTTCAGGTTGAGGTTCTCCCTTTTTATGCGGGGTGAGACCTCCCTTTTAAAGTTGGAGGTTTCCCTCTTCAAAACATCAGGAGCAATTCCTCTAGCAGAAGACCTCAGCTTCTTGCCATACCTGGAAGAGTTTCATGAACTGCACTAAGAATTCCAATGTTGGTGGTCATCCTTAAACCACCTCCCTTTATACCAACATTTCAGAGTGTCATGCATTTTCACACATTTTTTATTACATGTCTCTTCTTGAACTCATACATAACCCTTCGGATTAAGGTGGGAATGTTGGACACTTAATCCTCTAAGGGTTGATGTGGAAGCTGAACAACCAAAGGCAGTCCAAGGGACCACTTGGAATATGAAATCAAGGGTCATTTCTATGTATTATAAATATGTATAATTATGAATAAGAAAGGCAATATAATGTTTATCTTTCGTATTTCCTCTGCCATGTATGTGTTTAACATAATTTATGGCTTCCTCAGATAGTAAAAGCTCCCCTCCTGGAAATCCCATCAGAAAAATAAGGGTAAAATTCAAATATATGAGAGAGCATGTGGTAATATGCGAATTTCTCAGTCTCCAGCCCTCAGAAAATGCCTCACTCAGTTGAATCCATAAGAACTAAACACTCAAAGAGGATCTCGTCCTTAATTTGGGGTCCAAGGGTTTCTTCATGGCCATATTCAACAATATAAAGGATAGAGACGACATACTTTAGGAAGGACCATATTTCAAGAATTCATATAGCTTATTCATGAACCCATGGGTTCATAGATTCCAAATTGACAAAGAATACTTTTTCACAGTCCCAGTCTAGATCCATATTTATTTTGTCCCTTAGGAGTTTTAGGACCCTAAAATCCTAGAATGCATTAGTAATTCCATAGGGAATTTTATTATGATCTTGGATACCATAAAGCAAGGTTAATATACTTCCTATTCCCCACCTTTGTGCTTATATAGACATATCCAAGCCTCTACCAATAAGCATTCTACTGAGAAGTGAAGATGAAATATGGAAACAACTAATATATTATGAGAAAATCCACTTTACATGGCAAAAATTCTAAGAATACAACCATTTATTCTAATAAGTCCCAACATACCAAGTATAATAAAATGCACAAGTAAATATGTCCTTGAATAAATATGGGTTTACTATGGTCTTTAATAAAAGGAAGATAACAAAAAAAGGGATAACAAATTCAACCTTCAAAAATGAAGTGGGCCATAACTAGTACACAGTCCTCGAGTAGTTGGAAGAAAATGAGACAATTACCAAAAGAGAAAATTCCAAAATGGAAGAGATTGGGAAAACTAGTCAACAACCACCTTGTTATCACTCAGATTTTTTCCTTATAAGTTATCAAAGAAGGAATAGTCCGAGGTAACCACAAACCTAATCTTTTAGACTTGGGTTCTAGCCAACCTAAGTCCAGAGAGGGCTCTCTCTTTATAATTTAACTTTGTTTTGGGTATATTTTAGGCTAGTTCTTAGTGCTTATGATTGTTTTGTTTTGTTTGGGTGGTGGAATTAAGAAAATAGATGGGAAAAGAAAGTATTCAGGCCGTTGGGCTATGGAGTAAATCAAAGAGTGGCTTAACTTGATCTGATTGATTACTAAGGTAAGAGTTCACAGGGCAGTCTAGCACAACAAAAGAAAATCTTTAGGTTCGAATGGATGAGGTAGTCCTAACCAGGGCAAAGGGAAATGAAGAATCCTTAATCGGGATTAAGATGAAGAAAGGAAGGATGATCAGTAGCAAATGTAAATTAAGAATCCTTTACTATGGACCAAAGGGGGGGTAAACTACAGAAGTAAGGGAGCAATTAAGAATTCCCAGACGAAGATAGTTTGGTAGAAAACAAATAGAAAGTAAACAGTTAAAACAGAGAGCATTTAAGCTAATTCTGAGATATATTTCCTTGTTTACTTTAGAGATTTCATAAGAGACACATATGAATATTTATAACATGACGAGAAAAAAAGATTTAAACATGAAGAGATAATACTTATTTGTTCCAACTGTGCACAAGAATCCAGTGAAATGTCCTTAGCTTTCATGCCATACTTTATCATAAAACTATCAATGTCTGCTTGGATGCTTTGATATCTTTTCTCCAGATTTAGCATCAGGTTCCTTTTAGTGAGAACCTTCTTTATTTCAATGATTGTTGCTGTTCTATCATCAATTTCTAGTTCATCAAGTTGGTATCTATTTCTGTTGTTCAAAAATGTGATCAATTGGTTGGTTGTTTCAGGCATATCTCCCAATTCTTCTCTTGTCTTGTGGACTGCTTCTGTACCCACTTTTACTAGTTCAATTTGTTCAAAAATAACTTGAATAGAAGGCAAAATATCATTTATGGAATCAATGATGTTGGCCAAAAGAATTTCTTTCATGTCTCCTAGTGGCTCTTGCAATGTTAAGTCCTTTTCAAGGACTTTTATTCTTTCTACCATCCTTTGGTTCTTCTGAACTTATTCCTTTTGTTGTATCTGGGTAAGTTTACAATTAGTCTCTATATTTGACACTTTTTCTTTGAGTTTCTTAAGTTCAGTGGCCTGGATACTCATTTCCTCCATGGCCTTTACCAATTCAGTTGTTTGTTCTGTGGAAGTACTTGTACTTGTAGATGCCCCTGTGCTTGCTGATGTACATATTACTGGCAAAGTTGTAGTTGGTGGAAGTGTGAGTGCTAAGACAACAACCAAGGTGGAGGGTACTGTTGTAGAGACTATAGGGATTACAGTCTGAGGAGTGGTGGCCAACTCACTCTGCTTAGACTGTATCAAGTTATCCAGCTCCTTTTCTGTCTCTTTTAATTGTTCATTCAGCTTGAGGACTAAGTCCATAAGCTCTTCCTCCTTCCGTGTTTCCAGCACTTCAGCTGTCTGAGGATGATGTAGAGGAGGAATTTTAAGCTTCTTCTTCAGTGCAACTATGTCATCGTTTTTCTTCTTGATAAGTTTTTCTGCTACTTTCACATCCTTGGGATCATGTCCCAATTCTATGACCAAGTCCTCTAAGGACTTTATTCTGGTGTCCTTGGCCTGTGAAGAGGCCTTCTCCAACTGGAATTGTGCTGATATGTTATTTAGAGAATTCTAGAGTTGGTGGGCTGCAATTACTTTGCTGGTCAGAGTGGAGTAAACCATTTCCCCAGTCTGCTTGTGTAACTCAATTTGGTCAATAGGATGGATATCCTTTGCCCAAACTTCAAAGTCTATTTTCAGATAATCTGCCATTGATCTAGGTTGTTGTGTGGTTGGCTTCAAAAAACTCATCTGCATCTTACCTTCCTTTATGTCAAAGGCTGACATTAACCTTGTTTGATTTGTTGGAGCCATTTTCAGGTAGTGTGCATAACTTTGGGCCTTTAATCTTTCATTTCTTGCCTTGATTTCTTTGTATTTCTCTTTGATATTTTGGCTTTGACAAGTGGGAGCCCTAAAGGAGGATACTTCCATGCTCTGTTGCCTTTCTAGCATTTGAGCCTATGAGGTGGAAGGTTCTTGTGTACCTCCTGAAGGTGTGGTATGTTTGCTTTCTGTTCTTTCTACACCTGTAGTTCCTGTTGTCTCCTCAGTATACTCCTATTCTGAAAATGGATTCAACCTTTGCCTCTTAGCATAGGTTTGGGCGACAAGTCTACTGGAAGGAGTGGCCTCCTCTCTATCTCTTTTGAGGTTCCTCTCCTGCTTTAGAGGTGTCTGTAAAATAGGAGGATTGCTCATGATTTGTTCAATTTGAGCAAGTTCCTCTGAAATATCAGGCTCTTCGGATTCTTTTGGTTGCTCTGATGGCCCTGCTTGATCTGATGGCCCACTGTGTCCTTGTGACTGCCTTTGAGACTGAGTTTCTTCTGGCACCTGTACAAATGAATCCTCATCAAGTATTCTATCTAAATCAATCAAAACATTATTGAAAATAGTTTTTGTGCTATCGTGGTCTACCAAATTTTTTTACACCCATTCAAGCTGATTTGCATACTGTTCAATTTAAGGGATTCTATGGTGGATGTAGGGAGATAAATTACTCTTCTGTATCCTATTGAAAATGAAGTCCAAAGTGTCATAATTCTACATAAAACTTTGTTTTAGTCTCAACCTTTGGAGGATTTCCTCTGCTTCCTTTCCTGCTTCCGTACTATTACATATGAAAGGGCTAAGATGATCTTTTATCCTAAGCTGAGCTTTCTTCTTGGTTTTCACAAAATGCAACTCGTCTGAATTGATCATTTTCTCTAGTACTCGAGGGCAAACAATCTCATGGGGAGGTATCCGGGCAGTTTGTAGGGAGCCAGCTCACATCCATAGATTCTGATTTCAGTGTAGTTTTGATAACCGATCCCCCACTTTATATTTCTTGGACAATTGTAGGATCCTCCTGATGTCTGCATTGATTCTAGGGGGAGGGCTTCCTAGTAGCATAGTTTTCACTGGTGTTTTTGGGAAAAGTATCTACTCAGAACGCCCCTATCCCACTCTAAGGTGTGACAGTGCCTTAGCAACAAACAAGGAAAACTACTTTCGTATTCTTCTTTATGAAATGTAAACGAAGAGGAAGGATTAACTAACCTGTGTCTTGCGCTAGTTTGTTGATCCAATCACTCTCCTCTTTGTTGGCTTCCAGCTACTTGCTCCCTCGCTTATCCAGCTTCACCAAGTTCCTGCAAGATCACAGAAGAGGAAAACTACAAGAAGACATAGATTTACATTCATAACTAGCTTAGGATCAGATTTAAGCTAAACATGCAAATATAACAAAACATCACTGATACACAAGCATGTAGGAGAAACTCAAATAGTTTTATTGATATAACAAGAAGATCTAGGAGGAGATACAACCAAGTGAGTCCCGATCCAGCATCTACCTCCCAGCAAAGGAATCCCTTCCTCACCTCCAACAAAGCATAAATCACCCAATGCACTAATCTCAATCTCGAACCAACAACAATTCTCTGCAAAGTACAAAATTCCAGCCTTTGGATCTCTGGGATGAGGGATCCATATATAGATGTAAGCAGAGAAGATGAGTCAGCTTATGTTTTGACTTGTGGCTTCTCTCTGTCAGTTCTTGCTTCCACTTGGAGACTGAGAGCCTCTTACTCATCCTTGGTCGAACTCAGTGAGGCAAGTGTCATTGGAGAAGATTCTGGAAGCTTCCATTGTCTCTCCACCTCGTTGAATGACTCTGCCACTTGTCATTTCCCACTCAACGCACCTGGGTAGTGCATTCAAGTGCGTTGCTATGCACCTAGCCAGTGTATTTGGGTGCTTTGCAATGCAGCCAGCTAGTGGAGCATCTGAATTGATCCTGATTTGACTAGTTCTGAGTAGTTTCTGGTGGAGAACTTCTGGGAGAAGCTGTCATTGGTTGACCTTGTTCCTTTAGGGGTAGGAACAACACTTTTAGGGACTTTGGATCCCTTGGATTATGGACATTTCATGCTTAGAGCTGTAAGGCACAAAAATGTCTATAACAGTTGCCCCCTAAAGTATGAGGCCGTTTATCGAGTGAAATGCTTTATTAGGAGGATCTGAAGTTCATTCAATGCTGGGAGGAGACCTGTAATAAGATACAATACAATACATTATTTTTCATACTGTTTTCATGATCTAGCTGAGGCGGGCATTCCCATGCTCAGCTTTATAAATTCATTTTTATGTACATAGGACAGACAATTGTCTGATTGTAGACTGATGATTCTGATGAAGTCATCATCCTTTTGGTAGGATGATTATCTGTGCTGCAATGTTGTACATGTCAATGTATTTACTTTTCCGGAATATATATTGCAGCTCGGATGGATGAAACTAGATCCGGGGTCTTCAATCTCATCCGATCTTCACTCGAAGTACAAGTCGATCCATGTGAAAAAAGTTTTTGAAGTTGAACATGGAAAGACATCGCTTGATTACCAGTCAATGATGTAAACTGTTAACAAGCGCGAGAGGAATCACCGATAAGGATGATGACCCTCAAGGTACTGCAGTACAATTCACGTGGTGTGAATAAAGGACTTGGCGTCGAACACCACCCAAAATCTTTCGGTCGAAGGTCATTGATGTATACCTATCGCCGGAAGTGAGAAACTTGCCATTGAGGCATGCAAGCTTCAAAGTACTGAACAGGGTGTTCCTAGATCAACTTCTTGGATAATGAGCTGATGTCGACAAGAAGCGATCTGTCAAAGGAGGGCCTTGATGTATCCCACATCAATGACACGGAACGGAGCAAATGATTTTGATGGAGGTGAAAACAATCTGATGATATATGGTTCAGGGTGGCGGTCATGAAAGAATGAAGTATAATGTATGGTAGTGGATGGGACACGGGTGACTCTTCTGGATGACTTCTCTTGAACATGTCAGCGACACTTATGTGATGGATCGGTAGCATTTACCCCAAATGTGGATGGTATGGCGAGACCATGGTGATGTGACCGGTGAATGAAACAACCCAACCCGACTCAGGCACGGAGTGGAAGTGTCATGTTCAAGAGCGACTTGCTACCAATAAAGGTTCTTTGAGTTTTTTCCCAATTTTTCCCCAGTCATTGCTGACCAGTACCTCTTTATTTTTGTCAAGCTTGAGGAGGATAACATATGCTTGTTCTATAATTTTCCCTTCGGGAAAACCCATCGCTATGTTTTAACGAGCCTAGCGATAGTGAAACTCGTTCTCGTCTACAGACAAGTTTGTCGCTATTAATGTTTTTAACGAGTCTAACGACAAAGATAACTCGGTCCTTTTCATTTTTAGTGAGTCTGAAAAGGTACGTAAAGTTAACTCCGGAGTTCCTTTTTCGTCATCTAATCCCTTAAGTCCGAAAAAGTATAAAACAATACAGAAGGGATGAATTTTCGATAGTTTTAACGAGCCGAATAACACAAGCGCTCGATCTTTTTGTGCAATAATCCCTCAGGTCCAAAAAGATTAAAATCTAGAGGAGGGATAGCACTTCCGGTCGCTTTAACGAGCTGGAAGGCCAAAACTCGGCAATCTTTTCATGTTTTACGAGTCAGATGAAAAGAGCTTAAAGAAGACTCGTCTTTTGAGGAACGAGTGATAAAATGGGTAGCAGCTGATTCCAGGTAAGGGTTGGAATTTTCCAAGCACGGTAGTGTCACAAGGATGGCTAGTGAAATCACTCTTCGCAACTGTTCCTTAAAATGGGTAAACAATCAAATGGAGGTGAATGATCGGCCAATGGAAAAGTGGAGGTGACGGTGCAAACATGACCAAGGCTTTAATGGCTGATAATGTTACATTCACGGTGGTTATTTACCGGAGGATAGTTCATTTTTAACGAGCTTAAACGCGGATTGAAACACTTGCTCGGTCTTATGTTTATTTTTTAACGAGCATGAACTATGTGCTAAAACTGCTCGATAATCCAGTCATATGATAAGAATGTCTCATATAAGATGCCATTTTTTATGGAGCTTGCGCCTTACAAAGCTTTGCCCCGCATCCTTTCGTTATGCAAGTTCGGAAACGACTAATCCTACGAGTTTAAAGGGTTAGCCTACAGGTTTAAAGGGAGGACCTAAAAATTTAAAAAAATAAATAGCTGCCCCTTGCTTGCACTCCAAAAGGTTTGCATGCCCCCAGGTATAAAATACGATTTCAAGGTTACCCCTCAATTTGCAGACAAAACATTTGTTCTATCAGGAAAGGCCTACCTCTTTCAGGTTACCAAAGATTGTCTCATTCGCGCAGCAAACAAAACACTTCTTCGGCGATGTCTACCGAGATAAACAAAGGTGAATGACAACGAGCGCCAAACACATAACTTTGAAAAGAGAATCTTATTATAGAATAACCCCTCTTCCAAGACGGACAGGGTACAGACTAGTAATATTCTCCCACGGAAACCTACCCTATACCCGAAGTTTTCCTGCCAAAGCAGACCAGGATGCATGCCCCCTGGGTTCCAGTCATATCCCTCCGAATCACTCGCGCTCATCGGGAGGACGGACCGTGGGTTGAGACATTTCTTGCGTGAAGAGACCGTTTAGGGATGGTATATGAATATTTTCGATGCGTGATCCGGGAAATGAAAGCTGGTCCATGAGCTTGACCACTCTTCCTTCGTGCGGAAAACACATTACTCTAAAGAGTGAGGAGACAATGGCTCCCATGCAATAAATATAGTCTCGCCCAAGGAGTAGATTGTAATCTAAAGGTCCTTGGACTACCATTACGTTCATTTGAACTGTCTTCCCTCTCAATGTTATGGGCACATTGGGAAGGATCCCTAAAGGTCGACTGGTTCCTTTATCAAAGCCTGTCAGATTTCTCATCTCAGGCAAAAGCGCTGGCGAACCAAGCGCTTTCCAAGCGGTAGAGGAAAGGATACTCACAGAAGCCCCCTAATCTATGATGGTACCAGCCATGACCATTCTATATATTTGGACGATAATTCTGAATGGTATGCTTGCTGGTAAATGGGGTCTGCCTAGTTGATTCCAGTCGAAGGAGACAACTAGGTTGCTTGGATGTGGGACCGAGTAGACGACCGGGTACGGCTCTGACGAACTTCCTTCCTGTGGTAAAGGAATGGGTAGGTTGCCCCCGTGTTCGTCGGAGTCTGTGTTGATGAAGAGAATTTGGACGGTGTCATCCTTGTTCTCTCCAATGACTGTGTCATTCGAAGATAAAACCTCTGAAGGCAAGACCGGGTCGACTGCCGCCTCGACCTTTTGACTTTCGTCGGGTATGGATTCAGCTGGTTCATCTTCAATGACAGGCACTTCAGCTGACCACTTGAGCGGGACAACTGGATTCTCAACTAACGAAGGACTCGGCAAGAGTTTTTTATATCCAGGAGGAAGTCGTAACGGTGAAACCAGACGATCATCCAAAACTCTTTTAGCTTCGTCTAAGAAGGGACAACGGTGGATGGCGTGATCGCCTTCGCACAGTTTACAGGGAGATCTAGCTCTCCCTTTTTGTCCTGGGACTTCACTTTCGCTAGTTGACGGTGTGCTTTCAACATGGCCATCAGAGGTTGACGACACCGGATTGTGCAAACAGGGAGACCAGTCCCTCAGTATTCGAGGGATGCAAGGGCAATCTCTGTGAAAGTGGTCTCCCTTGCAAATGACACATGGCGATTTAGGCCTGGTCAGTGCAGTGTGTGGATTTTCGTTAGACGACACTCGTTTTCCCCCATTCGCTTTTGGCTCCTTCTTCTTTTTCTCTTTCTTCTTCTTTTCCTTCTTCTCCTTAGGAACTTGACTTTTGGCTTTGCCAGCCCCATCAAGCGAAGAGGAAGGAGGAGAGGAAGAATTAGAGGAAGTAGAAGGTTGGTGGGTAACTCTGGACTGGTTTAACTGTTGATTCGATTGTTCAGGAATAGTGGTGTTCTGAATGACATTGGTTGAGAAGAGCCAGGCTGGCAAGCCAATTGTCAGTCCTGGAAGCGATAATGTGGCCATATGGGGTGCACCAACATCTCCCCAAGAGGAGAAGGGACTAGGATTTCCACCAAGGGGAATTCCTTGGTTGGTAGACTCCATTTTCTCAACCTAAGATCAACGTAGGAAAAGGGTATGAATATTCCGTTTAAAATAAATTTTACGACGCTTAGACACAACTTGTTTTTTCAGTTTTAAAGAGTCGAGAAAAAACAAAAGATGACTCTAGTCTCCTTCGATTTTTAATGAGCCTGAAGTGACAAGTGCTCAGATGGACCTTTTCCGTTAAGGAGTCTGAAAAGGAATGAAAGGGACTGCTCTTGAGATCTAGGTAGAGGGTGTGCCAAACCAATCACAAAATTGCAGAATACGTTTTACGGTACGACAGTCAATCTTCCCGAATGCTGTGTTTGGTGCATTGTGATCAGTAGGGCGGCCGACACGGCTTCCTATGGATAAAAGGTTTTAAGCCTATAGGGGTCTCCCAATATATACTCGACGGTACGTGGGAGCACAATCTGTACTGGCACTTATCGTCTCACAGTGGAGGAATCACCCAACCATCAGTGAGGACAATAGTTACCAGGCTTTACGACGCCGGAACACGTCTCTAGCCTAGACCTCTATGTTGTGCGTTAAATTCCAATGCGTTGTTAGATTCATTTTAAACGGAATATTCATACCATTTTCCTACGTTGATCTTAGGTTGAGGAGGAGATACAACCAAGTGAGTCCCAATCTAGCATCTGCCTCCCAGCAAAGGAATCCCTTCCTCAAGTGTTTGATCGCAAGATGCACGCTCCACCTGCTCCTCTCCACCCTATAATTGCCGCTGGTCCATTCGCCAAATGGGGTATCGACTTTATTACTTGTAACCCTCACTCGGCCGGGGGGCATGCGTATATCATCCTTGCGGTTGATTATTTTACTAAGTGGGCCGAGGCGATGCCTACATTCGACGCAAGCGGCAAAACAGCTGCAGTTTTCGTATTCAATCATATCATAACTAGGTTTGGTGTCCCACAAGCAATCATTACTGACCATGGGAGCCATTTTCGAAACATCATGATGACTGAGCTTACAAGCCAGCTTGGTTTGCGCCACGATAGCTCTACTCCTTATTATCCGCAAGCCAACGGTTTGGTTGAGTCTATCAACAAAGTTCTAGTTATCATGATCCGACGAACCATTGGTGTTCATCGGTCGAATTGGCACAACATGTTATTTTCAGTGCTATGGGCATACCGAACCTCAGTGAAAAATTCAACAGGGTTCACTCCTTTCCAGCTAGTTTATGGCTTGGAAGCTGTGTTACCCATTGAATGCGAAATCCCATCACTTCAAATGGCTGTCGAATTACTTCCAGCTACTTCCGAAGAGGAGAAACGTTTATTGTACTTGGCTAAATTAGATGAGACTCGACGTGACGCTACATTGGCAATCGAGACTCACGCGAAACAAATGAAAGCTCAGTATGATAGAAAGTTTTTCGGAAGGAGACCTAGTGCTATTATATGATCAAGCTAACGATAAGCTAGGTGCTGGAAAATTCGTTCCTATGTGGCATGGACCCTACATTGTAAAGTGAAAGCTAGCAAAAGGGGCTTATGAGCTGGTTGATTTTGATGGGGACTCTTTGGGTAAACCCAGAAATGGACTTTACCTAAAGAGGTATTATGCTTAAATGGTGGGTATGGAGAAATCTTTAGATAGGTTAGATTTTCTTTCTAGCTAGCGTGTTTGTTAGTTTAGTCAGTGTGCTTAGCTTAGAGAGTGTGTTTTTCGTCGTTATTCTGGCTTATCTTGGTTCTACTCTTGATATTGCAGATGTCGACGCCTCTCCAAACATACATTGGATTTGCTGATGGTGCTTGTCGTAGTACACGGAATATCTCTTCCGCAGCTTGGGTTATCTATTCGCCCTTTGACGAGTTAGTTTCTATGCATGGGGTAAGCCTCGGTCAAACAACGAACAACATTGCAGAATACAGTGCAGTGGTTGAATTATTATCCGAATCTGTTTCATTTGGAATTCGACGTTTGATAGTGAGGTTAGATTCTGAACTTGTTGTATTACAGCTTAACAGAGTTTATGCCATTAGAAATCCTGTGTTATTAAGGTTGTTTTTGAGAGTGCGTCTCTTGGAACGTGAATTTGATTACATTGAATATCAGCATATTCCAAGGTCTTTAAATACATTAGTAGATGCAATTGCTTCTCGAATGTTGGACAGACATTTACAATAATCATGCAAGTAAATTTAAAAACATTTCATCACATATGTTAAACAAGATAAGCCGGTAATAGTGATATATATATAGATAGGAGTGTGTAAAAAAATATATACATCGTCTTCAATCATAGGTTGAAAAACACCTTATGATCGGCAAAAATGATAAGTACAAAAAGTCAAAATGTCACATGTGACTACAAAAGTGACTAGTCAATCACTGGTGGTGCTCTCTGTATGACACCACTGCGCGGGCTACCTTACGCAAAAATCTCCTAAACGGTCCAGGGACCGCGACTACGAAGCGCTGAAGCCTGGTAGGAATGTCGTCCATAGTAGTCTCAGGTATATCTGCCGTGAGACGCTCTAGATCATGCTCCAACTCAGCTAGTACTTCTGCAGCCGCGTCCTGTGGGGCCGGTACCGGTGCAGCTGGATGTAGTCTATCAAAAGGCCGGAGGTTGGCTGGACGCTGTGGACCAACATCTGCATTTTGAAAATTTTACTGTTAGTTTTGAGACGATATATATGAAAAATAAGAAAATACATAATTAGAAAACTTGTGAAAAATAAAGTACCTCTGTCATCCCATTGTTCTCCCGGTGGAAGAACCATGTCCGGATCACCTCTAAAATCCACTCCGGTATACGGAAAGTCCTGTATCGAAAAAACCTGGTCCTCTAACCAGTGAAAGTAACTATCTGAGAATCGAACCACCGCCGTGCCCTCGTCAGGATGCTGGGCCATCACCGCAACCCATCATATCAGCTTTGGCTCCCGAGGACCCAAGATATCAACAGTGAGTTGCTGAGGGATCAGCATTGGAACTCTCTCCAAGGCAAAGCTCACGACTAGAGGCCCATATCCAAAAGTCTTTAGTCGTCCGTTCTTTGCCTTGGTCAGTTGGCTCTTCATATGAGCCGACACAGCGTCACACCAGTTGAAAATGGTGCCTTGGTAACAGTCAATTGCCATCCGCATTTGGGATCCGGAAGCAATATGTAAAGCGGCTGCACCGCAAATTCTGGTAACCGTGAACGCTATGACTTTGAGTTCACGCAGAGTGATGTGTTTTATCTCTATGCCTTTCGAATGGTGAGCCCCAGGTGTGCACCACTCGTCACGGAGACTATCAAGGGATTGGCCACCCGGCCTAGTCCCCGCAAGACTGAGTTGCTCGCCTCTGTTCGGCAAGCCAGTGAGAAAGTATACATCCGAGGGCTCTATCTCGAGCTGGTGCCCTCCTATGTAAAAGCATTGTTCTTGAACGTTCCATCGCTCAACCAGCCATTCCAAGAATCTTACCTGGCCCCTCATGCCCGGTATGGTCCAGTATTTGTATAACCCGCATGCTCTTAGGGCATCCAGGGAAGGTTGATGATTTATTGCAACTTCATCATCCTCTACATGCTCTCGTTCTCTCCAATCTAACATGGTTAATGCCCTGCACACCAGAAATAGTCATTAGAAATTGATTTGGGAATTTTTAGATAATTATTTGAGAGGGTTGGGGTTTTGAAATGCGCATTTCACGGAAGACGCACCCTGACTTTACGGCACAGGGTGCCCGGACGCGGCTGGCCTGAAGGCGGACCGCGTCTTCCAACCATTTTCCTGTATAGGAAAAAGTCGGGGGACGCGGGTCACCCGAAGGGCACCCGCGTCCGCCGAGAGGCGCATTCCAAAACCAAAACCCCCCAAAAAATGAAACTAAGACCTAAAAATTAATTCTAAACGGATAGAAATGCAGAGTAGGATGTGTAAAATACCTGGATAAGACGGCGTTCGATTCCGACGGTCGGATTTTCCGCAGCGACCACGGGAAATTTTCTTGTCAAAAGCTCCTTTTTCAACCTCAACAGTGAAACGGTAAAATGACATGGTAAAAGGTCTTTTTATAGGTTTTTTGGATGAATTAGTTCATTTTTTACCATGAAAAGATGTTTTTCGATGTATTTTTGCCTATTTTAAACAGGTATGAGTAATGTGTTGCTTTTGTGCAGGACAAAGGGATTTCGAGGGAAATTGTCATTTTTCACGAACAAAAATATCAGAGTCATCTTTTAAGCCCTTTTCTGACTCCTAAAACATGAAAAGATCGCTGAGCGTTTCTTTTACACTCGTTAAAACGGAATTAAAAGACGGTCCCCTTTTAGCTCTTTTCTGACCGCAAAATCAGGAAAAGATTGCCGGGTTTTTGTCGTTTCAAACTCGATAAGGAAATAAAACGACGTGTCCTTGATCACTTTTTACTTTTCAGGTCAACGACACTATTATGAAAGTACTCCTTGGTCGCAAGATCAAGCGGTTCCCCCAGGTATTATTTTATACTTTTTCGGGCTTGAGGGACACAAATGTACGAAAAAGTTCAACGTGGAGTCTCCTTTAGTTTTTTCAGACTCTCTAAAATTGAAAAACGCCGAGTTTCTCCTATACTGGGCTCGTTAAACTTTTACAGTAGAGGACCTGTTCAATTACAAACAGGAACGAACCACTCCTTCCTAGGGTTCGAATTTAAACTAGGTTGGACTCGTCCGAAGGATGAGCTTATAATCAAGCATATGTTATCCTCCTCAAGCTTGTTAAAAATAAAGAGGTACTTGCCAGAAATGGTGGGGGAAAAGAGAGAAGAATGAACCTGTTTGTTACCTTTTGTCTCGAAAGAAACTTTATCACCGCTCTTGAACACGACACTGTCTCATTCACCTGGGTTGGGAAATCTTTTACCTCACAGTTGATCAAACCACTTTGAAAGTCTTTAACCGGGGTTCCGCGGATTAACTTTGAGTTATTCGTCACCAAGCCATCTGTCGTGTCGTTATGTGTTCAAGAGGTCTATAAGCAAAACTTTCATCTGCAAAATACTTGTCATCCATTTGACCATCCCTGAGTCAGTCCTTACAGCAACATTTCTTCAACTTGAACAATGATTTCGTGTTGCGGGCTTGCCTGCAACGGGTCGCTTTCTATCGACATCGACACATTATCTAGAAAGATGACTTAGGAATCGACAGTACCTTGAAGTCTGCATGCATCAATGGCAGGTTTCTCGCCTTTGACGTCAGTTTACATCATTGACTTTCGATCAAAGGATTCCGTGAAGTGTTCGACATCAAAACATCTATTCACATTTCACGGGTTGTGCTTGGTACTTTGAGAACCATTGACATTACTGGTGGTCTCTCTCACGCTTGTTAACAGTTTACATCATCGATTGGTAATCAAGTGGTTTCTAACATGTTCGACATCAAATCATTTAATCACATGGCTAGAATCGTACCAATTCGGGAAGTAGAAGTGAAGACCCTGGATCTAGTTTTTACCATCCAGGCTGCGAGGAGTTTTGTATTCATTATCTATGTAGACTAATCATAAACAGATGGCTGCGTCCATACTGTGTCTACAAAAGTCTATAAAAATGATGTACTGCAAGATCATTCCTATATCAGAGTAGTTAGTCCATTAGTTAAAGTTTTGAATCTGAGTATGGGAATGCCTACCTCAGTGATGATATAATCTTATACATGTATTTTGTGTTGAAAATTGCAGGTTCCAACCAGGTCATCCACAAGACAATCCTTGAAATGATAAAGCGCTTCACCCTTCCTAGAATTACAAAACCCTAATCTATTCCAGGCTTCGCACTTTAGGGGGCAATCTGTTACACTAAAAAATGTCACCATGACTATTTACAGTTAGTATGGCTCAATCAACAGTCATGCTACCCTCTTAGGCAAGTCTTATGCCTCTGCTATCCATCTCAAACTCAAAGAAGAGAGAAAGTCTTGTAAAAAATGTGTTTATCTCTGGGGACGCAGGTTCTCTCAAGCCTTACCTGCGGGGACGCTCACAATGTTCACAAATGCTGCGTCTTTGGATGCTCTGTATGTTAAGGGACAGGTGCGTCCTTCTGTAAAAGGCAAAATGCGCAAGTTTCATCTTAAAAAAGTTACTTGTGGTTACTTCTAGAACTTTCTAGAGGTCGGTTTGATGAAATGGATGCGCCTCCAGTTGGTTCATGTATCCCTATTAAGGAGGAACTTATCCCATCAATAAGGGAGCTATCCCACCCAAAGAGGGGGATTATCCCATTGATGGTGGACCTGAATAACCTCTTTACTGCACTATAAATAAAGGCATTGAGCCAGAGGGAGGGGAGGTTGAAGCTATACATTTTCTTTGGGTAAATGCTGCAGGAATTAGGACTCCCATTTAGAACCTTGTGAGGAGAGATTGTCTTTGCTTGATTCTACTTGGAAGTGGGTGAGCTTTGTCAAAGTAGAGGAAAACCCTTGATGGACCCTGGGAGGAGCTTGCACAACACCAAGGCCAGGTTGTAAGAGTTTCTTTGTTTCGTTATTAATACAAACTGGTTCATTTTTCTCAATAGCTTGTGTTAATGAGTTATTTCATGTGTTCCTTGGTCTGCATGTTGAATATATGTTTTATTATATGAGATGCAAGTGCTTGGTAATTGTTTGATTGTTTGTGGTTGCAGGAATTGATGTGAAGGAGGAGCTCATCCGGATCGGCAAGGACGGACTACAACAACAGCATTTTGGAATAAGGTAAGCCTAAACACTTGTAGTTTTCATGTTTTAAAAGATGTATTTAGAGAAAGATTGCTCCATTTTGTCTTGTTTGTCGCTAGAGAGTTTAGACTCCTAGGGAGGTCAGTTGTGTCCGCACAAACGACTTTTTCCGCCACGACACCCAACCATCAGTGAGGACAATAGTTACCAGGCTTTACGACGCCGGAACACGTCTCTAGCCTAGACCTCTATGTTGTGCGTTAAATTCCAATGCGTTGTTAGATTCATTTTAAACGGAATATTCATACCATTTTCCTACGTTGATCTTAGGTTGAGAAGGAGATACAACCAAGTGAGTCCCAATCTAGCATCTGCCTCCTAGCAAAGGAATCCCTTCCTCACCTCCAACAAAGCATAAATCACCCAATGCACTAATCTCAATCTCAAACCAACAACAATTCTCTGCAAAGTACAAAATTCCAGCCTCTGGATCTCTGGGATGAGGGATCCATATATAGATGTAAGCAGAGAAGATGAGTCAGCTTATGTTTTGACTTGTGGCTTCTCTCTGTCAGTTCTTGCTTCCACTTGGAGACTGAGAGCCTCTTACTCATCCTTGGTCGAACTCAGTGAGGCAAGTGTCATTGGAGAAGATTCTGGAAGCTTCCATTGTCTCTCCACCTCGTTGAATGACTCTGCCACTTGTCATTTCCCGCTCAGCGCACCTGGGTAGTGCATTCAAGTGCGTTGCAATGCACCTAGCCAGTGTATTTGGGTGCTTTGCAACGCAGCCAGCTAGTGGAGCATCTGAATTGATCCCGATTTGATTAGTTCTGAGTAGTTTCTGGTGGAGAACTTCTGGGAGAAGCTGTCATTGGTTGACCTTGTTCCTTTAGGGGCAGGAACAACACTTTTAGGGACTTTAGATCCCTTGGATTACGGAAATTTCATGCTTAGAGCTGTAAGGCACAAAAATGTCTATAACAACTGGGTACACGGAGATCTATGAAATAAGTATAAGAATATCAAGAGTCAAATTGATGGAATAATGAAGTCCAGAAGATCAGTGATCTGGGGTTGCCTCTGGTATCAAGCTTTTGGAGGGTGATTGGAAATCTACCAGCTTGATAATACAAGAATAAATGATATAAAACTGAAGAATACTTAAATACTCTTTCATTATCCAACCTCATGAATTGACCATGCATTTTATCAGCAACAAACATAGCATAGTCAAACATGATGGCTAGTGCTTTCCTAGGAGAGTAGATGGACATAAAGGCTATAATGATTTCATTAACAAACTCACTTGTAGTATAGCCTAGCACACTAGTGATTTCATTAACAAAATCACTTGTAGTATAGCCTAGCACACTAGATATCATGTCTATGATGTCTCGGCCAAGGTCAGAGAATATAGTCCACATGTAAGGGGGAGAGTCCTTTGGGGTGTATTTTTCTTCTCTGATGAAGGCCTGGTATAACCAAGCAAGTTTGACTGATGTGAGTGTAGGGTATCTATTCAGCATATCTCTAGTAGAAAGAGGAGTCAGGCTTTGGCTTGGTTGTAATTGTAGCATTTCATTAATGGACTCAACAGTGATGGTAAATAGTACAAACTGGTCAGGGGTTCTCATTTCCCTTTGGTTGGGATCATAGTTCATGTGGTAGTAATGTATAATCTCTGGGAAGATATGAACTCTGGGGAACTAGTACTTGGGTAAACCTAATTCCCAAAGTCCAATGTAGTCTGCATGGTTCAGGTACTGGTCTTTGTACCTGCAGAATAGTTTCAAAGGGGATTCTTGGACAGAAGTATCTTTAATCTGGAAATCTTTGTCTGCTAGTGGGAGATGGTCTAAATCCCTGTGAGGAGTCGAAATGGGCATGACATTCAATGCAATTGGGGCATCCATCCTTGGTTCTTGTGGATTCAAGGATGGGGGCAAAGGGTTTTTAGTGAATTTTGGGAAAAAATGGCCTAATTCAGGTATTTTGGAGTCACCAGGCAATTTTCTTACTAAATTACTTAGGAATTGGAAGTAATTTAGTCCAGGTTGTGGAATAATATGGGGTTTTCAATTAATGGGAATAAATACCTGGTTTCAGCTTTTGGACTGAGAAACAACGACTATGTAATGTTTGCAGGAAGCTCACGAGTCTGCGAGGTGGGTGAGAGTCTCAGCAGGTTCAGTAGGTTGGCAGTTGGTCGTAGGTTGATGGTTGCACGTACTCTATGCTTGCATGGAGGTCAGAATGTTCTTTTTCATGATAATATGAAAAAACTATAAGTTTTTTTGGTTTTATTCGTAAATTCAATGACTTTGGCAGGTACATTGGGAAAAGGATAGTTGGCGCCAACGGGGGAGTGGACATTTTGGCATGTAATGGAGGTGGTAAGCGGAATCCATTACACAGATTTTGGGATAAAGTGGTTTTGGGAGAAGGCTGCCTGATGCCATTCATCGGGTGCCACATAGCGGCGGGGTGAATAGTGAAACCACTCACATCGGACGGGTAAAGGTCGGCCTTCGGAGGCTGCCTGATATGAGTGTCAACTGTCAGATCTAAAGGGGTCAGATCGCACAGTGATCGGGGCGATGATTTGATGTGAGGTTTAATGGAGGGGCCTGACGGGATTTTAATGAGTGGAAGGATTAATTAATCGCAGATTAGGGAGGCTTAATGACATCGGGAGTGATTTGATTGTGCTGAAAGATTTAATCACTGATTGATTAATTAATTTCTTTATACGACGGTGGGTCATGGTTATTAATTAGTTATTGATTGAATAATTAATCCCTTTAATTATTTTATTAATCAGGCTTATATTTCAAACCTTGGGGCAGGATATTAAGATATGGGACTTTTAATAAAACATACGGGAAAGGGGTTTTCTTCGGGATTTAATAAATAATGTTAGAAGTTAATATGAAATCAAAGCGTAAAAAATGCGCTAAGTATAATGTATATTGAATTTATTTGCTTTTCACATTTAAACATTATAACTTAGGCTAAACATCTATTTGTGAGTTTTTGTGGAAAAAGGATTTGCTTGGGGGGGATCACTTTCCCTAGGTAAATGGTGCTTTTACCTTAGGAAAAGGGTTTTTTAGGGGAAAATAAATGAATTGAAGGGGACTTTCAGTACTTAAAACCTGTCAGTTATTGGTCCGAGGGATCGGTCCCTCTAGAAGTCAGAGAAATGCTTTGAGCCCCTTTAACTTAGGGTTTAGGTACTTTTGACTTTGCTTATGGGAAATTAGTAAAATTTAAGGGTAGAAATGAATGGGGAAATTAATCACTTGACTTTATGTAACTATTCAATTATCATCCATATTTTAGCAACATGATGATGAAAGTAAATGATATGATCTTAGCTAATCATTCATCACAATTTTGCAACCATACAACTACTTACCCATCTACTCATCCTTCCATTTTTTCTACTCTTTATTAGGGTGCAGTTAAGCTGGAAAAATCTTATCAAAACATTTTTCTTTTCTTTTATAATAGAAATATATCTAAGTCTATCCTTATTACATCCAAGGGCTCAGATTAAACTATTGAGCTCCTTTTATTTACTCTACCTATCTACTTATCTACCAAGATTAAACAGTTTGGTCAGATTTTATTCTCTATCTCTAAGCATGAAATTCAAAACATGGAATAAACAAGATTAAATTGTTTTATTACCATGGATTGTGGCATGAATAACAAGTTTCACACAATCATTTTATTTTGCATCAAAGTAAATGGTAGTGGCATTTTGACTTGCACAATTTCATGGTCTTTTTTCTTTGGGGTTCATTTTTCACCTTTTTTGACTTTTTTATTCTTTTTGTCCTTTGATTTTTCTTTTAGGACATACTCTCTTTACATTTTTTAATTTTTTTTATTTTTTTTTTGAATATGGAAAACATTTGCAGAAAGCAAAGGTATGTAGTATAGATTTAATCTCAGCCATTCATATTATGACCCCTATTGGTATAGGAACCTAATAGTGGCTCCACTTGGGGATGGCATTTCCTGGTGAAATGTCAAGAACTAGTAGATCAATGGCCTTCTGAATTACTGTGCTAATATTCTGCAACTCTTCCCTTTTACCTTGTTGCTTTATTGATATTTATGATAGTGAAACTTTTGAAGCTTAGGGCCTTCTCTTCGGGCTTCAACTCCAAAGGTTTACCATCCAATCCTCACTAAAATTTATGGAAAATAACATATGTACATGTGATTAATGAATTTAGTAACTGGGATCAATATAGTGCTTAAGCATTTGACCATTAATTGGTCCTCCTTCTACTTCTACACCATCCAATTCTTTGAGAAAATAAGCATTATTACGTTTGAAGGCATAAATGATGTAAGGGCTTTTCCATAGGAAGTCAAACTTCCCATGTTTACCTTTATCTTCCCTTCTTGAGTCCCATTTCAAAACTTTATCTCCTACATAGAAATCTTCTGCCTTAGTCCTTTTGTCAAAGGCTTTCTTGATCTTCTCATACACAATTTGGGACATGATATACGCTTCTTCCCTGGTCTGATGCAAGTGAAATGTCTGGTTTACCCTCCTTTGAATATCATTGATCTCAACATGTGCTTCTTGAAGTAATTTAATCTGTTCCCAAATAAGATGGGAAAACAACCTCCATTCCATAGACTATCTAATAAGGGCTGATACCAGTGGATTTATTTGCGGTCAGCCTATCTGCCCATAAGGCACTTACTAATTTCTTATTCCAGGTTTTCCTATTATCCTCCAACAATTTTTTGATGATATTGACTAAACTCTTATTGAAATATTCTGTTAGTCCATTTCCTTGTGGATAGTAGGCTGTAGAATGACCCAGGGTTATGTGGTATTTGTTACAGAAGATGATCATTCTCTTTGATTTGAAGGCTAAAACATTGTCTATGATGATTTTGTTTGGGCAACCAAATCTAGACAGGATGTTAGCCTCAAGGAATCCTATTATGATAGTATGATTAGCTTGTCTTGAGGGTATGGCTTCTATCCATTTTGTGAAATAATCTGTAGTAGTCAAGATCCACCTATGTTGGGAAGAGAAAGGGGGATGAATCTCACCAATGAAGTCAAGGCCCCACTGTTGAAATGGCGTTTCGGTAAATATAGGTTTCAAAGGTAATGGCAATAGTTTTATTTTTCCTTCAAAAATCTGACATTTGTGGCATGAGGTTACAAATTTCCTTACATAAGAAAACTGGGTGGGCTAGTAAAAACCAGCTCTTAAGATCTTATCAGCTATTGTCTTCCAGTAGAGATGTCGCCCACAATCACCTGCATGAAATTCTTGTAGTATTTTGTTAGATTCTTCCTTTAATAAACAATTTAGCAAGATGCCTTCATGATTTTTCCAAAATAAAGCATTATCAATTATGCAAAACTTCAAAGATTTCATTTTTAAGAACCTACTTTTAGTTCTGGACAACCCAGGAGGAGCTTGAAGATTTTGTAGAATGTATATTAAGTCAACATACCATGGTGAATCTGTAAAGGCTTGGCTGATCTATGGAGTCTCCATCTCCTCTTCGTTATCCAGTTCTACAATGAAATCTATATGTAGGGCCGGATAGTTTGATTCAGCCATAATCTTGGCTAAAACTTGGCCTTTGATCAATTTTGTAGGTTTAATTTCTAAATCATACTCGAATATGGTAGCTATCCACTTCCCTCTCTTTCCATCAGGTCTAGCCTGTGTTAGAATGTCTTTGACCACAAAATTGGGAACATAAGCTATTACATGAGAGTACAAGATATAAACTCTGAAATCTTTTATAGCTTTAACTAGAGCAAAAGCTTTCTTTTCCATTATATTATACTTTAGTGGTGCATCTCTCAAGGCTTTACTAAAGAAGGCTATTGGTTGTTCAAAACCCTGATCATTGTTCTGCAATAGGACTGCAGCAATGGTATGTTCTGATGCAAAGGAAAAAATGATAAATTCCCTCTCAAGCATTGGACTAATGAGGACTGGTGTTTGTGTTAAGGCTAGCTTTATATCTTCAAAAGATTTCTTAGCCTATAGGGCCCATTTAATAGTCGAATATTTCTTTAACATGTTGTTTAATAGTCTAATTAGTTTAGCTAAGTTAGAAATGGATCTTCTCAAAAAGTTTATTTTGCCTAAAAATGCTTGAAGTTCTTTGATGTTCCTAGGGTGTGGTATCTGCAAAATGGCTTCAATTCTTGTTGGGTCAATCTGGATAACATCTTTGGAGATAATGTGGCCTAGTAATTTCCCATCTTCGAACCCAAATAAAGATTTTTTAGGATTCGGAGAAATTCCGTACTTCCTACACTTAATGAAGACCTGCCTAAGATGATCCAGGTGTTGCTAATCTGATTTAGAGAATATTGTGATATCATCTAGGTATATTACTAGGAAGTCATGGATTTCTTTAGAAAAGGCTATTTCCATTTCTCTTTGAAAGGTGGCCCCTGCATTCTTTAACCCAAAAGGCATTTTCACATACATGAAAGTTACCCATGGTGTACTGAATGCAGTTTTTTCCTGATCATCTGGGTGGACTAGGATCTGGTTATAACCAGAAAACCCATCTAGTAGTGAGATTCTGGTGGCACTTACTACCCTCTATAATATGTGATCCATTTTAGGTAGAGGATAGTTATCCTTAAGTGAAACTTTATTTAAATTCCTCAGGTCAACACACAGTCTAATTTCACTGTTTTTTTCTTGCAGGTACCAAATTAGAAACCCAATCTGAGAATCTAATTGGTGCAATAATCTTAGCTTCATACATTCTTTTGATCTCTTTTTCAATAGAATGTAATCGAATGGGGTTAATCCTTCTAAGCTTCTATCTAAAAGGATTTTGGTTTTCTTTTAATGGAATGGTATGTTGTGTTATGTTGGTATCATAGAACTTAAGGTCCTCATAATTCCAGGCAAAAACATCTTGGAATTCTTTTAGCAGTTGTATGTATTTCCCTTTTTCATTGGGAGGTAATGATTTTGAAAGTGTTATCATTTTTTGATCTTCTTCAAAACCTATATTACATTCCTCAATGTCTGATTTCAAGGGTTCCATTTTAGGCTTTTTAGGAATATCATTTGAATCAAATAAGTCCTCCAAAGGAGTTAATCCTTTGGGTAAAAAATTGTCTTTAAGATTAATGACTTCAGATTCTTCATCAATTGCTTCATCAATTTCCATTTATTTTAGGTTTCAGATATCTGATTTTGTAAAATTTGTGGGATGAAATCTATCTATTTGATCATCTTCTACTTTGTTAATTTCTACTTCATCAGTGTAATCAAAATCTAATGCTATGTCTGTGTCTATGTTGCTATTTACAAATTCCTCATCTAAAGTCAAAAAATTGTTAATTTGTTGATCATTCTCAAATACTTTCCAGTTCTTTAAGTTGTCAGGAATGGCAGGTCTATGCCTAACCTCAGCAATGTACTGATGGTTGGGTTGAAATGGCAACTTGCAAGTACTAGCAAACATGGCTAAACTGTGAGCTTGCATATTGTGTTTTCTTGGAATAACAGCAAGCTTGGTTTCTAAAAAAGTATTAAGTATTTATACAACTGTACCTCTATAAAATCCTAACCTAGGATCCCTAGTCATATAAACAACATTAATTTGTTTGATTACCAACTCAGAATCTCCCATAATAGAGACTCTTATGGCTCCTAACCTTTTGACCAGTTTTAGACCTAACAAAAGTGCTTCATATTCGGCCATGTTGTTGGTACATTTAAATTTCAATCTGTAGGCATGACCCTTTAAATGATCATTTTCTAAGTTGTAAATCCATACACCTACTCCTGCACCTAGTTTGTTGACTGACCCATCAAATTCAAGATGCCAAAGAATTTCATGTTCATAATTCTTACTGTCTGGGGGTACAAAATCTTCTTTGACTAAGGTATCTAGGTCATCTTTGTTATCTGAAATCTCATGAATTTGGACATTTTGATTTTCTTTTAATACTGAAATTTCTTTTGGTTCTGCTATTATGCTATTTGAAGTGTCTTCTTGATTATATTCAGCATTGTAAAGTATGAAAGAATCAATATTAGAATGTATTGAATATATAGGAAATATTTGGGGCCTCTCCTGGGTACTCACTACATACTTCATCAGAGTTTCTCTATACAGTTTCTTGGGATGTCCAAAGACTGATATGGTAGCATACAAAATGTCAAGCTGCAGAGATCCCTAAAGTTTGGCACCCCAAGATCTAGACAACAACATACCATACTTAGGTGGTATAACAACAACAACTATGTCCATAAGTATGGTTTTAGCAGGGTACTGCACTAGGGAAATACACAAATCTTTTATAAGTCCTAGGCAATTAACTTGGCTTGAATCAAAGGAAAATAGATCCTTGTAGGGTCTAGTGATATCCAAGTTTAGCTTCTCCATAACAGACTTAGGTATAAGATTGTACGAGGCTCCAGAGTCTAGCATGGCATTATGTAGGATTTTATCATGGATGTTAAGGCTAATGTAGAAGGCTGGTATCCCTCCTTCCACTGATTTTTCCATTAACATCAGGTATGAAAATTAACTCAAGTTGATCATCAAATAGGTTCACAGACTCTTCATTCTCAACGAAGTTTAAAGATTTACTTATTTGAGATCTGTAAGTTTCATGTTTAACCAATTCTATCAGAGGCAGTGAGATTTTGAGTTTGGCCACCTCTGCTCCTAAATTGAAAGGCAGAGGGGATTTTTTTGTTTAAGCATTTGAAATTTTAACATGAACGTTCTGAGTAGTTTTTTCTTCTTTTTCAGTGCTTGGAGTGTTCTTAATTGGGGTTTCTACTATGATTTATGGAGGTTGTTCCACTATTCCCTTAAGGGGGACTGAAGTGGAAGGTTGCTCATTAGAAGGTTGGTCATTGGTTACATCTTCAATGGTGGGACTAGGAGGGTTTTGATGTGCTCTAGAAACGATTTGTAGAATTTTTGTAACTCGAGGATTCAGATTTGCAGGTTTTACTTTCTTAGGCTGATTAGGTACTGTTTTCTTGTTTTGTTTCGGAGTATCATTATTCTTTTTGCTCCTAAGATTGTACTATTTATGTACCTCAAAAATAGCAGAGTCATACCCTTGCTTGTAATCAAAATATTCTCCTCTTCGGGTCTAGAACTGCTAGAGCATGTGTAATTCCTAATCATCCTAAGTTAGAAAGACAGTTTCACCATCATCTAATCCCATTAGGTTGATTTGGGTGTCTATCTCAGGGTCTTCTTGATGGGAAGTTTCAGCATAATTTTCTTGGAAAGGTGGCCTAATGTTCTAATTAGGCCTGTTTTTACCAGTGTTTTGGTTCTGGTTTTTTCTAAAATTTGGATTCCTAACTGGAGGTGCCTGTTGGTTATCCCAGTGAGGTTTCCTTTCAATGACTTATATTCTATCCATCCATATTTCCATTCCTTTAGCTAAAGCATCCATTTTTTGATCAAAGGGTGAAGTTTCATCTTTCAAACATATTCTTCTCTTGTTTCTAACCCTAGCCCTTTTGGATAGCAGATTAGCTTCTACACTAACTGCTACACTTTGCATAACTTCAAGTGTAGGGGGATTCCATTCTATAAGTTGAAAAGCCATATCTGTGTCAAATCTGTTTGGAAAATTAAATAGGGCCAAGCCAGGTGGAGGCCTAAGGTCAAGTGGGATTACATTATATACATTGTTAAACCTAGTACAGTAGTCCTGAACAGTTTCGTTTGGTCCTCTCTTTAGATTTTCATATTCAGAAAGAATTTGAAGGGGGTTATTTTTCTTCTCCCAAATATTTAAAAATTGCTGCTAAAGAACTTCTAAACTATCTATACTCTGAGGAGGCAAAGATATAAACCATGTTCTAACTTCTCAGGCTATAGTTTGGACAATGATTCTCATTTGGACATCTCCTATGTCAATTTCATGTAGTTCAAAATGATCTGTCATTTTCTTTGTGTGCTGCTGCGCTGTGTAAGTTCCAGTGCCATCAAATAAGGTAAATTTATTATGATAATCTATTGGTGAGGCACATTGAGGAGTAGGCATCACAAGGGGGGCGTATCTGAGTGCCATAACTCTAAGTTGGACATGATTGAGAACAGGAATTGGGGTAACAAGAGGATTTGTGACAACGAGGGGAGTTGGGGTGACAAGGGTAATAGGTATTTGAAGGGTAGTGATAGGCTGATGGGGGAGTGAAGGTGTGAATGGAGATGGGGGATGATATTTAGAAAGGTGGGGAAATGATGGTGAGCTGAAAGATGTTGAAGCTGTTTCAGAAAGTTCAGGGATTCTATCAGTAGTAAGGGATGATTAAGGGGAGTTTAGAAGATACTGATCAATTTTTAGGTTGGTTCGTTTGATTTCAAGTTCTCTTGTGAATTCTGGATCTAGGACTGTGTCCTCAAGTTTTCTCTTAGACTTGGTTCTAAATAGAGAATTGTCAAAATACTCGTCAAAAGGAATGTCTTCAATGAATAACCACTCAGCAGGGCATGAATTGGACCTAAAAATAGGTCTATGGCTTACTATACCTTCTTGTCTTTTGATTATTCTCGGAATATGGTTGGGATTGTCAAACACAAGGGTAGGATTTGGATTAGGGTTGACCCTAGTATAGTGAGTTATCCCTGAAGCTAGGTTTTGAGCTTTTTCTGATTATTTTTCTTTTTTTATGAATTTTTTTAAAATAACTTCTAATAAACCCTTTTAAGATGCTTAAAAATAAAGATTTGAATTCCTCAAAGGTTTATTAAAACTAGGGTTTTGAGATCCACGGTGGAGTCGCCACTATGTTATCACTTAGATTTTTTCCTTAGAAGTTATCAAAGAAGGAAAAGTCCAAGGTAACCACAAAAATAATCTTTTAGATTTGGGTTATAGCCAACCTAAGTTCAGAGAGCGCTCTCTCTTTATAATTTAACTTTGTTTTAGGTAGATTTTAGTCTATTTCTTAGTGCTTATGATTGTTTTGTTTTATTTGGGTGGGGGAATTAAGAAAACAGATGGGCAGAGCAAGTATTCAGGCCATTGGGCTATGGAGTCAATCAAAGAGTGGCTTAAATGGGTCTGATCAATTACTAAGGTAAGAGTTCACAGGGCAGACTAGCACAACAAAAGCAAATTTGCAGGTTCAAATGGATGTGGTAGTCCTAACTAGGGCACAGGGCAAAGAAGAATACTTAACCGGGATTAAGATGAAGAAATGAAGGATTATTAGTAACAAAGGGCAATGAAGAATCCTTTACTATGGACCAAAGGGGGGTAAACTACGGAAGGGAGCAATCAAGAATTCCCAGACCAAGATAATTTAGTAGAAAACGTGTAGAAAGTAAGCAGTTAAAACAAAGAGCATTTAAGCTAATTTTGAGATATCTTTCCTTCTTTACTTTACAAATTTCATAAGAGACACATATGAATATTTATAACATGAAGAGAAAACAATATTTAAACATGAAGAGATAATACTTATTTGATCCAACTGTGCACAAGAATCCAGTGAAATGTCCTTAGCTTTATTTCATAATCCAGCAAACCAGTCCAGTCTTGAGTACAATAGCTCCTTGGCTCAATATAAAATGTCTACAGAAATGTATTTAATCCACACCACCCTAATTACTTCAATTGGTGAAGTATTTATACAAAAATGGTTACAAAAATATCTCTTAACAATACGAGAACTATTCTAGGAAACTGAAAATATCTTCAACACGAAGATAGAGACAGATGGAGAACTGTTTTCTTGCTGTCCGTTTTATTGTGAGTGTGTTGGTTGTGGTAACACAGATTTGGCTCTTTTAGTCACTTTATAGGTGTGTGGTAGAATTTATTTTTATCTTATACCTAATGATACTCTTTACATGTTCTGCTTTGACTCTGTCTAACCTGTTCTACCTGGCAGCCATGCTTTTACCATGTAGATTTATTGTAGTAACTTATAGTAAATATGTCAAATTTTTCCACTATTCACTGTCAGTAAATTTCATCCTTATCATCTTCTTGTATATCTCGTCAGCTTCTGTATACTTAGAAAAATTTGGCTTACGTGTAAATAAGTGCTTGATCTCATGCTCTATGTAAAACAGATTTTCAAGGCCATCATATAGTACCTTCCTAGTGGGCAAAGATTTCACCCTTGAAGTATTAGCTTGGTCTCTGGCCAACTTGTTTAATCTTTCAATATAATCCTCTTGAGTCATCAGCTTGTCATGTATTTCCATAGGACTGGAAAGTCCTTTTTCTCTTAGGATGCCATATTTTATCATAAAGCTATGAATGTCTACTTGGATGCTTTGACATCTTTTCTCCAGATTTATCATTAGGTTCCTTCTGGTGACAACCTTCTTTATTTCAATGATTGTTGTCGTTCTATCATCAATTTCTAGTTCATCAAGTTGGTACCTATTTCTGCTATTCAAAAATGTGATCAATTGGTTGGCTGTTTCAGGAATATCTCCCAATTCTTCTCTTATCTTGTGGACTACTTCTGTAGCCGCTTTTACTAGTTCAGTCTGTTCAAAAATAACTTGAATAGAAGGCCAAATATCATTGATGGAATCAATGATGTTGGCCCAAAGAATTTCTTTCATGTCTCCTAGTGGCTCTTGCAATGTTAAGTCCTTTTCAAGCAATTTTAGTCTTTCTATCATCCTTTGGTTCTTCTGAACTTCTTCCTTTTGTTGTATCTAGGCAAGTTTACAGTCAGTCTCTAGATTTGACACTTTTTCTCTGAGTTTCTTAAGTTCAGTGGCCTGGATACTCATTTCCTCCATGGCCTTTACCAATTCAGTTGTTTGTTCTATGGAAGTACATGTGCTTGTAGATGCCCATGTGCCTGTTGATGTACCTGTTACTGGCAAAGTTGTAGCTGGTGGAAGTGTGGGTGCTAAGGCAACAACCAAGGTGGAGGGCACTGCTGTAGAGACTATAGGGATTACATTTTTAGGAGTGGTGGCCAACTCACTCTGCGTAGACTGTATCAAGTTATCCAGCTCCTTTTCTATCTCTTTTAATTTTTCATTCAGCTTGAGGACTAAGTCCATAAACTCTTCCTCCTTCTGTGTTTCCAGCACTTCAGCTTTCTGAGGATGATGTAGATGAGGAATTTTAAGCTGCTTCTTCAGTAAAGTTATGTCATCATTTTTATTCTTGATAAGTTTTTCTGTTGCTTTCACATCCTTGGGATCATGTCGCAGTTCTGTGACCAAGTCTTCTAAGGACTTTATTCTGGTGTCCTTGGCTTGTGAAGAGGCCTTCTCCAACTGGAATTGTGTTGATATGTTATTCAGAGAATTTTGGAGTTAGTGGGTTGCAATTGCTTTGCTGGTTAGAGTGGAGTAAACCATTTCCCTAGTCTGTTTGTGTAACTCAATTTGGTCAATGGGATGGATATCCTTTTCCCAAACTTCAAAGTCTATTTTCAGATAATCTTCCATTGATCTGGGTTGTTGTGTGGTTGGCTTGAAAAAACTCATCTACATCTTACCTTCCTTTATGTCAAAGGCTGACATTAACCTTGTTTCATTTGTTGGAGCCATTTTCAAGTAGTGTGCATAACTTTGGGACTTTAATCTTTCATTTCTTGCCTTGATTTCTTTGTATTTCTCTTTGATATCTTGGTTCTCACCAGTGGGAGCCTAAAGGAGGATACTTCCATTCTCTGTTTCCTTTCTAGCATTTGAGCTTGTGAGGTGGAAGGTTCTTGTGTGCCTCCTGAAGGTGTGGTCTACCTGCTTTCTCTTCTTTCTACACCTGTAGTTCTTGCTGTCTCCTCAGTATACTCATGTTCTGAAAATGGATTCAAACTTTTCCTCTTAGCATAGGTTTAGGCAACAGGTCTACTGAAAGGAGTAGCCTCCTTTGTATCTCTTTTGAGGTTCCTCTCCTCATTTAGAGGAGTTTGTAAAATAGGAGGATTTCTCATGATTTGTTCTGTTTGAGAAAGTTCCTTTGAAATATCAGGCTGTTTAGATTCTTCTGGTTGCGCTAAAGGTTCTGGTTTCTCTGATGGCCCCACTTGATTTGATGGCCCACTATGTCCTTGTGACTGCCTTTGAGATTGAGTTTCTCCTAGCACCTGTACAAATGAATCCTCATCAAGCCTTCTATCTAAATCAATCAAAACATTATTGACAATAGTTTTTGTGCTATCCTGGTCTACCAAAGTGTTTCCCACCCATTCAAGCTAATTTTCATATTGTTTAATTTCAGGGATTCTATGGTAGATGTAGGGAGATAATTTTTTCTTCTATCTCCTATTGCAAATGAAGTCCAAAGGGTCATAATTCCAGTTAAAACTTTGTTTCAGTCTCAACCTTTGGAGGATTTCCTCTGCTTCCTTTCCTGCTTCCCTACAATTACATTTGAAAGGGCCAAGCTGATCTTTTATCCTAAGCTGAGATTTCTTCTTGGTTTTCACAAAATGCACCTTATCTAAATTGATCATTTATCTGTAGTATTCCAGGGAAAACAATCTCATGGGGAGGTATCTAGGCAGTTTGTAGGGAGCCAGCTCACATCCATAGATTCTGATTTCACTGTGATTTTGGTACAAGTACCAATCCCCCACTTTATATTGCTTGGAAAACTGTAAGATCCTCCTAATGTCTGCACTGATTCTGGGGGGAGGGTTTCCTAGTAGCATAGTTTTCATTGGGTACACAAAGAGATCTATGAAATCAGTATAAGAATATTGAGGGTCAAATTGATGGAATAATGAAGTCCAGAAGATCACTGATCTGGGGTTGCCTCTGGTATCAAGCTTTTGGAGGGTGATTGGAAATCTATCAACTTGATAATACAAGAATAAATGATATAAAACTGAAGAATACTTAAACACTCTTTCATTATCCAACCTCATGAATTGATCATGCATTTTATCGGCAATGAACTCAGTATAGTCAAACATGATGGCTGGTGGTTTCTCAGGAGAGTAGATGGACATAAAGGCTATAATGATTTCATCAACAAACTCACTTGTAGTATAGCCTAGCACATTGGATATCATGACTATGATTTCTCGGCCAAGGTCAAAGAATATAGTCCACATGTAAGGGGGAGAGTCCTTTGGGGTGTATTTTTCTTCTCTGATGAAGGCCTAATATAACCGAGCAAGTTTGACTGAGGTGAGTGTAGGGTATCTGTTCAACATATCTCCAATAGAAAGAGGAGTCAGGCTTTGGCTTGGTTTTAATTGTAGCATTTCGTTAATGGACTCAACAATGATGGTAAATAGTATAGAATGGTTAGGGGTTCTCACTGCCCTTTAGCTGGGATCATAGTCCATGTGGCAGTGATGTATAATCTCTAAGAAGATATGAACTCTGGGGAACTGGTACTTGGGTAAACCTGATTCCCAAAGTCCAATGTAGTCTGCATGGTTAAGGTATTAGTCTCTGTACCTGCAAAATAGTTTCAAAGGGGATTCTTAGAAAGAAGTATCCTTAATCTGGAAATCTTTGTTTGCTAGTGGGAGATGGCCTAAATCCTGCAGGGAGTCGAAATGGGCATGACATTCAATGCAATTGGGGCATCCATCCTTGGTTCCAGTGGATTCAAGGACAGGGCAAAGGGTTTTTAGTGAATTTTGGGAAAAACTGGCCTAATTCAGTTATTTTGGAGTCACCAGGCAATTTTCTTACTAAATTACTTAGGAATTGGAAGAAATTTAGTCCAAGTTGTGGAATAAAACAGGGTTTTTCAAGTGAATGGGAATAAATATCTGGTTTCTGCTTTTAGACTGAGAAACGACGACTATGCACTATTTGCAGGAAGCTCATGGGTCTGCGAGGTGGTCGAGAGTCTTTCAGTAGGTTGGCAGTTGGTCGCAGGATGACGGTTGCACTCTATGCTGGCATGGAGGTCAGAATGTTATTTTTCATGATAAAACGAAAAAACTATAAGTTTTTTGGTTTTATTCATAAAGTCAATGCCTTTGGTAGGTACAATGGGAAAAGGATAGTTGGCCCCAACGGGGGATGTGACATTTTGGCGTGTAGTGGAGGTGGTAAGCGGAATCCATTGCACTGCCTTTGGGATAAGGTGGTTTTGGGGGAAGGCTGTGTGATGCCATTCATTGGGTGCCACGTAGCGGCGGGGTGAACAATGAAACCGCTCACATTGGGCGGGTAAAGGTCAGCCTTCGGAGGCCGCCCGATATGAGTGTCGACCGTTGGATCTGAAGGGGTTAGATCGCACGGTGATCGGGGCTATGATTTGATGTGAGGTTTAATGGAGGGGCCCGATGGGGTTTTAATGAGCAGAAGGATTAATTAATCATGGATTAGGGAGGCTTAATGACGTCAGGAGTGATTTGATTGCCAAGGAAAGATTTAATCACTAATTGATTAATTAATTTCTTTATACATTGGTGGGTCATGGTTATTAATTAGTCACTAATTGAATAATTAGTCCCTTTGATTCGTTTATTAATAAGGCTTATATTTCAAACCTTGGGGTGAGATATTAACATATGGGACTTTTAACAAAACATACGGGAAAGGGGTTTTCTTCGGGATTTAATAAATAATGTTAGAAGTTAATATGAAATCAAAGCGAAAAAAATGTGCTAAGTATAATGTATATTGAATTTATTTTCTTTTCACATTTAAACATTATAACTTAGGCTAAACGCGTATTTGTGGGTTTTTGTGGAAAAAGGATTTGCTTGGTGGGGGATCACATTACCTCGGTAAATGGTGCTTTTACCTTAGGAAAAGGTTTTTTTAAGGGAAAATGAATGAATTGAATGGGAATTTCAGTACTTAAAACCTGTCAGTTATTGGGCCGAGGGTCCGGTCCCTTCAGAAGTCAAAGAAACGCTATGAGCCCCTTTAACTTAGGGTTTAGGAACTTTTGACTTTGCTTATGGGAAATTAGTAAAATTTAAGGGTAAAAATGAATGGGGAAATTAATCACTTGAATTTATGTAACTGTTCAATTATCATCCATATTTTAGCAACTTGATGATGAAATTAAATGATATGATCTTAGCTAATCATTCATCACAATTCTACAACCATACAACTACTTACCCATCTACTCATCCTACCATATTTTCTTATCTTTATTAGGGTGCACTTAAGCTGGAAAACCCTTATCAAAACATTTTTCCTATCTTTTACAATATAAATCTACCTAAGTATATCCTTATTACTTACCTTCCAGGATTAAACAGTTTGGTCAGATTTTATTCTCTATATCTAAGCATGAAATTCAAAACATGGAATAACCAATATTAAACTGTTTGATTACCATGGATTGTGGCATGAATAACACGTTGCACACAATCATTTTATTTTGCATCAAATTAAATGGTAGTGGCATTTTGACTTGCACACTTTCATGGTCTTTTTTCTTTGGGGTTCATTTTTCACCTTTTTTTACCTTTTTATTCTTTTTGTCCTTTGATTTTTCTTTTAGGACATGCCCTCTTTACATTTTTTAATTTTTTTGATTTTTTTTGAACATGGAAATCATTTGCAGAAAGCAAAGGTATGTACACATTACAGATTTAATCTCAGCCATTCATATATTATAACCCCTATTGGTATAGGAATCTAACACACCCTAGCCACAAAAAGGTGCACACGCATAGCTAATTGACAAAGGTTACTGTTTTGGACAATTTGGTATCTACGGATAAATACTAATTCCATAGATAAGTAGCCATATCTAGAACAACAGCTTAAAGTATTTTAGCCTTTTCCTATAAGCAATAGATAAGATGAGAAGATGAGAAGACCTACTTATAGTTTCGCTTTCCTCTCTTCTCCTTCTCATCGATCCTGTCGCTCCTTCTCATATTAATACATTTGAGAAGTACCTGTAAAAGCAACAGAAAACAAATAATCAATCAAAGAAAAATATCTATTGAATATAAGTGAATGGAATCAGATACATTTCACACATATAAGCATTATAAGACAATACAAACATATGGGAGAAAGGTTCAAACACTTTATTGAATAGAAGAAGGAATTACAACCATTGTGTCTGATTTAAAGTCATTCCTCCAGTTTGGATCCCATCCACATCACATCAAAAGCATGACCAACTTGTAGCGTTACAATACTTTCTTCAAAGCCAATTCTCATAGCAACATTATCTCCTTACAATTCAACATAGTCCAACCCCTAATCACTTAGATGTGTGGTCAATTTATAGGGATATGAAGGAGGTTTTGTCATACATGGTGGCATTGAATGGCCTTCCATACTAAGAATTAGTTCCATGGATGAAGGGATGAGAGGATAGGATGCATCTTAACTCATTCTTCATCCATTTTCGAGCTAATTGGAGTTGATAAGTGAGGGAACCTTCTAGATGACTCCAAAAGATAAGAATATTCCCCAAACCCTATGTGAATTTCACTCAAACTCACCCAACGCAAGTGAAAGGAAGCCTAAGTGCTCTGCAGAGCACCTTGGCATGGACTTAACTACTCTGCAGTGCACCCTTACATGGGCCTACCTGCGCAGGTCCCTCTAGGGGCCATTTTTGGATGTATTCAAGTCATGAAATTGTTTGGGAAGGAGGCATTCAAAGGGGTGACTTGTTTAGGTCATGTAGCAACTCAAATTAGGGTTTGATGAGCCCTAAAAATTGATCTGGATGATGGGATTGATGTGCCCAAATGGGTCTATAACAATTGCCCCCTAAAGCATGAAGTCAGAAAAATGCTAACGTCGAATGAAATGATTTGCGATGTGATGAGGAGGTATTGAAGTGGAAGGTGACCTGCATCAATTACAATACATATATCATTTTTTTTTTTTACGTGAATTTCTGAGGGAGGCATACCCATGCTCAGCTTATAAACTTTCATTACATGTACATACACAATCGTCTACATATATAGAACCATGATTGGAATAACTATCAATATAAATCCATTGGACATATGATTTAGTACTCCTAAAATCGCAGCTTGGATGGATGAAACTAGATATGGGGTCTTCTATCTCGTTCAATCGTTCGCTCAAGTACGAGTCTAACCATGTGAATATGTGATCTGAAGTCGAACATGGGAATACACCACCTGATTACCAGCCAATGATGTATGATGTTAACAGATGCCAGAGAAATCATCAATAATGATAATGATCCTCAAGGTACTGCAATACATTCTGCACTGTCTGAATGGATGATTTGATATCAAACACCATACAAATTCTTTCTGTCGAAGGCCATTGATGTCAACCTATCGCCGGAAGTGAGAAACCTGCCACTGATGTATGCAAGCCTCAAGGTACTGGAAGGGTGTTTCTAAGTTAACTTCTTGGATAATGTGCTGATGTCGACAAGAAGTGACTCATCGCAGGAGGGCCTTGATGTATCCCACATCAATGACATGAAATGAGTGTAGTGATTTTAGAGATGGATTTTGAATAACGACACAAGGTTCAGGAATGGCGGTAATGAAAATGAAGGTTTATGGTATTGCAAAGGATGAATTTTGATTGAATTACTTCTATTGAACATGTCGGCGACACTGAAATGAATTGGTAGCATTGACCCAAAACAAAGTGATGGATGGTATGATAGACCAATAGTGTGATAACCATCAAGCTAATAACCCAACCCAAATAGCCACGGTGATGGAGTGAAAGTGTCATGTTCAAGAGTGACATGCTACCATAAAGTGGTTTTCCCCTTCTTCCCATTTTCCCCAGTCATTGCTCACTAGCACCTCTTTATTTTTATCATGCTTGAGGAGGATAACATATTCTTGTTGTATAATTCCACCCTTCAGGTGAATCCATCGCTATTTGATGTTTTAACGAGTCTAACGAAGGTGAAGCTAGGTCTTATCTAGATGGACAAGTTTGTCGCTATTTGATGTTTTAACGAGTTTAATGACAAATATAACTCGGTCCTTTTCATGTTTAGAGAGTTTGAAAAGGGACAAAAAAGAAAACTCCACAAGTTATTTTTCATAAATTAATCTCTCAAGCCCGAAAAAGTGTAAAATAATACAAGAGAGGTGTCATTTCCAATCCATTAACGAGCTAGAAAGGACAAGCACTCAACAATATTTTCATGCTTAGAGAGTTTGAAAAGAGATTAAAGAGGACTCCAAGGGGATTCCTTTTTTGTTTTTAACAAAGCTCGAAAAAGAGATAAAAGTGTGCTCTGTGGTCAAACGTAAAATTTACAATTGAGCATGTTGAATTCGATAAGTCAGGTGCAAAACCTACTCAAAACACCACTAAATGGATTAAAAATACCTATTTCATAGGTAAAAATAGGAAAATACTAATGTTTACTCGATTAATGAACATGAAATAAACATAAAACAATTTTTTACCATAACATTTTTACCATTTGTATCTTACCATTCAGTTTTGTGCTCTGAGCTGGTTTTTTACCTCGAACTTCATCAGCTAATTGCGAGAGATTATGTAGACCATTTCTCAAGCCATCCCGACTAGGTAGGAGCTTAACCTCTCTTATTTCCTTTCAGGTTATTCTTTTTTCATTTCATGCAAGTTTTGGGGTTTTTTGGGGCCCCTGGGGTTTCATTTTTTCGCCCTGGGATCAGTGCAGGCTTCCACATCAAAAATTGCACTGAAGACCACCCAGATAGAAGGCTGCATGCTCTGTAGCACACTTTCATTGTGCCTGGGCTGTGTTGGGCGATTTTACCAAGTTTTATTTAGCTATTTGCTCCAAAATTTGTCTTGTTTTTTGCATGGAAAGGATCCCAACTAAGCTTATGATTGTGTTTCAGGATTTCATTGGATCAGAATGTTGATTACATGGCAAGAAAAAGAGCACGAAGAGCAAGACATGGTTTCCCTAAACAATTCGGGTACAGTTGAGGCCCTTAAAAACTATGGGTTACTCAAATACTTCAAGTTGTCCAGAATGAGGCAACAAATAGAACTACTATAGTTCCTTGTTCATCCATGGGATCTGAATATCAGACTTTTCACATTAGGGAGAAGATGGTCCCTGTTACTATTGATGATATTTACTTTCTTACCAGGTTGTCGAGATGAGGTGCCCCCATCTCACTTTCTGGATTTTCCTGTGGAGGTGAATTGGTGAGAGATTATATTAGACAGTTTTGTCAGCCAGGTACACAACCTAGAAAGGATGGGAAAATAAATATCAGGGATGTAGGTGATTTTCCTTTGAGAACGATCCTCTTCACAATCACAAAATTGTCTGGCATTGTGACACTACATCTGGTAAATAGATCATATATGCAGTATGCACTCGAGTGTGTGGAGCCAAAAGTTTTCAACTAGTGCAAGGTTGTGCTTTCTTCACTGAAAGAACAATTGTCCAAGGTAAAAAGAGGTAAGATGAAGAATTTTTTCTATGGTTCGATATTAATCAGTTTTACCTTAGAGAGAATCCCATTGATGCAACCACAACATGTATCACTGGGTGTAGCTGGTCCTACAGATCCACATATGCAGAGGTGGGTTGAATTGATGGCTCGACATGTGGGTCAGTCAACAATCATTTTTTCCACTACATTCTTCAGTTGGCTTGATTGACAACACCTTGTCATCAAGGAGCCCCCATACTTAGGGATGGATTTCCATGGAGATTCGGATTTGATTCTACCAGTTAGAGCACAATGGGGTGCTATGGGTAAATTGTTTGACCAAAAATGTTTTTTGATTTTTTCAAGTTTCTACATGTTTTTTTTGTTTTTAATGTTTCGAAGACTAAACTAAAATCATTCTTATGCATGCAGATGTGGGTACCTTTTAACCTATGGGAAACCAACAGGGTGTAGGTTGGTCGATGCGGAGAAACATTGGGAGAGCAGTTCTCAAGGAATTAGATTTGGTCGAGACCTTAGTAGAGTTGCAGGATCACATAAAGGGATTAACCCTTGGTATTCTGAATGTCCGGATCGAGGAGTTACCTATGAGGCGACAACAACACACTATTGGTGTTCCTAGTTGTTGGGTGAGGCTTTTGCACATGATAGCATAGGCTGTGACATGTTATCATAAGAAACACTCATCTACTTAGGATGTTTTGCATGCATTTTGAGTTTTTTGGGTTAGATGACCCAATGTGTCTTGGACACAAATTTTGTAAAAACTTTTAAAAAACCTATCTATTTTACTTTCAGAGTTTTCTATGGTTATATGCAATCCTATTCAACTGATGACGTGAATTCAAAATATTACTTTTACATGTGTCGCAAATGTCTATTTGACACATAATTCACTAGAGAATCAGTTAATGTGTTAAGATTTCTAGAAATATGTTGACATTGAATGTATTCAAAATGCCTTTCCAAGATACGAACTCTAAGGAACATATGAAAAATTGTTGGATTTCAGATAGTATAAATGTTTGTTAGTTGCAGCACAATGAGTTGCGATTCTAGCCTAACGATAATTCAGAGAATGCCAAGTGAAATGGCATTAGAGAGAATTTCAATAAACGCGCTATACTCGGTGATGTTGTTCATCGATCGATGCATACAAATCCCTTGAAAACTCACTAAATCACCACTTGGAGCCGAAATAGCCCATGCTATAGAAGACAAGTTCTACATACTACAACTAGCACCATTGGCGTAACCAACAAAAGGTTCCGAAGACTCCGACATCTACAACAAATGCAAAGTGGATTACTAACCAGATAAAAACTCTAAAATACACACACATACACATGCAATGAAAGCATATATATAGTGAGTCTCACTACACTTAATCAAGCATAGTAACATTTGAGGTACAACCCATTTCGGGGCTGTGACAATGGAATCCCATCATAATCTACCAACTCATAAGCACATTTTGCCAGAACGCTCTTGACAATATAAGGGCCCATCCACATTGGTTCAAATTTCCCTGCTCCAAGTTTATCAGCTTCGTGATTGTAAAGTAAGACCAAGTCTCCTTCTAAGAAGATACAAAGCTTGACATTTCTATCATATTGTGCCTTAATTCATTTCTTATGCGCTTCGTTAGCCAATGCGGCATCACGACGAGTTTCATCTTGATTGATTAATTCCAAGAAATGTGCTTCTTCTTCAGAAGTGTCGGGTAATAGTTCAATCACGAGTTTGAGAGATGAAATTTCGCATTGTATCAATAAGATTGCTTCCAAACCATACACCAACTGAAAGGTTGTGAATCCAGTTGCATTTCTCACTGAGGTTTGATATGCCCACAAGGGGCAGTACAAGATTAAGTGCCAGTTTCTCTTATGAACCCATATCATTCTCTGCAACATCCGATTTAGAACTTTGTTGATGGCCTCAACTTGTCCATTCACTTGCGGGTAATAAGGGGTAGAACTATCACGTGACAGTCCTAACTTAGCAATCAACTCAGCCATCATGTGATTATGAAAATGCGACCCATGATCTGTAACTTTGGCTTGTGGTACACCAAATCGAGCAACCACATGGTTAAAAAAGAAAAGAGTTGTCGTTTCGCCACTGTTGTTCAATGTTGGGATCGCCTTAGCCCATTTGGTAAAATAGTCAATGGCAACTATAATATACCCATGCCCCCCGGCCGAGGTGGGGTTACGTGTCATGAAGTCAATGCCCCATTTGGCGAATGGTCCAACAACAATGACTGGATGCAATGGTGCTGGTGGTAATCTGGTTTTTCGGTCATATATTTGGTATGCGTGACAACTTCTGACAACAATTTAATACAATCTTTGAATATAGTTGGCCAAATGTAACCAGCATGGAGAATTCTCTGTGATATATCACAGATAAGTGTCCACCACAGGCACCTGAATGGTAATCATTCAATGCTTTCTCGACTTCCTCATGCATGAGGCACCTTTGTAAAATCGTATCAACACCACGATGAAAAAGAGTGTCGCCAATGATCAGATAATCTTTGGCTTGGTATCGAATACGTCATTGTTGCGAGCAAGAGGTATCAGGCTAGAAAGTTTGGGTCTAGAGATAGATCAGTATATCTCCATACCATGGGTCAGATGATGATATCAGAAATAGAGACTCATCCAAAATTGATGGTTCAGATGTTGAATCAATGGAGGTTGAGGGAAGGTCGCAAAGTAACTCCGCGAAAACTAGAGATTTCTTTGATTTGGAATTGATGAATTCCATATCAAACTCCTGCAAAATGACTATCCATTTTGAGTATTTTCCCCCCAACAATTGACGTGACAAAATGTATGTCATAGGGTTGCAATCCGAAATGACAGTGGTTTTCCGGAGTAGGATGTAATGGCGAAATATTTGAACAACTTGCACAGCTGCCAAAGCTAGTTTCTCAACATAAGAGTACTTAATTTCTGTATCATTGATATTGCAGCTCAAATAATAAATTGGATGTTCCATCCTATTTTCCTCTTGGACTAAAACCATGCCAATGGTTGTATCTGCAGCGGTGAGATACAGGTAATATTCATTTTGATAACTTGGAGAGTACATTAATGAATCTCTAATGAAGATATCTTTAAGAGCATCAAAGGAAGCTTGCGTAACCTGATCCTAATGGAATGGAATCTCCTTTTTCAAAAGACGCATAAAACCTTTAGCCATTTCAACATACTTAGGAATGGACCTCCTCAGAAAGTTAGCCTTCCCTTGGAGTCTATGTAACAATAAAATATTTGAAGGTGGAGGCAAATCAAGAATTTCCTGAGCCTTTAATGGATCAAGTCGAATCCCCTCTCTAGACACTACAAATCCAAGCAATCGACCAGAACCAACTCAAAACACACATTTGTGTTGATTGAGTCGTATCTTGTAGTGTTGACACCTTAAAAAATATTTTTCTCAAATGTTGTGGGTGATTAGTCGCTAGATAAGTTGCCATACCTTGAATGAGCACTCAAGGTAAGGTAATATTGCTATCAAAACAGTCGTGAATGAGTAGGTAAATTGTCAAGGTAAGCTTGAACAATATGCTTGATGTCATGGAAGGCATAGTTCATTTCCTTCTGAAATGTGACCCCTACATTCTTCAAATCGAATGGGAGTTTCCTATATGTGAATGTGCCCCATGGGCAAATAAAAGTTGTTTTAGGCTGGTCCTGTGGGCGGATATTGATTTGATTGTAGCTAGAAAAACCATCCATAAATGAGAATATTTTTCATCCGGCACATTCATCAAGAATATGGTCGATAAAAGGAGTAGGATAGTTATCCTTTGGACATGCTTGATTTACACCCCTATAATCAATGCACACTCAAATTGTCCCTTATTTCTTCATGACAAGAACAATGTTGGGAAACCCAGTCAGTAAGAGGTACAGGGTAAATGAAACCAACACAAAAAGGTTTTTCAACTTCTGCTTTAATTGCAGTGGCTTTCTTTGGATGAACAGGTTGAAGCCGTTGTCGTACTGGCTTGACATCAGGGTACATTTTGATTTTGTGTTCAACAATACTAGAGTCAATGCCTGACATCTCCTCGTAAGACCATGAAAATATATCTCAAAATTCATGAAAGAGAGTACAGTAACTATCAAGTTCTGATGGAGAACAATATTTTCCAACATGAATGTTCTCTACAACATTAGGTTTGGTCAAAATATTAATAGAAATCGTTTCTTCAATATTTGACAAGTTTCACTCAGATTCCACTGTGTCTATGAAAACTAAATTTGAAAGGAAATAAAAAACTGAAGGGTGGTTTAATTTTTTTTTATAATCTTCGATGTCATCTAGAAGATGGGAACAATGATGACAATATTCCCAAGGTTCTTCTCTTATCATCATTGATTGGATGATTCCTTCATCTGTAGAATGTATACGTGGGAAAGGATCCGAAGAAGTACCATATTCTAATAAACTGTCTACCCATACAATTGGTGAAAGTGGATTTGGGTTTGCTGCACAAGCTAGAATAATTGATTACTATGCTAGCTGAATGGGTCTTAGTGACATAACCTCAGTATTAGTATCAACTTCAAAATTGTTGGTATTCCGCCTTAAATCAGATGAGGTGGAGGAAATCATGTTGCAAGTATTTATTGTTGCCACTTTTGCCAAATCAAATGGTGACGGTAGCATAAAAGTACCCATTAAGGAAGGATCTTTAAAGGGACCTACTCCAACATTTTGAAGTGATAGTGGGGGTAGGTGTACCAACAGAATGATTCCTGTAGCCTGTGAACTATTTGCAAAGAAGAAAAGTTGATTGATAACTGTGATTCCACCCTTATGAGGGAATGCAATAGTACAAAATTACATGGAAACCACAACAACCATAGCATATACCCATGGCCTTCCCAATAAAATGTTGTAATCGAGGGTTTCGTCAACTAGCTCAACTTCAACAGTGATTGTTTTTCCCACTAGTTTAATTTGTAAGTTACTCAAAATCCCACAAGGAGTATATGTTCCTCCGTCAAAATATTTTAACGTGGTTGGTGATCGTGACAATGGCAGTGAACCAAGTGTTTTCCAATAGCTCATTGACATAATGCAAGTAGATGCCCCCTCATCAATAATAATTTAGTGAACATTCTTATTGAGAGATTTTACTTGAATTAGGAAAGCTAACTGCACCAATAACTGTGATGTATATCCCGCATGGTTAAAAACTACAATATTGGAATCCGTAGGGTCTATTCCGCCAATTGTTGATAGTAAAGCCTGCTTCTGAGAGGGACAATTTTGTAACACCTCGAGTATCACATAGCAAAAGGTGATTGAGCAAAATCTTCCACTATGTTATATTTTTGAGCTGCTCGAGCTCGAGGGTTAAATGTTGATTTATGCACAACTCCCTTTGGTGGTTTTATTGTTAATTTTGGTGCAATAGGTGGTGGAATATTTTTAGATGAATTTGAAGTCAAAGGATTAGGTTGATCAATGGCCTGGTTATTCGACGATGATGGTGGATTCATGTAATCTTTATTTCTCGTTGACACCAAAACTTCGTTTTGTGGCTTTGTGATGGATAACATGAGTAATTGGGATGTGGAAGCATCGTCTATCACAATCAAATGTGTCTTTGGGTTTGGAAACAAATCAGTCAACACTGCAGATGTGTTAGAAGTCTTTAGAAGTTTAGAGACTTCTGATCAGTGTGGAAAACCTCTTGTAAAATGCTCGTCATTGCATATTAGACATGGATAACTAGGTTTCCTTGCCAAAGTAGAGGAATCGGACGATTTATCTTGAGGAGAATTATCTTGTTTCTTCTTGATTTTCCCCTTCTTCTTGCCTCTTGGTTGTTTTTATTTTTTCCTTTATCAAATTACACGACATTAACCTCGGAAGCAAGAGTGTTTTCCGATGCATTGGTAGTTTCATTAGAGATGGAAAGATTTTGACCCAATGGTTCTCCTACAATTTTCGCGCTCAAAGAACTGATCACACCATCATGGACATGAGAGTCCTTGTTCGATTGTGGAGGAGGAGGAACAGTGAAAGCTAGTCAGAGTGCATTGGGAATTTTGTCATAGAGCATGCCAAATTGTGTGTAAATCAAATCCAGGTATTGGGCATGAGAAATTACTTACTCTTCTATGAAAAATCCACCTTTTGCCACATCCTTGGTGATTGATGGCAAAAAGAATTTTATGAACCACTCAACCAAAAGCTGATCAAGAACATATGTCTTAACCATTCGACAACGATGCCACCACTCATGAATATGATTTGATATATGGGTAGCAGTATCCTGTTTAAAGGTTGGTTAGGAGTTTCGTTCTAGTCTCATATCTGATAGGTAACTGGGTATGGGTTAGAAATGTGGTGGCTAAAGTCGTAAAGTTGTCGAAAGAATCCCGTGGTAACTCAATGTACCACTTAGCAGCCGGTCCAGTAAGCATTCTTTGGAAAAGATAGAGTCTAACCGAATCATCATTTAAGGAGTTTGATGAACACCACAAATGAAAGGTCATGACATGATTTGATGGGTCTTCTCTGGGATTTCCATTGAATTTTGGAATGTCAGAAGGTAACTTATGCAGAATCGCTGACCACCAAGGTGCATATAAGATTGGACCATTAGTGAGCTGATTCAAATTTGGTAATTCTAAAGTTGCTACAAATGGAAACTGTCAATTCATATAAGGTTGAGTATACCCAAGATATGATGGAATTGCCTAAGAAATAGGTCTTTGCATACCAACATAGGGCATCTGCATTTGGTAACCTTGATAAGGTTTTTGTTGAACAAATCTGACAGAAGGTGGTTGTTCATAACCAGGTTGAATTTGCAGTTGTCCATAGCCTGCAAAGCCTTGTTGACCAGGACCTTGGTAAGCTCGATACTATCCAAACCCAGGTTGAGCCTATTGGACAGGTCCAAATTGGGGTTGGAATTGTTGGAATTGAGGCTGTTGAATGATCCAGGTGGATCTCCAGACACCAGTGGCATGGAAAAGGCTCAAAATTCAAAGTGGTGGAAAGGCGATTAACTTGAAATAATATTGTAATGCTCATCGCCCTAATTCCAACTGTATGAATGACACTCCAATCCAAGTCTGGATGAAGGAGATAGATGCAGTCAAAGTTGGGTTGAATTTTTAATGATAGGGCAGGATTAAGGAAGGCACAATTTGGACTTTTTACGGTAGATGGAATCCGGACAACTCTGCCCAGATCCTAGGCAAAATTGTTGCCTTGTTAAAATGACTCCTTCAGTCCAAAACCAAATTTCCAAAAATGCATAGTTTTTTTTATATATATAACAAAAAAAATATATTTAAAAAAGGGTGGCAGGCCACCAACCCCACCACCCCTTATCTGCACCACATAAAAATTGGTGGAGGGGTGGGCCACGACCTCCGGCCCCTCCCACGGAACTATCATAACAATGAACGGGGTGGGCGACCATGACCTCACCACCCCACAACTCACAGCCAACGGCATGGTTCAATAAACATATTGGGTAGTGGGCCAGCCCTTGTGGCACGTACCCAACCATGCCAATGGAAAGAAACCACCAACCACTAATGCAAAGCTGATGGGAGATAGTTATGGTGGGCAGGTTGCCCAAGGAAAAAAGGGTTTGTTAAATATAAAGAGATTTTCTGTATAAAAAAAGGAGGTGGGGTTTGACCGCCCGACCTCCTCCCTATTAAATAGATCCTTAACCAACTCCATCAATGGAGTCATTGAGAAATCGGCTAGTGAAATTTTATTTAAAACACACTTTTTCAGTGTGCCTAGGAGGAAGAGGCAGTGCACCTAGTTCAAGGTAGCATTTTGTAGGAGGGCTGAATTTTCACTTTGTCAGATTTTGACAAATTTTATATGGTTTCAACACTTCTTGACGCCGTGAAAACAATGGAGCTATCTATTTCTCCATCAAATTTCTGCATTTTTTGGCCATTTTTCAGTATGCAGGTGGAACCATGACTGCTGTAGAAACAAGGAATGGAACCATGATCCTTGAAATTTTCGCGAGGAGGTATTTTTTTCTCCATGTCGGAATATAGTCAACTTTACAGTCGTTTTTCATGGTTTTCCATAGGGATCTCAATGGAAAGGTCAAATTCACCTTTTGAGTTGCAGATTTCCAGTCCACCCATGGAGCAGAATATTTGAGGAATCTAAAATATTCCTTGAGCCCCAGATTCTCAATTTCTCAGAATTTAGAAATTCGATAGTCGATTTTGCACTATTCAACACCACAAATCTAATGGTGTGTTTAGACTTTTCATTTGCTCATTCTACTCTTCAACTTCTTTCTATGTGGAGTGCGGGTGTCAACATTCATGTGCGAGCAACCATTTCCATGCGATTGATGTCGTGAGATTGATGATACGAACATCGTCAAAAGTTTGACATCCGCTTCTTCAGATGGCCCTGGATGTGAGGTATATGTAGTCTATTCATGTACTTCTTTTGCTATGCATTGTGTTACACGGATCCCCGTTTGATGTTTGATGTGGGATCCTGTTTCTTACTTGATTTCATGGTTCCTACTTAATGTGATGTAGAATCATCTATTTTATGTACTTGGTGCCATGATTCGTCATGTTTTGTTCGAGATCCCTTTGTTGTATGTAGATGGGATACTCATGTTGTCATCATGTATGTTTGCATTGAGATCCATTTTATGCCATGTTGACAGGATGCTCATCATGCATGAGTGTGTCATACTTATGGGAGTCCTTTTGACTGAGAGTCCCTGTAGTGGAACATCTCTTGGAGCCACTCCTACGTGAGGGAATTTTCCTTGTATGATATTGACACCACTTATGTACACCATCACTATTGACAACACTTAATGCAGCGACCTACACCATCTTGACACTGGGGCCTGGAGACGTAGCCCCTCCTAGACGAACTCCATTATCAACGGCTTGTGTATTTTATGTTGCTGATGAATGTCATGTTCCTCTTCTTTAAAACATGCACATTTATTCATTTATGTTCTTTTAAAAATGAAATTTAACACACCACGAAAGTAAAAGGTGTTGGAAGGGTCCTTTTTCACAATCAGACCTCGATCAAGTGGTATGAGAGAGGTCTTTGTGTGGATGTGAATTGCAAGCGTGAACAATGGAATGTGCAGTGACAGAGGATGAAAAAGCGATGTATGATGTTAGGGTCCCACCCTAACCCCCTTATTTATGTAATAGGATCTAGTCATAGTTATAGTTAAGTAAAGAGTCAATAAAGCCCATATTAATAATTGTAAGTGGTTAACCTGCATTTAATGAAGGGACCACAATTAGTTGCAAATGGGCCATGGTATTAGATAGATGGTATTAATAAGAACCATGGTATTGCCCCATGGTATTGCATGTATTAATCCTATATAAAGGATATAGACTCCCCTTGAGGATCATTGTGTCTTATTTTGTAATTGAACTAAGCTCTATTGGAGTTTTCCCCCTCGAAGAGGCAAGTGAACATTACTTTCTGAATAATAAAATACTTGCTATTATTTCTCATTGTTCTATGTTTTGGCTATATTTCTTCGCATATTTCGTATTCTGGTATCATCTTGCAGGTTAAGAGCATAACAAGTGGTATCAGAGCGCTTTCCAGGGCCGGTGGGATCTCCAATTTTTAGAAAAAAAAAAAATCGGTTAGACATGTTCTGACGTCTTTAAACCATGGGATCTGTCAATGAGCACATAAAACTGTGGATTTGTGGAGGCATGCATGCAGGAAATACAAGAGGTGGTCATGCTTGTTGGACTCCCCTCTAACCCCTATGGGTAACCCTTCGAGTAGTAGCGCATTAGACAGAACTGCACATGAACTATCTTCCAAGTACCCTCTGGGTATATCGGAAGCTCCCTGGCTCCCTTGAAACCTCACCATAGATAAACCATCGGCTGTCTTGCTGCTACAGTACATCGAGAACATCACTCGAAGAGATTACTCGCCTGTACGATAGGGTAGTCGGGTTGTACGACTAAGGGTACGATTGATCCTCCTTGGTTAGTGCCTTGAAAAATTAGGCTGAGTACTACTATCAGACCCTTATGTATATTGCGATCTATAGCACCTGACACTCTTGGAGACCATAGTTCCCTTCTCTGTCTCTAGATCATGCATAATCTTTGCCAGATCAGATCTCGCAAGTGGGGTTTTGTCACAGCAGCAGTAATTACTTCTTCCGTTCAGATCTATTAGATCAGCCATTCAGATCTATTAGATCCATCAGATCCACAACAACAATCAGTTTCTCCATTTATATCTATCAGATCAGCCATTCAGATCTCTTAGATCCATTAGATCCGCCATCCAAATCTGAGTAGTTGTGTGGGTTCCTATACCCAGGCATGATTTTCGCAGGACTTTTGACAACATTGACATTTCGGGGATTCGACTACTGCAGTATTCCTAAGAAAGGAGTGAAACTCTGTTCAAAGTTAAAAAAAATAAAAAATAAAAAGTTTAAGACCCCCATGGGGCGCTTATTGGTGACTCAGCCCATAAGAATCAGGATGACGAGCTAAGAAATTTGGTACCATTCAAATGTTAGTGCCAAAAAAATTTAGGTGGTCCCAAATTTCAAGTACATCGAATCGATGCATGGTAGAAACTAGAGCTCAAGCTATGGTGAATGAGAGGATCAAAAAAATTGAATCATCATTGAACGAGATCATGTTGCAGCTACAGAACTTAAATGAAACACTCACTAAGGGCAAGGTGGAGGCACGTGAGGAGGCATATATTGGCAATGAAAATAGTGAGGGTGAGTCTAGCCAGTCTCTTCACCTCTTTGGTACCCACCAACAATCCCATCCGTGATCACCCAAGCTGGACATGTATAAATTTGATGGCTCTCATCTGGCAGCATGGATAGCACAAATGGAGCAATATTTCACACTGAATTACATCCTGGATAATGCGATTCAGCTTAGTGTGGGTATCATGTACTTGGACAATGAAAGATGGCAATGGTGGCAATGGAATCAATGTTGCTATGGAAGGCCCTTGACTTGGGAGACATTCAAAAAAGCTCTTATGGATCGCTTTGACCATGAATCTGACCATTTGGGTTGTCTCACTAAGCTCCGACAGACAAGAACAGTGAATGAATATATTTCCGCCTTTGAAGCCTTAGCTTTCTGCACTAGAGGTTTACATGATATGTTCTACGTGGAATGTTTTGTCAGTGGTCTCAAAGAAGCCATACAAGCCCACATCCAACTGCACCACCCTAGCTCATGGCTACATGCTTGAAAGATAGCTCGTGAAGTCAAATGTGGGTTAGTGGCTCAGTCCAATCGCCCAAATTTCATCGCTAAGGGTCGCCCCCCACAGGCTCAAAGCACTACCCAAACAATCAAGGTTCAAAAGGTGTCACTAGCAGAAATGGCGGATAGAAGAAAGAAAGGATTATGTTACTACTGTGATGAGAAATACCCCCCCGGGCACAAATGCAAGGAGCCCAAATTCTTTCAAATTGATGCTACTAATCACAGTTCATCCAAGGAAGCCCCACGACTTAAGGAACCAGAGGAGGAAGAAGAGGACAACCAGCAAGAAAATGTACTTGAAGAACTAGTTATCTCATTGCATGCTTTGCAAGGGATTTCTTCGCCCCAAACTCTCAAAATCAGAGGTTTTATTAAGCATCGCCCAGTAGTAGTCTTGCTTGATAGTGGAAGTACACATAAATTTATCCATCAAAGAGTCGTGGAAGCAGTGCATTGTTTTGTCTGAGCACTTTCTAACTTCCAGGTCCAAATTGCTGATGGGGGGACAATGAAATGTGAAGGCCAGTGTGAAAATGTCAAATTTCAAATGGGGGATTATCAGTTAAAGACCCACATGTTTTCCATACACATGGGAGGGTGCGACATTGTCCTCGGTGCTGAATGGCTGTGCACACTTGGCCCAATCACAATGGATTTCCAGGAATTATATATGAGCTTTAAGTAGAACAACCACACACATACCCTTTGCGGACTCCAGGCAGGAGCTCCCTCTATCATCAACTCACATCGGATGGAAAAATTGCTAAAAAGGGCCACCATGGAGTTATAGCTCAATTCAATGCCATCCAGGCCTTCGAACCAAATTCTCTTCATAGCCATCCTGAGATGAAATATATCTTAAACAACCATCTGCCAGTCTTTGACAAGCGTCATGAGCTTCCACCCTCGAGAGGGCAACATGATCATAGCATTACTTTGGTCCCAGGGGCCCAACCACCAAATGTGCACCCATATAGATATCTGTTTGCCCAAAAGAATGAAATAAAAAAAATAATCAAGGAACTCTTGGAAGCAGGTGTCATTCGTCCCAACATTAGTCCTTATTCATCACCGGTGGTCGTGGTGCTCAAGAAAGATGGGGAATGGCGTATGTGTCGAGACTTTAGGGCCCTTAATAAGTTGATAGTCAAAGACAAATTTCCCATCCCAGTTGTCGATGATTTGCTGGATGAACTAAATGGGGCTCAATTCTTTACTAAGCTCGACCTTCGCTTGGGCTACCACCAAATTTGCATGAAAGAAGTAGACATTCCAAAGACTGCTTTCCGAACTCATGAAGGCCATTATGAGTTCCTGGTCATGCCATTCGGTCTTTGTAATGCCCCATCCACTTTTCAGATCCTTATAAACCACCTTCTCAAACCATATCTCAGAAAATTTTTCCTTGTTTTCTTTGATGACATCCTCATCTACAATCGCACCTGGGCCAAAAATCTTCGGCATGTAGATCTGCTCTTGCAACTGCTCCGCAAGCATAAATTATTTGTCAAGATGTCCAAGTGCTCTTTTGGCATGGAATAAGTTGATTATTTGGGCCACATTTTGGGGCGTGAAGGTGTCAGGGTGGACCCCAAAAAGATCCAGGCAATGCAAGATTGGCCTCAACCTAAGACCTTGAAGAGCCTGAGAGAATTTTTGGGTCTCACAAGCTACTATCGCAAATTTGTCCGCAATTATGGTCGCATTGCTAGGCCCCTCACTCAAATCCTCAAGAAAAATTCATTCCTCTAGAATGATGAAGCACAACATGCCTTTACAGCTCTCAAACATGCCATGTGTTCCACTCCAGTCTTAGCACTACCCGACTTCACCAAATCTTTTGTGATTGAATGTGATGCTTCAGGTACAGGTATTGGGGTGGTCTTAATGCAGGAAGGTCGACCCTTGGCCTTCACGAGCCAACAACTAAGTGGGAAGAATCTAGGACAATCTACCTATGAGAAGGAGATGATGGCCATCTTACATGCAGTAGATACCTGGCGACCATACTTATTGGGGCGACGTTTCCAAATCTGTACAGACCATCAAAGCCTTAAATATTTTTTGGAGCAACGCCTATCCTCACCACAACAAAATAAATGGCTCACAAAAATGTTGGGATATGATTATGAGATAATTTACAAGAAAGGGTGCGAAAATATTGTAGCAGATGTGTTATCCCGCCAATTTGAGGAGGAAAGTACCCTACTCACAATTTCCCTTCCCATTCTAGAATGGATTGAAGAGGCTTGCAAGGAGTGGTTTTCACATCCCTAGCTCTCCCAACTCATTAATCAATTGTAGGTGGATCCAAATTCCACAACGAGCTACTCGTGGCAGGATGAGATTCTTCGCTACAAGGATAGAGTCATAATATCACCAACATCCACCCTCAAAAGCCGCATTTTGGTGTAGTTGCACTCATCTGCCACTATAGGACATTCAGTCTTTCAGAAGACATATGCTCGCACTCGAAGATCATTTTTTTGGACAGGCATGAAAAATGAAATTCTTACTTCTGTAGCTGAATGCAACATATGTCAGCACCATAAAGGAGAAACAGTCAAATCCCTAGGCACATTACAGCCATTGCCCATCCCGACCTCAATCTAGACAGATGTTTCTATGGATTTCATTACGGGTCTTCTAAAGTCAAGAAACAAGTCATTCATCATGGTGGTTGTGGACAGACTTTCTAAGTATGCTCATTTTTGTGCCCTACCCCACCCTTTTACACCAAATTTGGTTTCTCAATCTTTCATGGATCAGATCTTCAAATTGCATGGCATGCCCACTTCCATTGTGTCTAATCGTCACCCGATATTCACCAGTAACTTTTGGCAGGAACTCTTCCGGCTACAAGGTACCCAACTACAACTCAGTACTTTCTATCATCCACAAACTGATGGTCAAACTGAAGCAGTCAACAAATGTTTGGAGACCTACCTTAGGTGTTTCACTTCAAAAAAGCAACATCTCTGGGTACAGTGGTTACCTCTAGCCAAATGGTGGTATAACACCAACTATCATGCCACCACCAAAATGACTCCATATGAAGCAGTTTATGGTCAACTCCCTCCTTCCCCTACTTCTTATATCAATGGATGCTCGAAGGTACAAGCAGTGGATCAACTCCTACAGAACCGCACAACCATGTTGGCCCACCTTAAAGAGAATCTTCATCAAGCTCAAAACCGCATGAAGCAACAGGTAGATCAACATCACTCAGAACGCCAATTTCAAGAATAGGATCATGTATTTTTTAGGCTGCAACCATATAAGAAAACATCACTCAAAGACAAGGGTTGTCAAAAAATATCTCCAAAATTCTACGGACCATATCAAGTACTTCAGTGCATTGGAGAAGTTGCCTACAAGCTAGCTTTACCACCCACTGCAAAAATCCATCTAGTATTCCATGTCTCATGCCTCAAGAAAGTGATTGGGAAAAATTGCAGAATTCAAACCAGTCTACCTGAACTAGATGAAGAAGGTTCAATCTAGCTCCAACCTAAACAGGTTCTTGACACACGAGAATGGCACCTGCGTGGCTGCATGATCAAGGAAGTCCTCGTCAAGTGGAAAGGCACCACTTCGGAAGATGCAACTTGGGAACCAGCCACTATTCTTTAGCAGTTTCCGCAACTTCAGCCTTGAGGACTAGGCTATTCTTATGGGGGAGGGCATGTTAGGGTCCCACCCTAACCCCCTTATTTATGTAATACGATCGAGTCATAGTTATAGTTAAGTAACGAGTCAATAAAGCCCATGTTAATAATTGTAAGTGGTTAACGTGCATTTAATGAAGGGACCATAGTTAGTTGCAAATGGGCCATGGTATTAGATAGATGGTATTAATAAGAACCATGGTATTGCCCCATGGTATTGCATGTATGAATGCTATATAAAGGATAGAGACTCCCCTCGAGGATCATCGTGCCTTATTTTGTAATTGAGCTCAGCTCTATTGGAGGTTGCCTCCTTGAAGAGGCAAGTGAACATTACTTTCTGAATAATAAAATACTTGTTGTTATTTCTCATTGTTCTATTTTCTGGGTATATTTCTTGACATATTTGGTATTCTGGTATCGTCTTGCAGGTTAAGAGCATAACATACGAGACCATGCTCAAAATTTGCAAAAGGGTGGAAATAATGTATGAAACTCTACAGAAAGAGACAGAGGAAAAGGAGCGATTTCAGCTTCAGTTGTAAGCCACGGAAGAGGCCCTGGAAGAACTGAAGCACAACAAACATAATCTTCAAATAGCGAATGCTGAATTGAAGATGCTTCTACATGAAGAGAAAGAGGAGAAACATAGTTTGCTACGATAGGTACAAGCAAAGGATGAGGCCTTGGAAAAGCTGTAGCGTGACGCATGTGAGGTAAAATGTAATTCTCTGAATTCATATATGTGTCTTGATGATGATTTCGCTGTTTTTGAAAATCATACCATAGAAATTGGCTCCAAATTGTTGAAGAAAATGTGGTATGAGGGAAAAGGCTTAGGGATTAATGGCCAAGGCATTGTGAACCCCATTGTCACACAGAATGAGTCGATCTTGCTGACAAGATAGACCTTCCTAGAATCTAACGATATCTATCGACAAGCAAGACAATCAAAAACTATATTTCTCTAAATATGCATTTATAAACAAAGGCAAACAAGTGTTTAGGCCTACCTTGGGTCCAATGCAAGTTTGTGGAAGCCTCGCTCCTTTGATCCAAATGAGCTCCCTTGTTGCGAATCGGCAAACACAAACAAGCAAACAAATTAAATAGCACCTGAAAAGCCAATATCATAAAGCATACTTAACATGATGATCAAGGAATTCATGAAACAAATGACATAAGACAATTTGTTGAGAAAATGAATCTGATTTTATTAATTCAAATCAAAGAAGAACTTTACAACCTGTGCCTTGATGTTGTACAAGCTCCTCCCAGGGTCCAACAAGAAGTCTCCTCTACTTTGACAAGTTTCACTCTCTTCCCAATGAAGCCAAAAAGGTATGTGATCTCTCCTCTCAAGCTTAACTAGGAAGTCTCAATTCCACCAGCATTTACCCTCAAAAATGTTCAGCTTCTAACCTCTCTAGCAACTAGCCCAATTCATTAATTTATAGTGCAATGGAGGGAAGTTACTAGGTCCTCCTTCAAAGGGATAAAGCCCTCCTTCAAAGGGATAGCTCCTCTCATCAAGGGATTAGCTCCTTCTCTTTTGGGATGCATGAACTACCTAAGAGCGACCAATCCACGTCAAAATTCCTTCTAGAATCATCTAGAATTAACCCAAAGTGAGTTTTTTAGAATAAACTTGCGCCTTTTTGACTTTCACAGGGGTCCGCACCCACTCCCTTAGGGACAGAGTGGGCAGGTCTGCAGTTTTTGTGAACAGGGGGTGTGGGACCACAGGCAACAGTGAGAGAAAGTGCGGAACCAAAGCTTTGTTGATTTTCAATGTCTTTCTCTCATTTTCAAAGCTTGACTTGAAGAGCTGAGGTCTGAGACTTGCTTAGGAGGACAGTACAAGTGATGATAGACCCATACTGACTGCAAATAATCATGGTGACAATATTTTTGTGTAACAAATTTCCCCCTAAAGTGCGAAGTCTGTAGTAGATGAGGATTTCAATTATCATTTAGGAAGAGTGAAGTACTTTATCTTTTCGAGGATCATCTTGTGGAGAGCCTGGTCGGAACCTGTAAAAACATTCAATGCAAGATATATATATATATGAGATCATATCATCGCCGAGGTAGGCATTCCCATACTCAGATCAAAACTGACTTAGAAAACTAACTACTGCTCTGATATAGGAATGATCTTGTAATACATCACAAGTATAGACACATGTAGACACAGTATGGACGCAGCCATCTGTTTATGAATAGTCCACAATATAATGAATACAAAATTCCTCGCAGCCTGGATTGCAGAAACTAGATCCAGGGTCTTCATTTCTACCTCCCGAAACAATACAATTCTATCCATGTGAATGAATGTGTTGAAGTCGAACATGGTAGAAACCACTTGATTACCAGTCAATGATGTAAACTGTTAACAAGTGTGAGAGAAACCACCAGTGATGTCAATGGCTCTCAAAGTACCTAGTACAATCCATGAGATGTGAATAGATGTGTTGATGTTGAACATGTCACGGAATCCTTTGATCGGAGGTCAATGATGCAACCTGTCATCAAAGGCGAGAAACCTGCCATTGAGGCATGCATATCCCAAGGTACTGACGATTTCTAGATCATCTTTCTAGATAATGAGCTGAAGTCGATAGAAAGCGATCCATCGCAGGCAAGCCCACAACACGAAATCATAGATCAAGTTGAAGAAATTTAGTTGCAAGGACTAACTTAGGGATGGTCGAGATGGATGACAGATATTTTTCAGATGAATGGCTTTTTGGCAGTGACCTCTTGAACACATAACGACACAACAGATGGTTTGGTGACAATTGACCGAAAGTTAATACCCAGAAACCGACTGAAGACTTTCAATGTGGTTTGATCAACTGTTAGGCAAAGGATTTCCCAACCCAGGTGAATAAAAGTTTCGTGTTCAAGAGTGGTTACAAAGTATGACAAATAGGCTCATTTTTCTCTCTTTTTCCCCCACCATTTCTGGCAAGTACCTCTTTATTTTTGACAAGCTTGAGGAGGATAACATTTGCTTGATTATAAGCTCATCCTTTGGATGAGTCCAACTTATTTTAAATTCGAACCCTAAGAAGGAGTGGTTCGTTCCTGTTTGTAATTGAATAGGTCCTTTACTGTTAAATTTTAACGAGTCCAGTATAGGAGAAACTCAGCGTTTTTCAATTTTAGAGAGTCTGAAAAAACTTAAGAAGACTCCAGGGTTGACCTTTTTCGTAAATTTGTGTCTCCCAAGCCCGAAAAAGTATAAAATAATACTTGAGAGAACCGCTTGATCTTTACAACCAAGGAGTACTTTTCGTAATTAGTGCCCCTAATCCAAAAAAGTAAAAAAGCGATCAACGACACGTCGTTTTATAACCAATATCGAATTTGAAACAATAAAAATCTGGCAATCTTTTCATGTTTTTATGGTCAGAAAAGAGTTGTAAGTGGACCGTCTTTTTAGTTCCGTTTTAACGATTTTAAAAAGAAAAACTCAACGATCTTTTCATGTTTTAGGAGTCAGAAAAGAGCTTAAAGGTGACTCTAAATGTTTTTTTCGTCGAAAATGATCGATTTCGCCTGAACAATCCGTTATCCTGAACAAAAATGCAAACATTACTCATACCTGTTTGAAATGGATAAAAATGTTGCAAACGTTACCTTTCTAAAGTGAAACATAAACAAATTTACAATTCATTTATTCAAGAAACTTATAAAAAGGGCTTTCGTCAATTCATTTTTGCCGTTTGAGATTTGGGTGAGAAAATAGTGCTTTTGTTCAGAAACTTCCTGTGAAGATTGCGGAAAATCCATCCATCGGAATCGAACGCCATCTTCTCCAGGTAATCCACATCATCCTACTCTTTAATTTCAACCGTTTCAATTTGTGTTTTAGGGTTTTATTTCATTTTTTAGAGGGTTTTTAGGCTAGAAACCCGCGCGCGGGGGCCCGCAAGCTTAACACTGGCAGTCTGCAGACCCCGACTTTTTCTCGATGGGGAAAAAGTCAGGGGTCCACACCTTCCATGAAGGCAAGGTGCGGACCCACGCACTGTCTCTAATAGAGAGGGTGCGGTCCCCGCAGTAAGGGTTTTTAACCCAAACATTCTCAAAATTGACCCAAACAATTTAATTTCTTGCATTCTAATTTGCCTTTTTGTTGGATGTAGAGTGTACATCATGCTTGATTGGTGAGAACGGGAGCATGAGGATGTAGATTTGGCCATGTTAAATCACCAAACTTCGATCAATGCATTGAAGGCATGCGGCTTGTACAAATTCTGGGTCATACCTGGCATGAGGGCCCAGGTGGACTTCTTGCAGTGGCTGGTAGATAGGTGGAGCATACAGGACCAGTGCTTCTTCATTGGTGGCCACCAGCTCGAAATTGAGCCGGCAGACATATACTTTTTGATTGGTTTGCCTAAGAGAGGCGAAGACTTGACTCTATTCGGGACTAGGCCAGGTGGCCAGTCTGTCGATAGCCTCCGGCTAGAGTTCTGCAACAACTAGGCTAGAGACAAAGGGATAGACATTAAAACCATATCCCATCCTGAACTCATGGTGATCACGTTTACTGTTACCAGACTTTGCGGGAGTGTCGCACTACATATTGCCACTGGATCCCAGATGCGGATGGCAGTTGACTGCTTTCGAGGCACCATCTTCAACTAGTGCGATGCTGTGTTGGCTAATGTAAAAGACCAACTGACTAGAGCCAAGAATGAACAACTGAAGACCTTTGGTTATGGGGCTTTGGTTGTGAGCTTTAGTCTAGAGAGGGTCCCAATGTCGGTCCCGCAACACCTTACTGTTGGAGCTAGGCTTCCTCGAGAGCCCAAACTGATGCGATGGGTTGCAGTTATGGCCTGTCATCCTGACGAGGGGATAGAGGTCATTCGATTCAAACCTGAGTATTTCCATTGGTTGGAAAACCAGGTTTTTTCTATTCAGGACTTCCCTTACGCTGGGTAGATTTTCGCGGTGACCCAGACATGGCTCTTCCACCAGGAGAGCAATGGGATGATTCAAGTAAAATCATTTTCAACATTTTCCTATTTTAATTTATTTTTTTGTTTTTATGTCGTCCTAAAACTGATAGTAAAAGTTTCAATGTAGATGTGGGTCCATAGCGACCAGCCGCTCTCCGGCCTTACGAGAGGAAACAACCAACTGCAGCGGCGCCAACCCCACAGGACGAATCAGCAGAGACCTTGGTCGAGTTGGAGAGTCATCTAGAGCGCTTGACAGGGGACATTCCAGAGACCGGCATAGATGACATTCCTTGTCGACTACAACACTATGTGATTGGGGTCCCAGGACCTTTTAGGAGGTTCCTTTGTAAGGTGGCCCGTACAGTGGTTTCTTATCGAGATCATCACCAGTGATAGGATGATCACCTATTGTAGACACATATGTCATTTTTGCTTTTTGTACTTATCATTTTTGCCGATCATAAGGTGTTTTTCAACCTATGATCGAGGACGATGTATATTTTGACACACTCCTATATATATCACTATTACCAGCTTATCTTGTAAATCATGTTATGGAATGCTTTTAAATTTACATGTATGATTATTGAAAATGTCTACTTAACATTCGAGAAGCAATTGCATCTGCTAATGTATTTAAAGATCTTGGAATATGCTGATATTCAATATAATCAAATTCACGTTCCAAGAGACGCACTCTCAAAAATAATCTCAATAACACTGGATTTCTAATGGCATACACTCTATTAAGCTATAATACAATGAGTTCAGAATCTAACCTCACTATCAAACTCTGAATCCCAAATGAAATAGATTCAGATAATAACTCAATCACTGCACTATACTCGACAATGTTGTTCGTTGTTTGACCGAGGCTTACCCCATGCATAGATACCAACTCGTCAGAGGGCGAATAGATAACCCAAGCTATGGAAGAAATGTTCTGTGTATTACGACAAGCACCATCAGCGAAACCAATGTATGTTTGGACAGGCATCGACATATGTAATATCAAGAGTAAAACCAAGATAATCAGGAATAATGACGAAAAATACTCTCTAAGCTAAGCACACTTTCTTAAACTAAAACACACCAGCTAGAAAGAAAACTATCCAAACTAAAAATCTCCATACCCATTCCTTAAGCATAATACCTCTTCAGGTAAAGACCATTTCTTGGTTTACCTAAAGAGTCCCCGTCAAAGTCTACCAATTCATAGGCCCCTTTTGCTAGCTTTTGCTTGACAACATAGGGACCATGCCACAGAGGAACGAATTTTCCAGCGCCTAATTTATCATTAGCTTGATCGTACAATAAGACTAGGTCTCCTTCCGAAAAATTTCGAGGGGTCACATTTCGATCATACTGAGCTTTAATACGTTTTGTGTGAGTTTCGATCGCCAATGCAGCATCACGTCGATTCTCATCTAATTGAGCCAAGTATAACAAATGTTTTTCCTCTTCGGCAGTGGCTGGAAGTAACTCGATGGCCATTTGCAATGACAGGATTTCGCATTCAATGAGTAACACAACTTCTAGACCATAAACTAGTTGGAAAGGAGTGAACCCTATTGACGTTTTTACTGAGGTTCAATACGCCCAAACCACTGAAAATAACATGTTATGCCAATTCGACTGATGAATCCGAATGATTCGTCGGATCATGATGACTAAAACTTTGCTAATGGATTCAACTAGACCATTAGCTTGTGGATAATAAGGAGTTGAACTATCGTGACGCAAGCCAAGCTGGGCTGTAAGTTCGGTCATCATAACGTTTCAAAAATGATGCCCATGATCAGTGATAATCGCTTGTGGAACACCAAACCTAGCAATTATATGATTGAACACGAAATTGCAGCTATTTTGCCGTCTGCCTCAAATGTAGGCATCGCCTCGGCCCACTTGGTAAAATAATCTACCGCAAGGATGATATACGCATGCCCCCTGGCCGAGTGAGGGTTACATGTAATAAAATCGATACCCCATTTGGCAAAAGGACCAATGGCAATTATAGGGTTGAGACGAGCAGGTGGAGCGCGCATCTTTTGATCAAAAATTTGGCAGTTGTGGCATTTTTGGACCATGTTAATACAATATTTAAACAAAGACGGCCAGAAGTAGCCAACACGCAATATCTTTTGGGCTGTGGCATACCTAGACATATGACCGCCACACTCTCCAGAGTGACAGTCATTTAGAACCCTTTGAGCTTCCTCTTGAGTTAAACAATGTCGAAAAATAGAGTCCGCCCCACGGCGATAAAGAGTATCTCCAATAATTCCGAATTGTTGGGACTGGAATCATATTTTTCGATGTTCTGACCTTGAAATTTCTGGCCGAAAGGATTGGGTCTGGAGATAAATGATGATATCCCCATACCGCGGATCTAAAGTGTTTATTAGAAACAAGGATTCAATAGTTGAATTGAGGCTTCTGTGATCCATAATATTTGAAAGAATAACTTCAGCGTAAATCACATGTAGACATACATTTGTCGATGCATTTTGAACCAACTAGTGTGGTTCATCGTCAGGACAAGTTGAAGAAACAGATCCAGCTTAGCATGATAAATAGTCTGAGTAGAGTCTCCAACGGCTAAATTGACTAACGGCTAATTTTGACCTTAGGACCCAGATCAAATTCTTATTTATTAATTTAATATTATTATTATTATTATTATTATGGAAATAAGTTAAATTAGGTAAAATGGTTGGTTTTAAAAGGGAATTTATTTATTTATTTAAATTAAAATTAATATATATATATATATATATATGAGAAAATTATAATATTATGTTATTAAGATAAAAGTTAGGATTAATAATTTCAATGGTTGGTTTGAAACGATAATTTATTTATTTATTCAAATTATTTAATAATTATTATTGGTATTATATATATATATATATATATATATATATATATATATATATATCTATATATATATATATATATATATATATATATATATATATAAATTGAAATCATAATATTAGGTTGACCAGTATTTTTATTCAATAATAATTTAATGGTTATTTTATTTTTATGGAAATTAGTTAAAATATAAAAATAAAATAATTTTAAGGTTAAAGATGTAATTATTTATTTATTTAACTTTTATATATATATATATATATATATATGTATTATAATTAAAGTTATAATATTAAGTTATTAAGGTAAAAGTTAGGATTAATGGTTAGATTAAAAAGATAATTTATTTATTTATTTACATTATTTAATAATTATTATTAAAATTATATTTTATATATATATATATATATATATATATATATATATATATATAGGTTGAGAAAGATATTAATTTTTTATTTTCTTTATAAAAAAAAAGTAATTTAATAATTTATTTATTAATAATCATATATATATATATATAATTTAAAAACGTAATTTAATAATATATTTATTAATAATCAAATATATATAATTTATATAAAAAATTAATTAATTAATTAATAGATTAAGTTAAAATAAATAATGTAAGGTTAGTTTAAAAAGGTAATTTATTTATTTAATAAAATTATTTATTAATAGAGTTTAGGCTTCTGTGATCCATATCAAGTTAGAGAAAGATTTCGGCGAAAATCACATGGAATGTCATTTGTCGACGCGTTTCGAACCAACCAGTGTGGTTCATCGTCAGGACGATGAACCACACTAGTTGGTTCGAAACGCGTCGACAAATGACATTCCATGTGATTTTCGCCGAAATCTTTCTCTAAAATTATTTTTTGCTAATATTATATATATTATAATATTAGGATGCTTAAATAATATTAATAATAATAATAATAATAATAATAAAATTGGAGGGGGCAGAAAAATTGACTAAGAAGAGAGTGCTGGAATCCAACACCTACTGATTTTCCAACCATCATCTCTATTGAGATTGCTCGGCCTCTTCTCAATCTCAATAGCTTCCCTCAATTTACGATGGTGAAACTGAGCAACTTTGGCAACAACCTTGGCCTCCTCAATACACACCTGATGCTTGGTCTTTTCCACATGCTCTGCTAATGCTGAAGACTTGGATCTCCCATGTCTTAGGTCGGCTGCATGTTCGCAGATCCTTTGATGGATGGAGCGTCCTGTTTCCCCAATATAGGGGGTCCCACAAGAAAAGGGATCAAGTAGACACCTTTCATGTCCTTAGGGTTAACGAGATCTTTCACAGATTGGAGGGAACTACGAATGGTGTTGAGGGGCCTAAAGGTTGAGGGAATATCATACCTTTTAAGGATCCGAGCAATCTTGTCCGTGGTTCCTTGAACATAGGGAAGGTGGACACCTGGACGATGCTCTTTTGGCTCTTTCTTAATTAATGCATTTTTTGAGGCTTTCTGGAAAGCCTTCTGACCCAGGCGTCTTCTATATCCATTCTCCACAAAGACATTAAGGAGATGGGATCTCTCCTTATCAAAGCTCTCACAATCGGAGATCCTAAGGGCACGAGTAGTGAGGGTGTTAAGAACACCCAACTTTTGAGCAGGAAAATGATGGGAATCGACATGAAGATACTGCTCAGTATGCGTTTTCTTACGGAACACAGAGTGGGAGAGAAAGCCATCCTCATTCCGAGATAAAAGAATATCCAGGAAAGAGAGGCAACCATTGACCTCTTTTTCCATGGTGAACTTGATGGCCGAGGATCGACTGTTGAGGTGATGAAAGAAATGATCCAGCTCCTCAGGGCCATGGGGCCAGATGACATTAGTGTCATCCACATACCTTTTCCAAAGCTTAGGAAGAAGACGAGCTGAGGATAAAGCTTTGGCTTCGAAATCTTCCATAAAAAGATTTGCCACAGTAGGGGAAAGAGGGGAACCCATGGCAACACCACAAGTCTGCTCAAAGACTTCACCCTCGAAACAGAAGAACGTGGAAGTGAGACAGATCTCCACCAGATGCACGGTATCGGGATCTGTTAGGCGATAGATGACTTGCAAGGCCTCCTTTATAGGGATGCAAGTATAAAGGGAGACCACATCAAAGCTGACAAGAATGTCCTCAGGGCTAAGCTTAAAAGAGGTCAATGGTTGCCTCCCTTTCCTGGATATTCTTTTATCTCGGAATAAGGATGGCTTTCTCTCCCACTCTGTGTTCCATAAGAAAACGCATACTGAGCAGTATCTTCATGCCGATTCCCATCATTTCCCTGCTCAAAAGTTGGGTGTTCTTAACACCCTCGCTACTCGTGCCCTTAGGATCTCCGATTGTGAGAGCTTTGATAAGGAGAGATCCCATCTCCTTAATGTCTTTGTGGAGAATGGATATAGCAGACGCCTGGGTCAGAAGGCTTTCCAGAAAGCCTCAAAAAACGCATTAATTAAGAAAGAGCCAAAAGAGCGTCGTCCAGGTGTCCACCTTCCCTATGTTCAAGGAACCACGGACAAGATTGCTCGGATCCTTAAAAGGTATGATATTCCCTCAACCTTTAGGCCCCTCAACACCATTCGCAATTCCCTCCAATCTGTGAAAGATCCCGCTAACCCTAAGGACATGAAGGGTGTCAACTTGATCCCTTATTCTTGTGGGACCCCCCATATTGGGGAAACATGACGCTCCATCCATCAAAGGATCTGCGAACATGCAGCCAACCTAAGACATGGGAGATCCAAGTCTTCAGCATTAGCAGAGCATGTGGAAAAGACCAAGCATCAGGTGTGTATTGTGGAGGCCAAGGTTGTTGCCAAAGTTGCTCAGTTTCACCATCGTAAATTGAGGGAAGCTATTGAGATTGAGAAGAGGCCGAGCAATCTCAATAGAGATGATGGTTGGAAAATCAGTAGATGTTGGATTCTAGCACTCTCTTCTTAGTCGATTTTTCTGCCCCCTCCATTTTATTATTATTATTATTATTATTATTATTATTATTTTTAAGCATCCTAATATTATATATATTATAATATTAGCAAAAAAATAATTTTATTAAATAAATAAATTACCTTTTTAAACTAACCTTACATTATTTATTTTAACTTAACTTATTAATTAATTAATTTTTTTTTATTTTTTTTTATATATAAATTATATATATATATATATATATATATATATATATATATAGATATATATATATTTGATTATTAATAAAAAATATATTATTAAATTACTTTTTTAAATTATATATTTATTTATTTATTTATTTATTTGATTATTAATAAATAAATTATTAAATTACTTTTTTTATATAAAAAAAATAAAAAATAAAAACTTTAATATCTTTCTCAAACTATGATTAATATATATATATATATATATATATATATATATATATATAATTTTAATAATAATTATTAAATAATGTAAATAAATAAATAAATTATCTTTTTAATCTAACCATTAATCCTAACTTTTACCTTAATAACCTAATATTATAACTTTAATTATTATATATATATAATTGTTAATAAATAAGTTAAATAAATAAATAATTACATCTTTAACCTTAAAATTATTTTATTTTTATATTTTAACTAATTTCCATAAAAATAAACTAACCATTAAATTATTATTGAATAAAAATACTAGTCAACCTAACATTATGATTTTAATTAATATATATATATATATATATATATATATATATATATATATATATATAATACCAATAATAATTATTAAATAATTTGAATAAATAAATAAATTATCGTTTCAAACCAACCATTGAAATTATTAATCCTAACTTTTATCTTAATAACCTAATATTATAATTTTATTATATATATATATATATATATATATATATATATATATATATATATATATATATATTTTAATTTAAATAAATAAATAAATTCCCTTTTAAAACCAACCATTTTACCTAATTTAACTTATTTTCATAAGAAAAAAATAATAATAATAATATTAAATTAATAAATAATAATTTGATCTGGGTCCTAAGGTCAAAATTAGGCGTTAGTCAATTTGGCCGTTGGAGACTCTGCGCAGACTATTTATCATGCTAAGCTGGATCTGTTTCTTTAACTTTTCCTGACGATGAACCACACTAGTTGGTTCGAAACGCGTCGACAAATGTATGTCTACATGTGATTTACGTCGGAGTTATTCTTTCATACAAGGATTCGTCCGCAATGGGCTCCTCCGCCACAGTTTCCATGTCAGCACGCGGGAAGTCACACATTAACTCTGCAAAAACTAAAGATTTCTTAGACTTGGATTTTTCAAATTCCAAGTCGAACTCCTACAGGATCATGATCCATTTGGATTACTTGCCCCCTAGCAATTGCTTGGTCAAAATGTAGATCATAGGGTTGCAATCATAAATTACTGTAGTTTTACGTAGTAAAATGTAGTAATGAAAACGTTGGACAGCTTGCACAGCTGCCAATGACAATTTCTCCACATGTGAGTATTTTAGCTCAGTTGGATTTAAAGTTCGACTAAGGTAATATATCACATGTTCAGTACCTAATTCATCTTCCTGAACTAAGACCATTCCAATGGTGGAATGAGAGGCGGCGAGATATAAGAAGTAGTCCTGGTTGTAGTTGGGAGGATGCAATAACGGTGCATGGGTCAACGCGTGCTTTAGTGCATCAAAAGATTTCTAAGCTATCTCATCCCAATAGAATGTAGTATTCTGTTTCAACAACTGGGTAAAACCCTTTGTAACCTCGGCGTAGTTAGGAATGAATCATCGTAAAAAGTTTGCTTTCCCTTGCAAACTTTGGAGTTGGCAAAGACTCAAAGGAGGAGGCAATTTGACAATAGCTTCAACCTTCAAGGGATCGACGCGAATGCCGGATTTCGAAACAACAAACCCTAGCAATCGACCCGTTTCTATACAGAAAACACACTTGTGTGGATTCAACGTAATCCGATAATGCCTACACCTCATAAAGATTACTCGTAAATGGATGAGATGATCAGCTCGATGTAATGAATGAGCAGGAAAATCATCGAGATAGGGTTGCACAATGTGCTTGATGTCATGAAACGCATAATACATGGCCCTTTGAAAAGTCGCCCCAGCATTCTTGAGCCCAAAAGGTAATTTGCAATAAGAAAATGTCCCCCATGGACAAATGAAAGCTGTTTTTGGCTGATCGGCATGTAGAATATTGATTTGATTGTATCCGGAAAAACCATCCATGAAGGAGAATATTTCGCTGCTGGCACAATCATCAATGATTTGATCGATATAGGGAGTTGGGTAATTGTCCTTTGGACAGGCTCGATTAATATCCCTATAATCGATACATATTCTTATTGTCCCTTGTTTTTTGTTAACTGGAACAATATTCGATACCCAATCCGTTAATGGAATCGGATAAATGGAACCTGCTTTGAGTAATTTTTCAACTCCTGCTTTAATAGCAGCAGCTTTTCTTGGGTGAATCTGACGCAAATGTTGCCGGACGGGTTTAGCATCCAGGTAAGTCTTGATTTCATGAACAACAATTGCGGGGTCAATTCCTGGCATTTCCTCATATGACCAGGCAAACATGTCGCGAAATTCTTGAAATCGGGCCTTATATATTTGAATTTTATTTTCCGTACATGAGGCACCTATATGAATGTTTTTAACAATTCTAGGCTTAACCGAAATGTCAATAGGAATAGTTCGAGAAATGTTTCCCAAATTCAACTCTGAATCAGGATTTTTCATTGGATTCTGAGGTTCCTTGACATATTCAGTCGTAAAAATTGATGAAAAATCATTTTCAAAATGATCATTCTTGGGTAAAAACGAAGATCTGTGATGGAGATCTTCCCATGGTAAATCATCTACACATAGGATGTCACGAATTTTCTCATCAGAGTGAACAAGTTCGGAAAACGTTGTTGAATCTGAATTTGATGTGAAAAGTGATTCCTCATGGACCATATTCATTAAGTCAATTTTGGTCGAAGATGGGTCGGTAAATGATTCCACAGCCTCATACGCAATTTCATATGGACTCGAAGGCATAACATCACCAAATGAGTCTATCTCAGATTCAGAAGGTACGATCCAAGGATCGTCATGAACAATGGTGTCTGATAAAATCATATGAATGGTTGCAAAAGAAGATGATGCATTGATTGGAGGAAAAGGAAAAGTTTCCAGTCAACCAACATCTTTAACTAGTCCTACTTCAACATCCTTATACGGGATATTCATTTTACCGACATGCTGAATGCTTTCAGAAGAGGCTGGGTTGGACGAAAAGTAAGCCAGCTGGTCTATTGTTACGATCTTTCCATTATGAGGAAACTTTATAACCCGAAAGACCGATGAAACGACAACTGTCATAGCGTAAGACCAACTACGACGCAAGAGAAGGTTGTAATCTAGAGGGGCATCAACCACCTCCACATCTAGATTAACAGTTTTTCCTTCAACCCCTATAGGTAAATCCTGTAGAATTCCAAAAGGATGAAACCCACGGCCATCAAAGGCCTTTAGAATTGTCGGGGATTGATTTAGTGAAGGAGAACCAAGCGATCTCCAACACTGTGTCGACATAATACACGTTGAGGCTCCCTCATCAATCATAGTCCTATGAATAAGCCTGTTTTTTACTATCACTGGGATCTGGAAAGCCATTTGATGAGGTAAGCATGATGTACTATTTTCTAGATCGAAAATTATTAGGTTCAATTCCTGAACGTCAATAGCTCCTATAGCCGACAAAAGTAATTTACGTTGTGCTGGACATGATTGCAACACTTCCAAAGCCGACATTGCTGAAGGTGAAACAGCTAAATCCTCAACAATGTTATAGTTCTGAGCCGCTCTCGCATGTGGATTGACAGCTGACTTTCGAAGTATACCCTTGGCGGGCGGTTTGATTACTAAGTCTGGATTAGGTTTCTCGATCTGTAGTGGATCGGAACCGGGAGCTGAGGTTGATGGGTTAGAATGAGAAGATTCTGCTTCTTTACCATCAACAGGAATTTTACTACCATAATCATGCGATCGAGTCCCAATCCTAACATGGGACATCATCAGTATGGGTTCTTCATTAGCATTCGAGGAAGAACCTATCATCTTACTGTCTTGACTTGGAAAAGGATCCTTCAAAACAACAGGCATTTGGGAACCTTTGACAATTTTTGCAACCTCTGCACAATGAGGGCAGTCTCTTGTAAAATGCTCTTCATCACAAATGAGACAAGGATAACGAGGTTTGCGTTTCTCATCATTTGATTCCACTTTTTCAGGTTTCTCTTTTGAATTTTTGTCTGTTTTATTTTTCTTCTTCCCTTTCTTCTTACCACCGGATTTTGATTTGGCTGTAGATGACTCTACAACATGAATATCGGCGGAAATCTCCGCGGAAGAATCTCCTGTCGGGGAATCTGGCAAGGTTATGATAGGAGAAGGATTCTTGGAAGACTTCTTCTTTCTTTTGGTGTTAACCATACCAATCATACCATCAGCGGCATGAGACCATGAAGGAGCTGCAACGATTTGATTTTGCTTAGGAAGATCGGGGATTTTCTCGTGTAACGTACCTGACTGAGTATAAACCAAGTCAAGGTACTGTGCTTGAGCAATTACTTGCTCTTCAGTAACGACTCCGGCCTTAGCTACATCCTTAGTGATCTTTGGCAATAGAGATTTTACAAACCATTCAGCTAAGATCTGATCCGGAATAAAAACCTTCACTAGACACCGTCGACGTCTCCATTCATGAATGTGATCTGAAATGTAAGTGGACATCGACTACTTTAATGAAGTTAGTAATTCTGTGCCATTTTCATATCTGACTGGCAACTGAAAATGAGTTAAAAACGAGGTAGCTAACTGACTAAAGTTATAAAAAGTGGCTCGCGGTAACTCAATGTACCACTTGGCTGCAAGACCAATTAGAGTGCGCTGGAAAAGCCTTAGACAGATTGAATCATCTAAAATGGAGTTAGACGCACACCAGAGGTGATAAGTCATCACATGGTTCAATGGGTCCTCTCCTGATTTGCCTTCAAACTTAGGAATATCACTAGGCAACTTATTCGGCATTGGCGGCCAAAACGAAAGATAGTTAATGGGATCGTTCGTTAAGTGCGACAAGTCAGGCAAGTCCAAAGTTGCGATAAACGGTAACTGACGATTAGGGTCCCTAAAACTCTGGGTCATGAGACCAGCCCCAGGAGGAGGATATCCAGGATAACTAGGAATAGGAATTGCATTTCGGATATTGTATCCTCCCGGAAAACCGGGATTAACTGGACCGGACTGGGGTTGTTGAGGTTGTTGATATGTATACCCAGGGTATGATTGATACTGATAGATTGGCTGCTGCACAGCAGGACCGAATTGATACTGTCCCTGGTACAGTTGATAAGTAAATTGTGGTTGACTTGTGACAATCGTACTTGAACCAGGTTGTCCTGTAGGCATCTGAATCGAAGTTTGAATTGTGGATCCAGACTAAGGTAAAGATGTCTGAGGAGTAGATACAGGAACAGTAGAAATCGGAGCTGTCGATACTCCAGAAGTAGGTGGGGTAGATTGAACAGATGTTGCAATAGTTGTAGTAGCCGTTTGAGGTGGAGTACGAGGCGTACTAGGCCCAGGCTGAGAAACTACTGAAGGTACAGAAGTTTGAACAGTAGACTGGACAGGTTGCTGGGGTGAACCAGAAACTAGGGGTTGTCCAGTTTGAGATGACAACTATACATTCTGTTGCAAGACTTGTTGAGATTGTGATGGATCCCACACTAAATTCATTCCGGGGTATGAACCCATAATAGGTTGAGAATATTGAGGACCATAACCGGGTTGAGGGTAGGGTTGATAATTCAAAGGTACATTTCCCGTTCCTTGAACATATGATTGATCGGAGGGTGGTTGGAAACCTTGGTTCGAGTACTAACCTTGGGGTTGATACCCTTGAGGCACGTACTGATACTGGGGTTGACCTTGAGGTACATATTGATACTGGGGTTGACCTTGAGGTACATATCGAGTCTGGGGTTGACCTTGAGGAACGTACTGTCCCATAGGTATGTACTGTCCTTGAGGTTGCCCCCCAGGCGCAAATTGGGTACCTTGAGGTTGCCCCCAAGCGATAATTGAGGATTTTGAGGCTGCCCCCCAAGCGGTAACTGGCCACCTTGAGGTTGAGGATTAGGAATAGTACCTGACATCATGAGAATATCTTCTACACTCAACGGCTTAGTACCATTGTTTCCAGTTAATAACCCTTGTTCAATGGGTTGAGGAGATGCTCCCGCAAAAGTACCAGAAAGTGACTGATACCCAGAGGGAACAGAAGGACCATCGTACAAAAAGGATTTTGGTAATTGAGTAAACATGGACGATTGTATTGACATATTTAACAGAGGATAATAACTTCTAGGTGTTGGGTGATAAGGAATACGAGGTGGCGAAAAACTTAGCCCTGGGTTTTCCAAAAAATTAGTCAATGAAAGATACCAAGCACTGCTCCTAGGTGGACTATAAAAAATTGATTCACGCTCCCTAAGTTCAATAACAGGTTGATTTTCAGGGATAGGTATGCCTACTTCTTCTTCCAGAGTAGCAAGTTCTTCGATAGCTATAAGTCCAGAAGGAAGATTTTGGGTAATTCTTTCTACCCTTCATGAACTAGGACCACTAGAAGTTGGAGAGGTAAACCCCGATGTTGGAGTAGCAGCAAATTCACTTTCAGGTTTGGATATTTCAGGTTCCTCACCTATATCACTAGTAGATGAAAAGCTACCAGTAATTTTGGAAACAGACACCGATTATGGATTATAATCTGCTACTAAAGCTTGAAAATCAAGATGTACCACCAAAGAAGACTCTCCTTCTTTAGGTGACCCAACTCTACTGTCTCTAGGAGTTACGAGGGCTCTTAACCCTTCAGGCTGGCTTGGTGAAAACTCAGGAGGTTGGCCCCGAAGTCTACGGGACTTCCTCGGTAATTCAGCCACGATTAAAAATTTTTAACTACTTCACACACAAACAAAGTAAAATCTCAATGAAAACCACCTAAAGCCTCTAAAGAACCAAACAAATTTGAATCACACACCTAAAGAATCTAGGAGATCAAAACACATGCAAACAGTAACTTTCCGTACTAAAAACACTAGTTGGTGATGAAGCCCAACGTCGCAGAGTTCAATATAGAAATGGCGGTTGGAACAATTACCTCGGTAACCTGCTTAATGAATAGACTGGCACACGTTCCTCCATTAAACCGTCTCGAGTGAAGAGAACCCCCTGGAAAATCCAAGTGAGTCTAGCCGACGTCTGCTCCAGCTACAGTGGGATCTTCCCATCACTGTCACCTTAGGAAGAATCCTATAGAATATGGTCACTAAGGTTACCAACAGAAACAAATATACCTGGGGGAATGGTCTACGATACGATACACACGCAAGGGCAGAGTAACAAGCTCAATCCCCTTGAAGGCTCCTTGACATAATCCAAGGTTTACCAACAAGTGACCCTAGGCTCCTCGACAATGGTTAATCCGAGGTTTACCGTTTTTAATACGTGAATATCTGGCGTCCTTCCCAATGAGGAAGGATTGATTCCCACACTGGTTCGGATACGATCTCGTGCTTCTCCTTTAAGAGGAGCTTTCCCAGAGCATAAATGCAACAATTGGATTTCTCTCCTACCGCAAGATACAACTACTTGTTTGTTTGACTGTCTTGGAGAGTTAATTACTCCCTACTCCAAGTAACTAGCCTAAGCTATGTTGGTGTATCAGAGCCCTAGAAATAAAAATATTACTAGATAGATTTTACTTTAAGCATTATTTTTATTGGTTTTTATTTAAGTCAAGAGGTGCGGAGATGAAACTCATGGTGTGAAGACTCGACTCGAAATCACTAAAAAATGCACTTAAGATGATTAAACAATCTTTTCCCTTCAATGAACTTCTAGCTATGAAAGAGTTTGAGAATGCAAATAGTTGTAAACACAAATCTTTCTTAACAAACAAATTAAAAGAAGAGCTTTTTGTCTTTTCCAATGCACTCAAAACAAGACAACTAGTTATTTTCACAAAAATTTCCCTTTTCTCTTCAAAACACTCAACCACTACAAAAACAAACTTTTTCCAAAAGAGATTTTTTTTATTTTTTATAAAACACTCAAAACTATGGAAATGACTAATCTTGAGATCTATAAACTATAAAAACCTATTTGAAGTCAACGCTTACAAGATGTCTTTTTCAATGATGTTTTACTTAGCTACAAGCAAACTAAGGACTAATCTGTCCAGAATCACAAATCAGTCAAAAAACAACCAATTTTTGTTTTCTTTTCTAAAAATGAAATCCAAACTTTTAACACAAGTTTTTTCGAAGTTTCGTAAAGAGAAAACACAAGGTGGATCCCTGAACAAAGGTAGATCTTTCAAATGGTCAGACTCATAAGAAGGCTGGTAAAAACCAAGGTGATCTGAGGTTTCTACAGCTTCTAAGCTCAGAGCCACTACAAGACTAAAATGAAAACCAAACCCAACAATCAAAACTTCTAGGAATTTCACCTAAAACCATAACACCAATGGAATTAACCTAAGAAAAGCTTCTGAAAAGTTATATGCAGGTCTGGGTAGGGGATAATAACATCTAAACAAAAACTAAGCTGACTAACAGAGAAAATCTTAGGTTTTCCAAAATTTTGACAGGGTCCGCGGGCCCACAGTTAACACAGGTGCGGTACCACTCTGTGCTAAAAGAAAAAGTGCGGATAGGTCTGCACTGTGTCCCAAACCGAGGGTGCGGTCCTCTCCCAAAGTTAAGAAAAACAAAAAATAATCCCAGATCTACTAAATCTACCCAATTCCACACACAACAAGCCAAAAACAGAAACAAAAACACAGTTTCTCAGGTCAAATTAAAAACAAGGAAAAAATCAAGTCCCCAGCGGAGTCACCATTTTGTCACACGGAATGAGTCGATCTTGCGGACAATATAGACCTTCCTAGAATCTAATGATATCTAGCGACAAGCAAGCCAATCAAAAAATATCTTTCTCTAAATATGCATTTATAAACAAAGGCGAACAAGTGTTTAGGCCTACCTTGGGTCCAATGCAAGTTTGAGGAAGCCTCGCTCCTTTGATCCAAATGAGCTCCCTTGTTGCGAATATGCAAACACAAACAAGAAAACAAATTAAATAGCACCTGAAAAGCCAATATCATAAAGCATACTTAACATGATGATCAAGGAATTCATGAAACAAATGACATAAGACAATTCGTCGAGAAAAATGAATCTAATTGTATTAATTCAAATCAAAGAAGAACTTTACAACCTGTGCCTTGATGCTGTACAAGCTCCTCCCAGGGTCCAACAAGAAGTCTCCTCTACTTTGACAAGTTTCACTCTCTTCCCAATGAAGCCAAAAATGTATGTGATCTCTCCTCTCAAGCTTAACTAGGAAGTCTCAATTCCACCAGCATTTACCCTCAAAAATGTTCAGCTTCTAACCTCTCTAGCAACCAGCCCAATGCCTTAATCTATAGTGCAATGGAGGGAAGTTACTAGGTCCTCCTTCAAAGGGATAGCTCCTCTCATCAAGGGATTAGCTCCTTCTCTTTTGGGATGCATGAACCACCTAAGAGCGACCAATCCACGTCAAAATTCCTTCTAGAATCATCTAGAATTAACCCAAAGTGAGTTTTTTAGAATAAACTTGTGCCTTTTTGACTTTCATAGGGGTCTGCACCCACTCCCTTAGGGACAGATCGGGCAGGTCCGCAGTTTTTGTGAACAGGGGGTGCAGGACCACAGGCAACAGTGAGAGAAAGTGCGGAACCAGAGCTTTGTTGAGTTTCAATGTCTTTCTCTCATTTTCAAAGCTTGAATTGAAGAGCTGAGGTCTGAGACTTGCTTAGGAGGACAGTACAAGTGATGATAGACCCATACTGACTGCAAATAATCATGGTGATGATATTTTTGTGTAACACCCATCAAAGTAGAAGAATTACCCCATCAGGCAGGACTTGGATTTATCAGAAAGGAAGTTGGGGAATGCGCTGAGACAACTAGCGAACCACCAAAAATAGATGATGAGAAGCCCTCATCAGTTCTTTCCAATTGATAGAGGAGGTAAAAGATGTTGATTTCCTTTTGGTTTCATCATCACATAGTATGATTTATGTTGGAGATGTAGAGATCCCAATTACAGGGACAAACATAAGGCTCCTTACCAGGACGAAGCACGAGAATGAAGAAGAACTTGGTGTTAATAACCAAGGCATAACTCAACCATTGGAGGTTGTGCAGAGACCTCAATTTGCAGGCTTGAGATACACCAAAGGAGAATGCTCGAAGGTGTCAAATTCTTTCGAGGCGTCGTCGAAATTGTTTAGGAAAGAGATGTTAGAAAATTATATATTACGAAGCAATGGAACACATAAAATATTGCAGAAATATAAACATAGAAAATGCATAAAACAAGAGAGACACATAAATACGTGGTTCACCCAGTTTGGGCTACGTCCACCCTAAACAGCCAGTCCTTCCTTTCTATTATCCAGCAAAATGAAGAGACACAACCTACAGCAGATCCACTATAATATCATCTGTTTTCTCTCACAGTCTCACCTCTCTGCTTCTCACTCAGAGAATGCACATCTATTACACAGCCTCAAATAAAATGCCCTCATACAAAGAGAGGTGTTGCCTTCTATGGCAAAAAACCCTAAACTAAACATAATTTCTACCGTCAGATCACCCACCTAATGAATGGCCCAGATTGACTAGAAATTACTATACTTTTACAAGGAAATTATACATATGTTTTTAGCTTCGGGGGTGCTACCCCCAAAACCCCCCCCAGGGGACCGTTGGCCCCCAGACCCCCCAGCCGGGGGGGGATCAGCCCCCCCGAACCCCCACGGGGGGGGGGACACGTGGAGGGGTGTACAAACTTCCTTGGGTATACATTCGGCTGAAACAAAGACCTCTAAACAATCATGCTCCATACTCAACAAGAGATTGATGGGAACACATCTGCAATGCGCATTGCAGGGAAAGAGTTGAGGCCAGCTCTCATCGCCATACTTACACCAAAGATAGCAAGGAAAGGTATAACCAATTTCGATCTTCAAATGTTCATTTTGATTATAATCATGTTGTTAATAATGAACGTAAAACATGGCATCAAAAAAAATGTGCCTTTTGTGGATTACATAACCATACATTTTTGAAGTTTTGGAAAAGAATGGTAGAACACAAAATGATGAGGCATGAAATACCCTCTAAACAACAAGTAAAGAAACAGGTTAAACATATTTGGAAGAAGAAAACCTATTGTAGCCATTGTGACAAAAGTGGCGATCAAAGAGCCACATGTTGGAGGCTCCATCCAGAGTAGCACCTTAAAGACAAAGTGTCAAGGCGTGAACCAAATGAAACAGTTGTTCGACAAGAAAAACCATCACAGGGTGATGACCTGTTCACCTTGATAAGTGAAAAGTGATTTCTAGATATGTTAGCATTTAATGATCATACTTTTGTAGATCATTTGTTGCATTTTTAAATGTAAAAGTGATGATGTGTTTTCCATCACTTGTTCAGCAACAATGATGTCTGGTCTTATTTTGAGTAGCATGATAAACTGTGAAAGTGATGTCATGTGTCCATCACTTGTCAAAATAGTAGTGTTTGGGCTAATATTTGTAGATCATGTATTGTAGTGATGATGAGTTTTCCATCACTTGTTAAAGCAACAATGATATGTTGGTCTTGTTTTAGTAGCTGGGGTGTTGCATCCATGTTGTTGTAAACTTGATCATCGAGTATGTGTTATAAAGTCATGGCAAGTGTGGGACACTTGGGTCATTAGTTGGTCATGAAAGTCAAGCATGTAATTTGAGAAACATTGTACTACAGGTTGCAGAAGTATCAGGTGTCAGCTCATCACTTAAGGCTCCAAAGAACAAAGGTGAAGGAGATGGAAGTGAGACCTTCAAGACGCTTGTGATGCAGATAAGGTACAAAAAAAAAAGTTGCAAATTGTTTTTCATGCTTTTGCAGGACCAAAAGCTCCTCAATGTGGAGGATTGATCCAGGTGGATCTCCAGACACTAGTGACATGGATAAAAATCAAAATTCCAAGTGGTGGAAAGGTGATTAACTTGACATCCGATCGAATTGCTCGTCACCCTGACTCCAACAGTGCGAATGACATCCGAGTCTAGATGAAGGAGATAGAGGTAGTCAAAGTTTGGTTGACTTTTTGATGACTAGGCAGGATTAAGAAAGGCACAATTTGGAATTTTTCCGGCGGACAGAATCCGGCCAACTCTGGCTAGATTCCAGGCAAAAAATTTTCCTTGTTAAAATGACTCCTTCCATCCAAAACAAAATTTCCAAAAATGCATAGTTTGTTTTTATATATATAACAAAAAAATATATTAAAAAATGGTGGTGGCCACCAACCCCGCCACCCCACAACTCACACCCAACGGCATGGTTCAATAAACATAGTGGGTGATGGGACGACCCTTGGGGCATGGACCCAACCACACCAAAGGAATGCAACCACCAACCACTATTGCAAAGCTGGTGGAAGATAGGTACGATGTGTCGGCTGCCCAAGGCAGGCCCGACCCAACTAATATAATATAAAAAAAGGGGTTTGTTAAATATAAAGAGATTTTCTGTATAAAAAAAGGAGGTGGAGTTTGACTGCCTGACCTCCTCCCTATTAAACAGATCCTTAATCAACTCCAGCAACTGACTCATTGAGAAATCTTCTAGTGAAATTTTATTTAAAACACAGTTTGTCAGTGCGCCCAGCAGGAGGAGGCAGTGCACACAGTTCAAGGCAGCATTTTGCAGGAGGGCTGAATTTTCATTTTGTCAGATTTTGACAAATTTTATATGGTTTCAGCACTTCTCGATGCCACAAACGCAATGGTGCTATCCATTTCTCCATTAGAGTTATGAATTTTTTAGTCATTTTTAGTATGGAGGTGGAACCATTACTTCTATAGAAATAGAGAATGGAACCATGATCCTTGAAATTTTTCCGAGGATGTATTTTTTTCTCCATGTCGGAATATAGTCAACTTTACAGTCATTTTTCATGGTTTTGCATAGGGATCGCAATGGAGAGGTTAGATTCACCTTTTGAGTTGCAGATTTCCAGTCCACCCATGGAGCAGAATCTTTGAGGAATCTAGGGGGAATCTAAAAGATTCCTTGAGCCCCAGATTCTCAATTTCTCAGAATTTAGAAATTCGACAATCGATTTTGCACTATTCGATGCCACAAATCTAATGGTGTGTTCATATTTTTCATTTGCTCATTCTATTCTTCAGCCACTTTCTAAGTGGAGTGCAGGTGTCAGCATTCATGTGTGAGCAACCATTTCCATGTGATTGATGCCGTGAGATTGATGGCACGAACAACTTCAGCAGTTTGACATCCACTTCTTTAGATGGCCCTGGATGTGAGGTATATGCAATGTATTCATTTACTTCTTTTGCTATGCATTGTGCTGCACAAATCCCTATTTGATGTTTGATGTGGGATCCTGTTTCTTACTTGATTTCATGATTCCTGCTTGATGTGATGCAGAATCCTCTGTGTGATGTACTTTTTGTCATGATTCATCATGTTATGTTTGATATCCCTTTGTTGTATGTTGATGGGATACTCATGTTTTCATCATGTATGTTTTCATTGAGATCCCTTTTATGCCATGTTGGCAGGATGCTCATCATGCATGAGAGTTTCATACTGATAGGAGTCCTTTTTACTGAGAGTCCCTGTAGCGGAACATCTCTTGGAGCCACTCCTGTGTGAGGGAATTTTCCTTGTATGATAGTGACACCACTTATGTACATCATCACTATTGATAACACTTAATGCAGTGGCCTACACCATATTGACACCGCGGCCAAGAGATGTAGTCCCTCCTGGACGAACTGCATTATCAACAGCTTATGTATTTTATGTTGCTGATGACTGTCATGTTCCTCTTCTTTACATCATGCACATGTATTCATTTATGTTCTTTTAAAAATGAAATTTAATACATCACAAAAGTAAAAGGTCTTGGAAGGGTCCTTTGTCACACCCAGACCTGTATCATTGAAAATGGGACTGTCACGTTGTTGAATCAACTGTTGTTGTTGTTGGTACAACTATTGTTGATTTAACGGTTGTTGTTGCCCAACAATGAAAGATTGGCCAGGTTGTGAATAAACTATACCAGTGTAAGCCTGACTCAATCCAGAAAAGGGTATACTAACCTGAGGTTGTTGAATGCCAGACACAAGTATTTTTGTACAATAGCCTGAGAAAATTGAACTTCTTGACCTGAAATTTGTGGTTGTGAGGTAGAAGGACCGGTTTCTACCGGTTGAGATACAATAGTTTGAACTTGTGACTGTGGTATAGTAATAACAACAGGTGTAGTAGGAATAGCTAACACAATTTGCATTGGTTGTGTTGGATACACAAGCCTTTGTTGAATTGGCATTGTTGGTTGCCATTGACAAACTCAAATTCCAGACTGACTTGAATACTACTAGATACTACCATATGATGGTCCTCCATAGGGAGGATAAGGTGAATATGCATATTGCTCTCCATATGGCGGCAATCCAGTATGTAATGGATACATAGGTTTTTGTTGACTAGATTGCCCAGCTTGATGTTGATATGCAGAATCAAACTGTTGAGTTCCCGTTAAAGAAGAACCAGGTAAAATTCTAGTTGAGGACATGGGTGATGACCATGGTGTAGAAGCAACCCCTGAGTGGGTTCCAGACAAAGATTGGTAACCAACCGTGATGGATGATTCACCATATAGGTACGAATCAAGTGTGGTAGAAAACATCGAAGAGGTTGCAACAGATGATTCTGCGCAGCTACATCAGATGATACAATCTGGGATGTTGTCAGTTGTTCAGCCATAGTTAACTGACCCAAAAGTTGTCCTAAAGAATCGACAGGTACTTGAAAAGAAGCAGGATCAATCGGAGCAGTAAAACGAGGAGTATGAGGGTAAAGATAAAGCCTAGTTCCAGAGTGGAATCAGGTTCTAGGTGTAGAATTTTCTTCCAATTCTTCCTCGACAACAATTTAACCAATTGGAAGAACTTCACTGTCTAGTCCGTAAAAGATTTTTGGTGTTGATAAAGTGGAAGTTTCAGTAGTTACTAATGTCTGAGGGGTAACCAGTTGATCGTCTTCTAGTAAAGTAACAACTTCTGAATGTTCAAATTCGAAGTCCAGATGTGTGGGTAAAAGAACAACATTTTCATAACGATGTTCCTAAACAAGTTCAGGTTCAGATGTAACTTCTGTTTGAACTGTGATAGGTTTTGGATTAACTTGTAGTTGAACTGATTCAAGTTTAGAATTAATTTCTTGTTGAGCAACTTCAAGTTGACGATCAACTTGTTGTTGAACAACTTTGATTACTGTTTCACTAGGATCAATGCTAATGTCCTCGGGTAATTGTGGAACTTGTTCTTTAGAAATGGATGTACCAGAAATGGTTGGAGTAACTAGAGTCTCAATACTTACCAAAATAGATGATTTAGGTAATTCAAATGAAGAACTAGGAGTTCTTGACGTACTTGAATTAGTTAAGCGAGACCGCTTTGACCGAATAGGTGTAGCTTCGAGCAGGAAAGGCAGTTTACTCGCTGTTCTCTGCAATTGTCGGGTTAAGGTTTGATGTTCCTCCACGATTGTTGATTAATTTTATTATCAAAGAAGAAATAAACAAAAAGGGGTAAGCTAGGCAAAAGGTTTACCAAGCAACTGTGAACTGCAGAATACCTCTTGTGAACCAAGAAGTACAGGTAAGTAAGCTCCCCAAATGTTTTGCTCAGTGTATCACAATGTACAAGGCAATTGACTCGGTTACCTAAGGATGGATAGCAACCTAGTGTTGTCCTCCCATATATACCCGAAGTTACGTGGAGGGCCAATCCGTATAAGCGTTGTCTAATGCTAAACCACATAGTGAGAGAATTCCCATATACTTTACATATTGTAACACCACCCTATATACCCAAAGGTGCATGGACGAGCTATGATATACTCACTTACGTGGAATGAGGTATCACACTCGAGATGTATTTCAGACAAGTTAGTGACAACTTCTTTGTTTTACGATGCTCGAACACATCTCTAGCCTAGAACCATAAATGTTTTCGTTAATGACAATGCTCCATTAGGTAAATTGATGTTAGTTTTAAGTTGATATTGCTTATGAATTTTCCTTTCAAGTTCACCACGTGATGTATTTTGAAATTCCTTGGAATGCAACTATCATGATAAGCATTCTTTCCATTCAATTTAACAATGAAAATCCTAGCTACTTAGGGATAGAGCAATTAGATTTCCTTCGATCAAAGAGAAAAGAAGCTAATGCAATTTCCCTACACTATTCCTATGAGCACACACAAACATTTTCAATGCAACATGCATGTATTTCTTTTTGATTTCCTTAATGTGAATATGAACAAAAGGAAATATACACATACAATCAATCAATCTTTAACAAGAACAAAGACTTTTACGATAGTTCTGTTTCGAAGGAAAAGAAGTCTTTACGACACTTTCTTTCGACCAAAGATTAATCAACTATTTCTAACTTTGACTATAGACTGATAATGACAAAGAAAAAATTTAAGAAACATTAATCAATCAAGTCAAAATAGGGCTAGACAAGGAGATAGAAACTTGTTCTTTGATACCTAACATTCATTGATCAATCAACAAACAAACAAATAGAGAAAAGTTGGCAAAACACATTCCAAAGGTGGGAAACTAACCCTAGGAGGATCAACGCAGCCCTGAATGTGAGGCAGTGCACTTCAGAGCACTGTCCCTAAGCCAGGGATTCTCTGCAGTACACTATGTCCCTCACAAGCCTACGCTGGTGATAGTGAGCCATTTCAAAAGGCAATTTGACATAGTTTTGACCAAATTTTCAATGCAAAAGAGCTTAATTATAATCTATGAACAGAAGTAGGGTCTGCAAGGATGTCCTAGGAGGTGGATGAGTTGCTAGGAAAGGGGATCTTCCCCAGTGTAATCGCCAATTTTTTTTGGAGAATTTGGTATCTACGGATAAATACTAATTCCCTAGATAAGTAGCCATATCTAGAACAATAATGTAAAATATTTTAGTCTTTTCCTATAAGTAATAGATAAGATGAGAAGATGAGAAGACCTACTTGTAGTTCTTCTTTCCTTTCGTCTCCTTTCTATCGATCCTCTTTCTCCTTCTTGTACTTAATACGCTTGATAAGTACCTGTAAAAACAATAGAAAAGAAAGAATAGATCAAAGAAAAATATCTATTGAATATAAGTGAATGGAATCAGATACATTTCATGCATATAATAATTGTAAGACAATACAAACATGTGGGAGAAAGGTTCAAACACTTTATTGAATAGAAGAAGGAATTAAAACCATTATGTCTGATTCAAAGTCATTCCTCCAACTTGGATCCCATCCACATCACATCAAAAGCATGACAAACTTGTAGCATTACAATACTTGCTTCAAAGCAAATTCTCATAGCGACATTATCTCCTTACAATTCAATATAGTCCAGCCTCTGATCACTTAGATGAGTGGTCAATTTATAGGGAGATGAAGGAAGTTTTGTCATAAATGGTGGCATTGAATGGCCTTCCATACATAGAATTAGTTCCATGGAGGAAGGGATGAGAGGATAGGATGCATCTTAACTCATTCCTCATCCATTTTTGAGCTGATAGGAGTTAATAAGTGAGGGAACCTTCTAGATGACTCCAAATGATAAGAATATTCCTCAAACCCTATGTGAATTTCGCTCAAACTCACACAGTGCAGGTGAAAGGAAGCCTAAATGCTCTACAGATCACCCTGGCATTGACTTAACTGCTCTGTAGCGCACCCTTACATGGGCCTACCTACGCTTGTCCCTCTAGAGGCCATTTTTGGATGTCTTCAAGTCATGAAACTGTTTGGGAAGGAGGCATTCAAAGGGGTGACTTGTTTAGGGCATGTAGCAACTAAAATTAGGGTTTGATAAGCCCTAAAACACTATATGGATGATGGGATTGATGTTCCCAAATGGATCTATAACAGTTACCATGAGGATCTAGAAATGGAGGTTAATAACCAAGATTTTTCTAATGCAAAATATTTTGAAGAAATGGACCTACAAACATTGATATGCAATCTCTTGTACATGAATGGAGAAATAAAGACCCAATAACCATTCTCGAGGAGTAAACTCAAATTGTCACTAGAGAATACATCTATAATCAACATTTAATGCTATGTCAATCTCATGAACTATGTTATACCCTTAACCATAAATTTTATTTTCCCTCTTCTGGAATAAAAAATAAATGCACTTAGAGATCAATTGAAAATTTTAAAACAACCAAAGAAGAAAGAGTGGAAAAGAAATGGTTAATTACTATAGGACCTAAGCTATTACTTGGTGAATACTAGTAGAGTGTCACTAATGGATGCCATCCTTTAGCCCTCCTATTATAGGCCATTTTGTCACATCTAGTCATTTGGTCTACAAACTGGATCAATCAACATCCTTTTACCCCTTGACATCATCATAACACAAAGCTCTATGCATGACACTCTCATATCCCATTGTTTCTGCCTAAAAACACCTTATTTTAGTCATATTAAGGACCAATGCTCCTTAGCCTCCTATTGGACAATGTTCACCTATAGGTTTCTCCACTGTGGCTTGCATTGATCACCTATAGGTTGCTCCACTATGCACTTGAGTTGGTTCTAGAATTTTGGGAAAACGAGAGAAATTTAGGAAGCCTTTTCTTCTAGTATCTTCCATAATTTGTTACAACCATTTACCTCAGATAAAATGTTCGGATCCTATCCTATCTTACCTTGGAGTTTCCATGCCTTATCCTTTGATCCCATCCTCACATCAAGAGTGCATCTAAAGCCCTAGATTGGTAATTGGATAATAACTCCCGACTTACTCCCTCTCCTATATATTTGTGGCCATCCACAAGCTAAGGGTTGGATTTTAGATATATAATTCTACCCTCATGTTGTTGTTGTAAAGAGTTAACATTCCATGCATTAGGGTGATTGGAGGTACGCTTTGTGGCAAAGAAGGAACAAGTCAACCTGGAGGAGCTCTTCTACAAGATCAACTTCTATTTATGGTGGTAACTCCTTCCATTTATATTAATGTAAAGAGTTCTTTGTTTCCATATATGTGATGTTATGATTTCATATATTTCAATCCCATGTTGATCCATTGAATGGAGTATTTAGATGATGCTACATATATTCCATATATCATTGGCTTATGTTATCTTATTGTGCAGGTTCTAATTTTGGTGATGGGAGCTAGGATTGGAGCAGTCAAGCCAAGAGAGGAGTGAAGCATACGTCGGACTATAGGTATGTTTCATCCCATTATCTATTTAATTTAAGGGAAACAATAGCTACTTTGTTCTTATGTTGTTCTAGAGTAAGCCACCCGGTTTAGGGAAGACACTTTTGTCCACAGTCGTAGATTCCGTATAACAAATTGGCGACTCCATTAGGGATGGGGTATATTCCTTTGGTGGTTTCTTTGTCTTTATTGTTTATTTCACCTCTTCTTTGGACCTTCAATGTCATCTTTAGTCAAGAATTGATCTAGGAAGATCTTTCATTGAGTCTCAATTGAAAATTTTGTGTCAGAACTCCCTTATTCTTCACCAACACTCCCTCTGGTCTAGGGATAAAGCATTTCACCTCTCCAGAGGTCTCTTTGTAACTACATTGCAAGGAACTGATGCCTCTTTTGTCTTGATTTTATCTTTGATCAACCTACTTCTAGCTGCACTTCCTTGATTCTTGAGTGTCTTGTTGTCCCTTTGAATCCTCCATTTTGTTTGCATTTGTCTTTGATTGCCTTTGATAGGGATTTCGTAAGATTTTCCTTTGTTCTTTTCATTAGGTTGCTTACAAACTGATTTTGTTTGATCATTGATTGCTTGGATGAGTTGGTGTTCTAGTCCTCCTTATGAAAAGTTATTTGAATTAGTGATTAAACTTTGCATCTTAGTTTTATTCATTTTTGAAAATTAAGAGACTTGAAAAGAAAAATCTTTGCATTGGCAAGTAGGGTTTTGTATGTGTATTGAAATTGCAACAGTTGCATTGGAAAGGGATTGCATTTTGCACATTTGTTTGCTACACACTCTTTGTCTCTTCCCTTCCTTAGATAGATTTTCATTGAATGAGAAATATTCCATTTCCTCATGGTATTTTTCATTTTGGGATATTTAGTTGACATTCGCGGATAGCCCCAAAACTAAAACTTAATCAAAGATAAACAATAAATTTATGGAATCAACCTAAGGAGAATTTGTAACATTAACGCAAACATTTAGAGGTCTAGGCTAGAGAAATGTTCTGACATCGTTAAACGTAGGAGTTGTCGTTGTTTTCCATCATTACATCCTGGGGTTGAAATCCTATTCCACGTAATTGAGTGTATCAGATCGTTCTCCACATACCTTTGGATATATTGGATGATGCTCCATGCACATAAAGTATATGGGAACACTCTCATTGAACAGTTATGCATTACATAGCACTACTACACTCTACACTCCCACGTACCATTGAGTATATTTTGGGAGCCCCTATAGGTTGCTATCCTTGCTATAGGTAACCAAGTCAGTCACCTTGTATATCCTCATACATAAAAAACAACATTCGGGGAGATTGGCTGTCGTACATTAAGTCCTTGGTTTTCCAAGGTGTATATTTTAGTTCACAGATGCTTGATAATCCTTTATGCCTAGATAACCCTCTTTTTGATTTATTTTTTGTGTTAATTTCTAAAATTTATTAGCCCAATGTGGAAGAATAAAGTCCCCCACCCTCTCATTCATGTAGAATGCAAAATAAGAATCCTCTTCCACCAGACGCTACTCCTGGTTGTCGTCAGAAGCATAAGAAGATGAAAATTACCAAATATGGAACTTCGAGAACCACTGGTGGTCCACCTCCAAAAATTGATCCACCAGAATGATCTATCCCTTTGAGTTCTCAGCCGGAGATTACATCTACTCTTGACGGTGAATCTGACACAACTGAAACAAAAGTTACTAAAGCCTTGTTTCTTGAGGTTATTGAACCTGACTTTCTTGAGTCAAACAATTTACTTCCTGAGGTTGTTGAACCTGAGAAGCCTCAACCATCTTCACCTATTACTTCAGGTCCTTCCCCTTCTCTTGCTTTGTCTTAGATAGAACCTCCACCTGTATATTTTGGACCCGACGGTGAACCTCTTCCATACAGACTTGTGAGTATTGAAGAGATCTTGCAAGAATAAACTTGTCCCTCTACTGTTGTTCATTGGTAGGGACTCCATTTTTATCAGACTGATCCTCATCCTCCTCTTCAGACTCCAAAACAAGCTCATTTGCCTAATTCTTTGGACTCTCCTATGAATCTCTGATGGCAATATTCATTGGGATTGTTAAGCATGACTAGATCTAATCTGACCTCTTAGCCAATGTCTACCACTATGGTTGAGACATAAAATGTTGCTTCTTCATCTATGTTTGTAACATCACTATAAAAAACTATGTATGCTAGCCTGTTTGTCCCACCTGGTTACTAGCCTTTATCTGGTACCTTCTCTGGTGTGACTTCCAATCCTTGGACTTCTCCCATGTCATCTAATTTGGGAATTCCATATAGTAATTCTCTTATGAATTCCACACATTCTGTTCCTCCTCCTCCACCTACACCTACGATAGAGCATCAAGATGGCCCTTATATTAGTGGGAAAGGTTTTATTCAATAACCTAACTCTCCTTATGTTTGGTACCATCCATCTGGATCACAGTTTCCTCCATCATCCACTTTTCATTTTATAGGGGCAAAACCTATTGTTGGTATACCTTAGATTGGTAATCAACCTTATTATCTTCATCCTTATCCTAGATTCTCTTCTAGTGTTTAGCAACCTACTTTTCTTGTTCAACCTAGTTTATTTTGGGACTGATTGTTGAATCCTCAACCTATTTCATCTTCATCTTAAATTCCTTTCCATCCATCTGTATCTCCAAAATATCACATGCATGTGAGACAACCTTTATAGACTATTTCTGCATCACAACCTATTCCATCGATATATGGTACCACCCAGGTCTCACTTACCTACCCTTCACAAGGTACCTCACAGTCTCAACCGCTTGGACAAGGTACCCGTCAAGTTTCAATAGGAAAAGATGTGTATAGTATGGTGCAATCCCAATCAAACCCACCTTATGCTATGATGATCCAAAATATTGCAGGGCAACCATATAGACCCTCTCAGGGTATTCCTAAAGTGCCTTTTCAAGGCTAGTACATCCAAACCCAACCATTTCAGCCTTTGCAGAGTTATCCTGGAGCTGGTTAGCAAGGTTACACATATACTAGTTACTAGAGTCCTCCTTATTCTATTTCCTAGGTTCCTTCTTATCAAAAGCCTCCTTATTTGGGGATGTGAATACCTATTTCCTAGGTGATTTCTTCTTATCCATACTATCCTTCACTAGATTTCAATCAATAGTTACCTTTTGTAGAAACTCTTGAATCTCCAGATTTAACTCGACTTACAAATGATCCCATCAGTCATTTACCTTGGTGGCCAATAATTTTGACAAAATTTCCCTCTAATATTCCAAAATTCAATGGGAATCCTAGAGAAGACCCTTCGACCCATGTCATGATGTATCATCTATGGTTTTAGCACTCAGAATGAACCTCAAGGCTGAAAAGAGGAAATTTCGAGGTAACCACAAACCAAGCTTACAATCTAGCTTCTAGCCCTGCCAGACTAGAGAGGGATATCTCTTTGCCAACAAAATGTGGCTGCAATAAGTGAACCTTAGACTAGCTATGAAGAATGAGGATTTGGTTGAAAATTTTGGGTTGAAAACAACAAGAGAAGGGACTATTGGGCTATGGATTTGGGGCTAGTTTCTGCCGGCAAACTTGGGGCAAAGTAAGCGCAATGTACAACCAGATTAAAGATATAATGAGAGAAGAAAAGAGGGAAAATACCACTGCCCTACAGGCATCAATCAGGGGATGGATCTACAATGGAAACTTTAGAAGAAAAAGAAGCAGAGGGTTACTCAACAGAGCATCTAATAGAGGATGGATTCTGAAAAGATAACCACTACATCAAACAACATAATCATTGTGAAAGGAGCATCGTGCATGGATGGATTCCTAACACTTCCCTTAGAGAATGTTGTAACCAAATTAGTAGGAAAAACAAATCATGGAAATGAATTTTCAAGAAAAACATGCTGCACATTAAACATCGTGATGAATCCCAAATTTAAAGAGTAGAAAAATCTTCATTAAAATAATACTCAAAGAAAACTTTACACAGTCTAATGCAGCCTCCTTCTACTGCAATAATCCCACCCTTACACTCTGAAATTCGTCAAATATATACAATTAGATCATCCTTGTACTAAGGGAGTTGAGCTCAACCATCTCTCTCAAGATAGAATCAATTGCATTAATTTTGGACCGAATTTCTAAAAATAGGGCTCAAATATGAACTCGTATCTCTTGAACCATAAAACCTGGTACAAAACTGAAAGAAGTTTTGGTAGATCAGGTCATGGGTGAGAAAAACCTCTCTCAAATTTTAGAAATTCATTTGTAGTTGCTCGTAATCCGTGTCACACAATAATCTCTAAAACAGAAAATCACTAAATATTTAAAACTGTAAAGATAGCCTGTAAAGATCTAGTCAAATATTCCAACCCATAACACCTGGGAATAACCTGAAAGAGGTTTTTGTTATATGGGTCGTGGTTGACAAAAAAATCTTTTTTTCTTCTCAAAATTACTCTCCATATGTTGTAAAACGACGCTGCACTACAATGACTAAAACAGTAAAACAAATGCAAAATTTGTTTTGTTTTAGTGTAGGCTTCAAATATCACTGTATATCTCCCACATAGTAATAGCTATGCATAAAATGAAGGAGATTTTTGTTACTTGGTATGTGATGGACAAAAACCTCTTTCAATTTTGTAAAATTACTGTCCAAACTGATTTTGTACTAAACTTGTCCATGTGTGCAGCAACTGACCTCAAAACATGCATAACCAAGAATCAATCATTCGTTTCGATCATATCTTCTAATCCAAGAACCAGTTTCAGGAGTGCAATATACTGTTGGAAATCTATTTCCAAGCTGCCTCCCATGAGAATACTTAGGATATGATTTTAACTGGAACTCATGTGTAAAACATGTCTAAAAAACACACATAGTAAGAGCCTATTTTGATCCTTGGTGACAGATTGTGAAGACTGGAACTAACATGTGGTGTTCTTCAAACTCCCTTAATGATGGTTTCATATGATTATGTATTCTTCAATGTACTATTATAGGTATTGCAACTAAATGGTACTTCGAGTTACCTAGAGCTTCATTTCATGACTTCAGTTCCTTATCTACCACCTTCCTGACGCATTTCTAGTTACCGATCTAGTATGAAACTAGAACAGAACTTCTCACCAAATTTAAACAATCTAAAGCCACTCACATTTTAGATCACATTCATGAGTGGGAATGTCATATTCGGTTGGTTAAGACATTTGTTCCAGATCGATTGCTGGCAGAATGGTTCATTAAATCCCTATTTCCATCAAACACAGAGGATGTAGCCAAAGGTGGATTTGTGACTGAAAAGAAAGTAATTGCATGTGCTCAATATTCAGACCTCATCTATACTCAATCTAGCATGATCTATGAAAAGATACCAGATGTTCTTAGACCTTCAAACACTATTCTTTCCACTACTGGTAAATAATATCATGATGATGACGACATCCATGGTTCTTCTAGTTCACAGATAGTGAGCAAAACATCTCATGTTGCTCTCACCGTTTCTACAGAAAAATCTTCATGCAATCCTCCCATGGCTTCTTATTTCGAGATTAATTCCATTTCATCTGATAAAGGAAAATCTCAACAGCAACCAAGAAGTAAGAATAAATGGAAAGGAAAAAAGAAGAAAGATTCTTCACCAGAGGATAAACGAAAATACCATTCCTCTGAGGAGAAATGAAAGCCTTGCTACACACACTTGATTTTAAATGAGAACTTTACTCATTTCTGTCCTCACTGCACAAAAGTGAATCAGTTTTTGAAATCCTTCACTTCTCTCTTTGTGTTGAGCGACCCATTTCCTAATCAGGAGACCCACATGGTAGATCAAAACCCATCTTCCTCTAACTCGGTCTTAATGCTTCCTTTGGGAAAGCATAAATATGATATTACGGTGGCTACTCGCAACAAGGACTATGGTAACGTGAATCTATCAAACGGTTAGGTTTCTGATCAACCTACTAGTTCGACATCACCTCCATTTCATCCTCCTCCATGATTCCTATGAAGTTAACCATTAAGCCTTTGAAGGGAATTGTTCATAAGTCTACTTTCAACCCTCGTGCTAGGGCTCCTCAAAATTACAATGTAGTTGAGGACTTGGCTCAGTGCCCATCAACTATGTCGACCCTCGAGGTGTTGCAAAACGGATCCATCTAGAAAAAGGCTTTTAGTTTAGCTATTGGATGTGTGGATCCCATAGATTCCAACCTTATTATTTTCAACCATGAGAACTATTCCCCTCACATTTCAGCTCTGTTGGCCTTTATGATGCTAGTTTTCGTTCACAGTAAAAATATTCATCATTCTATTTGGACAAGGGAGCCTTAACCCACATCATGTCTATGTCTTGCTGGAAGGAAATTGGTTCTCCTCAACTGAGTCAATCATCCACTACATTGAAAACTTTTGATGGGAGAACATACAAACCTTGTGGTATTTTGAATTCGTTATAAGTGGAATTAGGGGGCAAGACCATATCTATAGAAGTAGATGTTATTAATGGACCTCTTGATTATAATATTCTGCTGGGTTGCATGTGGGTTTATGCCATGGCTGCAGTCGTTTCGAATTATTTCCATATGATCACCTTTCTTCATAAAGGCGGGATTGTGGCCATTGACCAACGCACCTATTTTTCCTCTGATTCCCATGTTATTGGAAATTTCCCACTCCTAGGGGAAGCCCTACATTCTTATCAGCATCTCGAGGTTGGATTGTTGAAAGACTCCTCGCTCATGGGGACCTTTTTTCTTCCTCTTCCTCCTCTTCCAGACAACTAATATTCAGTTGTTTTTATCAACATGATATCGTCTTCTATAGTTCAGGTTGATTCATGGATAATACTTGATGAAACTAACATTAGAAGTTTTACAATGAATACCACTTAGCCCTATTGAACTTGATTACAAAGCTATTTATTAAGATTATACCACTCATACCTTGACCTCAGTCAATTGGGTTGATCGATCATTATATTATGGCACGTCTTTTGATCTATTCTCTCTTGTATTTTCAATCGACGAGAGCATCATGGAAATCATGATGCTAGACCATGTGCCATGGGAATATTATCATGATCATTCCGCCTTACCAGATTCCATTAAGGGTAATCTCAGTGATGTTTATCTACCCAATTTCGATGGATCTTTTTTGAATTCTGTTGCTATCCACGAAGTCAATCCCAAGAAGAATCTCTTAAATATAGAAGAGATGATACCCCTTGACATCTATGTTAAACTAGGTGTTATTGAAAATATACACATTGGTGTGTCTTTTTCTCCATCTGAGATATAGACCTATAAAACCCTTTTTCAAGAATTTCGTGATGTCATTTCCTAGACCTATGAGGATATGCCAGGTATTGACCCAAATATAGTGGTGCACAAAATTAAAATGTATCCTAATTCTAAACCTATCCGACAATGCCTTTGTCTGGTCCATCCAAAGAAGGCTACCATGACTAAGAGTGAAGTTGAAAAACTCCTTCGTGTTGGTTTCATCTACCCTGTTCCTCTCACTTATTGGGTGTCTAATGTTTTCCCTATCATGAAGAAACATGGGACTATCCAACTATGTGTCAATTATTGGGATGTGAATCATGCTTGCGCTAAGGACAACTACCCAACCCTGTTCATCGACCAAATTTTTGATGACTATGCCGGTTCTAAAATCTATTTGTTCATGGATGGTTTCTTCAGATATAATCAAATCAACATTCTCCCAACGGATCAACCTAAGACTACATTTATTTGTCCTTGGGGTACATTTGGCTACCAAAAAATCCCATTTGTTCTGAAGAATGCTAGGACCACATTTTAGTGGGCCATGGATTATGATTTTCATGATATTAAACACATCATGCAAACCTATTTGGATGATCTCCCTGCTCATTCTAAGCATCAGGTTGATCACCCGATGCATCTTAGGGCCATTTTCCTACGCCATAAATATGATAATATTTGAATAAATCCACACAAATGTGTGTTCTATGTTAGTTCTAGATGACTTTTAGGTTTTGTTATTTTGAAACAAGGAATTCAGATTGCTCCTCTTAAAGTATAGGTATTTGTTGACTTACCTACACCTTCTTCACTTGTTCAGCTTCAATGAATTTAAGGGAAAAATAACTTCCTGCTACGGTTTGACCCTAATTATGTCGAGTTGACTAAAGGATTCACTCACGTGCTTAAAAAAGGGGTTCCCTTCCATTGGGATAACACAACTTAGAAAACATTTGATTCCCTAAAGGATGTACTGGTTCGATCATCTCTATTGTACCCCCTTGATTACCAACATGACTACTTCGTCTACCTCGTTCCTGCCATTTCTACTATAACAATGGTATTGGCCCAAGAGGACCATGTTGGGAGAAAATAACCCATATATTACTTGAATTGGAATCTCAATCATACCGAGATCATGTATACTCATGTAGAAAAGTTGGCTTTGGCTGATGTTCAAGTCGGCCAAAGGTTTCGCCATTACATCTTGCTCCAGGAAACTACAGTTGCTTCATATTGCAACCCTATGACATACATTTTGTCACAAAAATTATTGTGGGGAAATACTCTATATGGATCATCATCCTGTAAGAATTTGACATGGAATTCATCAAATCTAAGTCAAATAAATTCCCGGTTTTTTCTGAGATTGTGTGAGAGCTTCCTTCCCGTTAGGTCCCTATACTACTAGCGTAACCCCTTATTGTTATTAGTACAACCCCCTTATTATATTTTTGTGCTAATGTAGTCCCCATATTGTTATTATTATGCCCCATCGAAGCCCACTATTGTTATTATTGTCCCCTTACATTATTATTGTTATGTCGGCTCTGATTATATTATGACCCCTTAAACTCCTATATATAAAAAGGAGGTCTTGTCATTTGTATCATCTAAGAATTGTTCATTTGTGTAATGTAAAGGAGGTTTCCCCCTCGAAGAGGCTTATTTCTAAGGCGTTCAATTATCTTTTCTATCTTTTTGTGAGCTGGTTTCATAACATTTGGTATCAGAGCTTCGGATTCTAGGGTTTCGCTGCTCCAAACAGGTCATCATGAAATTTTCGCTATAACTATTTTTCTATGATGTTTCAGAAGCTAAAAACAAAACCCATTTGAGAAAAAATCGCACTGAACCTCGGGCTGAAATTTCATATCTTCTCTCGCTATATTTTAGGATATATGATATAATGAAGTTAGAGTTTTTGCAAGCTCTAGAATTTCATCTAAAACAAGTCATCGTGGAAGTTTCATTATAATTGTTTCTCTACAAAGTTTCAGAACCTAAACAAAAAAACCATTTGAGAAGAAGTCGGTCTAAACCTCGATTCTGAATTTTAGATCTTGTCTCCCTATATTTTTGGATATATGATCTGAGGAATTTAGGGTTTCTGCAGGCTCACGAATTACATCCCAAATAGGTGACCTAAGGAAAATCATCATAACTGTCTCTTTGAGCATCAGATTGAAATTTCATAAGAAGTTACAGAATGAGGAGGGACTGTAGTTTCTTGTGTATATTTTTCAGATTCGAAGGTCAAAATAGTGACATGTGGCACTTCATACAAGTTCGCTCTTCTGAAAAGGTATATAATCAGGTCACTATGGGAGATTTGGCATAACTATTTATTGGATAATCAAAGTCTAATCAGACTTGTGGGGTTAGAAATAGAACTCAAAGAGCTACTACAAGAAGAAATTTTAGAACTTGGAGATTTGAAATTACAAAGTTACAGTCGTTTCAAGATCGAGCTCCTAAAATCAAGAAAAATCGAGATGAGGAAGTTTGATGGCAAGGATCTAGTAAATTGGATACTACATATGGAGAAATATTTTGATCTACATGGTGTACCACTATTACCAAAGGTATGTATTGCATCTTCATATTTAGAACAATATCAACTTTTATGGTATAAAGGGCTTTGTTCTCATAAACCACTTTTTACGTGGTCAATTTTCATGGAGGAAATTATAACACATTATGAGGATACAAAGAGCAACACCTTCTTTAGAGAAACACCACAACAATTGGAAGAAAAAATAGAAAAAGGGCTTTGTTACAAAGTGGAAAGAAAAATTATGGTAACAAGGAAGTCTACCCGTCACAACTATAAATATGGAAGTGTTGTTTCTCCTAGCCTTCCACAACCTACAAGTGTTACACCACAACAATTAGAAGAAAAAAGAGAAAAAGAGCTTTGTTACAATTGTGATAAAAAATTCAATAAAGGTCATAAGTGTGTTGAGAATAAATTATTTTACATAGAGTATGAAGAGGAGGAATAAAAGGATCAAGAAACATCAAAAGAAGAGGATATACGCTAGGACCCAAGCCCCAGAGAAAGCAGAAACGAATCCGACCATATCTTGTAAAGCATTGAAAAGAATTACCACTGCTCAAACTATCAATATAGAAGGACATATCAAGAAGAAAAATGTTCAAGAAGTGAAAGATCACATCGAGCATCAAGAAATGAATTCGACCATATCTTGTAATGCATTGGAATAAATTATCACTCCTAAAACTCTCAAGATAGAAGGACATATCAAGAAGAAAAAGGTTCAAGAAGTGGAAGACCACATCCAGAAAGAAGAAATGAATCCGACCATATCTTGCAATGCAATGGCCGGAATTACCACTCCTCAAACTATCAAGGTAGAAGGACATATCAAGAACGAAAAAGTTCAAGAAGTGAAAAATCACATAGATCATCAAGAAAAGAATCTGACCATATCTTGTAATGCACTGGAAGAAATTACCACTCCTCAAACTCTCAATATAGAAGGACATATCAAGAAGAAAAATAATTAAGCAGTGAAAGATCACATCGAGCATAAACAACAAGTTATCCAACTTTTAAGGGATAACACCACTTTGGTGCAGAATCGAATGAAGGAACATGCAGATCAACATCGCAGTATTTTTTTTTTGATGTAGGCGATTGGGTATTTTTACAGTTACATACATACAGACAAATGTCCCTCAAGAAAGCTATTTATGAGAAGCAAATGTTGGCAATACTACATGCACTTAAGAAATGGCGACCTTACCTAATGGGAAGACACTTCAAGGTAAAAACGAATCATGATAGTATTAAATACTTTTTAGAACAAAGATTATCCTCTGAAGAGCAACAAAAATGGGTCACAAAGATGTTGGGTTATGACTTTGAAATCATTTACAAAAAAGGGAAGCAAAATGTTGTGGCAGATGCACTCTCAAAAAAGGATGAGGATGTGGAAGCATTGTTTTGTGCTATTTCTATTATCCAACTAGATTGGATAAACAAAGCAAGGGATGAATGGAAGAAGGACAAAGAAGTGTGGGCACTCACTCAAAAGTTGCAGAAGATCCCAGTTCAAACAATATTGCCAGAACTTGACAAGGAAGGAAAAATCATATTGGAACTTGAAGCAGTCACAAAGCTGAGAAATCGAAAGCTACGCAATAGATAAATTTCAGAGTATCTCATCAAGTAGAAGAACTTACCCATTAAATATTCCACATGGGATGACAAGAATTTATATAGAAGCATCAAGAACTACCCAAGCATTGAGGACAACACTTTTTGAAGGAGAGGGGCATGTGAGGTCCCTATACCACTAGTGTAACCCCTTATTGTTATTAGTACAACCCCCTTATTATATTGTTATGCTGATGTAGTCCCCATATTGTTATTATTGTGCCCCATAGAAGCCCACTATTTTTATTATTGTGCCCTTACATTATCATTGTTATGTCGGCTCTGATTATATTATGACCCATTAGACTCCTATATATAAAAAGGAAGTCTTGTCATTTCTATCAGCGAAGAATTGTTCATTTGTGTAATGTAAAGAAGGTTTCCCCCTCGAAGAGTCTTATTTCTAACGCGTTCAACTATCTTTTCTATCTTTCTGTGAGCTAGTTTCATAACACTTCCCTTGATTTTGAATCAACATCTAACGATTCTATCCCTAATGAGTCGTTGTTTCTGATTTCATCATCTAACTCGTGGTATGGAGACATTCTGATTTATCTCTAGACCCAAACCTTTTGGTTTGATACCTCTCACTCCTATTAGTCACATATCCAATACCAAGCCAAAGATTATGTTATCAGTGGCGACACTCTTTATCGACACAGTATCGATACAATTCTATGAAGGTGCCTCACACATGAGGAGGCTGAGAAAGTCTTTAATGAATACCATTTGGGGGCATGTGGGGGTCATTTATCTAGCGATGCTACCGCATAGAAGATCTTACGCACTAGTTACTTATGGCCCATTATCTTTTGAGATTTTATTCTTTTCGTTTAGAAGTGTCATGCATGCCAAATTTATGATATTAATACCCGTACTCTACCTGCTCCATTACATCCCGTTATCGTTGTTGGACCATTTTCAAAATAGGGTATCGAATTTATAACATGCAATCCTCACTCGGTTAGTAGCATGGTTATATCATTTTTGTGGTAGATTATTTTATCAATTGGGCTGACGTGATGCCCACATATAACAACAATAGAAAAACAACTCCATATTTCTTTTTCAAACACATCGTCGCACAGTTTGATGTTTCACAAGCCATAGTTATAGATCATAGAAATTGTTTCTAGAACCATATGATGACTGAACCAACTTCCAATCTAGGACTTTCCTAGGAAAGTTCCACTCCCTACTATCCTCCAGCTAATGGACAGGTTGAGGCTATCAAAAAAGTTCTTAAGAATATGCTTCAATGTATGATAGGGGTCCACCAATAGGACTATCATTTTCTTATCTACGCTTCCTTGTGGGAATATCAAACCTCAGTGATGACTAATACTAGATTTACACCCTTCCAATTGGTTTATGGTCTCAAAGAATCCTCCCAATTGAATTCGATATTCCATCACTCAAACTAGCCATTGAACTTCTTCCTACTACTTATGTAGAAGAGGAATGTCTTTTATATCTGACTTGTTTGGATGAGACTCAGTGCAATGCTGCTATAGCTAATGAAGCTCATAAAATATGTATCAAGGAGTAATATGACAAAAGTGTCAAGCCTCGTATCTTCTCAGAAGGAGACCTTGTTCTTTTGTATGACCAATAGGCCGATAAGTTAGGTTCAAGAAAGTTCCAGCCAGTGTGATTAGGCCTGTATATTTTCAAGAGTATCCTTCCAAAATGATCCTATGAGTTAGTTTATTTCAATGGAGTCCCTTTGGCATAGCCTAGGAATGGGTTCATACCTTAAAAAATACTATGTTTGATCTCATGTGTAGTACACTGTGTACATGCTGTTTATAAGTGTGTTGAGTGTGTTGCAGTGTGTCTCTTCAAAGTTTCCTATGGTTTCTATTGATCCTCTTACATTTGATTTACAGGTGTTGGCATCCCTTGAACCATACATCGATTATGTTGATGTGCTAGTTGTATTACTCATAATCTATCCTCCATGGTCTGGGCTATATTTTCTCTAAATGGCGAGTTAGTGAGTCTCTAAGGGATTTGTATCAGTCACTCTACCAACAACATCATTGAGTATAGCACAATGGTTAAGCTAATGTCTAATGCTACCACACATGGTATCCACCATTTAGTCATCAAACATGACTCACATCTCATGGTACTACAATTATCTAATGTCTATTCAGTTAGAAATCCTGACATCTTACGCATATTTCTAAGGGTCCCCCTTCTAGAAAAACATTTCGATTTCATATGATACGAACATATTCCTAGAAATCTAAATACACTGGTGGATATGCTAGCTAATTATGTTTTAAATAGAAAATTTCAAAATGTAAACATTTTTCAATACCCAACACATAAATTGAAAACAACAATAGAAACATAGAAATACTTAAGATAGATAGATATATATAAAGTTTTAGTTTTACAAAATTTGTGTCTAAGACAAAGATGGCCACATGGCCTATATAAAAAACTATATGCATATATGAAAATGAACCTCAATACACTAATAGTGCTAATGATAATGTGATATTGCACAAGCCATCTTGCACATTATTCAACTAATACGGCTAGGCAGTCTGATAGTATATCGTTGAAGTTTCATTGGGATCTGATTGACCACGGTCGCATCAATATCATGCGTTAGCCCATCCAAGTGGTGCTCCACCTCTTCAAGGGTCTCTACTAAATCAAGATCCTCCAGCGCATCACATCCTACTGCGACTACCTGTGCTGGTACTGCAACCTCCTATGTCTCTCCTATGCGATGAGGATATGAAGCTCTTATAGGTCGAAAAGGTCCAACATCTGAATGAAACAAATCAATAGTTTGGTCCTAGAAACATAAAAAAACACAAAAAAATTGTAAAAATTCTTAAAAAATTTAAACATTGTTAAAATGTCTTACCCATAGCACCCCGTTTCTCTCACTCAAGAAGTACAAGCTTAAGGTCGTCATGGAAATCTTCCCTTGCATACAGATAATTTCCAATCATGATCAACTGTCTATATAACCATTTGAATAAGGTCGGTGTGAAACTGACCACTCATGGACCTGCATGTATTTCCATAAGGTCTATCCACCTCTTCATTCAAGGAACCATAATATCAATAGGCTCAAGCGTGATTTGTTGAGGCTCTAACAATGGAATCCATTCTAGGGTAAAAGAAATCAAAATTGAACCATATCCAAATTTTTTTAGTTTCTCTTGATTTGATTTAGTCGGTTGTTCCTTCATGTTGACCAATACCCCCTTACTCTAGTTGAAAACTGTTAGCACTAGACACTCTAGACTGTACTACATGTATGATCTACTAGCTACATGAAGTGTCGAGCTACTAGCCAATATAGAAATAATGAAAAGGATTGTTCTTAGAGGCAGATGGATCACATCTCTAATGTTAATCTTCCCATCTATGGTCAGCTATGCTCGAGGTCTACAATGAGTGGAAATATAATCGTTTACTGACTCTCCTCCACTTCTCTCTCTTAGGAGAGAGATGGGGACACCTCTCATGGAAAAACTTGTCATAAAGTATATATCTTCCACTTTGATCTCAAGAAGGTGTTCCCCTAACCTGAATGCATGTTCTTGTACATCCCATTAATGAACCAGGAACTTGAGTAAATCCATCTATTGCCTCATGCCAGGTAACTAGAGGAATTTCAACAAACCATAGTTTTTGAGTTTCTGAATGGTGTGTTACAGGGAAAAGTGTCTATATAGAACTGCTCTATCCCACTAATGTGTGACAGCTACCTTAGAAACAAACAGAGAAAAGCTACTTTCGTTTTTCCTTTATGAATTATAGATAGAGAGGAACAGAAAGACCAACCTCTGTCTTGCGCTAATCTCCTGATTTGATTCCTCTCTTCTTTGATAGTCTTCAGCTACCTGCTCCCTTGCACGCCCAACTTCACAAAGTATCTGTAAGATCACAGTAGCATAGCACTATACAAAGACATGGATCTATAATCATAAACAATCTAGGATCAAATGTAAATTGACCATACAAATGTAGCAAACATCAATGACACAAGAGCATGGAGGAAAACTTGAATAGCTTTTATTGATAAACAAGAAAGAGCCAAGAGGAGTTACAAGTAGTTGTTCTGACCCAGCATCAACCTCTCAGCAAGGAAGCCCCTCTTCACCTCATACAAAGCTTAGATCACCCAACAATCTGATGTTTGTCTCAAGAAACCAACAACAATTCCTTACAATATGCAAAATTCCAACCTCCGGATCTCTGGGATGAGGGATCCATATATAGATATCTGTAATGGAGATGAGTCAGCTTATGATTTGATTAGTGTCTTTCCTCTAATAGTTCTTTCTTCCACTTGGAGATTGATGATCTCTTACTCATCCTTGGTCGAATTCAGAGAGGCAAGTGTCACAGGAGAAGATTCTGGAAGCTTCCATTGCCTCTCCACCTCGTGGAATGACACTGCCATTTGTCATTTCTCACCCATCGCACCCCATAGAAGGGCTTTTTGAAATGCAATGCACCCACACAGTGTATTTAGGTGAGATGCAATGCACTTGGCCAGTGGAGCAGCTGAAATTATCCTGTTTTGACCAATTCTGAGCAGTTTTTCATGGAGAACTTCTGGGAGAAGCTGTAATCTATTGACCTTGTTCCTTTAGGGGTTAGAACAACACTTTTAGGGACTTAGGAGACCTTGGTTTATGGACATTTCATGCTTGGGGTTGTAGTGCCCAAAAATGTCTATAACAGTTGCCCCCTAAAGCATGAGGTCGTTAATCTTTTGATGTCGCGTGAAATGCTTTATTATGAGGATCCGAAGTTCTTTCAAGCAGGGAGGAGAACTATAATAAGATACAATACAATACATTATCTTCATAATATTTTCATGATCTAGCTGAGGCAGGCATTCCCATGCTCAGGTCTATAAATTCATTTTCATGTACATAGGACAGACAATCGTCTGAGTGTAGACTGATGATTCTGATAGAGCCATCATCCTTTTAATTGGATGATTATCTGTGCAGCAATGATGTACATTTGATGTCTTTATTTCCCTGAACATATATCACAGCCCGGATGGATGAAACTAGATCCGAGGTCTTCAATCTCATTCGATCTTCACTCGAAGTACAAGTCGATCCATGTGAAAGCTGTTCTGGAGTTGAACATGGAAAGACATCGCCTGATTACCAGCCAATGACGTAAGCTGTTAACAGGCGCGAGAGGAATCACCGATAATGATAATGACCCTCAAGGTACTGCAGTACAATTCACGTGGTGTGAATAAAGGATTTGGCGTCGAACACCATGCAAAATCTTTCGGTCGAAGGCCATTGATGTAAACCTGTCGCCGGAAGTGAGAAACTTGCCATTGAGGCATGCAAGCTTCAAAGTACTGAATGGGGTGTTCCTAGATCAACTTCTTGGATAATGAGTTGATGTCGACAAGAAGCGATCCATCACAGGAGGGCCTTAATGAATCCCACATCAATGACACGAAATGGAGCAAATGATTTTAATGGAGGTGAAAATGATCTGGTGATATAAGGTTCAGGGTGGCGGTCATGAAAGAATGGAGTATAAATGTATGGTAGTGGGTGAGACACAGGTGAATTCTCTGAATGACTTCTCTTGAACATATCGGTGACACTGATGTGATGGATTGGTAGCATTAACCTCAAACATGGATGGTATGATGGGACCATGGTGATGTGACCGGTGAATGCAACAACCCAACCTGACTCGGACGCAGAGTGGAAGTGTCATGTTCAAGAGCGACTTGCTACCAACAAAGTTTCTTCAAGGTTTCTTCCCAATTTTCCCCAGTTATTGCTGACCAGTACCTCTTTATTTTTGTCAAGCTAGAGGAGGATAACATATGCTTGTTCTATAATTTGCCCTTCGGGCAAACCCATCGCTATGTTTTAACGAGCCTAGCGATAGTGAAACTCGTTCTTGTCTATAGACAAGTTTGTCGCTATTAAACTTTTAATGAGTTTAACGAAAAAGATAACTCGATCCTTTTCAATTTTAGAGAGTCTGAAAAGGAACGTAAAGGTAACTCCAAAATTCCTTTTTCATCATCTAATCCCTTAAGTCCAAAAAAGTATAAAACAATACAGAAGGGATGAATTTTCGATACTTTTAATGAGCCGAACAAAACAAGCACTCGATCTTTTTGTGTAATAATCTCTCAGGTCCAAAAAGATTAAAATTTAGAGGAGAGATAGCACCTCTGGTCCCTTTAACGAGCTGGAGAGGCCAATGGCTCGACAATCTTTTCACAATTTACGAGTCAGTTGAAAAGAGCTTAAAGGGGACTCGTCTTTTGAGGAACGAGTGATAAAATGGATAGCAACTGATTCCAGGTAAGGTTTGGAATTTTCCAATCACGGCAGTGTTACAAGGATGGCTAGTGAAATCACTCTTCGCAACTGTTCCTCAAAATGGGTAAACAATCAAATGGAGGTGAATGATTGGCCAATGCAAAAGTGGAGGTGATGGTGCAAACACTACCAAGGCTTTAATGGCTGAAGTACTACATTCACAATGGTTATTTACCGGTGAATAGTTCATTTTTTAATGAGCTTAAACGTGGGGGGAAACATTTGCTCATGTCTTATGTTTATTTTTTAACGAGCTTGAACTATGTGCTAAAACTGCTCGATTAATCTAGTCATGTGATAAGAATGTCTCATATGTAAAAACGACAATTTTTAGAGTTTTTCCCCACATCCTTTCTTTATGAAAGTTAGGAAACAACCAATCTTACGAGTTTAAAGGGTTAGAGGACCTACAAATTTTAAAAAAATAAATAGGCGCTCTTCGCTTGCACGCCAAAAGGCTTGCATGCCCCCAGGTATAAAACAGAATTTCAAGGTTACCCCTTCTTCTTTCCGTTAAAACATTTGTTTTACTAGGAGAGGCCTACCTCTTACAGGTTACCCAAAGATTGTTTTATTCACAGCGCAAACAAAACACTTCTTCGACGACGTTTACCGAAATAGACAAAGGTGAGTGAAGGAGGCTACTCCACTCACGTAACTTTGACAAGAGAATCTTGTTCTAGAATAACCCCCTCTTCCAATCACGGACGGGAGTACAGATTAGTCATATTCTCTTGCGGAAACCTACCCTATACCCGAAGTTTTCCTGCCGAAGCAGACCAGGGTGCATGCCCCCTGGGTTTCAGTCATGTCCCTCGAATCACTCGCGCTCATCAGGCAGGCGGACTGGAGATTGAGACATTTCTTGCGTGAAAAGACCATTCAGGGATGGTATATGACTATTTGCTCTGTATGATCCGGGAAATGAAAGCTAGTCTACGAGCTTGACCACTCTTCCTTCGTGCGGAAAACACATTACTCTAAAGAGTGAGGAGACAATTGCTCCTATGCAATAAATATAGTCTCGTCCAAGGAGTAGATTATAATCTAGGGGTCCTTGAACTACCATTACGTTCATGTGAACGGTTTTCCCCCTCAATGTTATGGGCACATTGGGAAGGATCCCTAATGGTCGACTGGTTCCTTTATAAAAGCCTGCTAGATTTCTCATCTCAGGCAAAAGCGATGGCGAACCAAGCACTTTCCAAGCAGTCGAGGAAATGATACTCACAGAAGCCCCCTCATCTATGATGGTACCAGCCATAACCATTCTATATATTTGAACAATGATTCGGAATGGTACACTAGCTGGTAAACGAGGTCTGCCTAGTTGATTCCAGTCGAAGGAGACAACAAGGTTTCTCGGAGGTGGGACCGAATAGATGGCTGGGTATGACTCTGACGAACTTCCTTCCTGCGGTAAAGGAACGGGTAAATTGCCCCCATGTTCATTGGAGTCTGTGTTTACGAAAAGAATTTGGACAGTGTTATCCTTATTCTCTTCGGTGACTGTATCACCTGAAGATGGAACCTCTGAAGGCAAGACCGGGTCAACCGCCGCCTCGACCTTTTGACTTTCATCTGGTATGGGTTCATATGGTTTGTCTTTAGTGATAGATTCTTCAGCCGACCACCTGAGTGGGCCAACTGGATTTTCAACTAGTGATGGACTCGGCAAGAGTTTTTTATATCCAGGAGGAAGTCGCAGCGGTGAAATCGGACGATTGTCCAAAACTCTTTTAGCCTCGTCTAAGAAGGGACAACGGTGGACGGCATGATCGCCTTCGCACAGTTTACAAGGAAATCTATATTTTCCTTTTTGTCCTGGGGCTTCACTTTCACTAGTCGACGGTGTGTTTTCAATATGATCATCAGAGGTTGACGACAACGGATTGTGCAAACAACGAGACCAGTCCCCTAAGATCTGAGGGATGCAAGGACAATCTCTATGATAGTGGTCTCCTTTGCAAATGACACATGGCGATTTAGGCCTGGTCGGTGTAGTGTGTGGATTTTCACTAGACGATGCTCGTTTGCCCCCATTCGCTTTTGGCTCCTTCTTCTTCTTCTCTTTCTTCTTCTCTTTCTTCTTCTTTTCCTTCTTCTTCTCGGGTACTTGACTTTTGGCTTTACTAGCCCCATCAAGCGAAGAGGAAGGAGGAGAGGAAGAATTAGAGGAAGTAGAAGGTTGGTGGGTAACTCTGCACTCGTCTAGTTGCTGGTTCGATTGTTTAGGAATTGCGGTGTTCTGAATGACAGAGGTTGAGAAGAGCCATACAGGTGAGCCGATTGTCAGTCCTAGAAGCGACAATGTGGCCATATGGGGTGCACCAACATCTCCCCAAGAGGAGAAGGGACTAGGATTTCCTCCAAGGGGAATTCCTTGGTTGGTGGATTCCATTTTCTCAACCCAAGATCAACATAGGAAAGGGTAATGAGTATTCCGTTTAAAATAAATTTTAGACGCTTTGACACAACTTGTTTTTTCAATTTTTAAGAGTCGAGAAAAAACAAAAGATGACTCTAGTCTCCTTCGATTTTTAATGAGCCTGAAGTGACAAGTGCTCAGATGGACCTTTTCTGTTAAGGAGTCTGAAAAGGAACGAAAGGGACTACTCTAGAAATCTAGGTAGAGGGATTACCAAACCAATCGCAAAACTGCAGAATACTTTTTACAGTACGGTAGTCAATCTTCCGAAATGCTGTGTTTAGTGCATTACGATCGATAGGGTGGCAGAGACGACTTCCTATGGATAAAGGATTAAGCCTATTGGGGTCTCCCAAAATATACTCGACGGTATGTGGGAGCACATGTCTGTACTAGCACTTATCGCCTCAAAGTGGAGGAATCACCCAACCATCAGTGAGAACAACAGTTACCAGGCTTTACGACACCGGAATACGTCTCTAGCCTAGACTTCTAAATTTTGTGCGTTAAGTTCCAAAGTGTTGTTAGATTCATTGAATTTATTTTATAGTTGATCTTGTATATGAAGTTTGCCTTTCAGGTTCACCGCGACATGTAGATGTAATTCCTAAAATGAAATCTAAGATGATAAACAATCTTTTTATCTTCTTTGAGCAATGAAAATCCTAGCTACTAAGGAAAGAAAGAAAGAATATTTTCACAAAGAGCAAAGAGCACACTCTAAATGCACTTTCCTAAATCAAGCCAATCAGACTGTCTATATGCAAATGCACATGCATGTATTTTTTTTCAACTTTCTTAGTATATGAATGCTAAAAACAAAGTTGATGCACAAATCTGAATTTCTTTTCAAGTGACAAATATCAGCAAGTTTCTTTTCGAAATAAAAAATGGAGACGATCACAACACCTTACGATTTTGAAACGAATACTTGTTCTTGACACTAGAAAATTACAAATTTAGACCAAAAACAATAGTAACAGGATAATCGACCATCAACAGCAATCAAACTCTTTCCTACGATTGAAACCGACACTTGCGACAGTTTCAAATCAAAGGACAACAGTACGATTATGCTACTTTTGCAAAGGAGAACTGAAAATGACTCAACAAACACACAAAAAAATCTACAGTTCTTTTGTACAAAGGAGGTGGAATAACAGCAAGGGAAAGGGGTTTCAAACAGACATATACTGATCACAGGAAGCAAAATTCAGGAACAAAACTGGAAAGAATGAATCACAGAAACCAAAACTGCAAAGAGCCTAGTCTAATCAGCGCACCTGTAACACAGAGAATTTGAAATGCAGCGCACCTTGTCCACTCGGGAAGTGCACTGAAGTTCAAATTCTCTGAACAGTACCTGCGCTGGGCCAGAAACGAGATTATTTTTGGGTTCCGAGTCACAGTTTTGCAGTTCAGTTCTTGGGTTTTGGCCGAGCAAAGAGCAATCAGTAATGCAACAATCAGGTGTGGATCAAAGCAGGATCTAAGAGCTATCACAAGGGCAATCAGATAGTTTGTGAATCAGTTGTTTAAATCATAAATAGATCCAGTAGATGGATTGAAGTAGCATTTATCTACTTTGCATTTGTTATGGCAAATGCAGTTCGAATACTACCTGTAAGTTTATGAAATAGACAACAAAGAATGATAAACAAACAAACTAATTCTTCCCCAGCGGAGTTGCCATTTTGTTACAAGGAAAAGTGTCTATATAGAACTGCTATATCCCACTAAGGTGTGACAGCTACCTTAGAAACAAACAAAGAAAAGCTACTTTCATTTTTCCTTTATGAATTATAGATAGAGAGGAACAGAAAGACCAACCTCTGTCTTGCGCTAATCTCCTGATTTGATTCCTCTCTTCTTTGATAGTCTTCAGCTACCTGCTCCCTTGCACGCCCAACTTCACAAAGTATCTATAAGGTCATAGTAGCATAGCACTATACAAAGACATGGATCTATAATCATAAACAATCTAGGATCAGATGTAAATTGACCATACAAATGTAGCAAACATCAATGACACAAGAGCATGGAGGAAAAATTGAATAGCTTTTATTGATAAACAAGAAAGAGCCAAGAGGAGTTACAAGTAGTTGTTCTGACCCAGCATCAACCTCTCAAGGAAGCCCCTCTTCACCTCATACAAAGCTTAGATCACCCAACAATCTGATGTTTGTCTCAAGAAACCAACAACAATTCCTTACAATATGCAAAATTCCAGCCTCCGGATCTCTGGGATGAGGGATCCATATATAGATATCTGTAATGGAGATGAGTCAGCTTATGATTTGATTAGTGTCTTCCCTCTGATAGTTCTTGCTTCCACTTGGAGATTGATGATCTCTTACTCATCCTTGGTCGAATTCAGAGAGGCAAGTGTCACAAGAGAAGATTCTAGAAGCTTCCATTGCCTCTCCACCTCGCGGAATGACACTCCCATTTGTCATTTCTTGCCCATCGCACCCCATAGAAGGGATTTTTGAAATGCAACGCACCCACACAGTGTATTTAGGTGAGATGCAATGCACTTGGCTAGTGGAGCAGCTGAAATGATCCTGTTTTGACCAATTCTGAGAAGTTTTTCATGGAGAACTTATGGGAGAAGCTGTAATCTATTGACCTTGTTCCTTTAGGGGTTAGAACAACACTTTTAGGGACTTAGGAGCCCTTGGTTTATGGACATTTCATGCTTGGGGTTGTAGTGCCCAAAAATGTCTATAACATGGTGGCAGGATCATTTGATGCATTCAAGTCATGTACTTCATGTTCTTTTTCTCTCAACACAAAGGCCATTTTGTGCTGATGAGTACCTGAAACATCAAAAAGACACTCATTAGGATCCTTTCCATGCAAAAAACTAGACAAAATTTGAGAAAAACTAGAAATTCTAGTTAAGGAATTATGTCCAATGTTGCCCCGGAATGGATGACAAAGCGATTCACCCCTTTCCATAGTGAAATGTTTCCTAGGTGTAATGCAGTTTTCGATAGGTAGGGAATGAGTAGGTCTTAGGGTGAATTTTTGGAACCCCAGGGCTCTAAAAAATCCATAAAACTTACATGAAATCATAAAAGGGAACCATGAATTGAAAGAGAAGGTTCTTAGATCCTACCTAGAAGTGAAGGAACTGAAAATGATCCACTTGATTGACCACAATCAGCTATGAAAGATCGAGGGAAAAAAGGGCTTATATCTCTCATTGTTGAAAGTGAATGTCAAATGGTAAAAATGAGTAGTTATTTTCCTTATGGTCATTTTTCCATTATTTTATCATATTTAATGTTTTTACATAATGATTGTTCATTTTTTTTTATCATGAAAGAGGTATGTTTGATCCTTTTTGTGGTGTTTTGAGCAGGTCGATAGTTGTTTAATAGATTGTGTCATGTTTTCAAAGATTATTTTGACCAAGGAGTACAATTTTATCATTTTTCGGGCTCCATAAACTCACAAAAAATGAACCCCCTGAACTCCTCTTTTAGCTCTTTTCAGAATCCCAAAATATGAAAAGATTGCCAAGCACTTATCTTTTCGAACTTGTCAAAGTAAATGAAAATACGTCTACTTAGTACAATTTTAACCCTTTTTTGGACATAGATAGACTATTTACGAAAAAGGAATACCTTAGTCAAACATAGCTAAAAGGTTCTCTTGAGTATTTTTTTTTGCCTTTTTGGACTAGAGGGACTACTTATGAAAAGGAACATTTGGAGTTTTATTTTTCACCTCTTTTGCAAACTATCTAAACATGAAAAAGATGTTGAGTTTTACCTTCGTTGGACTCATTAAAACATCAAATAACAATGGACTTGTCTAACATTACAAGGTTGAGCCACTCTTTCTTAGGGTTCATTAAAAATACTCGGAGGGATTCATCGAAGGGTTAAACTACAAATCAAGCATATGTTATCCTCCTCAATCTTCTTAAAAAATAAATAGGTACTGACCAATATGGTTGGGGAAATTGGGAAAACAGGGTACTCCATTTGCTAATGGCAGCGAGTCACTCTTGAACACAACACTCTTCCACTTCATCTCCATGGCTATTGGGTTGGGTAATTTTTTTGTGTTTTGGTTATCATACTATTTTCAAAAGCCTCCATTTTAGGTTTTGGGTCAATGCTTCCAATTCCATTTAGTGTCACCTGTTCGAGATAAGTCATTTAGTCAATATGTGTTACAATACTCCTAAGCCTTCATTCAATGTTTTTCATTCCTAATCCATTTTTGTATCATCATCATTCTGTCTCAAAATCATGATACCTGTTTCAAGTCATTGATGGGGAATACATCAAGGCCCTCCTGCCATGTGTTTCTTCTCATCGACATCAACTCATTATCCAAGAAGCTGACTTATCAGCACCCCTCGGTACCTTGGTGCTTGCATACATCAATGGAAAGTTTCACTTCTCTCAATGACATGTTTACATCAATGGCCTTTGACTAAAAGATTATGTGTGGTGCCCGACATCAACTCATTTACTCACACCATAAATATTGTACTATAGTACCTTGAGAGCCATTAACATCATCGTTGGTTTCTCTTGCATCTATTAATGACTTACATAATTGGTTGGTAATCAGATGGTTTCTACCACGTTCGACTTCAAATCATTGATTCATGTAATTAGACTCATACAGTGGATGGTCGTGTGAATGAGATAGAAGACCCCAGATCTAGTTTCATCCATCAGGGATGCGATTTAGGGTTAAATACAAGATCACAATGTATGATGGCTATGGTCATATAGATAGTCATCTAGTCATGGGTCCACCAATTGTCACCAACAGACGTTTCTTCTTATTATTGTACATGTAATGTTAGCTTATGTGCTCAGTATGGGTATGCCTCACTCATCAAAGATATCATGATGGAAATGCGTTGTAACAGAAGATGATCTTGCTGGTTGTTCTTGATCCTAGATTCTCACAAGGTAAATCACTTTACTTTGTTCTTTTGGGGGAAATTTGTTATAGATAATTTTGTCACATCTGATCATTCGGCCTACAAACTGGATAAATAAGAATAATTTTACCCCTTAAAATCATCATAGAACAAATCCCTATGCATGATACTCCCATATCCGAGAGTTGCTGCATAAAAACACCTTGTTTATGTAATTTTAAGGACCAACTCTCCCTGGCCTCCTATTGGACAAATTTCACCTACAGGTTGCTCCACTCTAGCCTGCGTTGATCACCTACAAGTTGCTCCACTATGCACCTACGTTGGTTTTAGAAATTCAAGAATAAGAGAGAAATTTAGAAAGCCTCTTCTTCTAAAAGCTTCCAAAATTCGTTACAACCATTTACCTAAAATAAAACATTCATATCCTATCATATCTTACCTTGGAGTTTCCATCCCTTATCCTTTAATCCCATCCTCCCATCAAGAGTGGATCTGAAGCCCTATATTGATAATTAGATAAGAAATACCAAATTACTCCCCTTACCTATATATTTGTGGCCATCCCCAAGATAGGGGTTGGATTTGGAGATATAATTCTACCCTAATGTTATTGTTGTAAAGAGTTAACATTCCATGCATTAGGATGAGTGTATGTGCACTTTTTGACAAAGAAGGAACAAGTCAACATGGAGGAGCTCTTCTACAAGATCGACTTCTATTTATGGTTGTAACTCCTTCCATTTATATTAATGTAAAGATTTATTTGTTTCCCTATATGTGATGTTATGATTTCATGTATTTTGATTCCATGTTGATCCATTGAATGAAGTATTTGGATCATGCTACATATATTTCATAGATCATTGGCTTGTGTTTTCTGATTATGCAGGTTCTAATTTTCATGACAGGAGGTAGAAGTGGAGCATTTAAGCTAAGAGAGGAGTGAACTGTACATTGAATTAAAAGTAGGATTCATCCCATTATCTATTTACTTTAAGGGAAACAATAGCTACTTTGTCCTTCTATTGTTCTAGACTAAGTCACCCAATCTAGGGAAGACACTTTTTTCCGTATTCATAGAATCTGTATAACACCTCCTCTCGACATCATCAATGAAATTGATCTCGTGGAATGTTATGTGCCTTAATCGGAAATCTAGGAAAATACTTAAAAGCAAAATCTGCCAAGAACGCCCTCACATTATGATGATTCCAAAAATGAAATTCTCTTTTGAGTCCCTAAACAAAATTTTAAAGATTTTCTAGAGAAACTGTGATTATCTATTCAAGGATGACAAAGGAGAATAAAAAGGTATTTCTATTCAATGGAACCCTTCCTCACTCTCTCTTCAAGATTCCTTTTCTCTACCCATAAACCTAACAGCTAAATTTTATTCTATTAGTTCATCTGGTTCGAGTTTCATAACCAATGTTTATGGCCCTAGTATTCCTACTAAAAACTTGTCTTCCTTCAAAACATCCAAAGAGGCTCAAAGCATATAGGGTAAAAATTATGGATAATAGTTGGGGATTTTAACATGATAAAAGAACTCAATGAAAAGAAATGTGGGATTCATAGACTTGATGAAAAAAACCCCTCTTTGCAGAATTTATCAAGAATTGGAAACTTACATTTCTAAGCACACACAATGACTTATACACATGTAGGAATAAGAAAGGAGGCACATCTCAAATAACTTGAAGACTTGATAAATTCATCAAAATAAAGTCTCCCCATATTTCATGCACCATTTTTGAGGTTTTTTTCTCCCTTTCCATGGTAGTTTAGATCACTATTTTGTAGAACTCTCTATTGATTAGATTGGTAGTACCAAGAACAGGCCCTTCAAATTCAAGGATTTTTGGTTACAACATCATGATTTTCTCTCTAACATAGAAAAATGATGGAAAGAATCAAATAATTTTCCAAGGACCCTTTTTTATTTATTCCAATAGTGGTTAAAATATCTCAAAATGAAAATCAAGACCTATAATATTGAATATTTTGGTAACATCCACAAAGAAAACCTAAGGCTAGAACAAGTGATGGCTACCATCCAACAAGGAACAATATCAAATGGAAATCTGAGGAATAGGATCATCAAGAAGTAGTCACTCACCTACAGCTAGAGGAATGTTTGAAGTAAGAGGAAATCCTATGGAGACAAAAATATTTAGTACAATGGCTTAAGGAGAGAAAAAAAAACTAAATTCCTCCACAAATCCAAGATAAACCATGGGCAAAGTAAAACAATATCAAGCATCAAAACAAATAATCACAAAAGGGTGGAAAACCATGATACAATAGCCTAGGAATTCATGATTAGTTTCCAATACACACCCACAAAATAGTTCCAGATAGAAGGCCTATTATAAGGAAAATAACAGAGCACATTCCCAAACTTGTAACAAGAGAAAACATTGATCTCCTCTTGAAGGAAATCATCATGCAACAAGTGGAAGTAGTTGTTATAGAAATGGATAAATGTAAGTCTCTAGGTCCTTGAAACTTCACCATTGACTTCTACCATGATTTCTAGAAGATTATCAGGTATGATGTTTGGTAAGTAGCAGAAGGCTCTAGATGCTTCTCCTCTATCTTAATATCTCTTAATTCTAGTTTTGTATCAATTATTCCTCAAAAAATCCATGCTAATTCCCCTTTCATATTTTAGGACTATTTTCCTATGTAATGTTATCTATAAAATCATCTCCAAAGTTATCGAAAACCGACTAAAATCCATCTTCCCCTCACTTAAATCCCTTGAGCAAACTAGTTATGTGAAAATTAGAAAAATCATGGACGACATAATACTATCCCGTGAACACATTCACTCTCTTAAATTGAATAAGTCTCCAGATATGCTAGTCAAACTTTATATGTCAAATGCATTTAACAAATTGAGTTGAAAATTTATTTTTCACTTGCTCACTACTTTTGGGTTTGCATAAAGATGGATGCATTGGGTTCTTGCCCTCATTTAAAAAACATTATTCTCCATCCTAGTCAATGGGTCTCCCTCTCCCACTATGGTCCACTTAAAAGATATTAGGAAGGAAGACCCTATTTCGCCTGAAATATTTATCCTCATGGCTGAAGGGTTGTGAAGATCTATCTACTCAACCCTATGACTTGGATAGCTAAAATGACTTCCTCTTGGTTCACATGATCTCACTTCTTCAAACTAGTATTTTGTGGATGATATTGTTCTCTTGGGAATAACCACTATTAAAAAATCCACTATCCTTAAAAAAATCCTTCAAGACTTCTTAGATGCTTTGAGAACCTCCATTAACATGGAAAAATCTCAAAACTTCATTTTTTATACCCCATTAGTTGTCAAGATTCACATATCCTATTTGCTTAGTTTTGAAAGGACTCTCTTCCATCCAAATACCTAGCAGTTCCTTTAAGTGAGAATCGTCTCAAACAAAACGTATGGGAAAATATTCTTTCTAAATTTGAAGGCAAGATTTCTTGTTGGACATTCATATCGCTCAATTTAGCTTGTCACTTAATCTTGCTCAAATATATCCTTCAATCCCTCCCCACCTATCTTATCTTAGAAATTTAAACCATCAAAACCAAACTAAACAAGATCAAAAATATTAAGTGTAGCTTCATTTGGGGGGGAACCAAAAGGGATAAAAAAGGTGCTATAGTAGCATGGGACAAAAAAATTCTTCTAAAAAAAAAAGGAGGCTGTGGTGTCCATGATCTAGATATACAGAGCAGAACCTTAAGTGCTAAAACTTGGCAAAGATGAATCAAAATAACAAAGGATTTATGGAGAAAAATGTGGAAACGTAAGCATGCCCCTAAAACCTAGGAATCTCAACTCATCAAAATGATAGACAAAATCATGGGTTCTCATATCTCGAATGTTGCTTGGAGAAAAAGACATCTTGTCTAGAAGCATTTCTCATGGGAAACTAGAAACATGAACAATGCACTATTCTGGGATGACTTGTGGCCTCATTGGCCAAAATTATATCAAAATGAAAAACTCCACTCAACCAGGGACTCCCTAATATCTAGAGATAAAATCTTAGTTACAAATTACTGGGACTTATCTCCCCGCACTTCCTAATTGTACAATTACAAGTCATGTAAGGAAAGGATTGAACCTCCATCCAAAACAAATAATTATCAATAAAGAATTAGAAAATAGAAGAATTCTGGTTGAAGAGGGTAACAATATTATTTTTTGGGGTTATCATCGTTCAGGTAATTTTAACCTCTCTAAAACTTGTAGTATTCTCACAAGAAACAAAAAAGAGGATGATCAAGGAAAATGTGTTAGAAAATTATATATTACAGAGCAATGGAACATATAAAATAATGCAGAAATATAAACACAAAAAATGCATAAAACAAGAGAGACACAAATATACGTGGTTCACCCAATTTGGGCTACATCTATGGAGAAAAACCAATCCTTTTTATATTATCTAGCAAACTGAAGAGATACAACCTATAGCAGATCCGATATAACTCCCTCTTCACTCTTAATCTCCTCTCTCTTCCTCACTCAGAATAAAAATCTCCATAGACGCAATACAATTCCCTCATATATAGCGAGGGGTTGCCTTCTATGGCAAAAAACCATAAATTAAACATAACTTCTACCATCAGATCTCTGCCTAATGAATGACGCAGATTGACTACGAAATTACAACATTTTACAACGCAATTTTACATCTATTCTTAGCTTTGTGAGCGCTGCCCCCGATGGCTCCTAAAAAGCCGCAGCCGCCCCCCCTAGATCCCACCTATAGTGAATATTTTACGCGGCGTTGCCACCCCATTTCGAGCTAGGGTCCAATGCAGCGATACCTTTGAATACAAAAGATAATCAGGCTCCACACCCAACAATCTCCCACTTGCAGATTGATTATAACAACTCCACTGCTGCTTCATTTGCTGGACAATGACTCTAGTTTGGACCTGGTTGTTTCTCATCTTCTTAATCAGACTTGAAGACCAATTGAAATTGAGCAGATTCTCAGTTTCTCCCTGGTTACAACTTTTGTTAACATATCTACAGGATTCTGGCTAGTGTGTATCTTTGCTAGCTTCAATTGTCCATCTTCCAACACTGACTGTATGAAATGGTACTTGAGCTGTATATGCTTAGTCTTGGAATGAAATGCAGAGTTCTTTGCAAGATGTATGGCACTCTGGTTCTCACTGTATAACCTGCCCAACTCCTGCTTCTTACCCAATTCATCCAGAAACCTTTGCCACCAAATCATTTCTTTACTAGCCTCTGTAGCAGCAACATATTCTACTTCTGTTGTTGAAATTGCAACAACATTTTGCAGTTTTGAGACCCAACTGACAGCTATTCCACCTACAGTAAACACATACCCTATTGTGCTCCTCCTGTTATCTCTACCACCCGCCATATCTACATCAACATATCCCTATAGAGTAATGTTTGAACCACCAAAGCATAATGCTTGATTTGTGGTACCTCTCAAATGCCTAAGAATCCACTTCACCACCATCCAATGTTATTTTCCTAGATTGTTCATGTACCTTCTTACAACTGCCACTGCATGTGCAATATCAGGGCTTGTGCAGACCATTGCATACATTAAGCTTCCAACTATTGATGCATATGGAACTTTTGACATATAAGCCATTTCTTCCTGAGTCTTGGGACACTCCTCCTTACTTAATTTGAAATGGCTAGCCAAAGGTATACTAACTGGTTTCACATTCTGCATATTAAATCTTTTCAACATCTTTTCAATGTACTCACTTTGAGACAATGTTAATTTGTGATTCTTCTTGTCTCTAGTTATTCTCATAACAAGGATTTGTTTTGCAACACCCAAATCCTTCATTGCAAATGAGTTTGCCAATTTTCTTTTGAGCACATTTATTTCCTGCATGTTAGAACCTGCAACAAGCATCTAATCTACATACAATAACAATATAATATAGCTGCCATCATTTTTCCTTTTGAGATAAGCACAATGATCAGAGTGACATCTAGTATAACCTTGTTCAGACATAAACCTATCAAATTTTAGATACCACTACCTTGGAGCCTGTTTTAAGCCATAAAAGCTCTTCTTCAACCTGCACACTAGTTTCTACTTCCCTCTTACCTCATATCATTGTGGGTACTGCATATATATCTCTTCCTCTAAATCCCCATGGAAAAAGGTTGTCTTTACATCTAACTACTCAAGATGAAAATCTTCAACTGCTACTAGACTTAAAATAGTTTTGTTTGAAGTCATTTTAACAACAGGATAAAATATCTCATCAAAGTCTATACCCTTTTTCTGTGCAAACCCTTTCACCACAAGTCTAGCTTTAAACCTTTTTCTACCTCCATCTTCTTCCTTCAACTTGTAAACCCATTTATTCTGCAATGTTGTTTTACCTGCAGGAAACCTGACTAAGTCCCAAGTTTGGTTATTTTCTAAGGAGTCCATCTCTTCTTTAATGGCTTGCTCCCACTTCTTCCTGGTTTCTACCTGCACTACTTCTTCATAACATTCTAGTTCACCAAAATCAGTCAACAATACATAATATAATGAAGGAGAGTATCATTCAGGGGGTGTATTTATCATGGTAGATCTTCTAACACCACTTTTCAGGTGTTTGAGGTGCTTGTTGCTATTGTGGTTGTTGTTCTGGCTGTTGATCATTATGATTTTCAGGCACCATCAATTTTTTTGTGATCTCGTCAAGAACTATGTATTCTTTGTTTTATTTTTCCTATTTCTTTTCCTGCAGCTGATCCTTATAAAAAAAATTTCATTGAATATGACATCTCTCCTCCTAATGATTTTGTGTTTTTCATAATCATAAAAGTGATAACCAAAATCATTAACACCATATTCAATAAAAGTACATTTCTTTGATTTTGCCTCAAGCTTTGTTATATTTATTTTATTAATGTGGATAAAAGCTCCACAACCAAAAGTCTTTAAAAAAGAGTAGTTTACGTTTTACATGTCCATGCCTCCTCTGGAATACCACCATCCAAGGAACTTGAAGTGTTGGGTGTGGAGCCTGATTATCTTCTATATTCAAAGGTTTCAGCTGGATGTATACCCCAGTAAGACTGTACACCACTCCACGTGGGGGGGCGGGGGGGGTGCAGGGGTGACTTTTCCCCCGCGCTGGGGTCTGGGGGGGTAAAACCCCCCGGCTGGGGGGTCTGGGGTTAGCGGTCCCCCAAAGCTAAAAATAGATGTAAAATTTCCTTGTAAAAGTCTAGTAATTTCTAATCAATCTGGGTCGTTCATTAGGCGGATGATCTGACGGTAGAAGTTATGTTTAATTTACGGTTTTTTTCCCTAGAAGGAAACCCGTCACTATATATGAGGGAATTGTATTGAATCTATGTATATTTGTATTCTGAGTGAGGAAGAGAGAGGAGATTGAGAGAAAATAGGGTGTTACAGCAGATCTGTTGTAGGTTGTATCTCTTCAGTTTGCTGGATAATATAATAAAATAAGGATTGGTTGTTTCTTTGTGGACGTGGCCCAAATTGGGTGAAGCACGTATATCTATGTCTCTCTTGTTTTATGCATTTTCTATGTTTATATTTCTGCAATATTTTATGTGTTCCATTGCTCTGTAATATATAATTTTCTAACAACTGGTATCAGAGCTGAAGGTCTATTTAGCTGATAAACGCATAGGAAAGAAGGGTTCCTCGTTTGAGTGGGAGTAATGGTGGAAGATGGTAAGTTTAGGGTTGAGAAATTTAATGGCCAAAACTTCTTGTTGTGGGAGATGCAAATGGAACATTATCTATATCTGAAAGATCTGTACCTACCATTGGGCGGAAAAACAAAGATCCCGACGGGTATGACAAATGAAGAATGGAACCTTCTCGATAGAAAGGCACTTGGAACAGTACGGTTGTGCCTCATAGCATCGGTCACCTTCAACATTTTGAAGGAAACAAAGACAGAGGGTTTGATTAAAGTGTTGGTGAAACTATATGAAAAACCCTTTGTTGGGTGTGGAGCCTGATTATCTTCTATAGTACCGGCATATTGGACCCCAGTTCAAAACGTTGCCGCCCGTAAAATAATCGCTGCCGTGGGGGGTCTAGGGGGGGGCGGCTAAAAACAGCTGTAAAATTGCCTTGTAAAAGTATAGTAATTTCTAGTCAATCTGGGTCGTTCATTAGGCGGATGATCTGACGGTAGAACTTATGTTTAGTTTAGGGTTTTTTGCCCTAGAAGGCAACCCCTCTCTTTATATGAGGGCATTGTATTTGAGGCTGTGAGATAGATGTGTATTCGGTGAGCGAGAAACATAGAGGTGAGACTGTGAGAGAAAACAGAGGATATTACAACGGTTTTTCTGTAGGTTATATCTCTTCATTTTGCTGGATAATAGAAAGGAAGGACTGGCTGTTCGGGGTGGACGTAGCCCAAATTGGGTGAACCACGTATATCTGTGTCTCTCTTGTTTTGTGCGTTTTCTGTGTTTATATTTCTGCAATATTTTATGTGTTCCATTGCTCCGTAATATATAATTTTCTAACAACTGGTATCAGAGCCGAAGGTCTATTTGGCTGATAAACTCGCAGGAAAGAAGGGTTCCTGGTTCGAGTGGGAGCAATGGCGGAAGATGGTAAGTTTAGGGTCGAGAAATTTAACGGCCAAAACTTCTCGCTGTGGAAGATGCAGATGGAAGATTATCTGTATCAGAAAGATCTATACCTACCATTGGGCGGAAAAACAAAGATGTCGACGGGTATGAAAGACGAAGAATGGAACCTTCTCGATAGAAAGGCACTTGGAACAATACGGTTGTGCCTTGCTGCGTCAGTCACCTTCAACATTTCAAAGGAAACCACGACAGAGGGTTTGATGCAGACGTTGTCGAAACTATATGAAAAACCCTCGGCCTCAAACAAGGTATTTCTTATGAAACGGTTATTTAATATGAATATGTCGGAAGGTGGATCTGTTGCAAACCATTTAAATGATTTTAATACAGTTACAAGTCAGTTAAGTTCTGTAGGGGTAAACTTTGATGATGAAGTTAGAGCTCTGTTATTCTTGTGCTCATTACCAGAAAGTTGGAATGGTTTGGTAATGGCCATTAGTAACTCCGTTTCTGGATCTAGTACTTTAAAGTTTGATGATGTTGTCGGTGCTATCCTTAGCGAGGAAATGCGACGGAAAAGCTCTGGTGAGACATCGGGAAATGCTTTGAGTGCAGAGTCTAGAGGAAGAAAAATGGAAAGAGGAAAGAGCTCAGGATATCGCAGTAAATCAAGGAAAGGCAGATCCAAGTCCAGATCGGGGATAGTGTGCTGGAAATGTGGAAAGAAAGGACACCTAAAGAAAGACTGTAGATCTCAGAAGGGAAAAGAAGGAGATGCACAGCAAGAAAACAATCATGAAGCAAATGTGACAGGTGAGGTGTTACAAGATGCTTTGATTCTTTCTTTCGAAAATATTACTGATTCCTGGGTGGTAGATTCAGGGGCTTCATTCCATGCCACACCTGATAAGAAATACTTTCATGACTATGTTCAAGGAGATTTTGGACAAGTTCGTCTAGGTGATGATAAACCCTGTAAAATCGTTGGAATGGGTAAGGTTCTTGTAAAACAGCAGAATGGAAACCAATGGCTATTAAAGGAGGTAAGGCATGTTCCAGATCTAAAGAAAAATCTGATTTCAACAGGGCAGTTAGGCGGTGAAGGTTGTGTGACAACTTTCACAGATAAAGCTTGGAAGGTCACTAAAGGAGCCCTGGTAATAGCAAAAGGCGAAAAGGTTGGTACATTGTATTTATGCAATGGTATTTCTAACTTTGTTAATGCTTTAACTTCCAAAGGAGCAGATGCAGCATTATGGCATCATAGGCTCGGACACATGAGTGAAAAGGGGATGAAGATTCTTCACTCAAGGAATTTGTTGCCAGGTTTGAAGAATGTTGATTTGGACTTCTGTGAGAACTGCATTTATGGAAAACAGAAGAGAGTCAGATTTCTCAGAGTTGGGAAAGAAAAGAAGAACGAAAAATTAGAGCTTGTGCATACAGACGTATGGGGACCTGCTCAGGTATCATCTCTCGGTGGCTCTCGTTATTATGTTACTTTTATTGATGATGCAACTAGAAAAACTTGGATTTATTGTATTAAGAATAAATCTGATGTATTTGATACTTTCAAGAAATGGAAAGCTTTGGTTGAGATTGAGACAGGAAAGAAATTGAAGTGTCTTAGATCAGACAATGGAGGTGAATATTGCAGCAAAGAGTTTGATAGGTACTGTTCAGAGCATGGAATTCACAGAGAGAAGACAGTTCCAAGAACACCACAAGAAAATGGTGTGTCAGAAAGGATGAACAGAACAATCATGGAGCGTGCAAGGTGCATGAGATTGCATGCAGGATTGCCTTTACAGTTTTGGGCAGATGCTGTAGATACTGCTGTTTATCTAATAAACAGAGGGCCTTCAAGTTCCTTGGATGGTGGTGTTCCAGAGGAAGCATGGACAGGGAAAAAGGTAAACTACTCTATTTTAAAGCCTTTTGGTTGTGAGGCCTTTGTCCATATTGATAAAGAAAATAGAACAAAGCTTGAGGCAAAGTCAAAGAAATGTACCTTTATTGGATATGGTGTTAATGATTTTGGTTATCGCTTATATGATTATGAAAATCACAAAATCATTAGGAGCAGAGATGTAATATTCAATGAAAAGGTCTTGTATAAGAATCAGTTGCAGGAAAAGAAACAAGAAAAAGAAAACAAGGAATACGCAGTTCTTGATGAAATCACTGAAAAAGTAAAGGTGCCTGAAAATAATAATAATCAACAACCACAACAACAGCAACCATCACAACAACAACAGGCACCCCAAACACCTGAAAGTGGTGTTAGAAGATCTACCAGGATAAGTAGACCTCCTGAACGATACTCTCCTTCATTATATTATTTATTGTTGACTGATTCCGGTGAACCTGAATGTTATGAAGAAGCAATGCAGGTTGAAAGCAAGAAGAAGTGGGAGGTAGCCATGGAAGAAGAGATGGACTCCTTAATGCATAACCAGACTTGGGATTTAGTCAGGTTGCCTGCAGAAAAACTACATTGAAGAATAAATGGGTTTACAGGCTGAAGGAAGAAGATGGAGGAAAGCAAAGGTACAAAGCTAGACTTGTGGTGAAGGGGTTTGCACAGAAGAAAGGTATTGATTTTGATGAAATATTTTCTCCTGTTGTTAAAATGACTTCAATCAGAACTATTTTAAGTCTTGTAGCAGCTGAAGATTTGCATCTTGAGCAGTTAGATGTAAAGACAGCCTTTCTCCATGGGGATTTGGAGGAAGAGATATATATGCAGCAGCCACAAGGATATGAGGTGAAAGGGAAGGAGAAACTTGTGTGCAGGTTGAAGAAGAGCTTGTATGGTTTAAAACAGGCTCCAAGGCAGTGGTATCTAAAATTTGACAAGTTTATGTCTGAACAAGGTTATACTAGATGTCACTCTGATCATTGTGTTTATCTGAAAAAGCAAAATGATGGCAGCTATATTATATTGTTATTGTATGTAGATGACATGCTTGTTGCAGGATCTAACATGCAGGAAATAAATGTGCTCAAAAGAAAATTGGCAAATTCATTTGCAATGAAGGATTTGGGTGCTGCAAAACAAATCCTTGGTATGAGAATAACTAGAGACAGGAAAAATAGAAAATTAACATTGTCTCAGAATGAGTACATACAAAAGGTGTTGAAAAGATTTAACATGCAAAATGCAAAACCAGTTAGTACACCTTTTGCTAGCCATTTCAAACTTAGCAAAGAAATGTGCCCAAAGACCCAAGAAGACATGGATTATATGTCTAAAGTTCCATATGCATCAACAGTTGGAAGTTTAATGTATGCAATGGTCTGCACAAGGCCTGATATTGCACATGCAGTGGGAGTTGTAAGCAGGTACATGAACAATCCAGGAAAGGAACATTGGATGGCAGTGAAATGGATTCTCAGATATTTGAGAGGTACCACAAATCAGCCATTATGCTTTGGTGGTTCAAACATATCCCTACAAGGATATGTTGATGCAGATATGGCAGGTGACAAGATAATAGGAGGAGCACTACAGGATATGTATTTACTGTCGGAGGAACAGCTGTCAGTTGGGTTTCAAAAATCCAAAGTGTTGTTGCACTTTCAACAACAGAAGCAGAGTATGTTGTTGCTACAGAGGCTAGTAAAGAAATGATTTGGTTACAAAGGTTTATGGGTGAATTGGGTAAGGAGCATGATATGGGCACGTTATACAGTGATAGTCAAAGTGCCATTCATCTTGCAAAGAACTCAGCATTTCATTCCAGGACAAAACACATACAGCTCAAGTACCATTTCATACGATCAGTGTTGGAAGATGGAGAGTTGAAGCTGGAAAAGATACACACTAGCCAGAACCCTGCAGATATGCTAACAAAAGTTGTAACCAGGGAGAAACTAAGAATATGCTCAGTTTCAGTTGGTCTTCAAGGATGACGATGAAGATGAGAAACAACCAGTTCCAAAGAGGAGTCATTGTCCAGCAAATGGAGCAGCGGTGGAGTTGCTACAATCAGTCTCCAAGTGGGAGATTGTTGGGTGTGGAGCCTGATTATCTTCTATAGTACCGGCATATTGGACCCCAGTTCAAAATGGGGCGGCAACGCCGCCCGTAAAATAATCGCTGCCGTGGGGGGTAAAATAATTTCTAGTCAATCTGGGTCGTTCATTAGGCGGATGATCTGACGGTAGAACTTATGTTTAGTTTAGGGTTTTTTGCCCTAGAAGGAAACCCCTCTCTTTATATGAGGGCATTGTATTTGAGGCTGTGAGATAGATGTGTATTCGGTGAGCGAGAAACATAGAGGTGAGACTGTGAGAGAAAACAGAGGATATTACAGCAGTTTTGCTGTAGGTTGTATCTCTTCATTTTGCTGGATAATAGAAAGGAAGGACTCGCTATTCGGGGTGGACGTAGCCCAAACTGGGTGAACCACGTATATCTGTGTCTCTCTTGTTTTGTGCGTTTTCTGTGTTTATATTTCTGCAATATTTTATGTGTTCCATTGCTCCGTAATATATAATTTTCTAACACCCTTGGCCTCAAACAAGGTATTTCTTATGAAACTGTTATTTAATATGAAGATGTCGGAAGGTGGATCTGTTGCAGAACATTTAAATGATTTTAATACTGTTACAAGTCAGTTAAGTTCTGTAGGGGTAAACTTTAATGATGAAGTTAGAGCTCTGTTATTCTTGTGCTCATTTTTAGAAAGTTGGAATGGTTTAGTAATGGCCATTAGTAACTCTGTTTCTGGATCTAGTACTTTAAATTTTGATGATGTTGTCGGTGCTATCCTTAGCGAGGAAATGCGACGGAAATTCTCCAGTGAGACATCGAGTAATGCTTTAAGTGTAGGTAGAAACCAGGAAGAAGTGGGAGATAGCCATGGAAGAAGAGATGGACTCCTTAATGCAGAACCAAAATTGGGATTGAGTCAGGTTGCCTGCAGGAAAAACTACATTGAAGAATAAATCGGTTTACAGGCTGAAGGAAGATGGAGGAAAGCAAAGGTACAAAGCTAGACTTGTGGTGAAGGAGTTTGCACAGAAGAAAGGTATTGATTTTGATGAAATATTTTCTCGTGTTGTTAAAATGACTTCAATCAAAACTATTTTAAGTCTAGTAGCAGTTGAAGATTTGCATCTTGAGCAGTTAGATGTAAAGATAGCCTTTCTCCATGGGCATTTGGAGGAAGAGATATATATGCAACAGCCACAAGGATATGAGGTGAAAGGGAAGGAGAACCTAGTGTGCAGGTTGAAGAAGAGCTTGTATGTTTTAAAATAGGCTCCAAGGCAGTGGTATCTAAAATTTGACAAGTTTATGTCTGAACAAGGTTATACTAGATGTCACTCTCATCATTGTGTTTATCTGAAAAAGTGAGTATATAGAAAAGGTGTTGAAAATATTTAATATGCACAATGCAAAACCAGTTAGTACACCTTTTGCTAGCAATTTCAAATTTAGTAAGGAAATGTGCCCAAAGACCCAAGAAGACATGAATTATATGTCTAAAGTTCCATATGCATGAACAGTTGGAAGCTTAATGTATGCAATGGTCTACACAAGGCTTGATATTGCACATGCAGTGGGAGTTGTAAGCAGGTACATGAACAATCCAGGAAAGGAACATTTGATGGTAGTGAAATGGACTCTCAGATATTTGAAAGGTACCACAAATCAAGCATTATGCTTTGGTGGTTCAAACATTGCTCTACAGGGATATGTTGATGTAGATATGGTAGGTGACAGAGATAACAGGAGGAGCACTACAGGATATGTATTTACTGTAGGGGGAATAGCTGTCAGTTGGGTTTCAAAATTCCAAAGTGTTCTTGCACTTTCAACAATAGAAGCAGAGTATGTTGTTGCTACAGAGGCTAGTAAAGAAATGATTTGGTTACAAAGGTTTCTGGATGAATTGGGCAAGAAGAAGGAATTGGGCAGGTTATACAGTGACAGCCAGAGTGCCATACATCTTGCAAAGAACTCTACATTTAATTCCAAGTCTAAACATATATAGCTCAAGTACCATTTCATACGGTCAACAATGGAAGATGGACAGTTGAAGCTGGAAAAGATACACACTAGCCAGAATCCTACAGATATGCTAACAAAAGTTGTAACCAGGGAGAAACTGAGAATCTGCTCAGTTTCAGTCCTCAAGTATGATGAAGAAGATGAGAAACATCTAGGTCCAAAGTGGAGTCATTTTCTAGAAAATGAAGCAAATATGGAGTTGCTATAATCAGTCTCCAAGTGGGAGATTGTTGGGTGTGGAGCCTGATTATCTTCTATATTCAAAGGTTTCAGCCGGATATGTACCCCAGGAAGACTGTACACCCCTCCATATGGGGGGGGGGGGGGTTGGTGCGGGGGGGACTTGTTCCCCTCGCGGGGGTCCGTGGGGGTAAATTCTCCCCCGCTGGGGGGTCCGAGGCGAGCGATCCCCTGACGGGTGTTCGGGGGTAGCGCCCCCGAAGCTAAAAATAGATGTAAAATTGCCTTGTAAAAGTCTAGTAATTTCTAGTCAATCTGGGCCGTTCACTAGGCAGATGATCTGATGGTAGAAGTTATGTTTAATTTAGGTTTTTTCGCCCTAGAAGGAAACCCCTCACTATATATGAAAGAATTGTATTACATCTATGTATATCTGTATTCTGAGTGAGGAAGAGAGAGGGGATTGAGAGAGAAGAGGGTGTTACAGCAGATATGATGTAGGTTGTATCTCTTCAGTTTGCTGGATAATATAATAAAATAAGGCTTGTTTGTTTCTCCATGGACGTAGCCCAAACTGGGTGAACCACGCATATCAGTGTCTCTCTTGTTTTATGAATTTTCTGTGTTTATATTTCTGCAATATTTTATGTGTTCCATTGCTCCGTAATATATGATTTTCTAACATGAAGGCCCTCTATTTATTAGATAAATAGCAGTATCTACAGCATCTGCCCAAAATTGTAAAGGTAATCCTACATGCAATCTCATGCACCATGCGTGCTCCATGATTGTCCTGTTCATCCTTTCTGAGACACCATTTTCTTGTGGTGTTCCTGGAACTTTCTTCTCTCGACGAATTCCATTCTCTGAATAGTACCTATCAAACTCTTTGCTATCATATTCACCTCCATTGTCTGATCTGAGACACTTCAACCTTTTTCCTATCGCATTTTCAACCAAAGCTTTCCATTTCTTGAAAATATTAAATACATCAGATTTATTTTGAATACAATAAATCCAGGTTTTTCTGGTTGCATCATCAATAAAAGTAACATAATAACGAGATCCACCAAGAGATGATACTTGAGTAGGTCCCCATACATCTGTATGAACAAGCTCTAATTTTTCGCTCTTCTTTTCTTTCCCAACTCTAAGGAATCTGACTCTCTTCTATTTTCCATAAACACAATTCTCACAGAATTTTAAATCAACATGCTTCAAACCTGACAAAAAATTTCCTGAGTGAAGAATCTGCATCCCCTTCTCACTCATGTGCCCAAGCCTATGATGCCACAATGTCGTATCTTCTCCTGTAGAGGTTAAAGCATTAACAGAATTAGAAATACCATTGCATAAATACAATGTACCAACCTTTTCTCCTTTTGTTATTACCAGGGATCCTTTAGTGACCTTCTAGGTTTTATCCATGAAAGTAGTTACGCAACCTTCACCTCCAAACTACCCTGTTGAAATCAAATTTTTCTTCAGATCTGGGACATGCCTTACCTCCTTTAATAGCCATTGATTTCCATTCTACTATTTTATGAAACCTATACCCATTCCAATGATTTTACAGGGTTTATCATCACCCAATCGAACCTGTCCAAAATCTCCTTGAACATAATCATGAAAATGTTTCCTATCAGGTGTGGCATGGAATGAGGTCCTTGAATCTACCACCCAGGCATCAATAATATTTTCTAATGAAAGAATCAAAGCATCTTGGAACACATCACCTGTTACATTCACTTCATGATTATTTTCTTGTTGCGCATCTCCTTCTTTTCCCTTTCGAGACTTGCAGTCTTTCTTTAGGTGTCCTTTCTTCCCGCATTTCCAGCACACTATCCCTAATCTGGACTTGGATCTTCCTTTTCTTGACTTACTGCGATATCCTAGGCTCTTTCCTCTTTCCATGTTTCTTTCCCTAGTCTCTGCAGTCAAAGAATTACCTAATGTCTCACCAAAGCTTTTCTGTTGCATTTCCTCGCTTAAGGATTGCACCGACAACATCATCAAACTTTAAAGTACTAGATCCAGAGATAGAGTTACTAATGGCCATAACTAAACCATTCTAACTTTTTGGTAATGAGCACAGAAATAACAGAGCCCTAACTTCATCATAAAAATTTACCCCTATAGAACTTAACTAACTGGTAACTGTATTAAACTCATTTAAATGATCAACAATAGATCCACCTTCTGACATATTCATATTAAATAAACACTTCATAAGAAAGACCTTATTTGAGGCCGAGGGTTTTCATATAGTTTGGCCAATGTGACATTAAACCCTCTATTGTTGTTTCCTTTGAAATATTAAATTCTACCAACATCGCTAGGCACATCCCTATTGTTCCAAGTGCCTTTCTGTCTAGAATATTCCATTCTGTGTTTGTCATACTTGTTGGCTTCTTTGCCTTTCTACTCAATAGTTGGTACAGATCTCTCTGATACAGATAATCTTCCATCTGCATCTTCCACAGCTGGTAGTTTTGGCTGTTGAATTTTTCGACCCTAAACCTACCATCTTCTGCCATTGCTTTGTTGGGTTGTGTATATTCTTTCCATGACTAGCCCACATAGTTAACTGGGGGTTAGAGGGGGAGGGTCACATGGGGTTTGAGGCATACCCATAACCCCACTTTATGGGGTCCACGGTAGTGCCCTGGAATATTTTGGTTTTGGACCCTATGTTAGGTTGGGCGGACCCACCTGTGGTTTTATGCATGATTTTCCCACATGTTTTTTGGACGCGATGGTTTTCGGTCCATGGTATTGGACACGATGGTTTTCAGTGCATGGTATTGGATGCTTCGACATGTATAAATATGTATTATAACATTGAAAGGAACAATAATGAAAAATCAAGCTAGTAGTCCCGGTTTTGGGATCCAAGGGAAAATCTTTGTGTATATGTGTTTTATGTGTTATGCTCTCACATTGTTTACTTTCTATGTTTTAGAATTCATATGTAGGTAATTTCTCTACAGGGTTAAAACCTACATTTGGTATTAAATCAATGGAAAGATAGTGATTGAGAAATTTAATGGTCAGAGTTTTGGGTTGTGGAAACTCAAGATGGAGGATCTATTGGTGGATAAAGATCAGCAGATCGCGGTAGATCCGGGTACTAAGCCAACGGGAGTGTCTGATGAAGAATGGAAGAAGTTGGATCAGAAGGCAAAGAGCACAATACGATTCTGCATCTCAAATTCAGTATTGTTGAATGTATCAGGGGAAGCTACGACGAAGGCTTTATGGGACAAGTTAGGGACTTTGTACCAATCTAAGTCTCTCGTGAATAAACTGTTCTTGCAGAAAAAGTTGTATAACCTGAGGATGAAAGATGGAGACTCGGTGACAGAGCATCTGAACGCTTTTAATATTGTGGTAAGTCAATTAGCATCTATTGATATTAAAATTTTAGATTAAGATTAAGTGCATCAATAGTTGGTATAGATATCTCTGATATAGATAATCTTCCATCTGCATCTTCCGCAGCTGGTAGTTTTCGCCGTTGAATTTTTCGACCGTAAACCTACCATCTTCCGCCATTGCTCCCACTCGAACCAGGAACCCTTCTCTCTTATGAGTTTATCAACCAAATAAACCTGGCTCTGATACCAGTTGTTAGAAAATTATATACTACAGAGAAATGGAACACATAAAATATTGCATAAATATAAACACAGAAAATGCATAAAAAAAGAGAGACACAGATATAGGTGGTTCACCTAGTTTGGGCTACATCCACAGAGAAACAACCAGTCCTTCTTTTTATATTACCCAGAAAACTAAAGAGATACAACCTATAGCAGATCTGATGTAACTCCCTCTTTTCTCTCAATCTCCTCTCTCTTCCTCACTCAGAATACAGATCTACATAAACGCAATACAATTCCATCCTATATAGTGAGGGGTTGCCTTCTAGGGCAAAAAACCCTAAATTAAACATAACTTCTATTGTCAGATCTCCCCCTAATGAACGGCCCAGATTGACTAAGAAATTACAACATTTCACAAGGAAATTTTACATCTATTCTTAGCTTTGGGGGAGCTACCCTGATCCCCCCACTAGGGGGGGGCTCCCAAAAAGTCGCAGCCACCCCCCCGGACCCCCGTGCAATGAATATTTTACGAGCGGTGTTGTTGCCCCATATCAAACTAGGGTCCAATGCGATGATACCTTTGAATACAGAAGATAATTAGGCTCCACACCCAACAAAATGGCATAAAATAAGGAATATCATACACTGCACCAGAATTAATATTTTTCTTTGGCTTCTATTATGGAATCAAAATTTTACATGGACAAGCTATAAATTTTTGGTTTTCAGGGCCCCTCAATCTACCTTCTCTATTTCTCCAATTCCAAAAATGTCAATCATCTTCTCAAAAATTTCATCTTCTCTGCTTCTATCCGAGACCCACCTTACAATGCAAACTAACATAATAAAAAATGATGTCCTCTTCACTCTATATTTATGGCATGATTCTACTTTTACTAATCTAATTGTCAACAAAGCATGGATAATCATCCTAGGATTCATCCTATGGGTGATTTGGAAGGAGTGCAATAGACGAAAATTTAAGAATATTAGGGCCTCCATAGACTTTATTTGGCAAGCTATCCTAAATAAAATAAGAGAAATAATTTATTCTCTTCCCTGGTCTTGCAAAGATTGGGAATGCTATCAACTTGGAAAAGTAATTCTAACAAAGATGGATCTCTACCCTTATTCCTGATGGAAGGCTCCCTCTGTCCCTAATTTATTCCCTTCCAACCCTTCTACCTAGTGCTTCCCCCCCCCTCTAAAGGACTTCATCAAACTTAACACCAATGGGGCCTTGGAAAGAAATCCAGGCTAATCCAATTATGTAGGTGTATTTCTTAACACTAATGGGAATATTTTACATATTTATCCAAGTTCCATACTCAACACTAATAATGTTGCTGAAATCTGTACACTAGAGCATAATCTCTCGATTTTTATCTACAAAATATCTCACAAGATCATTGTTGAAGGAGATTCGAGTACCATTTTCAATATCTTCCACAAAATATAATTTGGATAAAATAATTTCAATGTATCTATGAGTTGAAGGTTGGAATCTCAAATAAGTAATACTACAAAACTCTTGAAACAAACAATAGCTTCCCTCCTCTCTCATGTCTGCTAAGAAGGAAATAAACTCACTGATAAGCTAGCTAATTTTAATCTTAGCATAAAAACTAATTCCTTGACATGGATTGGAGTGAGAAGATTCCAAAACCCATTCAAGCTCACTATTATGATCTAGCTATGAATTACCCCATCCCCCAAGGAGGGTTCCCAAGAGGGAGTGGTCCCCCCTACCTTGATATGATGTTGTCTCACACAAAAGGGAATTGTGGCTCCCACTATACTTGGCACATTGCATGCACTCATGTCACTTCATTGATGATGGCATGGAAGCAACAAAAGGTTAAATGCCATTCGAATATTGTAGGTGAAATATGAATGTACAAGAGTTCTTAATAGGAGAGTTCTATTATATTGGTAGAGTTAGAGGAAAAAATTGATAACATTGACTGCAAGTTGACCATTCTAGCTAGGATATCAGTGAACATCTCCTTCTCCTCTAATGAGGGTAATGACTATCCAGCGTAGATCCCTAGATATCCTGCCTAATAGTTATTATAAATCACTATTTTTTCTGAGAACACTAGTAGTATTTTTTGTCCTCTCGTGTTAATGTATGTCAATGTCTTCCATAGCCAACATTTTTTTATAAGTTTCTATTTACAGGGTGCTCTACTTAAACAAGATCTCAGCAGCCTCAAGACTCTTAACTTATGTTACTAATCAGTTTCCCTTAAAGTAGACCAATAGTAGAAAATTATTGGTTTATGTAATCTCAATTCTACATAATGAAAAGTTTCTAACTTCAAAAAGGAAAAAGTATTATTTCCTGGGAAGACCTCTTGGGAGAAAACCCATCTAGAAGGTGAGGCTGCTTTTCTCTCTTTCTTTTAATAGGAAATAGTTGTAGGTACAAATAAGTCCTATGGCTCGTGGGCTACTACAATGAAAAATTCCTTTACATGTGCTCTCTCCCTATCACTGTTGGTTACTTTTCTTGTCTATGTAACAAAATAACCTAAAAAGGAATGCAACCCCTTCTCCTCCCAGTGGTGTGGTTATAACATAACCTGATAGACTAGTAGTGGTTATGTTTGACCCCAACTCTTAACTAGATTTAAAATGTTGACTCTTCTATAGTATTATTGATCATGATCACATTGATATCTCCTTTAACATGAATATTGGGTCCTAGTGTGGCATCCTCTAAAATTATAGTGGTCAAAATAGGAAGGTGAACTTATGAGTGGAATAATTTTTTCATATGGATTATGATTGATGTGATTCTTTCACCATTGGAAATGTCCATGTGTGTAGAATAGGAGAAAAAGGTGCCAGGATAAAATGGTAAATTTTGTTAAGATTGGTAGCTTGGGAGGTACTACAAACCCTAGGATATAGGGTTGTGGAGGAATTTGGCACCACAAAAGTCATTTGTGGGCTATGTACCCAAGAGATGGGTTTTGTACCCAAAGGAGTGGGCACAAAATCAAGATGCATTTTCTTGATTGAGAGATTGTTGCAAGGAGAAAACCATAAAAGGAGCCTAGGGATCCTAAGGAACCCATAAAAGAATGGATTGAATAAGGGAAATTAATTTTATTTATATATGAGTTGGAAAACTTGGTAACAAATTAAGGTCAATTTGACCTTAATTGAGCCCTCGAAAGGGTTAGATGTGCACCCATGAAAACATATAAAGAAGAGACCCTAGACATGCTATTAAAGCACATTAAAAGAGCACATATCAATGGAGAACACATGTAATTTTATTGTAGACCTTTGGAGCATAGTGAAGGAAGAAAAGATACTTACTTTGATATATTCTTGACACTGTCTAGGTTGAGTTTGGTTGGGAGCATGCCAAACTGGAAAGGAAGTAGTTCTGTGCATAAGATTTGGTTGGATTCTTCTTAGAACGTGGATTGAGACCTTTTACGTTAATTGCAGTGAGGATTGAGCTCTGAAGTGGCTTATTTGGGAGGATGAAAGTCTATTTTTGGAGGACCAAACAACTAGGCATATGATTGGTAGAAGTAAGGGAAATAATTAAGGAAATGTGGGCTAATAAGGAAGGATCGGTGTATATTTTGCATAGGTTTTGAGGCCTATATAGAGGGTCGTTATGGTTCCTTAACTAGGGCCAAAATACCTCTGATTTGGTGCATGCTCAAAGCCATTTACTATGGAAGATGTGACATTATTTTCCCGAGGTATGCATCTCCAATAATTTGATGTGGTTGCTAGGTGATGATCTAGTTTGGATAGATTTGAGTTGGAATCTTAAGGAGAAGTTTGGAGGGATATTAGTACATGTCAAAAGGATTACTAAGTGGAGAACTTGAGAAGGAATTAAATTCTGCTAGGAGAGGTAGATTGTTGATTCTCAAGGGTTTGTTCTTTGACATGATAAAAGGAAACCAAGAGAGTAGTTGTATCAGACATAGTTCATTGGTGTAGAGAAGGAATTCTATAGTGGAAAGAGGGAAGATTCAATGCCATAAAATTGCATTAATCATAGCAATGGAGGAAGGAAAAGGTGGGCATCCAAAGAGAAGTTCATAAACAGAGTTGTGAACAACTAATCGAAGACCCTATGTGTTGATGATGTGAAGTACAAAGGAGAAATTAGAGAGAAACTTTGTTTGGTTTTGTGTTCATCCAAACGAGTTGTGATTGTTGACAGAGGTAGATTGGTGGATCTTCATACTAGGAGATAAAGGACCAATGGTCATGTTTAAGGTACGTGGATTGAAAGGAGCTGAGTGCCCTACATTAGCAAGTAAGGCAGTTATATCGTTTTCAAGGTAGATTGGTTGTCGAAGAATTGAAACCAAGCCATAGTTATATTTTTGTATTGGTGATTGTATGAGGTCCATGGTCCATGGTACAAGAGCCCTATAGTGTTGTATTAAAGATTATTAAAATCACAAAGTTGGGTTGAAAAAGTTAAAAATTGTCTATTGTGTACATGTTGGTTCATTGTTTTGTTTATTTCATTTTGAAAAGTATTCTTGTTGTGGAATTTGAGTTGGTTTTGTTAGATAATTTAAGACCCAAACCTAAATTCTCTAGTGTCATGGAAACTCAAAATGGTATCAAAGCCAGGTCTGAAGGGCTAGTGAATCAGTGTGTCCACAACATAACATACAACTTATGAGGGAGTTGGTTTCATTGTTGTTAAAGGACTAATATGATCCAGGTGGATATTGGTGGCCACCCACCTATTCCAATTTTTCTTTCAGTTTCCTTAATTATATCACAATTATGTTTCCTTAATTTTAACATAGTTTACTATTTTTGGCAGTTTTGCGGGTCTTGTACTTCCAGATCCGTTTTGAGGCATTAAATGACATTTTTTTAGAAAATGGGAAAATGTAAATGTTTGACCAATGATTATAATTTAAATATGTATTCCTCAAATAGATATTTCTAATGAGGTATCGTACAGGTAAAACGGAGATCGTATGTGAAAGTTACGACCCAGGAAGTTGATGTACCAATTTACCCCAACGAGGCCCATAGTTTTGGCACTGCATCTGCTAGTGTTAGGTTTTTGGATTTTTAGGGTTTTCCATTATTTTTCAATGATAAATAGGCCTGCAAGCTTCATTGTAAAAAATTTCAGAGGCATGTAGCCGACACATATCTTCTCGAGAGATAAGCTACCATGGCCTGAGCTAGTTTATTTGAATTGTGTATGTAAGCATATTTCAGCTTTTGATATTAATGAAATTAATTTTTATTTGTGATTCATCTCTATGTTTATGTTTATATCTATATTTTGTTTCATTCTTATATAAGGTTGGATCAGTGGTATCAGAGAGGTCTATAATTTCTGTATTTTTCTCTGCATGTCCCCAACGAGGTCAGGGTATAAATTGTTGGGAATCGAACTAGTTTAACCTTTGCAAGAACAACCTCCCAAACTCTGACATCCTCCCATGGTGGAAGAATAGAAAGAGGAAGGGGTAGGAGATCCTTTCAAAATATTGCTTTAGAAGGCCCTCGAGCGATAGAGGAACATGATGATGGATAACTTTTCCCAGATCCTTTGGTGGCTACCCATAGGTGACATATCTTCATCAAGTAGCCACTGTGGAGGCACCAATCCTTTTAAGGTAAAATTTAATTTTTACATTCCCATATTTGAAGGATAGATAGATGCATACACCATAGACAGATTCTTAAATCTGTTGGAAGGATGTTTGTTGATTCATGACTTTTCCAATCAACAAAAACTTAATTTTGCACTCCTCAAAGTCTCCCCCCATGTCAAGGATTGGTGGGAAACCTACTGTGAGCAAAAGGACGATAGGGAATCCTCACTATTCTCAGCTGCACCCACTTGGAATTCTTTCTAAGATGCCATCAAGGAACAATATTACCCTTGTCAAGAGATACGAGGACAAATACATAAAGTAGAAAATGTTGTGGTAGGGAAGTGTTGTGTTGTACAACAACCCCCCCATTTCATAAAATTTTACTTAAAAAAAAATCATAATATGAAATGGGTCCCTTTTAAACTTAGATGTGTGAATAAAGTGGTATTAACCCATCATTAGAAAAACCCTCATCAAAAGGTCCAATGGAAATGATATATTTTTAAAATAAACCTTTTTCAATAGAAATAAAGTGGGTCTTATAAATAAATATAAAGTTCTTTATTATTGCGATAAAGTGATCGCAAGATCGCATATCGCAATAATAAGGAAAACATATACAAACACCCATTGACTTACTCTGATCCAAAAATCAAATAACCATCAGATATCGAGAAAGGTGATTCGCAAGTATAATGAAAGACCCTCGCTCATTTCTCCGATGCGATATCACTATCGGTAATCGGGGGTAACAACCCAATGCATGTTTAATGGCACATTCAAATCCTCCGATGCGATAAGGCATATCGCAATAGGCGATTGGCGAAGTTACAAGAGCATAAGTAATATGACCCGAATCCATCTCTAATTGCGATGTGTTAAATCAAGGCTCATGTTTCGAAAACATAATTAAAGGGCTTGCATGCGCTACATCACCTTTCGACAATCAGAAGATATTTTGGACAAATATCGAAGCTTTTTTATTCACATTACTAAGCGCCAATTGTGATTTACTTCTAATTAGCCGCCAAAGAATCTAAGCCACACTTGAATGGATCATTCATCATATAAATGATATAATGGGTATTTAAAAATTCCTTTACCATGATTGACAGGTTAAATGGCCAATTAATGAAGCAGTTATGGCGAGATTTTCCTTTAGATTGTATCTGCGGCAGTTTCACTATAATCCTTTATTATCCGCTAATCGACATAATTCTTTCATATTGGTTCATACTAGCTATTCTCTGTATCATGTTGGTTTCATTCCTTGTGTAGAACTCCGCCGAAATAACGAATTTGAAACAAATGGGAAAGAAATCTAAGAAATCCGTAGCAGCAGCGGCTCCTACAGCAACAGTGCAGCCAACCAATGATCCAGGACCAAGTAAAAAAGGTTTAATCTCAAACACTACATGTCTTGGCCTTGGAAATATAAGCTGACAAAGCATATACAATTTAATTGAAGCAGAGGAGCCTGAGGAAGTATCGAAAGAAGCTACTGCAGACTCAACTAATAAATCAGAAGCTTCTCTTAAAGATTTAGCTGATTCATATTTGCATAGGATAGCAGCACGTGAGAAAATTATCCCATACACTAATGTAGTGAGATGGGTGGTAGAAGAAATTCCAGTTTCAAATAGAACGTTTTGCACAGTTGACGGAAGGATTTTTGGCTCATTTCAAACTGATGACTTGAGGAAGATGTATCATTTGCCCGAACCTAAAAAGAAATACAACAAAGCCTTCCTTGAAAAGTTCGCAGGTGAGAACGAGACTGAATCGGCCCCAACTAAGAAATGGAGACAGAATCCCGCAAAGCATGAACATGAATCATCGAGTAAGTACTCTGTGGAATCATTGTCATCTCCTTATTGTTATGTTGGGGAAATGATGTGTAGAACGTGGGGAATGCATGACTCTGCAAAGTTCACTATTGAAATGGTTCCTTTAATGGAAGCGGCGGTTAATAGTTATGTGATGGATTGGGAAAACATATTGTTCGATAAATTAGCCACTGCAATTCTTGACTTTAGATCAAATTCACGTAAAACCACCAGGACCATTCCCCCTTTTTATTACAGTGCTTATATTATGGATATTCTTTGCTTTAATTCTGAATATCCTATACTCAGGTGGAGATGGACTTCACAAGACCCTAAGCCAATCCACATTTATCATCAAATGTTATGGAAGGCACACTATAGAGACCACTTGTATCAAATCTGTAATAGTTTCATGTTACCTATCTATTATGCCATTTTTGATAAGCCTGCCCCAATAATTTTTGAGGAAGCAGGGATTGACTTGACTGCTGTAGGGAATCGGTTCGGGGAAGAAAAATTCACATATATAAGGGTTTATGGTAGCCTTGCAAGACCCCATGTCCTTCCTCTGTATATACCTGATAAACTGTTAGCTCGAGAATTAGCCTACCAGATAACAACAGCATGAACATCCAAAACTCTTAGGAATTCTAAAAAGCAGGCGTGGCCTACATTTCCTTTGAGATGTGGTGTTTACACTCTACATGATTACAAAAATGTGGAAAAGGAGGCAGGAAAAATAAACATGCTCAATCTTACAACCATTCCTAATAGGCAATACGATCCAAGGAAAGTTGCCTATAATGTTCTTAAACAAGCCAAACTTACAAAGTTTGATCATAAAAAAGATGAATTTGATGACCTGTTTTCTTCAGTGGAATCATTATTTTAGGTAAAAACATTGGCCAAAATGAGATATAAAGATGAAGGTCTGGTAGAATTCAATAGGCTCAGAGAACAGAGGTTGCAAACTCTGCCTCTAGACTTATTAGCTACTACCCCAACAACCCAGTGAAGCGAGCCTGAACAACAAATCATTGACAAACCTCCTGCTGTAGAGAAGATCCCCGAGAAATGAAAAGAGCCAAAATAGGAGATAGAACAGGAGAAAGAAAAGAAACAGGGTAGTGAACATATTGATATAGATACTCAGATTGATCCCAAACTCCTTAAATAATGGCAACAATTTGACTCCATTATAAGCAATCCCGAGACTTCACAAGGTTTCAACACACCTCAAGTAACAATCAATCAAGAGACAACAACAACTACGATTCCAATTGAAGGGACCAGTGGCCTACCCACCAACAAATATGTAGAAATAATTCCTAAGGATCCATCTGATCATATTGTTTTGCAGATAGAAGACATACCAACATTAGCTCTCTTTTATAGTCCTAAACATAGGGCTGTAGTGAAAAGACAAAGGAAAAGGAGAAGACTTGATCAATCTTGACTTTTACCAGCACAAACAGAGATGGCTAATGTGATGTGGAAAGAAGAATTTAATCCTTCCGATGACCTCACAAAACTTTCTCAGTATGCCGGAGCCTATTCGGCAGCCACTATGGATAAAGCATTGGAAGTAAGCAATTTACTTAAGGAAAAATACCAAACAATTATTTCATTGCAGTCACAGGTGTCTGAAAGACAACAAAAAATAGAGCAGTTAAAACAACAACTATCAACACAGCAGCAGATAAACAATCAATTAAATGAGCAATTGCTCTAGGAGAAGTAGAGGATAGACCTAAGAGCAGTACAAAAACAAAATGCATTATCCGAAGTAGTGGCCAGGTTGAAGAAAATGAATGAACAAATGAGTAAGACGAAAGATGAGCAAATCGCTCAACTGTCACACCAGGTAGAAAAGTTCAAGAGTCTTCCTCAACCAGCAATGTTTAGATCCGAAGCTCTCTAGATCAATAAAGCATTGATTACACAGCTAAAATTTCTATGTCATAATATTTCTCTGGTTGAGCCCCTCTGTGAGATTACTTCATCAATAATTGATAAATCAATCGATGCCAGGCAGGATTTGGAATAGGCCGATGATACTTTAACCAAATTTCTTGCTTTGCAAGAAACTAGCGAAGGGTAAGCCGCGAATCTGCCTAAAATTATAGAATCACACAAAGAAATCCTTTTCCTAGAATGGCAGTCACAATTGATGAAAGCAGAAAGAGAAACTTCAAGATGCAGATTATCAACCAGTAATTTAATTGAGTTAATCAATGACACTCTTTATCTGTCTAACTTGATCTCACAGTGCACTCCAGGTAAATTGTCGTCAGCCAAAGCATTGGAACAAACATGCAATCAAGAATTGGAGAAGAATGGAAGATTAATCGTCGGCATTCAAATTTTAACTTGGGATACCTTTTGGTTTTTCTTAGTTAAACCATACAGTCAAAGGGCAGCACTCAAATGTTTAACCGTTGCGATCAGTTACATGATTCTCGAAATCCATGATGCCACAGACTCAGCCCAACTGCATTCTTGTCTAAGTCACCCTCCAGAATTGCAACCAATTCTTGCTATTTTCCAGCTCAAGCTGAAGGAAGATCATCCGAAACAATGAATCATCCTTCCAACCGCAAAAATGCCTATTTTGAGGAGATTCTCATGATCTAGTTATACTACCTAATAGCATTTTTATTTCATAATTAGTTAGCTTAGACAGTATTTATAGACCCTTTCACTGTATTTAAATGGGGTCCTCAGTTTTTGTATAAACTCAAATCAGTAAGTCACAATATTTTGCTTCTGATATATTTTTTTATGAAGAATGGGCCAATATTCTGAATTTTAACAAAGAAAGCTTTGATGAAATATGCACTATTGCTTTGTTATGGAAGTGTTTATAAGTTAGAACAAGGAATCTGAATGCAATTGATATCGAGAGTGATTCAAATAACATATGGTACTATTATCTATGCTCTTGCTTCATTCTTTCATGTGAATCAGCATTTATTTAAACTTGCTATCATTGGATATATGTATGTGTTTTAACAACAATCCTTATACTTATCACTATTGAATGTCTAAGGAGTGTTATTCTTTCAATCATATTTATGTCAATGATATATATGAAGAATAGTGTAATAATTTTTTCATGATTAATTTGTTCAACTACTTGAACAAAGTAATTATCATATGAATAAATGTCTTTGTTTACCAATAGAGTCATCTATATGCCTATTTGTAGATAAAGATCATCAAAAGTTACACTAAAGTAGAAATTTCTCGGGATAGGATAGTTGTTTATAATTTTAATTTTTAGATTAAATCATCCATCCATTATCGTTATGTATTAGAGAATCAACTACTCATCCATCCTATTTATCAGGGAAACTGGTCCCATTATTTCCAGTCGGAGCCACCACACCAAATGGAAAAGGAGCTGCCTTTAAGGTCCGGACTGGGTGGTTTTCCCCGATGTTGTTGCAGAAATTTTTGAGGCATCAACATTTTTGGCACTAGAAGGAGGGCATGAACTATGAATGGTGAGCCAACCCAAACCTATAACCCATTCTGAGAGTAAATCTCCCTCCACCTCACCTCAGACCTCCCGTTTGCATGCTGGAACACCAATATTCAAACGAGAAGAAGAGGAGTCAACTACCACTGCTCAAACCCATCATACTTCACAACGATTAAGTCCTGAGTCCCCTGAAGTCACTTCAAGGCTTTTTGATATCACCACAGAAATCTGAGGTATCTCAAGGCAGTGAAACTTTGCAATTCAATCCACCTCACCCTCTCACCAGACTTCAAAGTGGAAAGCTCAGTATTGAACCTACTAAGTTGCCTTTACCCAAAAGGAAAAGGGAAAAAAATACTACTGAAGGATCTGACAGTGAGACTTTCTTAGCATCATCCTCCATTTCATCTTCTCCAGTGCGAAGTCAACCATCCACACCTCCATTACACATTGTTGTTCAACAGGGATCAGGAACTTCACCACCTCAAACCTCAATATCAAGTCCTTCCAAACATCTGGAATTTCCTCGGCAATATCATCTACTATTAATTTTACAATGGCTCAAAATCCTTGGAACAATCCTAGTGCGGTCAGTATGCCTGCACCATTACATCCATTGCCAGCACATCCTGAAAAACGGTTCCAAAATTTAATCCAGATGCAGGAATACAAGCCGATGAACATATTAAAAATTTCATGTTATTAGTTAATTTAATAGCAATGACAGAGGAAGACGTTGTTGTTAGGTTTTTCCCTTATACCTTACAAGGATCAGTGGGGTCTTGGTATTTCTCCCTGCCTCTGGATCCATTACTAGTTGGAACATTTTCCAAGAATAGTTTCTGACTAAGTATGGCGATGACAGATCTTTAGCAACGTTAATTAATGATCTCTTGAATCTTAGGATAGAATCTAAAGAACCTATAAAGGAGTTCAACTCATGATTTAATAAACTCTTGAATAAGATTCCAACCACCTCTAAGCCAAGTGAGCAAATTAGAAGTGAATGGTATATAATAGCCCTACCTTCAAATATAGCTATTTTTGTAGATAGAGCTGCAAAACCAACTTTAGCTGAAATCATCAAAGAGGCACTTGTTGTAGAGAAACACATTATTGCTGTAGAAAATAAAGCTACTCTTGAAGATAGAAAATCCAAAAAAGTTTCTTTTAAGGATGATTCAAAGAAGAAAACCCCTAAAGATCCATATGATATGGAGGGTCTACAAAATGTCCTCAAGAATATGTCAAATGAAATGGTAGAAATCAAGAAGCAACTAGCCAAAACTTCAATGAAAAGGCCATTTAGAAATTTTAAGAAACATGAATCAAAACCACCAAATGCTATATCCAATGTAGACTCAGATCCTGAAGAGGAAGAAGAGGATGAAACGGTCGTGTCATCCGAAGAACCCGAAGCAGAGGAGACTGTTGAATGCCATTGGATGTGGGACTTTATTTTACCTAACTCTGATGTAGAAAATGAACAAGAATCCTTCCCTGTGACTACCAGGAGTAAGGGTACTCCTGAACCTGTTCAGAAAACTTCGAAGAAAAGAAATGGAGGTACCACTACTACCAAAGAAAAGGTTCCCACAAAGAAAGTTGCAGCGATACCATCACAAAATCAACCATCATCTTCAAACCTACCTTCAACATCTAAGACATTAATAGTTACAGATTCTATGGACTACAATATTATCAAAGACATGAAGAGGACAAAAGCAAATATTACTATGTTTGAGCTTAGTAAACTCAAACACCAATAGAAATTACTTCTTAAGGAGTTAAATTTTGTACCTTCTTCTCCTCTTCCTAATGTTGTATTGTCCAAAGCTGCTAATGACTCAGGTCAACCACCTCCTGGTAGAGTAGAAGCTACTGATGCTACTTTAATTGGGAATAGATCAAATTCTCATACTCCTCCTTTCCTCTTAACCTATGAGATCTATAATAGAAATATACACAACTGTTTGATTGACTCAGGGGCTTCCTCTAATATAATGCCAGCTTCAGTTTGTTCAAAACTGAACATTGAACCCCAAAAGTCTGCAATTCATATTGTATAGTTGGATAGAACTAAGGTCCAAGTTTTAGGGGAAATCAACTCAGTGACTATCAGGTTATCCGCTGATCCAAGAGTGGTTCAGAGAATTGACATTTTAATAGCTGATATACCTGAATTCTATGGTTTGATTTTGAATAGATACTGGTCAGAGAAACTCCATGGTTATATCTCCACCGATTGGTCCCATATGTGGCTTCCTTATAAAGGAAAGCCAAATCAGATCAAGATCGATCAGGAGAAACACATGACCCATACTGTTACTAAATTCGAACAAGAAAATCAACCAATAGCATTCAATAACAATATTTTGGGGAATTACTCATCTGAATCATTCTTTGGAAATTTCACTGCCCAACCATCTCCTTTCTCAGTTAATAATTTCACATCTCAAATCGAAAAATTTTCACAAACAGATAGATCAAGATGTGTTAATATTACTGAAGAAACTGTAAATAAAATTGTTGATAATTCTTTATTTTGGTCATTATACTTTGATGGGTCTAAATCTAGTGAAGGTGCAGGAGCAGGATGTATTTTAGTTAGTCTTGAGGGAGAAAAGACCATGTTATCATGCAGATTGGAATTTGAATGCACAAACAATACAACTGAATATGAGGCCTTAGTTCAAGGACTATACAAAGAAATTGGCCTTAAAGTTCAATATTTGAAAGTGTTCGGTGATTCCGAAATCATTATAAAACAAGTTAGAAATACAATTCATTGCCTTTCTAGTCATCTCAAACACTATCAATCTTTGGTGCAGGAACTCATATCTCAATTTTTAGCATTCAATATTTCTCCCATCCCTAGATCCCAGAATGCAGTAGCAGACCTACTAGCTAATGTTGCCTCCAAACTCCTATCATCCGAAGATTACAACCCAGATAGATTTTCAGTAGAATTAATTTTTAGACCATCAATTCCCGATAACGTCACCAATTGGCGAGTGTTCAATCATGATGAAGACATTTTAAATTTCTTGACTTCTGACAAGTCCTACGATGATCAAATCATTGATGAAAGTGATCATGACCTTCAAGTGAAGGAAAAGCAAGAAGAAAACTCAATACCTAAACCAGTGTTCAAGCTTGAAGATCTTTATGATATTAAAGATAGGTTTAAACAAGTGACCAATTCAAAGCTCTAGAGTTCCACTTTAAGATTTGAATTGATAAACGTAGGTACTAAGGAAAACCTTCAAAACATCAATTTGGGATTAGGACTTTCGTCAGAAGAAAGAACGACATTCATTAGATTGTTGCGGAAAAAAAAATATGTCTTCGCTTGGAAATATGATGATTTGAAAACATACGATGTATCGATCATTTAGCATACTATTCCAATGCTTTCCGAACAAAAGCCAGTGCAACAAAAGTTAAGGAAGATTCATCCTAACCTAGAGAGTCAAATAAAGGTTGAACTAAATAAACTCTTGAAGGGTAAGATAATTTTTCCTATCAAAAATTCAAACTGGATGTCCAATATGGTGCCAGTAAGAAAGAAAAATGACGACATTAGGATTTGTATCGATTTCAGAAACCTTAACAAGGCAAGCCAAAAGGATAACTTCCCTTTACCTACCATGGAGCAAACACTCCATTCGGTAGCTAGTTTTGAGTTAATATCCTTATTAGATGGTTTTTAAGGATATAACCAAATTTTGGTCCATCCTAATGACATGCTTAAAACTACCTTCAGAACTAAGTGGGGAACTTATGCTTACCAAAAAATGCCTTTTGGACTTATCAATGTTGGAGCTACATTCTAGAGAGCAATGGACATAGCATTCAAAGGATTAATCAATAAGTCAGTAGTTGTCTATTTAGATGATATTACTGTATTTTCCAAGAAAAGATCTAATCATTTACATGATTTGAAACAAATCTTTGAATGCTGCAGAAGGTATGGTATCTCGCTTAATCCAAAAAAGTCATTTTTTTCTCTTAATCAAGGAAAGCTTTTGGGCTTCATTGTCTCAAAGGATGGTATTTATATTGATCCAGATAGAATAAAAGAGATTTCTGATATTCCATTTGCTCATAATAAAAAATCCGTGTAGTCATTTTTGGGTCAAATTAACTTTGTTAAAAGATTTGTTCCATATTTTTCCCAGATTATTTTACCATTGCAAACAATGATCAAGAAAAATTCGGTGTTTAAATAGGGACTTGCAGAGAAAGAGGCATTTGATTCTATCAAACAATCAATCATTAATGCCCCTGCTTTAAGCACTACGAATTTTTCAAGTCATTTCATGTTATATACCCTCGCATCCGCTTCGTCTTATGCAGCAGTGCTGACTCAGATTAATGATCAAAACTTGGAAGCACCAACCTCATTTTACAGCTCAAATCTTCAAGGTGCTGAACTTAATTACTCAGAAGTTGAAAGAAAATCCTTTGCTGTATACAAAGCCATTAAAAACTACAGACCCTTTCTCTTAAAAGCTCACACAAAAGTTGTAGTTCCTTTTTCAGCAGTAAGACAATTACTAGTTCAAAGGGAATTAGGAGAAAAGAGAGCAAATTGGGTCACAACATTACAAGAATATGAATTAGAAATCAAGCCAGTAAAGATTGTCAAAGGCCAAGGTTTTTGCAGGTTGTTAGCAGGAGCATCCAATATTCAAGAAGCTGAAGGTACAAAAGATACTGAAGAAATCAATCAGATAAGTATCACAGATCTTGAATCACAATATGCAGATCTGATTTTCTATTTAAAAAATGGATATGATCCTTCTAATCTTTCCTATAAAAACAAACGTGCCATTAGATTGAAAGCAAAAAACTTCATAATTGTGAATGATGTATTGTTTAGGCGAAATTATGATTCAATTTTGTTAAGATGTTTAGAAAAACCTGAAGCACAAAAGGTTTTGCAGGAGCTACATGACGGACCAGCAAGAGGACATTTTGGAGTTGATACAACAGCTCACAAAATCATTCATGCTAGATAGTATTGGCCCACCCTATTCAGAGATACTCATGAATATGTAAGGAAATGCCAAAGTTGTCAAACCACTAGTGGAAGACAAAGAAAGACAACTTTCCCTTTGCAACCAGTGAACATTGAACAACCTTTTGAGTAATTGGGATTGGATATCATTGGGGAAATCACTCCACATTCATCCAAACAGCATAAGTATATCTTTACCGCCACTGATTACTTCACTAAGTGGGTTGAATCAATTCCTTTGAAGACAAAAAACTCTGAGGCAATCATGGAATGCATAGATCAATTCATTATTACCAAGTTTGGTGTCGCAAATGCTCTTGTTCTTGATAAACCATCCTATTTCTCTGGAAATTCTATATTTGAGTTTGTTATTAAAAGGGGATTTAAATTGAAGTATTCTGCAAATTACTACCCCTAGGGTAATGGTTTAGCAGAATCCACCATTAAAAATCTGATCAAAATTTTTAAGAGGACTATTAAGCAGAATCATAAAAACTGGGAAAAAATCTTTGATATTTGCACTATGGGCTTATAGAATAACACAGAAGGCCTCCATAGGCACTTCTCCATTTAATTTAGTATATGGAAAGGAAGCTGTCATACCAGCAAATTTACTACTTCCATCCCTAGCTTTAGTGTAGTTTATTGAAGAAAGTCCCTCATCTTCTATTCAACTAAGACATGATCAAATCTTGAAATTAGAAGAAGAAAGGGAAAAAGCTAGAATCATACATGCAAAACATCAGAAAATTATCAAGTCATCGTTCGATACAACTTCGACCAGTTCAAAACAATTACAAGTCGGTGATCTAGTTTTGAAATGGGACAAAGCCCATGAAGATAAAGGGAAACACACTAAGTTCCAGAAAATGTGGCTTGGACCATTTCAAATTAGCAAAAAGATAGGCCCTTCCACATTCATATTTCAAGATCTATCAAGAAAGAGAGATTCTCTTCCTATTAACGGCCTTATCTTGAAAAAATTCTTCAATTAAGGAGGTAACCCCTTCTCCCTTGTAAATATTCAATTTTCAGTAAATTTGTGTATATAGTTTATATTTTTTAGAATCTTAGGAAAATAAAGTTGTATTAAGCCTCCCATTGGTTTTTACTATATTAAAAAGTTACTCAAAAAAAATAGTTTTGGTATTTACTTTTGAGAAATGGAAGCCTTAAACGAAAGAAAAATTTCTATGCAATTAGGTATATTTGGATTATCAAAACCCCCATTTTATTTTTGTGGAATCTTCTCAAGATTTAGAGCTACTGTAAATCATTTTAATGTTTTCAAGCAACCTGAAAACGGTTATCCATACAAAATAGAAACTGATTCAATCTTAGCATCTGCAACTCTTACCCTGTCATCCATGTTCTCTTAAGGAGAAAATTGTTCATCCCATTCATCAAATTTTATAATTACTTAGAGTGTAATTATAAAATATGTATGATATAAAAGATAAGATGTCTTATTACAAGCCTGCTTACCATGATCATTAGGGGAATAGTTCAACTGACATTACCAATACTGCATACCAAATAGGGTAATGGCTTCTAATCATAAGATAAGGGGTCTCATCACGAGCTAGCTTGTTCAGTTAAATTACAACCAATGAATGGCATTTTCTAAACAACTGGCCACCAAACTAGGACAATGGCTTTTTATCTTACAAAATAAGAAAAAAATAAAAGTAATACAAAATATGGAGACATATTTTTGAATTCATTCCTTTTTATTATACTTTGAAATGGATGGAATAATGAATGATCAAATGGTTAAAAGGTATCCCTATCGAGACTATAGACATTTGCTGGCAACAGAGGCTCTACCTATGACAAAGGAGTCATTATAAAGCTAAGTTGGAAAAGTCTTTTATTTTATCATTATTAACCAATTAAGGCTAATTTAAAACATAGAATGTATTTAATTTTAACAAGAGAAGAAAATAGCAGAAATAGTTATTATTATATTCAGGATTTATGATTACCTAGTTATATTAGAATTCTTCTATTAGATGAGATTTCCAGATTAAGAAAGTTTAAGTATTTTAACATTTCTCAGAGATAACTGTTTCTCCTAGTGAATTGCCAATTGTTGTGTTGTACAACAACCCCCCATTTCATAAAATTTTACTTAAAAAAAAATCATAATATGAAATGGGTCCCTTTTAAACTTAGATGCGTGAATAAAGTGGTATTAACCCATCATTAGAAAGACCCTCATCAAAAGGTCCAATGGAAATGATATATATTTAAAATAAACCTTTTTCAATAGAAATAATGTTGGTCTTGTAAATAAATATAAAGTTCTTTATTATTGCGATAAAGCGATCGCAAGATCGCATATTGTAATAATAAGGAAAACATATACAAACACCCATTAACTTACTCTGATCCGAAAGGAAAATAACCATCAAATATCGGGAAAGGAAAATCGCAAGTATAATAAAAGACCCTCCCTCATTTCTCCGATGCGATATCGCTATCGGCAATCGGGGGTGTTTGGTCAATTTAGTGTGTCCTAAATTGCTATTTAAAATGTCAATCTGAGAGTTGTAAACTGCTGAAGTGAAGTGCACTGTATATGCAAGATAACCGATTTCTTAGTTCTTTGTCATTTTTGAGTTTTTGGTTTGTTTTTGGGTTTATCTTCTGTTGATTCCCTAATGTGAGATGGCAGAATTGAAAGTCAAGTATGGATAGTAATGGTGATTTCTACAATGATTTTCCAAACTTTAAAGTTCTCAAAAAGGTCTCAAACTGGCTGTGATGAAATCAATTCTCAAAAGAAAATAAAAATGTACCAAAACAGTGAACTAGTGACAATGAAGCCCAGTATCCTCGCTGCTATGTAAAAAGAAAATAAAAACTGAACTCAAAGCAATTCAAAGACTGTAAGCAAAGCAAACTAAACCACACTACTTCAAATCATAGTCTGACCCCTCACCTTTCGACTCGTTCTGGCTATAGGAGGTAATCATAAACAAATTGAGTAATTTGATATCTAAATTGCACGAAATGAAATTGCATAAAATGAAACTAAGATTAAACTACTCATTCATACTTCAATCCCTGAAAATGACATAAGTAATTTAATCACTAACTTGTAGGAAAGTAAACTAAATCATACTACATCAAGTAATATTCTAATTCCTCACTATTTGAGTTGCTTGGCTATAGGAAGGAAATCATAAACAAATGAGTAATATGATATCTAAATTGAATAAAAGTAAATAAGAAAAGAAGAACTGAAAGAAATGACAATGCTGGAATTAAAACTCAGAAAATGAATCAGCAGAAAGGACAAGATGATCTCATGTCATTAGTCATTAAAACTATGTAAATTGATCGGACTGCCTACAAGAACCTGAAAGAAAAACACTGATCAGCTAACAATCATGAGAAAGCATAAAAGGAAATATGGACAGTAGTTAACATGAATAATATACAAGTAAACGATTATGAAAGAAGTGACATAATGAAAGAAAGCGAGAAACTATACAGTAGATACAGAGCCTTGGTGTACAGGGGCCCTCTGCAACCTCGGCCAATCAATACTCAGTCACAAATTGAACTTAAGAACGTTGTCTTCTCATATATTAAAGTGCAGTAAAAACATAAAGATAGAGCACGGCACAGTGGCTCATAAAAACAATCAAGATTACATGTAAAAGCTAACTATCAAGCGTATGATAACACGTTATTTATAACTGAAGATGCTATAATTGATTCCTAAATTCTAGGCTGCCACACACACACGTAAATGTCCACGTCCTGAGATCTAGCAATATGATAGCCGTGACAAATAAATCTATGGAGTGGTGGCTGTTCGATTTGGTTCACGGATTGATCCACAAGTGTTAGCACACCTCTGGAGATTGAGGAACTTGCCACGCAAAACTTCACATGGGCAAAACAGAGCCATGCCACCGCAAAACTCTTGGTTTGACCACTCCTTTGACTGTCCTTGACCATGGCTATTTATGAGTGATTCAGCTGAACCAAGGGGACACACTCCATGTACATGTCATTTGCAGCTTTCCCATGTGACCGGATTCTCCATTAGACACCTGTAACATAGTCTTCAACAAAATGGCTACGGAAACTTGAGCTGGCTGCGGAAAGTGACAGGTTTCCGCAGCTGATTGAACAAATATCTAAATCAAACAGCAGTCACAAACATAGTTAGGAAACCATTTTATAAGCTCTTTTTAGACTAATATGCAATGATTTGACAGCTTGGTGGGTCAAGTAAATGGAAAAGAAGGCTGAAAAGGTGTATAGGGAAGATGCAAGTTTGGGACTCAACAGGGGGTAACAACCCAACGCATGTTTAATGGCACATTCAAATCCTCTGATCCGATAAGGCATATCGCAATCGGCGATCAGCGAAGTTACAAGAGCATAAGTAATAAGACCCGAATCCATCTCCGATTGCGATGCGTTAAATCAAGGCGCGTGTTTCGAAAATGTAATATAAGGGCTTGCATGTGCTATATCACCTTTCGGCAATCAAAAGATATTTTGGACAAATATCGAAGCTTTTCTATTCACATTACTAATCGCCGATTGCGATTTACTTCTGATTAGATGCCAAAGAATTTAAGCCACGCTTGAATGGATCATTCATCATATAAACGATATAATGGGTATTTAAAAATTCCTTTACCATGATTGATAGGTTAAACGGCCAATTAATGAAGCAGTTATGGCGAGATTTTCCTTTAGATTGTATCTGCGGCAGTTTCACTATAATCCTTTATTATCCGCTAATCGACATAATTCTTTCATATTGATTCATACTAGCTATTCTCTGTATCATGTTCTTTTCATTCCTTGTGCAGAACTCTGCCAAAATAACGAATTTGAAACAAATGGGAAAGAAATCTAAGAAATCCGTAGTACTAGCGGCTCCTACAACAACAGTGCAGCCAACCAATGATCCAGGACCAAGTAAAAAAGGTTTAATCTCAGACACTACATGTCTCGGCCTTGGAAATACAAGTTGGCAAAGCATCTACAATTTAATTGAAGCAGAGGAGCCTGAGGAAGTATCGGAAGAAGCTACTACAGACTCAACTAATAAATCGGAAGCTTCTCTTAAATATTTAGCCAATTCATATTTGCACAGGATAGCAGCACGTGAGAAAATTCTCCCATACACTGATGTAGTGAGATAGGTGGTAGAAGAAATTCCAGTTTCAAATAGAATGTTTTGCACAGTTGACGGAAGGATTTTTGGCTCATTTCAGCCTGATGACTTGAGGAAGATGTATCATTTGCCTGAACCTGAAAAGAAATACAACAAAGCGTTCCTTGAAAAGTTCGAAGAGGAGAATGAGACTGAATTGGCCCCAATTAAGCAATGGAGATAGAATCCCGCAAAGCACGAACATGAATCATCGGGTAAGTACTCTATGGAATCATTGTCATCTCCTTACTGTTATGCTGGGGCAATGATGTGTAGAATGTGGGGAATTCATGACTCTGCAAAATTCACTATTGAAATGGTTCCTTTAATGGAAGTGATGGTTAAAAGTTATCTGATGGATTGGGAAAACATATTGTCCGATAAATTAGCCACTACAATTCTTGACTTTATATCAAATTCATGTAAAGCCACTAGGACCATTCCCCCTTTTATTGCAGTGCTTATATTATGGATATTCTTTGCTTTAATTCTGAATATCCTGTACTTAGGTGGAGATGGACTTCACAGGACCCTAAGCCAATCCACATTTATTATCAAATGTTATGGAAGGCGCACTATAAAGACCACTTGTATCAAATCTGTAATGGTTTCATGTTACCTATCTATTATGCCATTTTTGATAAGCCTGCCCCAAGGATTTTTGAGGAAGTAGGGATTGACTTAACCGTTGTAGGGAATATGTTCGGGGAAGACAAGTTCACATATATAAGGGTTTATGGTAGCCTTGCAAGACCCCATGTCCTTCCTCTGTATATATCTGATAAGATGTTAGCTTGAGAATTTGCCTACGAGATAACAATAGCAGGAACATCCAAAACTCTTAAGAATTCTGAAAAGCAGGCATGGCCTACATTTCCTTTGAGATGCAGCGTTTACACTCTACATGATTACAAACATGCGGAAAAGGAGGCAGGAAAAATAAACATGCTCAATCTTGCCACCATTCCTAACAGGCAATACGATCCAAGGAAAGTTGCCTATAATGTTTTTGAACAAGCCAAAGTTACAAAGTTTGATCATGAAAAAGATGAATTTGATGACCTGTTTTCTTCAGAAGAATCATTATTTCAGGTAAAAACATTGGCCAAAATGAGATATAAAGATGAAGGTCTAGTAGAATTCAATAGGCTCAGAGAACAGAGGTTGCAAACTTTGTCTCTGGACTTATTAGCTACTACCCCAACAACCCAGTCAAGCGAGCCTGAACAGCAAATAATTGACAAGCCTTCTGCTATAGAGAATGTTCTCGAGAAAGGAAAAGAGCCAGAATAGGAGACAGAACAGGAGAAAGAAATGGAACAGGGTAGTGAACATATTGATATAGATACTCATATTGATCCCAAACTCCTTAAAGAATGGCAACAATTTGACTCCATTATAAGCAATCCCGAGACTTCACAAGGTTTCAGCACACCTCAAGTAATAGTTAGTCAAGGGACAACAACAACTATGGTTCCAATTGAAGGGACCAGTGGCCTACCCACCAACAAACATGTAGAAATAATTCCTAAGGATCCATCTGATCAGATTGTTTTGCAGATAGAAGACATACCACCATTAGATGTCTTTTACAGTCCCAAACATAGGGCTGTAGTGAAAAGACAAAGGAAAAGGAGAAGACTTGATCAATCTTCCCTTTTACTAGCACAAACAGAGATGGCTAATGTGGTGTGGAAAGAAGAATTTAATCCTTCTGATGACCTCACAAAACTTTCTCAGTATGCCGGAGCCTATTTGGCAGCCACTATGGATAAAGCATCGGAAGTAAGCAATCTACTTAAGGAAAAAGACCAAACAATTGTTTCATTGTAGTCACAGGTGTCCAAAAGACAACAAAAAATAGAGCAGTTAGAACAGCAACTATCAACATAGCAACAGATAAAAAATCAATTAAATGAGCAATTGCTCAAGGAGATGTAGAGGATAGACCTAGGCGCAGTACAAAAACAAAAAGAATTATCCGAAGCATTGGCCAGGTTGAAGACAATGAATGAACAAATGAGTAAGACGAAAGATGAGCAAATCGCTCAACTGTCACACGAAGTAGAAAAGTTCAAGAGTCTTCCTCAACCAGTAGATTTCAGATCTGAAGCTCTCCAGATCAATAAAGCATTGATTACACAACTAAAATTGCTATGTCATAATATTTCTCTGGTTGAGCCCCTCTATGAGATTACTTCATCAATAATTGATAAATCAGTCGATGCCAGGCAAGATTTGGAACAGGCCAATGAGAGTTTAACCAAGTTTCTTGCTTAGCAAGAAACTAGCGAAGGGCAATCCGTGAATCTACCTAAAATTCTAGAATCACACAAAGAAATCCTTTTCCCAGAATGGAAATTACAATTGATGAAAGTAGAAAGAGAAACCTCAAGATGCGGATTATCAACTAGTAATTTAATTGAGTTAATCAATGACACTCTTTATCTGTCTAACTTGATCTCATAGTGCACTCCAGGTAAATTGTCATCAGCCAAAGCATTGGAACAAACATGCAATCAAGAATTGGAGAAGAATGGAAGATTAATCATCGGCATTCAAAGTTTAACTTGAGATACCTTTTGGTTTTTCTTAGTTAAACCATACAGTCAAAGGGCATCACTCAAATGTTTAACCAATGCGATCGGTTACATGATTCCTGAAATCCATGATGCCACATACTCAGCCCAACTGCATTCTTGTCTAAGTCACCCTCCAGAATTGCAACCAATTCTTGCTATCTACCATCTCAAGCCAAAGGAAGATCATCCGAAACAATGAATCATGCTGCCGACTGCAAACAGGCCTATTTTGAGGAGATTCTCATGATTTAGTTATACCACCTAATAGCATTTTTATTTCATAATTAGTTAGCTTAGATAGTATTTATAGACCCTTTCATTGTCTTTAGATGGGTTCCTTAGTTTTTGTATAAAATCAAATCAGTAAGTCACACTATTGTGCTTCTTATATATTTTTTTATGAAGACTGGGCCAATATTCCGAATTTTAACTAAGAAAGCTTTGATGAAATATGCACTATTGCTTTGTTATGGAAGTGTTTCTAAGTTAGAAGAAGGAATCTGAATGTGATTGATATCGGGAGTGATTCAAATAACATATGGTACTATTATCTATGCTCTTGCTTCATTCTTTCATGTGAATCAACATTTATTTAATCTTGCTATCATTGGATATATGTATGTGTTTTAACAACAGTCCTTATACTTATCACTATTGAATGTCTAAGGAGTGTTATTCTTTCAATCATATTTATGTCAATGATATATATGAAGAATAGTGTAATAATGTTTTCATGATTACTTTGTTCAAGTAATTATCATATGAACAAGTGTCTTTGTTTACCAATAGAGTCATCTATATGCCTGTTCGTAGATAAAGATCATCAAAAGTTACACTAAAGTAGAAATTTCTCGGGATAGGATAGTTGTTTATAATTTTACTTTTTAGATTAAATCATCCATCCATTATCATTATATATTAGAGAATCAACCACTTATCCATCCTAATTATCAATTATTGGGAAACTGGTCCCAATATTTCCAGTCGAAGCCACCACACCAAATGGAAAAAGAGTTGCCTTTAAGGTCCGGACCGTGTGGTTTTCCCTAATGTTGTTGCAACGATTTTCGAGGCATCAACAGGAAGAGAGCAAGATGTGCCACAGTTCACAAAATTTTTTCATGTCCTTCGCACGAAGCTGAGTATCAAGGATTCTTAGTGACATTTGGTACTCAAGTAAAGTGGTTATCCACATAAGTATATCCAGGATGAAATGGAGTTCCTAGACATCTCCTCACTCGGTGTTGCATATTGATATGTTGTCAAGATCAAGTAGAAGTTTAAATAGGAGAAGAGAGACTTTGTATCTTCAAATCTAAATCAAGGGAAGGGTGCCCCTAAACTATAGAACAAAGTACAAATCCAAGGTGGGGCGAACTAGGACAACCCATCAAAGACACAAGAAAATAATAACACCACGAAGAAAAAGAAGGAAAAGGGAATATTGTGTGAGTTCCATAAGTGCCCCACTCATAACACGAATAAGTGTCGAGCGAAGCAGTAATTGGTGACTGAGATGTAGGCTTTTAAATCAGTTCCATGTTATAATTATGATTCATAACCCAACAAGTGGAATGACAAAGGGAAGCATATTATTGATGCAAAGCCTAGTTCCACCTTTTCCACCACCAAGATCCAGAAGATTGAACCTAAAGATCTAGAGTGGGGAGAACATACCTTCCACTCACAAATGTGGGTGAAGGGTTCCCCAATGCAATTCATTATTGACAACGAGAGCCAAAATAACCTCATTTCAACAAAGGTCCTAAAGTTGCTGGGCCTACTGGCCACACCACACCCGCAACTGTATACCATCAAGTGGCTTCACCAAGGATGAGATCTCCACATCAGCCAACACTATTGCCTCCCATACAATATTAAGCCCTTCATAGATGAGTTATTGTGTGATGTTTCTCCTCCTGAAGTTTGTGATGTATTATTAGGCCAACCATACTTGTGGAAGCATCATGATGTGTACGAGTCTAGGCCTCACACTATTAGTATTATTATTCACAATAATTTGTATAAGATATCAGAGGTAGCATCGCCTATCACCATCTGTTTGATCTATATAAGAAATGCAGTAAGATCATTTCTCAAATGAATAAATTTTTCTTCCTCATGATTCATCCTCAGGGCAAGAAGAATATTATGGCCACCTCCATGGCCTTGAGACAGGGCTCTTCCGCACAATAGTAATATATGAAAAAGGTCATGGAGGAATATAGAGACATCTTCACCTGACCCATAAGGGGCACCCCTCCATTGTCAAGTCAACCACTCCATCGACCTGACCTCGGGTGTGTCACTACCCAATGGACCAATATACCGATGCTATGTTCTAGAGAATGATGAGATTAGAAGGAAGATATAGGAGTTGTTGCAGAAAGGGAATATCAGACTTAGTTCATCACCTTGTGGAAGCCCAATCGTGTTGGTATAGAAGAAGCATGAAACCTAGAGGATGTGTATTGACTATTGGGTGCTGAATAAGATCATTGTCTAGAACAAGTATCCTATCTCCTAGATTGATGACCTTCTGGAATAGCCCAAGGGTGCTAAATACTTTAGCATGATTGACCTTAAGTCGATTTATCATGAAGTACCTATTGAACCCTCCAATGTATGGAATACCACCTTCAAATCCAAGGAGGGCCTTTTTGAATGGTTGGTCATGCCTTTCATGTTGACGAATTCCCTCGTAACCATCATGAGGAAGATGGATGACATATTCTAGCCCTTCACCAACTTCATCGTGGTAGTGTACCTGGGTTACATACTGATCTTTAGCTGGAGCTAGGAAGAAAACATACACCATATCCGACAGGTCCTCCAAACCCTGTGAGAACACAAATTGTGTGAAAATTTGGAGAAATTCTCTTTTGGTATGAACTAGGTTAAATATCTGAGGTACGACATTGATAAACAAGATGTTCATGTGGACCTAGCGAAGATACAACTTATTCAAGATTGCGCAACCCTAAGGACTCTAATAGATCTCCAAAACTTCTTAGGCCTTGCCAATTTATATCACAAGTTCATGTTGGGATTCTCTCATATCACTTGGCCTTTGAGTCAAGTCACCAAGGGTAGAGTGAAAGAAAATTTCTTGTGATTTGAATCCCAAAAAATTATTTTTTGAGTTTAAATCACATTGCTAGACCTGCAACAATCATTTGAAATTGAGGCAGACACCTCTAACTATGTTATTGGTGTAGTTCTTGCCCATCACAGGCATCCAGTGGCATTATCACAATGAGACACATTCAGAAACAGTATGAAAGTATCCCACTTATGAAAAAGAGATGTATTCCATTGTGTAGGCCTATCAAAAATGGAAGCATTACATTTTGGTGGAGGAAACAATCATCCACAAAGACCACCAACCCCTACAGTTCATACAGACACAAGGAAAGTTGTTAAATGATCGCCATAAGAAATGGTCCAGATATCTGCAAAAATTTCATTTGAACATCAATTACAATAAGGGAAGCATCAATAATGTCATGGAATGTCTCAACCAACCACTGTTTATGGTATTGACCATTGTACTCGACTCTTGTGGGCATGAGACTTCGAGATGGCCGCATCTTTACAAGAGTGATCCATAATTTAGAAACACATACCGGATGCTCCTGGAAGGTAAGAAGGTTCCATATTTTAACCTTTAGGGTGCACTATTATGCCACTTGGGACACATCTATGTTCTTTAAAGTGAGCATGCCAAGATGATTTGGGAGGCACACTACAGTTGGGTTGCTAGACATTTCAGAGTCGAGAAAACAGTGGAAATGCTACAAAAGTATTTTTATTGGTCAAACGTTGGGCAAGATGGTAGGAAATACATTAGATCTTGCACGGCCTATGCCATTTCCAAACTAGTGATCAAGAAGAAAGGCTTATATACTCCTCTGCCTACTCCTATTCAACCCTAAGAATCCATCTCCATGAATTACATGTTAGGCCTTCCTTCTACTAAGCATGGAAATGAATGCGTTTTCATGGTCATTGACAGATTCTCTAAGATGGCCATTCTAATGGCCTACAAAAAGAATATCACCATAGAAGCCACTACTAAGCACTTCTTTGAACAAGTGTGGGTAAACTTTGGGATCCCACAGTATATTATTTCAGATCGGGACAACAAGTTTTTGAGTACATTTTGTTTGAGCCTTTGGTTAATGTTGGATACCAAGCTCACTAATTCCATAACCTTCCACCCCAAAATTGATGGCTAAAGAAAGGTCATCAACAACATGATCGTGCACATTCTGTGCATGTACAACTCATAGCATCCTCGCACATGGGAGGAAAGCCTCCCCTATGTCCATCATAGCTATAACAGAGCTCTCCATAGCTTAATGAGCCAAAACCCCTTTCTGGTGGGGCTGGGATTCTAGCCATTATGTCCCATTGATGTATCCATACCATTTGCAGCTACTTAGACAAATGTGGCTCATGTCCAGTCTGACTCTGATAGGGCTAACAAATTCATTGAGAGTATTTAGCACATTTCCAGCAAGTCCATGACATATTGAATAGAGCCAATCCTAAGTACAAGCAATGTCATTATCAACATCAAGTGCCACAAAACTTCCAGGTGGTTGAAAAAATTTGGTTACATTTGCAGAAGGAGGATCTCGCTGGGCCTAACCACAAGCTTTGCCCACTCCGATATGGGTCATACACCATCACAAGGTTGTAGGAGACAATTATTTCGATCTCAAAATCCCACCATTCCTTGGAATATACCTAATGTTCAATGTGGACCACCGTTGGCCATACTTTCCACCATTACAGGAGACATAATACATTGCAGAGCATCTCACACCAGCTGAGCTAATCTCAAACTACATGGAGCAGGCCACAACTATCATATCATGGGCACACAGATCAAGAACACTCATGAGTATAAGATCCACCTGTATCGGGTTTTCAAAGCTATCCACATCCTCCACCAAGACAAGTGGCTCACCAGGGACCAAGTTCAGTAGAAGTTTCCTCATCTCATGGAGGCACTAAATGCAATAGTGACCATTTATTCCTAAGCGGGGAGGACTGATCCAGGTGGATATTGGTAGCCATCCACCTATTCCACATGGATCCCCACCATTGTTTCTTTCAGTTTCCTTAATTATATCCCAATTTTAGCTTCCCTAATTGTAGAACAATTTACTGTTTTTGATATTTTTTCTGGTCCTGATCTTCAGGAGCCATTTTGAGTCCATAAATGATGATTTTTTGGAAAATGGGTAAATGTGAGTCAAAGTATTATAACTCATGTTTTCATTTGAAAGTTTTATTCCTCAAATAAATATTTCTAACAGCGTATTGTATGCATCAAATGAAGATCATATGCCGAAGTTACGACCCCAGACGTTGATGTACCAATTTACCCCAAGAGGGCCCATAATTTTGGCACTTCATCTTCTAGGGTTAGGTTTTTGGATGTTTCAGGTATTCCTTTATTTATTAATGATAAAATAGGCCTTCGAGCCTCATTGTAACATAGTTCAAAGGAATGTAGCTGAAACGTATCTTCTCAAAGTTAAGCTAACATCGCCCAAGCTATTTATTTCCATTCTATATGTAATCATATTTCAGTTCTTTGATATTGATGAAATGAAGTTTAATTTTTTATGCATGTTTCTGTTTATTTTTTATCTGTATTTTTTTGCATTCCTGCATAAGTCTAGATGATAACAAAAATAGCAAAGTTGTCAGTTAGTATGTGGTATGAGGACAATCTGGATGGGCTATCTAACTATATTCTATGGAAGCAAAGGACCAAGTTGGTCTTGATGGTCAACAAGATCTATGACTTTGTTGATAAGGAGATCAAGAAGCCAACTAACCCTAAGGAATTAGAAGCATATGAAGAGTTGGATATGAAGGAAAATTTGATCATCCAAGATGGTATCAAAGATAACTTGATACCTCATGTGTCCAGGAAGAACACTGATGTGTGGAGAGCTCTTCAGTATTTGTTCCAAAATAAGAATGACAATTGGTGGTTGGTATTAAAGGATAAGTTGAAGATAAGAAATATGATGGATGGAGAAGTAGTGAAACCATATCTGATAATATCGACTAAGGTTCGAGATGAGATTTCTACCATCGATGAGACTATTTCAAATTATGATATGGTGAGGATTACTTTTAAATGATTCATCGAGGAATGAAATCCCTTCATCAAAGGGATCATTTATAGAGAGAACCTTCTAGAGTGGAATAGGTTGTGGGATGAATTTTGTCGGGAGGAATTGTGAGATGAGGATCTTTATAAGAAGAAGAAGCCTTCTAATGATGACATTGCTCTTGTAGTAAGAATGAAGGGCAAGAAAAATGGACTTGACTAAGATAAAGTGTTTCAGCTATGATGAGTATGGTCATTACGTGAAGAAGTGTCCAAAGAAGTCCAAAGGGAGATGATGAGAAGAAGAAGAGGAAGGTTGTAGCAGGTGTGGCCACTTCTTCAAAGATAGATGATCTTTCCAAGAGTCTAGAGAGTAAGGATTTTTCTCTAGTATCTCATTTTTCCAAGGTTTCCATCAATGAAGTTGCATGGTACATGGATAGTGGTGTGTCGAAGCATATGATAAGTTCATAGGATGTGTTTAAGACTCTAACTGAGTGGGATTCGAAGTTGCACATGGCAATGGGTGACACCATTTAGAAGGAGATCATAGGATCTGGTGTTGTTCCATTTAGGATGGATTTAGGTCATTTATGTGAGTTCAGGATGTACTATATGTACTAGAGCTTTGATATAATGTGTTGTCTATATCAGTAATGCAATAGAAGTGGTTTGACATGATTTTACAAGACGGGAAAGTGAAGCTCAGGCCCAAAGGCTCTAGCTTTGGTGGAGTGGTCACTGGAGTTAGGGATCATGGTTTATATGGGATGACGAAAAATCCTATAAATCATGAGAAGTCAAAGTAACTGCAGGTTCCATAGGCTTAGAGGAAGTTGAGTTCTAATGGAGGTTTCTAGGGTCAAAAGAAGAATGTGCATCGCAAAAAGAGTGGGTGGTCAGTGGGGAGAACGGGTGCTTCTACAGATGGTAAGAAGGAACAATGTCATGGCATAAAAGCATTATAAGAGAAGAAGGAGCAAGAGGATTTTCGTGGTAGTGACACTAATGAGAAGAGTGTAGTTCTTGCTAGAGGGTATGATGTAGTGGTGAGCTCCAAAAGTTGGGCCAATGTCACTAGCAGTGACACTAAGTTTGAGTTACTTCCTGGTGTTGGAAGTACCTCCCTTGCTAAGAGGGAGTCTTGAGATTGGTAGCTTGGGAGATAATCCAAACCATAGGGTATAGTGTTGTGGAGGAATTCGGCACCACAAAATTAATTTTTTGGTTAAGTACCCAAGAGATGGATTTTGTACCTAAAAGTGTGGGAACAAAACGAATATGTATTTTGTTGATTGAGTCATTATTGCAAGGGTAGAACCCTAAAAGGAGCCTATGGATCCTAAGGCACTCATGAAAGAATGGAAAGAATAAGGGAAACTAATTTTATCTATATATGAGTGGGAAAACTTGGCACAAAACTAAGGTTGACTTGACCTTAACTGATCCCTAGAAAGGGTTAGAAGTGCACCCAAAATGTATAAGTATGACATCTAGACATTAGATTAGAGCACATCACAAAAGAACACATGATTGGAGAATACACCTTATTTGGATGTAGACCTTTGGATGTTACCGAAGGAAGAAAGGAGACCTATTTTATTATATTCTTCAGGCTGTCTAAGCCAAGTTTTTTTAGGAGCATGCCGAAATGGAAACACAGTAATTTGGGCATAAGATTAGGCTGGATTCTTCTTAGAACAAGGATCGAGACTTTAGGAGTTAATTGGAGGGAGGGTTAATCCCTAAAGTTCTTTTTTTGAGAGGTATAAAGTATGTTTTTGGAGGACCAAACAATGAGGTAAAATATTAGGGGAATGTTGAAAAATAAGGAAGGAAAGGTGGGAAGATAAAGAAGGCTCAACACATATTTTGAGGAGGTTTTGAGGCCTAGACAAAGGGTTGTTCTGGTTCCCTAGCTAGCACTGAAATACCTCGGACTTGGTGCATTCTCAGATCCAATTATAGTGGCAGATGGTATGTCCATGTCATGAGGTACATATCTTCCATAGTTTGATGTTGATGCTAGGTGATGGTCTAGTTTGGATAGGTTTGAGTTGGCATATTAAGGAGAATTTTAGAGGGCTGTTAGTAGGTGTCAAAAGGATCCCTATGTGTAGGACTTGAGAAGGAATTCAAGTCTACTGGGAGAGGTAGATTGTTGATTTTCAAGGTTTTTTTCTTTAAAGGGATAAAAGGTATCGAAGGGAGCAAATGTATCAACCCTAGTTCATTGGTGTAGAGAACGAATTCTACAATGCGAAGAGGGTAGCCTCCATACCCTAGAATTGTATTCATCATAGTAGTAGAGGAAGGTAGAAGTGGGTAGCAAAATAGATATTCACAAATGAAGTTGTGAACAACTAATAGAAGAACCTATGTGTTGATGACTTGAAGGACAAAGGAGCAACTAGAGGGAAACATTGTTTGGATCCATGTTCAGTGACCTAATGGACATGCTATCATTGATAGAGGTATATTGGTGGAGCTACAAATTAGGAGCTAAAGGACCAATAGTCATGTTCAAGGTATGTGGACTGAAAGGAGCTGAGAAGTGCACTACATCAACAAGTAAGTCATTTGTATCTTGTTCAAGGTAGATTAGTTTTCAAAGGACTAACACAAAGCCCGAGTTGTATTCTTTTATTAGTGATTGTATGAGGTCCATGATCCTTGGTATGGGATCCCTATACTCTTGTATTAAATATTTTTAACATATTGAATTTGGGTTTAAAAATTTTAAAAATATCTATCGTGTATGCGTTGGTTCATTGTTATGTTTATTCCACTTTGCAAAATAGTCTTCTTGTGGAATTTTAGTTGGCTGTATGATAGATTATAAGACCCAAACCTATATTCTTTAGTGCCATGGAAATAAATAAAAAATTACTCCCAAAAAATTATGTTTGATGCCACAAAATGATCAGAGGAGGTTCCAAACCCCAATCTACAAAGCTTTGTCTTGTAGGTAAAAGTTTTCTTGTGAGTTAATTCCCCTAATTTTTACAATATGAAAGAATTGAGATGGATTCTTGGTGTGCGAGAAAACTCAAACCCTATTTTTTCATACAACTAGAAATGTTAGGTCATGTTTTCCTCAATTTGGGTGAAGATTGAAACCCTCATTTTTTAGAAAAAAAATGGACATGCCAGGGTAGTGTAGAATTTAATAAATGAGAAATATCAAATCCAGCATACTAGTTGATATTAAGGAATTGGTGAGGAGTGTTGCAAAATTGTGAAAATAAATTGTGCAAAATTGTGAATTATAAATGGTGCAAAATTGCAACCTTTTGCAGAACTAGAGCAACAAGAACAAAATGTTGATTTATAAATTATCTCATTGAATTTTAAATTCATTGGTAAAATAAATAGGATGTTATATGAAATTAAGGTATTATTATGCGATCAAAACAATTCAATGACAAGGCCCAATGCCATTAAAACAATATAGTCAATATAAGCTTAAATATGTCACTTTGGGGAATTTAACTCAGGTGGGGAGGATACCAATCATTCCTCTTAACCACTCATGATAAACCCAGTGGACATGATTTTATCAATTATAAGTCCAACTGGAAACCACTAACAAATTTTTACACCTATGCATATTTGATTCAACATAAAGTGCACTAGATCACAACATGCAGTAGCAAAAGTCATTTGCAAAAGTAGATTGACTCTATATACATAGGCAAATTTCTCTATTTCACATGTAACATTCATTAATTTAAAATGAAATTAGTGTGATACTCTTTTTACATACCAAATAATCATTTCTATGTGTAGATTTTAGTGTGGAGGAATTCCAAATCTAAACTGAAAATGTTACTTGTGAATGCACATCCAACCTCATCAAAATATCTTGGGACAATATATGAAAATCACGTTTCTTGAAAAAGGCATGCTAATTTCATGTATTTCGAATTTTTATAGGTTTGATTCTATTCAAATTTATGCTACTGGGTACTCATTGGAATTTAATTCTGCATCCAATGAGTGCCAAAACTTGAAATTTTATAAAACTTTAAGGAAATAAGTTAAAAGTATGATTGAAAACAATGGGTTTCTTCTTTTCCCTCCAATAATATTTACCCATGGGGATGATGTCATAATATTGAATGATATTGGTTTTTCTAAAGTTGATTTTGTTAGTACATTTTTCAGTTTGAGGCTCATTTTGGACCTCAAAATTACCCTAATAATACTTACAAGAAAAGCTTCTTAAAAAATTTAACAGCCTCCTCCCACTCTTACCCAAGTTCATCAGTCCACCGGGGTAAATATGTGACGAGCATTTACTATGATATGACTCAACCTCCTAGGTAAGTTAAGGAAGTGGAATCATGCAATGAAAACTTTATTGACCACCCTCAGGAACTACTAGACCCCCAGAAGTTAACCAAACACACTAGGTGCCAAACCCCTAATTTAACTTGATTTTTTAATGATATGGACTCTCAGTTGTAGGTTTTAACCCCATACAGAAATTACCTGCATACAAATTCTAAAACACATAAAATAAATAATGCGAGAGGATAACACATAAAACACATATACACAGAGATTTTCCCCTGGATCCCAAAACCAGGACTACCAGCTTGATCTTTCATTATGTTCCTTTCAATGTTACAATACATATTTATACATGCCAAAGCATCCAATACCATGGACCGAAAACCATCACGTCCAAAACCATGGACTGAAAACCATTGCATCCAAAAACATGTGCGAAAATCATGCACAAAACCATAGGTGGGTCCACCCAACCTAACATAGGGTCCAAAACCAAAATTTTTCGGGGCACTACCCTGGACCCCATAAAGTGGGGTTACAAGTACCCCTCAAACCCCCTGTTAACCCCCCCGCTACACAATCAGCGCAACAAAGGGGGGGCTCTGACCCCCCTCTAACCCCCCAGTCAACTACATGGGCTAGTCGTGGAAAGAATATAACACAACCCAACATTCTCCCACTTGTTGTTTTCTTTCCACAGGGAGCCACAAGAGAGCTTAGTCATTTTTCTAGCCTTGAAACACCCATTGTTTCTCTACACCAAGAGAACTTCTCAGAGCTCACAGATTTTGTCAATGCATCTGAAGTATTCTTCAAAGTGTCCACCTTTACCAGCAACACCTTTTTGTATTCTATCATAACCCTCACAAAGTGATACTGAACATCAATGTGCTTTGTCTTTGAATGATATCTAGGGTTCTTTGCCAAGAAAATTGCACTTTGGCTGTCATAGTCTATCCTTATAGCTCCTTGTACTAACCCCATACTTGAACACAATCTCTACAACCAAATTGCTTCCTTGCTTGCGTGAGTGGCTGCCATGTATTCTGCCTCTATAGTGGATAGTGCCACTACAGATTGTTTCTTACTCATCCAACTGACTGCACCTCCAAATAGTTTAAACACATACCCACTTGTAGATCTTCTCTGGTCCAGATCTCCAAACAATTTGCATCAAAAAAGCCATGAATATCCAACATTCTATCCAATCCTGGTCTTCCTTGGTAGCACAAACCATAATCACTAGTGCCACGCAAATACCTGAAAACCCGCTTCATTGTTGTCCAGTGCTCCTTCCTAGTTTTGACATAAACCTGCTGAATACTCCCACCGCATGTGCAATGTCTGGTCTAATATAGACCATTGCATACATCAGGCTACCAACTGCACTTGCATATGGAACACGGGACATGTCCTCTTCCTCTTCTTGTGTCTTGGGACACTGCTCAATAGATAACCTCGCACCTATAGGAATAGGAACCTTCATCGGTTTACTATCCTGCATATTAAACCTCTGCAGTATTGTCTCGACATACTTCCTCTGATTTAACCAGAGCTTCCTCTTTGTTTGATCTCTTTTAATTTCCATGCCCAAAATATAGTTTGCAGCACCGAGATCTTTCATGTCAAATTTGGAGGACAATTGGGTCTTCAAATCCTGGATAATTCCTTTGTCATTTCCAACCAGAAACATATCATCCACATACAATACCAAATAAATAACACAGTCACCAATTAATTTCAAATACACATAGTGATATGCTTTGCTTCTGGTGAGGCCAGGTCCTCGTATAAATGTATCAAATTTCTGATACCACATCCTTGGTGAATATTTTAACCCATACAGAGACTTCTTTAACTTGCATACCAGTTCTTTCTTACCCTTCATCACAAATCCTTCAGGTTGCTTCATGTGTATTTCCTCTTCCAGATCTCCATGAAGAGAAGCTATCTTCACATCCATATGTTCTACCTCAAAATCAAAAGCAGCAACAACAAATAAAAGTAATCTAATGGAAGTCACCTTGGCAATAGGAGAAAAAATATCACCAAAATCAATTCCTGGCACCTGGGATTAACCTTTTGCTACCAATCGAGCTTTGTATTTCTCCACCTTTCCTTCTGCATTTGTCTTCTTCTTGAACACCCATTTTCTGCCAATGGGTTTCCTTCCAGCTGACAACTCCACCAGATCCCAAGCTTCATTTTTGTGTAAAGATGCCATTTCATCAACCATGGCCTCTTTCCAGAGTTTTCCATCCTCTGAATCTACTACTTCCTTCACATTTCTGGGATCATCATCAGTAATAGATAAAGCAAAATTTGAATAGAAAGTAGATGGACTATACCTTTCTGGCTACCTTCTTTCTCGAACTGATCTTCTCACATCTGGAGTTTGTGGCTCTTCATCTTCTGATTCCTCCTCTGTTGTAGAGTCTGATTCTTCCTCCTTTAGCTCAAACTCTATCTTCTCATGTTCCTTTGGTTGGACTTCATTTTTAATAACATATTTCACCTCTTTGAACACCACATCTCTGCTCTACACAAAATTCCTTGTTACTGGGTTCCAAAGCTTATAACCCTTTAAACCATTCTTATACCCAACAAAGATGCACTTTTCAGATTTACTATCCAACTTGGTTTGTTTCTCCTTTGGAACATGTACATATGCATCATATCCAAATACCCTCAGATGTGAAAGAGAGGGTTTCTTACCAGTCCATACCTCTTGTGGAGTTTTATCTTCCAACGCTGATGAAGGTGATATATTGACAAGGTAACATGCTATCTCCACTGCCTCTACCCAGAATTCCTTTCCTAACTTGGCACCACTGAGCTTGCTTCTTGCCCTTTACATCAACATCTTGTTCATTCTTTTTGCAACTCCATTTTACTGAGGTGTATATGGAGTAGTCTTTTGCCATGCTATACCACACTTCTTACAGAATTCTTCAAATTCCTTACTACAAACCCCTCCACCGTTATCTGTCCTCGGCACCTTTACCTTCCTCTCTGTTTAGTTTTCCACCAAAGCCTTAAATTCTTTAAACCTGTCAAAGACTTCAGATTTCTTCTTAAGGAAATATATCCATGTACTCCTGGAGAAGTCATCTATAAATCATACATAGTACATAGATTTACCCAGTGATGGAACCTTCATAGGTCCAAACACATCAGTGTGCACAAGCTCTAATATTTGTTTCACCCTCTTACCACCAGAGGGGAAACTCACTCGATTCTGCTTCCCATATACACAATTTTCACAGAAATCAAAATCCAGAGAGCTATTACTCATACCTTCTACCATACGTTTACCATGAAGTATTTGAAGGCCCTTCTCTCCAATATGTCCAAGCCTTTGATGCCATAGCAGGGTTTTCTCTCCAGAGACCATTATATTTTCTACTCCACTTTCAGGAACCACAAAACTATTGCACCCATCAACAACAGTTCCGCCTTGCAGCTTGTACAGAACTCCCTGCATCAATACCAGTGCTCCCCGAACCATCTTGTAGGTATCCTTCTTGAACAATGTTTTTACACCTGCATCTTCCAACTTGCTTACAAAAATCAGATTTCTAGCCAATGAAGGAATATGCAAAACACCCAGAAGTGTTCTAACCCTTCCACCTTGTAACTTCAACTTTACTTTTCTCGCGACCAATGATTCTAGCCTTCCTATCATCCCCTAAGAAGACATCACCACCATCGTATTTCTCATACTCGCAGAACCACTCTCTATGGGGAGTGAAGTGAAAGGATGCACTTGAGTCAATCAACCATGCCTCATGATCTACATGTGTACTTGAAGAAGCCAAGTACGCATCCCACCTTCATCTGAGGTGGTTTTTGCCTCTGTATAAGGAGCATCATCATATCCCTTTCCTTTATCAGGAGCTTTAGATTTACAGTCCCTTTTGTAGTGCCCTTCCTTTCCGCATTTCCAACACACCACCTTTACAGGTTTTCCTGGAGATTTATATATCCCTCTAGATTTAGATCTCCCACTCGATGACTTATTTTTGTTTCTATTTTGGGACCGTCCTCGTACAGAAAAGGCATCACCATTCTGGCTCTCCATATTTTTCCATCTCATCTCCTCTGTCGGCAAGGATGAGACTATTTCATCAAAATGAAAGGCAGTTGCATTGCTACCTATTGCAATAACCAGAGTATCACAAGAATCTAGTAGAGAACACAACAAACTAATGCACTTATCTTCATCTGAAATTTTAATATCAACAGATGCTAACTGACTTACCATAGTATTAAATGCATTTAGATACTCTATCACCAAGTCTCCATCTTTCATCCTCAGGTTATACAGCTTTTTCCGCAGGAACAATTTATTCACCAAAGACTTAGACTGGTACAAAGTCCCTAACTTGTCCCACAAAGCCTTTGTTGTAGCTTCCCCTGATACATTCAGCACTACTGAATCTGAGACACACAATTGTATTGTGCTCTTTGCCTTCCAATCCAACTTCTTCCATTCTTCATCGGACACTCCTATTGGTTTAGTACCTGCATATACCACGATCCACTAATCTTTATCCAACAACATATCCTCCATATTGAGTTTCCACAACTCAAAACTTTGACCATTAAATTTCATGATCTCTATCTTTCCACTACTCATCATCTTCTTTTACCACCAAAATTGATCTTGCAGATTTCCCACTGAATAGGGTCTACCAAAGGCCCGAGTAAAACCCCTTAGCAACGAAGGCGTCCCCTTGAAGCCAAAAACAACTCTGACACCAAATATAGGTTTTAACCCCATATAGAAATTACTCGCTTACGAATTCTAAAATACATAAAATAAACAATGCAAGAGGATAACACATAAAACACATATACACAGAGATTTTCCCCTGGATCCCAAAACTAGGACTACTAGCTTGATTCTTCATTATGTTCCTTTCAATGTTACAATACATATTTATACATGCCGAAGCATCCAATACCATGGACCGAAAACCATCGTGTCCAAAAACATGTGCGAAAATCATGCACAAAACCATAGGTGGGTCCGCCCAACCTAACATAGGGTCCAAAACCAAAAAAATTTGGGGCGCTGCCCCAGACCCCATAAAGTGGGGTTACAGGTACCCCTCAAACCCCCTGTGACCCCCCCCCCCCCCACTACACAATTAGCGCAACAAAGGGGGGGCTTCGACCCCCCTCTAACCCCCCGGTCAACTACGTGGGATAGTCATGGAAAGAATATAACACAACCCAACATCAGTCACTCCCATGAAAAGGAAATCTAGCGACTGTAATCCTCCAATCACTCCCATGAGCCTGCTTCCCAACAACTGTAGACTAAATTACTCAATTCTGTGCCAACGACCCCGAGATCTGCGCCACTTTTTTAGGGCTAGGATCCATACCTGTACCCAAAACTAGATGAAACTCTCAGAAATGATAAATTCCACAAAGAAAAATCCTTTAATTCAAAAATTCATCAACAAATTAGCTTCTACCATCCTAACCATGACAAACATTTTGTCAAACACATCATGAACATGTGATCTATAGGTCATAATTACATATCTAAACATAGGAGTCTCATACTTATATGAGAATCATCAAGAAGGTATGATTCCCTCTCACAATAGCTACAATTTCATCTAATAGGCCATGCATTATTTAACCATTCATTTACTAATAAAAAAATTATGAGATTCATAACTAAAGTTTATCATAAACCATGCTTATAACCAGCATATAACCAAAATAATAACAATGATAGAACAACCATCAAATCCACCTAATAAAAACTATAATTACTCAAGAAATACAAGGAGAAAAGAGCTCTTCTTAACATATGAAAAAGCCAACCAAGTTAGGTACTTCCACGTACCACACAAACATAGATTGGGTTGAACCAAATCTTTCTTTCAACCAATCAACCTTGTGCCATATTCCAAACATGAATGTGGGACTCACAACAAAATGACCAGGGCTTCCTGAAGCTTTACCACATATCTTGCCATTACCAGTCAAGGGATTTTAGGCCCGAAAGCCTAATCTATACAACTAGGCTTTACCGTGTATCTTGCCATTACTTGTCAAGGGATTCCTCAACCCAAATAAAGAAACATACACTACCAGGATTTACCACAATCTCGCCATTATTGGTTAAGGGATCACTAGGCCCAAAACAAGCATGGATGTTTTTGGATTTCTTCGCTAATACCATGAGAAATTTTCCCATCTCCCCCATTAAAGGAATTTTTAGGTCTAAAATGGGCCTCCTAAGGAAATTATAAAATAATATTCGAAGTAATAAAATAATATTAAATTACATCATCAAATTTTAGAGGGAAAAAAGAAAAAACTACTTTTTCAACTTGTACTTTTAGCTTATCTCCATATGGATTTACTCATATTTTGAGCGAGAACACTCGTTGGATGCATAATTTGAATGTCCATCCAAGGATTACCCATCTTGCATACTTTCAATGGACCTTGCTACATGAAAAACGAGAAATACATGAAAAATGTGACTGCAATCACATTTTTTATGCATTTCTCATTTCTCATGTAGCAGGGTCCATTGAAAGCATGAAACATGGGTACTCATTAAATGATTAATCAAATTATGCATTCAATGAGTAATCCCACTCAAAATTTGAGTAAACCCTTAAGGAGATAACTTGAAAAAACGAGTTGAAAATGTAGTTTTATTATTTTATTATTTTTTAATCTTATTGCTTTTTTACTCCAAAAATGGTGAATCGTCCCCCATAGTTGACAAGATCATCTTGAAACCTATTGGTTCTTATAAAGTTTATTTTGGTTGTACATATTTCTTAGAAGGCCCATTTTAGACCTCAATATTTCTCTAATGCCTCATGCTTTACCACATATCCCTCCATTACCGATCAAGGGATTCCTAGGCCCTTGGGATTTTTATTGAGACCACCTCACCCAATTCAAAAACTATCTGAGGATGTTTTTCACAATGTTCAGCTTGGAATACATATCCCATGACCTTGGTCTTATTTTGACTTTATTAACTTTATTAGATGAACTTTTAACCTAGGGTGGTTACAGACCCCTCCCCCTTAAGGGAACATTGTCCTCAGTGTTCTATAACACCTACAACCAGCAAAAACAATCAAAACCAAAACATACTTTCGATGGAGCATTATAACTTAGCTCGATGTTATATTTACAATGAAAAACCTACTAAAAAGCAAACCAACATGAAAAACATAACAACATGATACACATACTACTTATTGGAGCTTTATAACATAGCTCGTTGTGGTATTTACAATAATGACTATACATAAATATGCACATATGCCAAAACTCATTTTCCTTCATTGGAAAATAATGAAGGATACATAGCCTACATCTGATCAACCATCTCCCATGTAGCTTCATTGGGCCAAAATTTCTTCCATTGCACTTTAACTTGATTGATTTCTCGTTTTTGGAGTATGAGCATATTTCCTTGCAATATGCACTGAGGTTACGACTCGAATTATCCTTATAGCTTCACCTGTAATACAAATCAATCAATAACATGATCAACATATTTTACATATCTTTTAAGTAATGTGTTGTAGTGACTACGACCACTCTACAAAATTTTGCCTTAGCTTCATTTTCGGGCCTCCCTTCAATCCTTCACATCAGCTTACCTTACTATGTCAAGTTCACAAGCTTCAGTGTTTTGCTTACACAAAGGCAACCTGTCGGTCACAACTTGATGTATTCCCCTCATAGGCTCTTCACCTAGACTTGGTCCAGCTACAGGGTGAGAAGCTTCCCAAAGAAAATTGCACATTTCTAGAGGGAAATCATCCTTCCCTCTGGAAATTGCGCAATCCTTTATGGCGGCCTGTTAGGGTCCAGAATTGTGCAATTCTGCTAGTCAACACTCCTAATAGGAATTGCGTAATTCTCCCCAATAGCGCCGCTCAGCCCAGAATTTGCACAAATCTAGGCAGCAGTCAGCTACTCTGCCCAGAAATTGTGCAAATCTTCTGGGCAGTCAGCCTAGCTCCCAGCCAAAAATGTGCATTTCCTTCAAGCAGTCGAATAACCTCTTGCATGTGCAGCTGAGTTGATCGGTTCCCTCTAGGACCGAGCAAAACAGACTTTCATGCATGGGTTGCTTATCCCAAGGTAGCATGCAAAGGAATCCCTTGTTTTAGGGATCTACTTTTAGCAGTTGAAGGTTAGATGCAAGGATCAGTTAAGAAACCCCCCACCAAGTGTCACATTCCCTAGATTTATGGCATGTGCGTCACAACCTCGATGTTATAAAAACTCATAAACCAGATGCTGTAAATCTCATTCCTCACATCAAACTTGCAGCTTTGACATCCCATATCACATCTAGGAGTAGTCGGCACATTCAGCTCAGTTGTTTTGGGGTAAGCCCACTTCCCATGCCTTGTGTTGCATTTCTGTGGCTTTTTGTGTTTTCACTGGTATGAGTATCGTTGTCTTGGTTTCTATGAATGTTTGTTGTCATTTACATGTATATTAGCTTTTCTTAGCATTGTTTCAGTTTTCATCAACATCTCACTGTTGTGGCATGCATGAAACCGTTTTTCGCGAATGGTCGTTGATTCAGTGACTCGCCCACCCACATGCATGTTGTTAGATTTTATGAATATTTCATTCAACATTTGCATGCATGATCATTCACTTATTCTTACACTAAGTATCACCATGCATTCGCACTCACTTTCACTTTCATTTTCCTGTAGGCGAGTCTGGGCAGCCTTGGCCCGGACAATGCCTCACCAAGATAAAATTGTGTAATCCTAAGAAAGAAGGCTATGCCTTTCTCTCCAAAAATTCACATTTCTTCCCAGAAACTATTCCCCAGGCTTGCTTTACGCAATCCTGAGGGACAATGACTGCTAGCTAACAAAATTGCGCAATGCAATCACTGAGCCGACAACCATTGCCAGTTGAGATTATGCATTATGCAATACCAGTTGTCAGTAGCCAGAATAGATTGTGCATTATGTAGTTACAGTAGTTAATCAGTCTCCTAGTAGTCCAGACTATGCCTTGTGTAGTCTTGGCAGTTAGTCTCCCGACCTCCTAGCTGAAATTGTGTAACCTTCATGATCAGTCACACATGTATGTTGCAAGTTAGTTCTCAAGTTTAGTTCTATTTTTGACTGACAGATTTATTTCCATGAGCGTTGCCATGTCTCTAATTATTGCAGGTGTTCATCTGCCTCTCAGCAGTGCAAGTACAATGGTTTCAAAGAGGGTAGAGTTGAAGACACCATTCAGAGCACACTTAGAGATGCAGCCGATCAAATGTCTATGAGCTTGCCTACTCACGAAGGTATCAAGTTTTTCGTAGACAAGAAAATCAAGATATCACAGCAAGTAGCATCACGAACAACAACTGAAGGCAACATACTGAGCACAATGAATACAACGAATGCAGTGAATACAACAAATGCAGTCAATGCAGTGAATGCAATGAATGCAGTGAATACAATGAATGCAATGAACACAATGAATGCAGTGAATGCAAGAGGAAGGTTGTTGATAGCACAGAGGCAGAACAAAGTTGCAATCTCAAGCAGATCCATTGATGATGAAATCAACTTTGGAGACTCAGGCTATGAGGTGACGACGTAACATGAAGATCGCACAAAGATAGACAATGGAACAGAGAAGGAGTTGCATGTGCTGAAGCAACGACTCAGGAAGAACATGAAGCTGTACATATAGAAAAATGAGTTGCAATAGGAACAGGAACAATAGTGGGCGCAACGTGTACTCATGGATGAAACGGTTCCTGTACAAGTTAAAGATCCATCCGAACAGTTGACACGGAGCAGACATGGTGAGCAATGTTGTTGATCGCATATAAGGGATTTAGTAGCATGCATGTCATTGTGCACATGCATGCAATCCAACCCATTGAACACACTCACCAAAGTGAAGACAAGAAGCAAGTCGAACTAGAGTTGAACATGTACTTCGGCAAGTTGATGTGCATGGCCACCAGCACACACTTTAAGATCATCACAGACACTATGCATTAGTGTGTTTCCGGTTCAGCCACACCCAAGAAGACCATACACATATTAGAAGACAAGTTAGATTAAGGGGCCAAACCAATGCACCGATTGCAATGGCTACAAGAGTTCACTTCAACAATATGTCACCATGAGGTGCATGCACACCATCATAGACGACCAAGCTTGGCATTAGCTCACCACCTTCACCATCATAAGCATGTCAAAGAGTTGGTATCATCACAATGGACTGAGTTTCAGTGATGTCTTGCATTTCTTTCTCAAGCCATGTTGTCTCACATGAGTGCATGTGCATTGTAATGTTGAGTCAGCTCAAGTGTAAGTCAAGTGTCAATAGTTGGATGTAACAGTAATAGAGTAGGTGAAGAGTCATGAGGGTAGTTGAACTGTCACAAAGGTGAATGTCAAGGGTCACCCCACCCTTTGTTATAAATAATTCCTCATAACTCATTGGATAGGCTTTTGGTCAGCCAAGCTTTTGATAAGACTATCTTGGAAAGAGCTTGGACAATATTGTTACGCACCTTTGCTTCTCCACTGCATGGAGCTAGTTCACCTCTTTGGAGGAGCAGGTGGATGTGGCTGTAATGTTCCACTGTTGGGCCTAGCGGTTTTACATGGATGTATTGTATGATTGGAACTTACACTTCTTTATACAATAAGAGCCAACACATCTTCATGCATATGGTGTTATTGTAGTTGGATTGTTCTGTTTGTTGTAGCAATGTATGTTGTTTAACTTACATAGTTGTGTATAAACTGCTTTATATGCAATTATATGAATTTAAGTGTAGGTGGTTTACACAGTGAATTATATTAGATATCATTTTTGGGATTCAACTGCGTTAAGTAAGTCATTCACGTATGACCATTTCCATGAGAGGTAGTCGTAAGTGACTAATTTCTCATGATTTGAATAGTTCACTTAGCACTCATTGCAATGAGTGAGCATCACCCAATGCAATGAGTGCTAAGTGAACTATTCAAATCATCAGAAATTAGTCACTTATGACTACGTGAATGACTTACTTAATGTAGTTGAATCCCAAAAATGATATTTAATTATATGAATCTTGTTGCAGATGTGTTGTTGGTTTAACCATCACTTTGGATTGCCAACTGACATTCTTTCCAGTTTGTGATGTATCTCCACTCGTGTGTTCCCTTCCCAGCTGAGTACTGTTACAGGTTGCCAAGGGGCACACTCATCTCAACCCACTTGTGTTAGAAGCTCTCATGCACCTTCCTTGACTCACTGCAGCAGTCACACCCTTGCTACTGACAAAGTTATCTTACCTGCCTATGTGCAACATCACGGTCAAGGCATTTCTTTACAACCCATTGCTAGGACTTCTACACCAAACGATATGAGGTCTAATTGGGACTTCTTACTGGGGAGATACCCTTACATGTTGGTGGGTCCAGCACTATCAACACAATAAAACATGGAAAAAATCATGGAATTTCACTGCTGGAGGTAGTGCAAGTCTGTAGGTCACTGGTCTAATCCTCTCAAGGATTTCAAAAGGACCTCAATACCATGGTGCCAACTTTTCACATGACCCAATCCTCATGGATCTCTTGTTGGGCTTGATGTGCAAGTACACATGCTCCCCAACCTAAAACTCCTTAAATTCCCTATGTTGATTCGCATAAATTTTCTTTATGTCCTATGTTTCCTTTAGATTCTTCTTGATAGCTTGCATTTCCTATTTCATATCTACCAAAATATCCAATCCTCTCAACACTCTTTTCATTGGATCACTCCAACTAATAGGAGTATTACAAATCTTCCCATATAATGCCTCAAATAGACTCATCCTTAGTGACTCCTGATACCCATTATTGTAAGAAACCTATACCAGTGGAAGATAATCTTCCCACTTTTGATGTTGATGCATAACATACATTATCAACATGTACTCCAAAAGCCTATTGACCCTCTCTATCTATCCATCTATCAGTAGATGATAAGTTGTACTAAAGTCCAATTTTGTCCTCAAACCTACAAATAACTCCTTCCAAAACCTAGAAGTGAACTTGGCATCTCTGTCTAGCACAATCTTCTTCAGAATACCATGCAACCTCACTATATCTTTGATGAATACTTGTGCTAAATCACTAGGTGAATAAGTAGACTTCACTGGAATGAAGTGTGCTACCTTTTTCAACCTATCAACCACAATGATAATAGAATCATGTTCTCTATATGTCCTCGACAAACCTATAATGAAGTCCATGGAAATGATCCCAGATTTCCATTCTAGAATAAGAATTAGCTATAGTATACCACCTACATGCTTGCAATCTTCTTTTACCTATTGATAATCCAAACATCTAGCCACAAACTTCGCAACTTCCTTCTTCATATTCGATCAATAATAGAAATTATTCACTAATGTCAATATCTTCTCATATCCTAGGTGACTTGAATATGGCTTAACATGGAATTCCCTCATGATAAGCCTCTTAAGCTCACTATTTTCGGACACATAGATCCTACCCCTAAATCTAACCAAACCATCCACTATGAGATGATAGGCCACATCCTGATTACTTGTACCTTGATGTTGTAACCTATGCCTAAGATCCCTATACCTTTCATTCTATTGTCCTACCCACAAGATTCGATCCTGTAAATCCTTCCCATATGAACTCATATTTGCTATGTAATTTAACTTCAACCTTCTACTAAGAGCATCTACAACCCTATTCTTGTAGGTTTTAACCCAGTACAAAAATTACCTGCATATAAATTCCAAAAAATAGAAAATAAACAATGGTGAGAGAATAAAACATAAAATAAATATACACATGGATTTTCCCTCGGATCCAAATACCGAGACTACTAGATTTATTTTTCATTATATTCCTTTCAATTTTACAATACATATATATACATGTCACAACATCCATAAACCCCAATCCATTAATCCTAGATTAGAACATAACCATAGTTCCCTTGACCGAAGCTACAAAATACCATGGACAGAAAACCATCATGCCCAAAACCATGTGTGAAATCCATGCACAAAAGCATAGGTAGGTCTGCCCACCTAATATAGGGTCCAAATATTTTTTCCCCCTACTGTGCCTGACACATTGAACACACACCCAACAATTCTCCTTACCCTTGATGTAACTAACTCTAAGTCAAACTCATTTACCATGGAAAACCATATAACTTTAATGGCATTTAGATTTGATTAGTCAAATAAATATCTCAACCCACTATGATCACTCATCAATACAAACCTCATTCCAACAAGATATTTCCTCCACATCTTCAATGCATGGATGATTGTTTCCAACTCAAGATCATGTGTCATATAGTTCTCCTCATGCTCATTTAGTTTCCTTGACTCGTAACATAACACCTGCCCCTCCTATATCAAGACACCACTCAGTCCTCTCTTGCAAGAATTTGTAAACACCACAAACTCTTTATTTAGATATGTAATCTTGAGAACTAGAGCATTTTCCAACAACTGCTTCAACTTCTCAAAACTTGTTGCACATTCCTTTGTCTATTCAAATTTATTTCCTTTCCTCTGCAATGATGTAATAGGATAGGAAATTGATCAAAAGTTTATAATGAACCTCCTATAGTAACCTGCTAATCCCATAATTGATCTAACGCCATCCACATTCCTAGGAGCTTCCAGTTCCATTATATCTCCTACGTTTTCTGAATCCATTGCTATGCCTTCCATTGAAACCACATGTCCCAAGTAATGTACCTCTATCTGAAAGAAACTGCATTTACCAAGATTGGCATATAAATAATGCCCTCTTAACAATATTAATACTGCTTCTAACTATTCGACATGCTCTTCCTCATTCTTAGAATAGACCAATATATCATCAATCAATAAAATAATAAAATTGTCCATATAAGAAGCCAACCCACTCTTCATCAAGCACATGAAAGTAGCTCAAGCATTAATTAGACCAAAAGGAACTACAAGAAACTCATAATACCTATACTTGGTCCAGAAAGTAGTCTTGTAGATGTCCTCTTCTTTAATGCGTACTTGATGATATATATATATAGATATCTCAAGTCAATATTTGAGAACATTGCTACTCCCTTCAACTGGTCAAACAAAACTACAAGGAAAAGACCTCCTAGAGAAGGTTTTTAGTGTTATAAAATTGGCCAAAATTGTTAGAAAAACATTTCTAAAACATATATTTGTGGGAAAAGATGTCTTATCGGATCTTATAATGGAACTTCATCGCAACTGAAAAAATATGGGTGGTTAGAGGTTTTAGCAGATGTTTTTTTTTTTTTTTTTGTAAGCCCCAGGTAGTTACTTATAGAAACACACCAAGATTCATACATAACTAAAAACACTAAGGAATTTAATAGAAAGAGTACCGAAACTTGAAATGTATACCATCATGGTGCTTACAACAACAACAAAAAACCCCAGTGCGTTAAACACAAAGAGAATTGGACCTTGAAACATATACCATGCTGGCAATTATATAAAAAATCCTCGATCCTTCTTAGATGAAGGAACAACTCGAGGGCATGCAAAAAATAATTGTAGTTTTGGTGCTTTCTCTTAAACATGAAGCACCCACACGTCTTGTTTACATAAACAAACCTGTGCATTTATTATATAGAGGGTGTAATGTTGTTAATTTTAATAGTGCACCAGGAATGGAAATAATATTTTGTAGAACTAGGGGTTGTTAGTTCTATGAAAGAACTGGTGCGTTAAGAGTTACAATGCACTAGGGCATTATGTAGAAATTTCTTTTAGATTCAAATTGCTAATGTAATTTATGAAAAAAATAGTCTTGAATCTACTTTACTCATCAATGGAAAAGAAAATCATGATCTAGAAGAAATATCAAAACATGCAACATGAATCAATTAACACACATAACATGAGGAAATATCCAGGGGAAATCCACTACTCAAAAACCCTTCTTATATGTATTGCATTAATCAGAAAATAGAGAGGAAATACAATGTTTGTTCAATCTTGAACAAACTCTGCACAAGTATAATCTATCTCACTGCCTCACAAGTTGACTCTGCCCAATGCTTAGCCAATTTTGCTGCCTATCAAGTTCCTATTTCCTTGCATTGTTTCCTTGGTAATTATCCCCTATTACTTAGGGAAATTACTCATCCATAATTGTGCAATCCCTTTAGACATTTCTCTAACTACATGCACCACCTATACAACTCAGATAATTATACAACTAATAGTACACTTCCCTTGAACTCCAATATCATCTGGGTTCGGAGATCACACGTGCATGAGTTAATTATGTCTTATTTATTAGTTAACTAGTTGACCACGAAGTATACACCCCACTAAATACCTCCCACCATTTCCTCCAACAATTGGAACTAGTTTAACTAACTTTAACTTAGCTTAAATGAATTAAATTATTACAAATCAAATTAAACTAAACCTAGGTCCCACTCCACATGACTAAAGTTAGCCCCTCAAATCGAATTAACTGAGCCAATTAAGTATTTCTAACTTAGTTTTAACACATTCTTATTGTCTTGTGATGTGGAATTACAATTTCTCCTAATTTAATTCAAACAAAAATTAAACCAGGATTTTCTTATTTCCATTTTCAACACACCCTCTCAGTAAGAAAGGGATTATCAGATACCCCAATCTTATCTCTATGGAACTCAAATTTTCCTCTTGAAAATTCCTTTGTCAAAATATTTGGATCTTGTTCTTATGTAGTAATTTACCCCAACAATATAATCTACCCCTGCACACAATCACATAGATGGTGGTATTGGATGTCAATATGCTTGGATCGATCATGAAAAATTGGATTTTCAGAGAGTTTGATATGACTCCGGTTGTCACAGTAAATCACAGTGGGATCTATAATCTGATCAAATAACCCAAACAGAATCTTCCTCGTCAAGATAACTTCACAAGATTCTTGACTAGCAACCATGTACTATGCTTCTGCTAAACTGAGTGCAACTGATCTCTACTTCCTGTTCTACCAAGAAACTGACGTTGACCCAATACTGAAGACTCCATCTAAAGTTCTCTTTCGATCTGATGGGTTGGCCACTCAATATGCATCTGTTAAGCCTTGAAGCTTCACTCCCTGTGTCTGTTTATACAAAATATCATACTGAGTAGTTCCTTTAAGGTATCTCAGCACATGTTTGGTCGCCTTCCAATAGAGTTTGGTTGGCTTAACCATTGCTTGACTAAGCTAGTTAACCACATAACATGTGTCCAATTGTCTATTCACCAAGTACACAAGAGAACCCACAAGATACCCATAAATAGTGGCCTCCACCTCCTCACCTAAAGTGGCATCCTCTTTCTTGCAAATGACTACTAAAGGAGTGTCCATGGGGTTTTTACTCTTCATCCAGATGTTCTTCAGTATCTCGTTGGCCTACTTTCCCTAAGAGACAAATAGTTCCCCATCTCCTTCCCATACTTTCAAACTAAGGAAATAATGCATGGACCACATGTCCTTCATCTCTAATTCTCTTGCAAGGTCCTCTTTGCAAGATTTGATCAACTTCTCATCACCATTTAAAATCAAATCATTGACATATAATACTATAATCAACAATTTACCTTCAACAACAATATGGTAAAGGTTTGCATCTGCTTCACTTTTGATGAAGCCCAACCTAGTGAAATAGTTTTTGATCTTGATGTATCAAGCAAGGGGTGATTGTTTCAATCCATACAACACTCGCTTGTGTCTGCATACATGCAAGTCTATGTTGAAGGTCTCAAATCCTTCTAGTTGTTCAATGTACACCTCCTCCTCAATCACTCCATTGAGGAATTTCATCCTCACATCCATCTGATGGATATTCCATCGCATTAGTGCTGCAAGTGATCAAATTCATCTAATAGAAGAGTACAATTCCCTCCTCATAATCAATTCCCTCCACCTAAGAGAACCCCTTGGCCACAAATTCAGCCTCGTGTTTCTTAATGCTTGTGTCTGCTACTTGCTTCACCTTGTACATCCACCTCAAACCTATCGATGACTTATTCTCTGGTCTTGGTACCACTTCCCAAACATAATTTCTAACTATGGAATCATATTCATCTACCATGGAAATAACCCATATTGGCTTTTTCACTCACTCCTCAAATGAGGATGGTTCTATCTCAACTAGCTCACTAATCAGAGCCATGTATCTAGTGCACTGATCTGGTGACCTCCTATGTCTGTGTTGTGAAGTGGGTGCTCCCACATTCTCTATAGCATCATGCAATAATATATCAGCTTCCTAGGTGCACTTCCTACCATCTCTGGATGTCTTTGCATGAGTGGGTGCTTTCACTCTCTGCTCTACTTGTGGCTACTCCACAACATCCTAAGGTTCTTCCTTTGGAGCTAAAATCTCCTCATCTACATGCAACTAAATCTCTCACTCAAGGGAACATATCATGTCCTTCTCTTCATTGAACTTCACATATCTACTAATAATTGTCATCTTATGAGATGGAAGGTACACCCAATAATTGTGAGGTGTATCAGTGTACCCCACAAACATTCCCAACTCAAGCTGTTAGCTCTAGATTTTGCTTGCATCCTTGGAAACATGACAGTAAACTAATGAACTAAAGATCTTGAAGCGTGACACATATGGTTTCTTCCTTGAAAAAACTTCTTCTAGTGTACTGAACCTGAGAATTCAATGAGGACTCCTGTTATGAACATATACCATTGTATTTCATGCTTCATCCCACAAGTGCAATGGTAGGCCCTGATCATGCAACATCTCCCATGCAACTCCCACAGTACTTTTGTTCTTCCTTTCAACAACCAAATTCTATTGTGGGTTATGAGCTCATATTAACTCCCATCGAATGCCTTCTTTTGCACAGAAGTTATTGAACTCATTCGATACATATTCAGCATCGTTATCGCTCCTTAGAGCCTTCACTTTCCTACTAGTATCTTTCTCAACAAGTGCTTTAAATTCACAAAATTTTGAAAATGTATGATCTTTCTTATGCATTAAGAATATCCAACACTTACATGAAAAATCATCTATAAAGGTCCACACACATCTGAGTGAACTCTTTCAATGACTGCTTGCACTGTATTGTCCTTATCATGAAAGGTGGTTTTGGTGTACTTCCCCATTGTACACCCTTTTCATGTATCTCACTACTTTAGTGCACCCATTGGAAGTCCTGTATAAATATGTTGCACAATATTCAAAGATCCATGGTCCAAATGGCCAAGTTTTATATCCCATAATTTACTGATGTCTCAACTCTACACCTTCTATACTTTCATTCTCATAACATCATAGTCTTCTACATCCAATTTGTAGAGGTTCATCACTCGAACCATAATTTGCTTCACTTCTCCCATGGCGATGTGATGAAGGAAATCCTTTCCTTTTTCTAAATATCACATTGTAGCCATGATCTTCCAACATAGAAACCGAAACTAAATTCTTCTTCATAACTAGAACATACATAACATATTTTATTGTGAGAGGAGAGCTAGACTTCCTCTGAAAAGTAACTATATTGAGACCGGTCACACTATACCTTCCATCATATCCCATTTTGATGTGCATCTGGAAGTCCTTCTCCTCCAAGTCGCTGAAAAGTTATTTTTTTTTTATCATGTGGAACGAGGCTACACTATCAAGATACCACACACTAGCCATCACCAATGTCACCATGCATGAAATGCGGGTGAAATACAACTCGAATATTGAAGAAAAAGCTTCACTTTCTTATCCTCCTTAGGGCCTCTTGACGTCCTTCCTATGTAGACACTTCGTGGCATATTGTCCCAACTTATGACAATGAAAACATTTAATCTTCGACAAGTCCTTCTTCTTGTCCACCTCACTAGAATCTGCTTTAGATTGGGATTTCTTCCCTTTCCCCTTCTTCACCTTTCCAACCAAGGCAAAGTTCTCCTCATCCTTAACCTTGGATGAGGTCCCATCTATAGTGTTCACCCTGAACTCTTCTTGTACGAAATCCAATCATAGTATTTCCCATTTTGGTAGCTTCTCTCTCCCATCAACTAAATCTTAATAGTTGTGCCAACTTTTGGGAAGGACTAGAAGTGTTGGGCCTACTAGATCATCTTCTACAAATGTAACATCAGCACTCCCAAATTCATCACAACGAACCTACATAGGTTCTATGGTATTTTGTTGCCCTTTTGCATTTTGATATCCTAAAGCTCATCTCTTAGTGCTAGATTCCTCTGGTCAATACTGTTTGGGAACAATTTTGTCAATGTCTGCCACATTGCATATGGAGTTTCTATCCTGTGGAGATTTGAGACAATATAATATTGAACTCCCTATCGTATGATCCTCCTTTCCTTTGCTACGCTCTTCTTCTAGTCTACTAGGTCCTCGGAATCAGCTGGTACTGGTTTCAAGACATCATTATCAATGAAATCCTTCAACCCATTTTCTTCCATGACTGCGTCCATCTAGTCCTTCCAATAAATGTAATTTGAGCTACCCTTAAGGGCATACTTAGCCTTAGACCATAGAGACCATCCTAATCCTTCTGCTAGATCTGAAAAATAGATCCACAAAACTCATTCCTCCTACAAAAATAACTTCAAATTATCTTCTTTATTGTGATTATAGCTCTAATACAACGTAGAAATTCCTTGTAGATTCAAACTGCTAATGTAATTTACTAAAACAATAGACTTGAATCTACTCTACTCTTCAACAGAAAAGAAAATCACGATTGAGAAGAAATATCAAAACATGCAACATGAATCAATTAACAGACATAACACAAGAAAATATCTATGGGAAATCCACTGCTTAAAACACCTTCCTATCTATATTTCATTAATCAGAAAATAGAGAAGAAATACAATACTTGTTGAAGTTTGAACAATCCTTGCACAAGTACAATCTATCTCACTACCTCACAAGATGACTCTGGAAAATACTTAGCTAATTCTACTGCCTGCCAAGCTCCTATTTCCTTAAGTTGTTTCCTTGGAAATTAACCCATATTATTTAGGGAAATTCCTCATCCATAATTGGACAATCTCTATAGGCCTTTCTCTAACTGCATACACCACCTATACAAATCAGATAATTATACAACTGATAGTACACTGCCCTTGAACTCCAATCTAACATGGGTAACTCATAGATCACGCATGCATTGATCTGTAAACTGATGTGGATATTGCACTCAACATTTTGCACAACAGATATGATACTATTATATTAAAAATGTGAGATTCTACATTATTATAGTATTATTTATTTTCTAGATCTATATATTTTACTCTTATTAGTGCATGCATGCAAATGGAAATTATTCAAAAAAGTAGAGAATGAAAAAATAGGCTTACACACACATAAGACACAACATATGCTCTTTGGGAGACCCTTTGGGGGGAAAAACCAGATGGAAGGTGAGGTTGTTGTGCCCTCTTTCTCTCTCTAAAAATATGGTTGCAAGTACAAAGAAGTAATGCATGTGGCTCGTTTGATGCTATAGTGCACAAATCCTCTATGTTTTCCCTACCTCATATGTCTCCTAGTTATCTTTGCTTAGTTATGGAACAAGACACTCTCGAAAGAATGGAATGCCTCTTCCTCCTAGTGGCCCGGTTTTAACACTACCCAATAGCATACTAGTGGTTAAGATTGACTATATTATCACTCAAAAATTTCTCAATAAGTTATTAGAAGAAAGAAAATAATTGAGGTAACCACGAACCAACTTTGGAGCATAGGCTCTAGCTAACCTAGGCTCAAAGAGGGCTCTCTCTATATGATTTAACTTTGTTTGTTGGGATTTCAGGCTAGTTATGAATTCTCAGAGGGGGTTTTTGATTTGTATTCAAGATTGGATGGTGGGATCCTTAAAGCAAATGAATAGAATGATGTTTTAAACCATTGGACTATGGAGTCAACAGAAGGGCAGTAGAACTAGATCAACTCACTAAAGGGAATGCTCAAAGGGAAAGCTAGCAGAGTAAAGTGCAGGTCTTTGGAACAGGGGGGTGAAATAGTTTTAATCAGGGTGACAGAGCAATTAAGGGTTCTTAGACCGGGATATAAACAAGGAATAGAGGGTAATAAAAAGCAAAGGGCACTCAAGAATCCTTTGATATGTATTAACAAGAAACAACCTAAACTAAGGAGAAATTAAGAATTCCTTAACTTAGATGTTAGTAAAAAGTAATTATATGCCTAAATGTTAAAACAAAGAGTAATTAAGCAAATTTTGAGATATTGTTCCAGTTATAGCATTCAGATTTAGAAATACATTAAATATTGTGGGAAAATTTTAAGAAAGATAACAATAACATAAGAGAATATTTGTCTGCACTTTGGTCAACACATGAATCCTATGAAATATCTTGTCCTTATTCATCAATCTAGCTTGGTGACTCAGTCAATGATACAATAGCTTTACAATCTTTTGATGAAGAATTCTATAGAAATGTTTAAGAATCCACACTACATACTTCAAATTGTGAAGTATTTATACAAAAATTATTACAAAATATCTCAAACTAACTTTGAGATTTAATATAGGAAGTAAAAATATCTTCTTGCAAGAAGATAGAGACATCTATTGAACTGCTTTCATGTTGTCCCATTTATTTTAGTACTGCTGGCCTTTATGGTTTGGTTTTAGACCTTTATGCTCTTTGTTGTTTGAACTTTCACACTACAGGATTTAGTCACTTTAGGATTTCATATAATACACTTTGACACTGATATTCTTTGACCCTGCTCACCTGGATTTATCTTTTCACCTAGCTGTTTTGCTTTTACCTTTTTATTGCTTTTTTCTTACAGTAAATCAGTCAGTTTTTCCCACCATTCAGCATTAGGTAATTTGATTTTCGACATCCTTCTATATATTTCATCTGCCTCGGTGTACATAGAAAAAGTAGGCTTAGTGATGAATAAGTGTTTTACCTCATATTGGAGGAAACAAAAGTTTTCAAATGTTTGGTAAAGAATCTTGCCTGTTGGCAATGCCTTTATTGATGATGTACTGGCCTGTTCTTTATCTAGCTCTCTAATTTTGCTATCGTAATCTTGTTGTGCCATGACTTGTCATTTATGACCAAGGGACTGGGTAACCATTTCTCTCTCAAAATTTGAAACTTGGCCGTAAATTTATCAACTGCTACCTGCATATTTTGACACTTGTCCTCCAAGTTTAACATTAAGTTTCTCTTGGAAAGGACCTTTCTCACCTCCAAAATGTTTCTGTCCTATCTTATATTTCCAATTCATGAAGTTCATACCTATTTTCACTGTTGAGGAAGTGGATAAGTTTGGTTGCATCTTCAGGCATGTCTCCCAATTCTTCCTTGATTCTTTGGATAGCTTCTGTAGCTATCTTTATTAGATCTATCTGTTCAAAAATTAATTGAATGGATGGCCAAATATCATTGACAGAGTCAATGATATTGGCCCATAATAGTTCCTTGGCTTACCCAAGGGGTTCCTTTAGTGTAAGATCTTTCTCCATGGCCTTTAACCTTTCATTCATTCCAACAACTTTTTGCACTTATTCCTTGTGCATGATCTTGGCAAGATTGTAATCAATTTCCAATCTTGACACATTTTTTTTGAGTTTGTTCATCTCTGTAGCCTATATGGACATTTCCTCCATGGCTCTGACCAACTTTGTTGCTTCGTCACGTGAAGCACCAGCTACTGATGTAGACTCCATGGAAACTAGCTGTGTTGTAGCCATAGGAGCTGTGGGAGCCAATGAGGTTGCCAATGTGGAAGGGACTGTTGTTGAGACCGTTGGGATGACATTTGCAGATGTAGTGGCAATATCACTTTGCTTCAATTTGATTATAGTGTCAAATTCCTTCTTTGTCTCCCTTAATTGATCATTTAGTTTCTGGACTAGGTCCATCAATTCTTCATGTTTAGCCTAGTTCTCCAAAACTTCCAGTGTTTGGGGATGTTGCAGCTGAGGTATCTTCAATTGCTTTTTAAGTGCTGCAATGTCATCATTCTTCTTTTTCATTAGTTTCTCGGTGGATTTGATTTCTTTGGGATCATGTCCCAATTCAATCACTAAGTCTCCCAAAGACTTAATTTTAGTGTCTTTGGCCTATGAGGAGGCCTTATCTAACTGATATTGAGCTGAGATGTTGGTCAATGAATTTTGCAATTCATGGGAAGCTATGGCTTTACCCGTAAGGGTGGAGTAAATCATTTCTCTATCCTTTTTATGAAACTCAATTTGGTCTACGGGATGAATATCCCTTGCCAACACTTCAAAATCAATTTTCTTGTAATCTGTTGATGTCCTTGGCTGTTGTGCAGTTGATTTTATGAAGAACATTTGTAGTTCTCCCTCTTTGGTGTCAAAAGCTGACATCAACCTGGTTTGATTGGTAGGTATCAGTTTGAGATGCTTAGCATAATTTTGGGCCTTCAGTTTCTCATTTCTCATCTTCATGTCTTTATATCTATCTTTTATATCCTTATCCTTATCAGCAGGCCTACTGAATGAGGATAATTATACACTTAGTTTCCTTTCCAAGATTTTGGTCTATGATGTTGATGGTCCCTATGTTTCCCCAGATGGATTTGCACCTTTACTTTTGTCTAGCTTAGTATCAGTTATTTCTACTAAGCCTTCTGTGCCTTCCTGCTCTGAAACAGGATTTGGCCTAGGCCTTTTGCTCTGACTAGTCTCATATTGTATATTTGATGTGCCAATTCCTGAACTTGAGGGTTCCTCTCTAGTCCTTTTGGGGTTCTTTTCCTCACTCTGAGGAGTTCTCATGATAGGAGGGGTGCTCATGTTTCTTTCTAGATGTTTAGGTACTCGCAGAAACGAGCTTTCATCAAGTTGTCTTTCGAAGTCAATCAAGGTATTCTCTACATCTACCTTTGTGTTATCCCTGTCTACAAGAGTGTTTTCCACCCACTCAGATTGATTGGCATATCAAGTTTCTATCTCCGGTATGGGGTGATGAATATACAGTCCCAGCTTGGCCTTCTTTCTCAATCTGGTCATAAACTCCTGGGGGTCATACCTCCACATGAAACTCTTTTGGAACTTAATTTGCTGCAACATTTGGTCTGCCTCCTCACTCACCTCTCTAGAATTTCAAATGAAGGGTCCCAACTAGATTTTGACTTTAAATTATGATCTTTCTTAGTTGAGACAAAATTGATCTCATCAGCGTTCATTATTTGTCTATAGTACTCTAGAGAATATAACCTCATGGGGAGGTATCAATCAAGGTATTCTCTACATCTACCTTTGTGTTATCCCTGTCTACAAGAGTGTTTTCCACCCACTCAGATTGATTGGCATATCAAGTTTCTATCTCCGGTATGGGGTGATGAATATACGGTCCCAACTTGGCCTTCTTTCTCAATCTGGTCATAAACTCCTAGGGGTCATACCTCCACATGAAACTCTTTTGGAACTTAATTTGCTGCAACATTTGGTCTGCCTCCTCGCTCACCTCTCTAGAATTTCAAATGAAGGGTCCCAACTAGATTTTGACTTTAAATTATGATCTTTCTTAGTTGAGACAAAATTGATCTCATCAAAGTTCATTATTTGTCTATAGTACTCTAGAGAATATAACCTCATGGGGAGGTATTTGGGTAGTTTATATGGTGCAAGCTGGCAACGATAGATTCTTATCTCTATGTGATTTTGGTAAAGGTACCAATCTCGCACTTTGCTTTGTTTAGACAATTAAAGCACCCTTTTGACCCCTTGACTTATTCTAGGTGGAGGGATTCCTGTCAGCATGGTCATGACTGGATGAACAAAAGAATGAATGAAATTTGTATATGTATATGGTGATTGAAACTTGTGGAAGAGTGGGGTCCAAAATATGACAAACCTGGGTTGTCCTTTGGTATCTAGCTTCTGAAGAGTGAAATGAAATTTGTTTGGCTGATAGTATAGGAACATATGGTAGAGAACGTAGGAGTATTTAAATACTCCCTTATTGTGCATTCTGGTGAATTGTTCATGCATTCTTTTAGCTATGAACTGGGCATAATCATAAAAAACAATAGGAGGTTGTCCTAGGATATAAATAGACATGAAGGCCAGGATAAGCTCATCGACAAATTCATCAGTGGTGTAGCTCAAAATGCATGATATTATAGTGATAATGTGCTTTCCCCTTTCAGAGAAAATGGCAGAAACATATGGAGGGGGATCTTTGGGAATATGATGCTCTTCTACAATGAATGTATGGAATATTTGGGCTAACCCAGATAGACTCAATTTGGCGTACTGGTACAAAAAATCCCCAATGGAGAGTGGGGTTAGGTTAAGGCCTGGTTGGAGCTGTAACATCTCATTAATTGATTCAGCTGTGATGGTGAACAAAATCTTTTGGTCAGGGGACATAATAGCTCTATGGCTGGGAATGTAACAGGAATGGCATATTGGAAAATTTCAGGGAAGACATGTACTTGGGGAAATTGGTATTTGGGCAAATTGGATTCCCAAAGCCCAATGTCATCAGAATGGTTCAAATATCTATCCCTACTTAAACAATGAAGTTTGAGTAGGACATCATATCCACTGGTATCTCTGATTTGGAAATCCCTGTTTTCCAAGGGAAGGTGGTCTAGGTCTAGATGGGGAGTTGTGATAGGTCTGAAATCCATGGAAATAGGGACAGCCATAATTCAGTTCTTGTGGATTTGAATTTTTCTTTAAAGGTTTATGTAGTGTTGGAAATAATACTGAGAGGGGGGGGTGAATTAGTATTATCAAATCAGATAAAACTTTTTCAATTTCATACCCAGATTCATACACGCAGCTTCAGTTAAGGATATCAGCGTATATACGCGACTTCGTTAAGGGCAACTAGCGTACATGCAGTAATCTTATGATTCAGTTAGCTTATCTTCAGTAAATGCATCAGAACATTATTAACCATATTAACAATAAACAGGTGCAGTATAACAGAACAGATCATCACACATAAGGCACACACATGAACACCATGATATAAGGTGGAAACCCAATGTGGGTGAAAACCACCTGCTGCAATTTGTTTCTATCTTCCTTTAATAAGAAACTTCTTTTACAATGTACTGGTGCAGTCCTTTACCAGCACGCAGGCTACAACCTGCAGAGGGCTACAACCCTCATAGCTCTTGTACTAGCCGATCCATTTACTAGTACGTAGGTGCCAACCCTACAGAAGGCTACAACCTTCACTCGTTTTCCAGCTGCTCCTGGAAGGGAGCTACAACCCCCTGGCTCTTGTACTGGCTGATATGTTTACCAGTACGTAGGTGCCGGCCTACGATCTTCCCGGGACCACGTTTCATACATTTTCATACTGGATCCATAAGACAATCACCATTGTAGTACAACCTGCATCATCAATCACTGAAACACCCAATACTGAATCACTGAAACCTTGTCAACAACATCATAACAACAACCAGATCCAACTCCATCTTCAAATATCATACTTCACATTGTATACGCTACTTGGATGAACCCAACCTGCGTGTATACGCTCTTTTACCAAAACCAACCTGCGTACAGATCTGCAAATTCAAGCTTAAAACTCTGCAGCTATATCAGACATCAAAACATACCCAGATCATAATAATAATAAACATGCGTCAGTAGATCTAGTCTGTCCACAGTCAAACCATATGAAGATAATTATTCCAAGCCTTGAGATCTCGTTCCATCATCCTCCACATGAGTGAAACCTTGGTTCAGATCACCAACCCATAACCAGCATTTGGATCTCACACTTCCTCAGATCTTCATCACTCACACACACTCACTCCATTTCCTGGCCTAATGATCTTTCTCCTTATATAGCTTTAGGCCCTTCACAATACCACGGTCCAAAACCATAGTAACCCAATACCATCAACTCAATACTAGGGATCAACACGTCTGTCGAGACTCCATGGTCCAAAACCATAGGCACAAATTCCAAGGACTAACTACCACGGACCAAAAGTAAGCTTTCTGACATGTACGCTCTTTTCCGTTCATGAAACTGCGTGTATACCCTACTTGGTATATAGCGAACCTGTGTACACGCGACTTGCTATATAGTGAACCGGCGTGTATACGCGACTTGGGCTTAATGAACCTGCGTGTATGAACTTTCTTGGCCTGCTGTACTAAGATCTGTCCTCTGATTAAGTTGCCATCACCTGTACCAACCTCTGAGTGAGTTGCCATCAAGGACAACACTTGAATCATAATGCCAACATGTAGGGGGTTTTAAATGGAAACTGGAAACTTTTAAAAGGGTTTGGCTGCAGGCTTTTGAATTTAAATTAATTTTTAATTAACTTTACTTAATTAAAATATTTCAAGTGTGAACGTTTTCAAATTTTGAAAGGGGGTCTGGTAATTTATTTACAAATACCTAGAGTTTAGGTGAATTGACTTAAAACTAGTGTTCTCGATGACGATGAAAGATTGAATGGGATCTAAGAGATTTGAAGGTGGTCTCCATCACTTCTTTGAGGACTGAAATGAGGTTAATTTGTGGTTTTCAGGTTTGCAGGTGTTGCACTGGTTCACAGAAGTGTACAAAGAGCTCGAGCAAAAAAAGATAGAAAAGGGCTTCCCAGCCTTTTTATGAAGCAATGATCACTTTTTGGCGGCAAATTTTATGAATGAACAGTAGGTGGCTTATCAGGTTGAGCGGGGAGGCGGTTTCCTAGGCCATCGCACCGCTTTTGTGGAGGAGGTGGTATTGAGGGGTGGTCACCTGATCTATTCTAATGATAGACACGTAGAAGTTGAGGGGCTGGGGAAAACTGCTTTATCGGCTAGGTAACGATCGACTATCGGGCAAGTAACGATTGACCATTGGGCGCGGCCGATATGGCTGTGGAGTCGAATGAGGCAGATGGTGATTGAATGAGAATCGGGCGAGGGAAGTGCACGGGTGATAAAAGCGTGCGTGGGGGGGGTGGCAGTGCTTTAAACTTCGGCAGTATGGGATAATTTATAGGTTAATGATGAGTTAAAATGATCGGGTGAGGCTTAATGAAGGGATTAATTGGTTTTGTCGGGATATGGGGTAATTTATAGTTTATATTTAAACTAAGGGTTGGGATATTACATAGGGCATTTAATTAATATAAGGGAAAAGGTATGATGGGATTTATATAATAAAATTAAAAATTAATATGAAATGGGCGTAGTGGGTATATCCTTAGCATAATGTAAAATGTAATATTTTCACACTTTATTTACATACACTCAATACTTAGGGTAATATGTTTTTGTGCGTTTTTTGAATGAAAAGGGTTTACATGGGGGTTTTCACTTTTCTTAGGCAAATGAAGTTTATCTTTAGGAAAAGGGGTTTTATTAGGGTAGTGTAGGGGGGATGACTTTCATGAAGGAGATTCTAACACTTGATGTCCATAAGTCATTAAGCCTAGGGTCTGGTACCATCAAAAGTCAGAGAAATGCTCTGAGGCTCTTTGACTTGAAGGATTTAAATTATTAGAACATATTTGTAGATAGGAAATTAGTAAGTAAGGGGAAAAATGAATGAGGGGGAGTTAAACATATTAACTTGCAAACCTTTGTTTTTTCTTCCATAGTTGATCATACATATAGAAATATGTGTCTAAGCATGATGCATGTGTTTTGATCCAACTAATTTTATACTTCAGAAACCTTTCTTCTACTTACCCATTACTTACCCTACCATTTTTTCTTCATTTTATTTGGCTGCATTTAGACTAGAAAACCCTTATCATCCATTTTTCTTTCAAAAAGTAATCTATCTAATTATAACCTTATATCATCCAAGGGCTCAGATTCCTCTACCTAACTAATGATCTACCAAGATTAAATTGTTTGGTCAGATTTTATTCTCTAACTATAAACATAAAATTCAAAGCATGAAATAACCAAGATTAAATAGTTTGATTATCATGGATTGTGGCATGAATAACAAGATGCACACAATCATTATTATGCATAAAGTAAATAGTAGTGGCATTTAGACTTGCACACTTTCATGGTCTCTTTTTGTTTTTGGGGTTCATATATTTTCATTTTTTGACCTTCTCTTTTTCTTTTTGTCCTTTGATATTTTTTTTAGGTCATACCCTCTTTAAATTTTTTAATTCTTTAAATAATATGGAAAACATTTGCAGAAAGCACAAGTATGTACAATATTACAAGGCTTAACCTTACTCATTCAAAATTATGACTCCTATTAGTATAGGAACCTAACATTGGCTCCACTTAGGGGTGGCATTTTCTAGTGAAATGTCAAGAACTCTAAAGACCAGTAGCCTTTGAATTGTTGTTGATGTTACCTTGCAAAGTGTCCTTCTGTGAATCTGCATTATTGATACTTATGATAATAAATCTTTTAAAGCTTAGGGCCTTCTGTTCAGGCTTCAACTTCAAAAATAACCACCCAATCCAAACTAGACTTTTGAAAATAAAATATGTACAAATGGGAAATGAAAATTAGTAACTTGGTTCAAAGTAATGTTTTAACATTCGACCATTCACTGACCCACCTTCTGCATCTGTACCATCAATTTCTCTTAAAAAGAAAGCATTATTTCCTCTGTAAGCATAAATGACATAGCGACCTTTCCATAGGAAATCAAATTTACCATGTTTTCCTTTGTCTTCCCTCCTAGAGTCCCACTTGAGCACTTTGTCACCAATGTAGAAATCTTCAGCCTTGGTTCTCTTATCAAAAATATTTTTAATCTTTTCGTGCACAACTTGAGATCTAACATAGACCTCTTCTCTGGTTTTTTGTAGATGAATAGTTTGGTTGATTCTTCTTTGGATACTATTTGGTTCAACCTACAATTCTTGAAGTGTCTTCATTACTGGTACTCCCAAAGAGGATGGAAAGACAACTTCCATTCCATAAACTAGTTGATAGGGAGAAGTACCAATTGATTTCTTAGTAGTCAATTTGTTTACCCATAAGGCATTGACTAGATTTTTTTTCCAAGTTTTCTTATTGTCCTATGTTGGGACTCAAAAATGTCATATTTTCATCCACCCTTTTCTTCACTATTCCTTACATTTCATCATCCCATTAACCTTTTATCATATCATTTTCATAAATACATTTGGGTTCCACCTTCTTATTTTCCATTTTATTCATTTTTGTATTACAAGTGAATTTATGGTTAAATATTAGAAAATATACATATTTTTATATATATCTCAAGAATATGTGAGTTTTGTGATGTGTAGGAAATATGTGAAGAATTAATTCCAAGAGACTTCTCAAATGTCTCCTCCACCATATTAAGGAGATAATTATTCAAGTCTATTCCTAAGGAGAAGATCATGGAGGATTTGGTTGGCATATCTTATCCAAGATATGTGAGAGATGTGTGGAGGATTCAAAGGGATCATATTTTGTAATAATGGGAGAGTGCTTGAGAGTGCTTGAGAGAATATTGGATATGTAATTATGAGATGGTTATCTTCTTCATGCATATAAGAGAGTGCTCTCTCTTCATTTGGAAAGATTGATATTAGCTTTAAGAGATAGTTTTGTAATTAGGAGAAGGGGATTCTTAGCTTTGATTTATATTCTTTCATTGTTACACTTTCGTGATTTGTTATTTGGTTCTTGTAATATAATTTAAGATATCTTTATTGTTGTGAGCTCACATATGTTGTTTTTCATTCAAATTCTTCACATGTTGTATTGCTTTTCCCTTATGCAATTTCTTGCTTTTATAGTTAATGTTTCAATGCCTTCCTAGATTAATTTGATTTCAGTAATTTAGATTAGATTAGATTGGATTAGTTCCACTTCGGTCCTGCATATATAGTGCATGTGCCTCGTAAGCCTACGAACCTCGGATTGACAAATTAAATAGTTGGGCAAGTACTACAACAAAATTAAACAATAATATTTTCACCCAACATTTTGGCGCCGTTGCCGGGGAGGCACGATGGATTGAAGTTTAGTTTGATTTTTCATGCAAGTGTGTTTAGACATGTTCCTAACTCTGAGGTGTTAAGGCGGTAAGACATGGGGAACAACCTACGCATCGCATTCAAGATACCGTAACGGGCTTGACCTCTTATGGATCAGGGCATGTAGGGTGTGTTTACATTTATGCAAGTGTGAATTTCAATTTCTGCAAGTGTGTTTGATTTTCGCAACTGTGAAGAGTGTTTGATGAATTCATGGTTCATGGTTGTAGTTGAAGAATTTGATTACTCAATTAATGAGCAGTCCTTGTAAGAGGGTTTAATTGAGTATTGAATTCAAGATTATTTCTGTGGTCCTTTTGTTTTTAATTCAATTTTTAGTGTGCTGATTTGGAAGAGTTTTTGTGAACTAAAACCTTGTAAAAGGATTAAAAACTCAGACAATTATTAGCACTTTGTTTCTAGAATCTCTTTCAACATGGTTTTATAATGAGTGTCAGTTTGCAACTACTCACTCAGATCCTTGCAGAAGTTGGAATCTCCTCTTCCCTAGAAAAGGAGATCTTGACAAGAATTGAAAGTTCAACTACTCCCCAAGAAATAAACGAAGATTCAATATCTGAAGAATCCTGCGTATCTGATGGCAAACAATCATTCGAATAGGAATTCGAGGAAGAAGAACAACAGATCGGAGAAGAAGAAGAGGAGTTACAACATGATCTAAGTGAGAGAAATTGTGCCTATCAAAGCTTTATCGAACAATGGTTCCAGGTAAGTACTAGATTAGATTCATCTTTTTATTTTTTAGTTGATTTGCAGTTACAACAACTAGACTCATTCACTCTCAAATATTTTCAATCATCATTTAAAAAATTGCTACTGAATATACTGTTGTTACTGCTACGTGAATGGCTTCATTGGAAGTTTAATTACACGTAACTATTTTTTTTTTTAATTAGTATAGAGTAGGTAGGCTTTCATTTTTAGTTTTTTCTTTCATTTTCAGTTTTGCTTAGAATAAGTATGCTCTCCTGCACGCTTAGTGCGATCACGAGGATCAGAAAATAGGGATGATTTAGACTAGTTTTAAGAATAAATAAATGTTTTTCAATATGCTTGATCAAAAACATCTTTCAATATGAAAATCATTGTGTCCATTTGTTAAAAAAAATTAAGTCTAGAGAAAGTTTAGTTTCTTTCTAAATTTTAGTTTTTCATTAAAAAATAAAATAAAACATTCATGAAAACAAAACAACACAAAATAATAAAACAATTAAAACAACAAAATAAAAACAAATCATAAAAAAAACAAAAAATAAAAAAAAAAAAAAAAATAAAATAATAAAAAATAAAACAGTCAGCGCACTCATAAAAAAAATAAAAAAAAAAACATAAAACAATTCATATATCACGCAGCATATAAAGGGCTGAGAGGAAAAACGCACTGCAGGCCCGAGACGAGAAAAAAATGCACTGCATTGCAGGCCCGAAACTGCAGATTCACCAACGCCATTCCGACAACGACCTTCGCACGCCATTATTAATCGAAAAATGGAGGCGGCAGTTTAGTCAGATTTCAGCAACTATTCGGCAAACTGCATATAATTGACAAGGTGGAACTATGAAGCTAGAGGGGTCATCTCTGTTACAAGTAACTTGGTTCCAGGTTTGATGCACGATCTTATGTTCAATGGGAACGATGAAGCTCTGAACAAAATGGTGTTATCTTTGATGCATTGGTTTTTTTTGTGAGCATAATCCGATTGCTCTTAATACAGCTTTGGCACAACTTGGTGGTTACCCTACGCCCCTCTTCCTATTGAGAAAAGGATCCAATTTTGCAATATTTTTCGAGATTTTGGCAGCATCCTCTATCCCTAGCCAGCGTATCATTAAAAAATGCCCTTCGCCATCGCAACTCCCTCAACAACGCCCACAAAATCCTCCAAAACATAAATTAAAAATCCGGCTCTTTGTCCAGAAAATCAGGAAACGATAATACAAATTCCAATTTTGCAGGAACAAATCACTACATGATAAGTCAAATCGGATTTTTCTATCACTAAATCGAGAGGAGGCTTTATTGTTAACGCAGATTGCAAGGAATTAGTCACGTGCTGTACGGAGGGATTCAACGTTTTTGCATTCAATATTGAGACTGAGGCTGCGTCGATCTTCAGCTTGATGATGAACCTATTTTCCCTCAAAGGCTTGGTACACCATTTCCCCAAACTTCAGGCGATGCATTTGAATAATGAAACACTATGCTTTCGACGTAGAAAGGCTTTCACATCATTATATGGTGCTGGAGAAGGCCGACGAGGTCAATGCTCGGATTTTGTGCAGAAACATTCATCTGGCCTCCAAGCGTTGAAATAAAATGTCTATTTTGGATGTCGATGTCTGGTAAAGGTTTATGGTGGGTTTTGCATTTTCTGCAGTAAGTATGTCGAAGCCCAAATCTCCTCTCGATGCAACCAGGCTGAGCAGCATTATGGAGAGATTGGGGATCCGCCCTCCATATACCGACACTGATGCTCTGATATCCAATGCTTGCGATAAAGTCATCGAAGATGAGTGCAAGTCGAAGATAGATAAGGAGACGGTAAAGCTCGAACAGAAGATCGTTCGCATGATGTTAAGTGGCAAAGGGGATGAATTGAAGCCCAATTCCTACAATTCTGTCAAGGATGGGGAGCATCACATCTGTGTTGCCACTATGGAAGAGTGGATAGAATCAAGTGCTTGAAAATGGCAATGACTATGGCCAAGGTTGTATGGGTGAGCGTATGCCTTCCGGTGGCATTAATGACTGCAATGGGCTGCAGTGTGCAAACAATACTTAATCTGTGAAAACCCACGGCAACTGGCTGAGGGCATATGCTTGCGTTGCAGATTTCAATATTATCGGTGGTTCTTCTTACTCTCCTTCCATTCTGCCTACTCTTTGCCAAGCCACCCAGACAATCTGCGCAGGATAGTTCCACAACTGGTCGTTTTCGTCTCACAGCCCTTGGTCGTTTTTTTTTAATTAGGGTTAGTTTTTTTATTATTTTCATTATTAGTTTTGTTTTTAATAAATAAATAAATAAATAATTGACATAAATAATAAATTAAAAACTTTTGTTTTTTTAATTTGTTATTTATTAAAAAAAGATAAAAAAAAAAAAAAAAAAAAAAAAAATAATAATAAAATAAAATTGCCCTCATTCATTTATAAACTAACTACTTGTTCCCTAAAAAATACAAAACCTTTTCAAATGTTTTAAATCACTTTTCCCGCAAACCAATAAAAACATTTTGAAAAAGTATTGCACAATCAATGAGTACATTGCATGGGGACATGCAATATTTCTAGTTGGGGGGAAATAAAAGTATGTTGGAATTTATCATTTATTTTTGTGGGCAAGATTTAGGATGCATAAACTAACAAGTGAAATGAGATTGGTGTTATATGTAGGTCAACAAGAAGCTTATGCAGAAAGCTCAACATTACGATGTGACACCCTTTTCATCCACAATTAGAGTAACTTCGAAAAATAATTAAAGAAATGGACATTACATAAATTCTTGAAAATGAACTAATTTGTTTTTGAGTCACTTCATACAGGAATGATCGATGGAGATGGCACACAAAGGTGACAATTTTTATGCAGGAATGGTGCTAAGTTTTTCAGAGTTGAAGACAATCTAATGCAAAAGTGATTTTTCGAAATCACAATGAAACATGCATCATTGGACGCTTGAAGGAATTAATTCTTCACAACACATATCATGACATTTTCCACTACACAAAAATCCTTTTGCATCGTGATTACTCACCTTTTTCCTTCCAAACGCCTAGACCATCCTTGTGTTGAAGCTGAATTTACATTCCCTTATCTTTCATGACTTCATGCATGCCTATTTTTCTGAATCACATACATTCCTTTATCCTTTTCAGTTTATTGCCTTCTAGTTTGCCTTCTGAATAAAACTCATTCCCTTTCCATGATTACATTGCCTTGTTTTTTTCGCCATGCTGATCCACACTGCTTGTCCGTGAGTTCTTTCCATTTATAGTCCTACCAAATCTTTTTGTACAAACTCGCGTTGACTGATGTGGGATTCCTTAAGGCCCACCTTTCAACAAGTCTTTCCCCATCGACATCAGCACCTTATCTAGGAAATAGATTAGAGTTCCTTTTGGGTACCTTGAGACTTGCATGCCTCAATGGCAAGTTTTCTCGCTGACAATCATGGGAATACATCAATGTCCCTTGATCGTCAGATCTTGCAAATGGCTCGACGTCAACACCTCTATTCGCATTCGCAAGATGTACCCGGGTACCTTGGCACTCATTGACATCAATGGTGAGTTTGCCTCACATTGGTTAACGGCATGCATCAATGGCCGGTAATCCAATGATCTCTTTTCATGCTCGACATCAACACATTCTTTCGCATGATTAGACTTGTACCATCAGTTTTGTAGCAGACGAAGACTATACACCTTTTAACAACTCCCTCAGCAGTTACAGCAGCATGAATTCTGATCTATGGGAGTACCACAGTTCCAATTTCAGCGTTTATCTTTTCCATGATTCAGCATCAACAGTTTAGATTCGTTCATTTCCCAGGATCCAGTTACAACAACATCAGTCACATTTTCCTGATCCAACAGCAGTAGTAGCTACGTTCCTATTGCATAGTTCATCATTCTTCAGTAAGTAGAGGTATGTTGTTTTCTAATCTTTAATCATGCAATTCCTTATATGCTAACTTGAATATTTTGGAAAATTCCCTCACCATGCTACATTTCCTTTAATGAGCCATGTCAAGTTGCACGAGGACATGCAACCAATTCAGTTGGGGGAGGAGAACTATATTCACTACATATTCACTACCATGATTCCATTTCTTCACCACTATCACTCCATTTTTTTCTCATTTACCATTCACCAACATTTATTTTCCAACGATACTTTGTTGCACTTTGCTTCATACGCAATATTGGCATGCTTCATTAATATTACAAAAGGGCTTTCTTATGCACATTATGATTTCCAGTGAGTGTTTACATTATTATTGAAGAAAAGAAAATAGAAAATGAAATGAATGTTGTTAACACAAGAACCAACATTCTTTGTATTCATGGTTGTCACACAAGAACCAACCATAAGAAAATGTAAGTTGTTACTCATGTCTTTCACATATCCTGGAAACATTCATTATTAAAAGACATCATCATGTAAATCCAATGTTCAATATGCCAAATGTTCTTAAAGAGACCCATGCATGGTTGCATGAGGACATGCAACAAGTTCAGTTGGGGAGGATGTTGGGACTCAGAAATGTCATATTTTCATCGACCTTTTTCTTCACTATTCCTTACATTTCATCATCCCATTAACCTTTTATCATATCATTTTCATAAATACATTTGGGTTTCATATTCTTATTTTCCATTTTATTCCATTTTGTATTACAAGTGAATTTATGATTAAATATTAGAAAATATACATATTTTTATATATATCTCAAGAATATGTGAGTTTTGTGATGTGAAGGAAATATGTGAAGAATTAATTCCAAGAGACTTCTCAAAAATCTCCTCCACCATATTAAGGAGATAATTATTCAAGTCTATTCCTAAGGAGAAGATCATGGAGGATTTGGTTGGCATATCTTATCCAAGATACGTGAGAGATGTGTGCAGGATTCAAAGGGATCATATTTTGTAATAATGGGAAAGTAGTTGAGAGTGCTTGAGAGAATATTGGATATGTAATTATGAGATGGTTATCTTCTTCATGTATATAAGAGAGTGCTCTCTCTTCATTTGGAAAGATAGAGATTAGCTTTAAGACATAGTTTTGTAATTAGGAGAAGGGGATTCTTAGCTTTGATTTATATTCTTTTATTGTTACACTTTCATGATTTGTGATGAGCCCCAAAAATGGACAAATATTTGGGCTCATCCAACCTCCTAATTTGACTTAATCCACCATTCTCATTTGTTTATTGCATGCTTTTGATTATATTTGTGTTAATAGAGTGAATTTGGTTAGTCATTATGCCAACAAGTCTAATGGGTGCTTTGTGTACCCTTTTTGGTCAACTTGGAGACAAAATGGAAGGTCTTAATGAGCACTTGGCAGCCAAATTCGTGGGAGAACAAGCTAGAGGATTTGTAGGAAGGTGTCCCCCTCATTTATGGGCCCTTACCTCGAATTCTCCACCATCAGCTCGGAGTTCAAGGGCCACCGGATCAATCAGCTCAAGGGCAGCCAAGCAAGTCAAGTAGGACTGCTGTTAACTACAAGTCTTGGGCAGCCAAGCCCCTAACTTTTAGGAGGACTGTTGGGTCCTCAAATTGTATAAATAAGAAGGCTTGGGGCCTCATTTTGGTTAGCTAGTGGGTAGTCATTTTGTAGCTAGTGGTTAGTCATTTTGTAGCCAGTTAGTCATTTTGTTTTAGCCATTAGTTAGCTAGTTTGTAGTTCAACTTTTATGCAATAGACTAGCTTTGCTTTCAGCTCATGTTCAAGTTCTTCTTGTGGACAGTTTTGATGTAACTCTTCATTCTTGTTTAATAAAGATGAATCCAGCTTTACACCAGCTCTAAATCTCTCTTGGGAGGCTGTAGCTCTTGGGTTTGGGCCCATCTAGAGTGCCCAGTACCTCCCTTGTTTATCTTTATATGTGTTTGCTGCGTTCTTCAATTGAAATCTGCTCTTTAGATCTTGCTTTGTTATTTTGGTTGTTTTTGATGGTTAAAGTAGCTTTTTATGGTTAGAATCGATTGATAGGAGTTTGTCATGCATTTAGATCTTTTTGAATGTTCTTACTCACATGATGTACATGGTTCTCTTTCCAAACAAAGCTGTTGTTTATTCATTTCATTGACAGTTGGATTAAGTTAGCTAGGACTTGGTTTGTTTGCAAGGATTCATTGATTCGTTTGAATGAGCATTGTGCAGGGCATCTCTATCACCTTCATCACCTCCTCTTTCATCTTAGCCTCATCCAGATCAGCTCCTCCATCACCAAGTTTGTTTCCTCATCTCCCATCTGCTCTTTTGCCACGTAATCCTACCTTCTTGCTTTTCCATTGCCTAAACCTTCGTTGATGCAAGTCAGCCTTCCACATCATCTCACCACTCCATCCATCAGTTCCTGGGTCACTTCAGACCCCCATCCTATCTCCATAACCATCCATGCATCTTCCATCAACCATCCATCCTCGAACATCCCAATTCGAAACATCCTGTAGAAGAATTGCAGAACTTCCTGTAGAAATCCCTGAGTTTCCTGTAGAATCCCCTGCAGACATCCTGTAGAAGCCTGCAAACTCGGTTGACGAGCACCTGAACGTTGTGGATTTCTATGGACTGATGCTAGGGATCCTCTGGGACCTCTCCTAGCCCTCCTGACCTTTCCCAAGCTTTCTCTCCCTTCGCACCACCTCTGCACAGCCAAACCCTAGTAAGAAACAAAATCCTAATCACTCCAACCATTTAAGCAAAAATACAAAAACATGTTCTTTTCAATAAAAGTAGTTTAATTTCATGCATTTTACATCATTGGAAGTAATGGCATCATTTCCAGACACTTGCACTCCACCCATTGCATCCTAGAGGTTAAGCTAGTCAAATTAGGGTTTACTAGGGTTTCCATGTTTTGGTTGGCTTTCAGTTCATTTTTGCAAAGTAGATTAATTTCCTTTGAGATAGCCTTCGTCCATCATTTAGAAAGCTTCTTCTGAGAGCATATAGAAGTTGGCTTGAGCCCTAGCGGACTTGTGCCAGCTGACCAAGTGACAGCTGCGACAAGAGCTAGTACTTGTGCATACAGCACCGTCGCTTCCAAGTTTGTACGAACTACCGGGTTGATAAAATTAGAGATAGGAAGCTCCAGGAGTTGTAGCATTATTGCTACAATACTGGAGCCCACCATCTTTTTGGCGCCGTTGCTGGGGAAGCGGCAGAGTATTGGTGATTGTTGCTATTCTTCTATTTTCTACTACAACTTTCTGCTAAGTAGTTTATTTCATTTCCATTATGCAATTTCATTTTTGCAAAAGTAGATTAGAATTTCCCGCTTTCATAGATTAGCATTTCAATTCCGCAATTTCATTTCTGCAAGCGTAGATTAGCATTTCAATTCCACAATTTCATTTCTGCAAGCGTAGATTAGCATTTCAATTCCGCAATTTCATTTCTGCAAGCGTAGATTAGCATTTCAATTTTGCAAGCGTAGCCTAGCATTTCATTCCTGCAATTTCATTTGAGCAAAATAGATTAGTCCTTTCCTGCTTTCATTTCAATTCCGCATTTTCGTTTCATTTCATGCTTTGTAGGAGTAGAGATAAGTTAGAAAAATGATTGCACAACACCCCCACTGCTTCACACAGCCAACGTTCTTCTTCGATGGCTGTGATGAAAGAACCCCTGGGTGGACATCAAGACATATCTAAAGAACCTCTAGGGGAGAAGAAGAAGAAACATTCCTCTGAAGCAAATGGCTACAAGCAGAAATGTTGGGAGCAGTCCCTTGTCCAAAGATGAATTTGCAAATCAGATCGAAGATTTCAAGAGTGATATGAGGCAGTTTCTTGCCATGCAACTGGATACCTTGCGGATCCAAAAGAAGCAAGAAGAAGCCAAGAGGGCTTTGGCCATTTTCTGTCCTAGGTGCACTAGAAAGCATCCTAGGAACGAATGTCCAATGCACCCTCTAGAAGTGTGTTTCATCTGTGAAGAATACCATCCTACAGATCAGTGCCCTTCCTTGCCCAGAATCAAAGCTACATATCAAAGAGCCAAGGGAGCCACTGAATCACTCTGTTATATGAACCAAAGGAGGCCACATGGACCCATACCCTACCAGCAGGAACTACAAGGACACCCGAGACCTATTATGACCCTTACCAAGCCACCTTCATGCCTTCTTGGGGTCCCCCTGCTCATCCTTCCTGGTTCACACCTCCTCCTTATTCCTTCACAGATCCATATTATGCCCAACCAGCTGCTCATTCATTTCACTCTTATGCTCAACCACAGCCTCAGTGGAATGCACCTTATCAGGAGTGGAGGCCCCAGTACAACTCTCATCCCGCTCATTTTCCTCCACCACCTGCTCATCCACAACCATCACCTCCTCCTCCACCAAGGCAACCCCAAATGCCTACCCAACCACAATGCCATCCATCTCCATCTCAATTTCACACCTCCACTCAGCTACCCGTACCTCCATTTCCAAAACCATGCAATGGAGTAGCTTAACCCAATTGCAAAGCTGAGGCACAACATGTGCAAATGACTCCTTTTGAGCTCAATGATGTTCACCAAAGCTCAGGAAGAGTGTTGCAAAAGAGAGAATCTATTGACAACATTGAAGGACCAAAAGCAAAAGAAGATTCCAAAGAGGAGATCAAAGAACCATGGGCTACACTTAACGAAGAGAAGAGATCAGAATCAGAGATCGAGAGAGTTCCTTCATGGTTACCATCAGATCTTCCATGTATTCAAGAGAAAGATCAGCAAAAAGAGGAAGATGAGAAAGTCATGTTAGAAGGTGACATGAAGAATGATCCAGATCAACAAAAGAACCAAGGATATCAAAGCTATATTGAGATATGGTTTCAGAAGGTCACTAAGTTGCAGCATTACTTTCTTCCTCAGTTTTGTTTGATCCCTTCAACGCCAGATCATTTGGTCTCTGAGATCTGGATACTTGTCCAAGCATGCATTTCGAGCCTTCACATCATTTTTTCTCTAATCTCGATGTGCACATGGCTCCATTGGAAGTATTCTTATACTTGAAAATGATTTTGTTTTTCAAGTAGGGTAGGGTAGGAAAAATTGAAAAAAAAATAAAGAAATGAAAAAATGAAAATAAGAGAAAAATAAAAATCTAAGGTGAAAACCCCCTCGGAGGCGCCTTAGATTGGCTCATTGATTGAAAACCTCCATGAGGCAGTCAATGGGTTGGAAAGAAAAGAAAATAAAAGGGAATAAGATCCCTGGGTGAAAACCTTCCTTGGAGGCGCCCAGGGCAGGCAATTAGGGTGAAAACCTCTATGAGGCGCCCTAGTTGTTTTTCAAAATAAAAAAAGAGAAAAAGAAAAAAGAACAAATAAAACTAATTTCCATTGGCTAATTATAGTTTGCAAGAAGGACATTGTAGGTCAGGCGGATCACTCAAAACAAAGACAAAGGAGTTTTTTTGCCTTCTACAGGAAGTTTCGTATCTTCTACAGGAAGCTTACAAAAAAGCCAAATTGATCTCCAAGGAGGACCTGAAGGCTTGGAATATGTCCATGAGGCCTACCCACATCCATGTTTCCATTCCTCACCCCTTTTCCATCATTTTTTTCATGTCATTATGCTTCTTTCCTCAAAACTATGTCTTCTACAGGAAGCTCTGTATTTCTACAGGGAACATCCTGTAGAACCTTTGGACGAGCCAAATCCAATTTCAAAAGTGAATCTAATGGTGGGAATCTATTGATTAGGCATACAAGCACTTGTGTGTCCATCCCTTGCCTTTCTCCATCATTTTTCCACCTCCTTGTGCTTCTCATTGTGCTTCTACAGGAACTTCCTGTAGAAATTGTGGGAAACTAGGCATGCATTTCAAAAAGTGGTTTGGCGAGCATGGTAGCTTCCTCAAAGGTTCAGAAGCCCTCATGCCATCTTCCAACTCCTCCTCCATCATCTCCATACCTGCATCACAGCCAAAATTCATTTTGTCATCCCATGCAACCAAAATGCAAGTGCCTTGAAGCAAAAACACATAGAGCAGAATTTGTTTTTGCCATAACTTGAAAACCATGCATCCATTTGACAAACCGTTTTATGGGGAATTGTACAAGGTTGATGACAACATGCCTGAGAAGTTTCATGCAATTCCGGTGCACGGTTTCCAAGAAATCAGCCTCCATCACCATCAGCCATTTTTGCATTTTCTCCATATCCGTGCATCTGTTTTAAAACCTGTTTCATGGGGAGATGTACATGGGTGATAGTAGCCTACCCAAGCAATTTCAGCCGATTCCGATGCACGGTTTCTGAGAAATCGACCTCTGAAATCTTCAGCCATTTTCCATTTTTCTCGAAATCCGTGCATCCATTGATCACGAATTTGCTATGGGAGATGCATAATGATGATAGGAACATGCTCACCGAGTTTCAGATCAATCCGATCTATCGTTTGGGAGAAATGGCAAAAAGAAGTTCTGATTTTGTGACCATGCAGCAGCAGCAGCTTGAACAGGCAGAGTTGAATGTGGAAACGATTGCATGCAGCTCAGATCCGGCCAGAGGACACCTACACAAGGAAAAGAAATCAAAAATCATTAGCCAAGCCTCATGTAATCAAAGAATCAGAGCATGCAGCAGCAAGAAGCTTCACAAGCAGCCATTTAGTTTCAGGTACGTGACTAAACTTGTTCCTCTATTTGCATGAATGTAATTCGTAAACTGCATGAACAATGAGATGGTCGGGATTAAAGGAATCGGTGGCTAGCTAACTGACCACCATCATCCAGTTCTATAGCACTCGGTGGGTGAATGAGACACGTGTGCTCAGCCATCTCAAGAAGAAAATTGAAATCAGGTGGTGGTGACCGTTTAAACTGTAGCGTGATTGATGGATGTGATCACAAGCAGGGAACAGATAGTTAAACACTACAATGGAGATCCAAAAGTTTGCATGGGCCAACGCACGTATGTGCCACCTCACTCCAAAAATCACGCAGAATGAGCGCTTAGCTGTTAGTCAACTTGCACACAACTGGAAGTGTGGATTTTGTTGGTAATTTTTATCAGCACAAGAGCAGCCGCCATCAAGATTGCTACAGAAAACTCTTATGCCATTGCAGCACTACAGTTTGCATGGGGCCAACGTGCACTTCGCCAGCTCACCCTCCATCAGTGGAAGATTCCATAAACAGCGAATTGAACGCAACCGTGAAATGCCCTCACCATCCGCTGATTAATTTGCACTTGCATTTGAAACCATAATAGTAGTTCTCCTGTGTGTGCATGGAATGTTCAACTGATTCTGCGTCAAATTCTCTTCCATAGTTCCTATTAAGAAATTCCTCTGTTGGAAGCGATAAACCATTGTAACACTCACCTATGCACATGTCCAATCTTTGTTTTGCAATTGTTACATGGTTGGTGTAAAAATTAGCTCTGCAATATGTCTGTGAGAGCTTAATTCTTGTTGATCAGTCGAGTTCTGGGGCAGCAGCAGTATTATAACCCGAGAATTGGTCAAAGGAGAGGTATACCCAGTGATGAAACTCTGTCCTGAGAACCAAGGAGAAAAGCAAATCCGAATTCCCACCTTAACCAGAGAAAGCATGCCTATGGTCAAAAGAACATATCCAGCCACCTTGTGTGACTGTGAGTTGCAGTCAAAAGCATGCATGGTGTTTGCAGGAACTACAGTTACCAATGGCTGCTGGACATGCATTGTTGTGAGCACTGGCATGTTTACAGAAATAGGTAAAATTCGGGCAAATTCAGGAAGCTTCAACGGAATGTCATGATCCCATGCTACTATACCAGAGGGATTGCCTGCTGTGATTACTACATGTTTGGCTCTTGGCACTCGTAATATGGCACAAAAGAATGCTATTGTGCGTGAGTTACCAAGCGTGGAGACTTTGGGTTGCACCACAGTGATTTGCTCTGATGAGACAGGTACTCTTACAGCCAATCAGATGTCTGTCAGTGAGTTTATAGCCACAGGGCAGTGCTGGTTCACTTAGAAAGTTTACTGTTGAAGGAACAACATATAATCCTGAGGATGGAAAAATAATGGATTGGCCTGCACATAATATGGGGGAAGATTTAGAAACTTTGGCAGAAGTTGTTGCAGTGATGCAGGGATATCTTGTCAAGGTCACCAGTTCCATGCTACAGGTATTCCCATTGAGGCAGCTTTGAAGGTATTGGGTAAAAAAAAATGGGAGTCCAGACCCAATGGCAGGTGATGCAAGTGCCATTCCCAACAGTGGCACAGTGAAATTGGGCAGTTATGATTGGTGGATACAAAGATCAAAGAGGCTGGCTTTATTGGAGTTTGATTGTGATCGAAAATCCATGGGTGTTATTGTCGCGGAACCAATGGGACAAAATCGTCTGCTAGTAAAAGGCACCATGGAAAACTTGCTTGAAAGGAGTGCTTCTCAACAACTTGTAGATGGATCAGTTGTATTACTCTTGAGGAAGTTTCATCAAATGAGCTCCAGGCTTTGTGTTGTTTGGGACTTTCTACAGGAAGTTAGCAGACTGTTTCTACAGGAAACCAGCGAACTGTTTCTACAGGAAGTTTAAAAAGAGGGAAGCCAAAGGACAAATCGGCCGAGATGCTAGCCAAGGACGCCACCAGGGCCATCAAAGACGAGGAGAGAGATTTGGTTGCTTAGAGGATGAGCAACACTTTCAGTAGGGGGGTGATGATGAGCCCCAAAAATGGACAAATATTTGGGCTCATCCAACCTCCTAATTTGACTTAATCCACCATTCTCATTTGTTTATTGCATGTTTTTTATTATATTTGTGTTAATAGAGTGAATTTGGTTAGTCATTATGCCAACAAGTCTAATGGGTGCTTTGTGTAGCCTTTTTGGTCAACTTGGAGACAAAATGGAAGGTCTTAATGAGCACTTGGCAGCCAAATTCGTGGGAGAACAAGCTAGAGGATTTGTAGGAAGGTGTCCCCCTCATTTATGGGCCCTTACCTCGAATTCTCCACCATCAGCTCGGAGTTCAAGGGCCACCGAATCAATCAGCTCAAGGGCAGCCAAGCAAGTCAAGTAGGACTGCTGTTAACTACAAGTCTTGGGCAGCCAAGCCCCTAACTTTTAGGAGGACTGTTGGGTCCTCAAATTGTATAAATGAGAAGGCTTGGGGCCTCATTTTGGTTAGCTAGTGGGTAGTCATTTTGTAGCTAGTGGTTAGTCATTTTGTAGCCAGTTAGTCATTTTGTTTTAGCCATTAGTTAGCTAGTTTGTAGTTCGATTTTTATGCAATAGACTAGCTTTGCTTTCAGCTCATGTTCAAGTTCTTCTTGTGGACAGTTTTGATGTAACTCTTCATTCTTGTTTAATAAAGATGAATCCAGCTTTACACCAGCTCTAAATCTCTCTTGGGAGGCTGTAGCTCTTGGGTTTGGGCCCATCTCAAGCGCCCAGTACCTCCCTTGTTTATCTTTATATGTGTTTGCTGCGTTCTTCAATTGAAATCTGCTCTTTAGATCTTGCTTTGTTATTTTGGTTGTTTTTGATGGTTAAAGTAGCTTTTTATGGTTAGAATCGATTGATAGGAGTTTGTCATGCATTTAGATCTTTTTGAATGTTCTTACTCACGTGATGTACATGGTTCTCTTTCCAAACAAAGCTGCTGTTTATTCATTTTATTGACAGTTGGATTAAGTTAGCTAGGACTTGGTTTGTTTGCAAGGATTCATTGATTCGTTTGAATGAGCATTGTGCAGGGCATCTCTATCACCTTCATCACCTCCTCTTTCATCTGAGCCTCGTCCAGATCAGCTCCTCCATCACCAAGTTTGTTTCCTCATCTCCCATCTGCTCTTTTGCCACGTAATCCTACCTTCTTGCTTTTCCATTGCCTAAACCTTCGTTGATGCAAGTCAGCCTTCCACATCATCTCACCACTCCATCCATCAGTTCCTGGGTCACTTCAGACCCCCATCCTACCTCCATAACCATCCATGCATCTTCCATCAACCATCCATCCTCGAACATCCCAATTCGAAACATCCTGTAGAAGAATTGCAGAACTTCCTGTAGAAATCCCTGAGTTTCCTGTAGAATCCCCTGCAGACATCCTGTAGAAGCCTGCAAACTCGGTTGCCAAGCACCTGAACGTTGTGGACTTCTATGGACTGATGCTAGGGATCCTCTGGGACCTCTCCTAGCCCTCCTGACCTTTCCCAAGCTTTCTCTCCCTTCGCACCACCTCTGCATAGCCAAACCCTAATAAGAAACAAAATCCTAATCACTCCAACCATTTAAGCAAAAATACAAAAACATGTTCTTTTCAATAAAAGTAGTTTAATTTCATGCATTTTACATCATTGGAAGTAATGGCATCATTTCCAGACACTTGCACTCCACCCATTGCATCCTAGAGGTTAAGCTAGTCAAATTAGGGTTTACTAGGGTTTCCATGTTTTGGTTGGCTTTCAGTTCATTTTTGCAAAGTAGATTAATTTCCTTTGAGATAGCCTTCGTCCATCATTTAGAAAGCTTCTTCTGAGAGCATATAGAAGTTGGATTGAGCCCTAGCGGACTTGTGCCAGTTGACCAAGTGACAGCTGCGACAAGAGCTAGTACTTGTGCATGCAACACCGTCGCTTCCAAGTTTGTACGAACTACCGGGTTGATAAAATTAGAGATAGGAAGCTCCAGGAGTTGTAGCATTATTGCTACAATACTGGAGCCCACCAATTTGTTATTTGGTTCTTGTAATATAATTTAAGATATCTTTATTTTGATGAGCTCACATATGTTGTTTGTCATTCAAATTCTTCACATGTTCTATTGCTTTTCCCTTATGCAATTTCTTGCTTTTTTAGTTAATGTTTCAATGCCTTCCTAGATTAATTTGATTTCAGTAATTTAGATTAGATTAGATTGGATTAGTTCCACTTTGGTCCTGCATATATAGTGCATGTGCCTCGTAAGCCTACGAACCTTTGATTGACAAATTAAATAGTTGGGCAAGTACTACAACAAAATTAAACAATAATATTTTCACCCAACATCCTCTATTAAGTTCTTGATGATATTCACTAGCCTTTTGTTTGAGGATTCTGCCAGTCCATTACCTTGAGGGTAATAGGTCGTGGAATGGCCAAAGGAGATATGGTATTTATTGCAGAAATCTATCATTCTTTTGGATTTAAAGGCTGTTGTACTATCAATAATGAGCTTAGTTTGACATCCAAATCTTGATATAATATTAGTTTCAAGGAAGGTTATGATAACAGTATCTGTGGCTTGCCTTGAAGGTATGGCCTCTATCCATTTTGTGAAGTAGTCTGTGGCTGTGGGGATCCATTTGTGTTGGGTAGAGGAGGGTGGATGAATTTCACCAATGAAGTCTAAACCCCATTGTTGAAAAGGTATTTCTGCAGATATTTGCTTGAGGGGTAAAGGTAAGAGATTTTCCTTCCCCTCAAAAATCTGGAATTTATGATAGGAGGTCAGATATTTTTTGACATCAGCAAACAAGGTAGGCCAGTAGAAACCAACTCTAAGGATTTTATCAGTAGTGGTTTTCTAGTAAAGGTGTCCTCCACAGTCACCTGCATGAAATTATTCCGAGATCTTGTCAGGTTCATCTTTTAATAAGCAATTGAGAAGAATACCTTCATGATCTCTCCAAAACAAAGCATTGTCTAATATACAAAATTTCAAGAATTTCATCTTCAAAAACCCACTTTTAGTCCTATATAATTCTGGAGGAGCTTGTAAATTTAGTAAAACATAAATAGTATCATCATACCTTATTCAATAAAGGCCTGGCTGATTAGTGGAGTCTTCATCTCCTGTTCATTATCTATTGCTGCAATAAAGTTTATATCCAAGGCCTGATAGTTTGATTCAGCCACGAGTTTGGCTAAACCTTGGCCCTTGATTAACTTAGTAGGTTTAATTTCTATATCATACTCTAAAATAGTAGCAATCCACTTTCCCCTCTTTCCATCAGGACCATCCTGAGTTAGAATGTCTTTGACTACTGAATTAGGAACATAGGCTACTATATGAGAATATAAGATGTATACCCTAAAGTAATTAATGGCTTTGACTAAAGCCAAGGATTGTTTTTCAATTATATTATATTTCAAGGGGGAATCTCTCAAGGCTTTGCTGACAAAAGAAATGGGTTGTTCATAGCCCTAGTCATTTTTCTACAATAGAACTTCAGCAATTGTGTGCTCAGAAGCAAAGGAAAATAAGATGAAATCTCTTTCAAATTTAGGACTGATTAACACAGGTGCTTTATTCAAGGCTAGTTTAATGTCTTCAAAAGATTCTTTAGACTCGACAATCCATTTTATGGTGGAGTCCTTTTTCAACATATTGTTTAGTGATCTAATTAATTCTAATAGATTAGATATAAATTTTCTAAGAAAATTAATTTTCCTAAGAAAGCTTGTAACTCTTTAATGTTCCTAGGGTGTTTTATTTGAATGATGGCCTCTATTCTAGCAGGGTATATTCTTATACCATCTTTTGAAATTATGTGACCTAACAACTTTCCTTCTTCTAACTGAAACAAGGACTTTTTGGGGTTTTAGGAGATTCCAAATTTCCTGCATTTAATAAAAACTTTCCTTAGATGATCCAAATGTTGATTGTCAGATTTTGAAAATACAGTGATATCATCTAGATATATCACAAGGAAATCATGAATTTCTTTAGCAAAGGTTATATCCATAGCCCTCTGGAAAGTGGCTCCTACATTCATTAGCCCAAAAGACATTTTCACATACATAAATGTGCCCCAAGGAGTAGTAAAGGCAGTTTTGGGTTGGTCATCTGGATGAACCAAGATTTGATTGTAGCCAAAAAACCCATCCAATAATGAGATTCTGGTTGATCCAACTACTCTCTATAGAATACGGTCCATTTTGGGGAGAGGGTAATTGTATTTTAGTGATACTTTGTTGAGGTTTCTGAGATTCACATAGAGTCTGATCTCACCAGTTTTCTTTCTAGTTGGCACCAAGTTTGAGACTCAATCAGAAAATCTAATTGGTGCAATTATTTTGGCATCATACATCCTCTAAATTTATTTTTCGATTGCAGGTAATAAGAGAGGATTAATCCTTCTAAGTTTTTGTTTGAAAGGATTTTGGTTTTCTTTAATAGGAATTGTATGCTGGATGATGTTGGTATCATATATTTGAGGTTCTCATAACTCCAAGAAAAGACATCTTGAAATTCCTTCAAAAATTCAATGTATTTCACTTTTTCAGTTGGGGGTAATGATTTTGAAAGATTGATCAGTCTAGGATTTTCATTGGTGCCTATATTACATTCCTCTATATCAGACCTTGAAGGTTGCATTTTAGGTTTCCTAGGAACATCATTTGAATCAAATAAATCTTCAAGAGGGGTTAATCCCTTTGGTAAGAAGTTATCCTTGAGATTAATTACTTCGGTTTCTTCACTGATTATTTCAACAATCTTAATTTGCTCCAAGTTATCTACATCTAATTTGGTAAATTTAGTTGGGTTGAGTCTATCTATTTAATCACCTTCTACCTCATTTATTTCTATCTCATCCTTAGTGTCAGGATTTATTGATGTATCAGTATCTATATTGTTATTGGTAAAAATGTCTTTTGGAATTAAAAAGTTATTTATCTGTTTATCGTTAGAAAAGATTTGCCAGTTCTTCAAATTATCTGGAATTGCAGGTCTGTGCCTAACTTCAATAGTGTACTGATGGTTAGGTTGGAAGAGTAATTTGTAGGTGCTGGAAAACATTACTAAACTACGCGCTTGCATGTTTTGTTTTCTAGGGATTACTGCAAGCTTTGTTTCTAGGAAAGTGTTAAGTATTTCTACGATAGTTACCCTATAACAACTTAACCTAGGGTCCTTTGTCATATATACAACATCAATTTGTTTTGATAATTAGTTCAGAGTCTCCCATGACAAAAACTCTTTTAGCTCCTAGATTCCTAACTAACTTAAAATCTAAAATTAATGCTTCATATTCGGCCATATGATTGGTACATTTAAAATTCAACCTATATGCATGGCCTTCTGAGTAATTATTTTTCAAATTATATATCCACACTCCTATTCCTACTCCTAACCTATTGACTGACCCATCAAATTCTAGATGCCATAATATCTCATGATCTATATTTGCACTATCTGGTGCAACAAACTTTTCATCATTTATAGCAATTTGACTATCTTGTTCATTGAACAGTTCTATAGCCTCGTTAGTTTCCTTTTGTGTAGAAACTACAATTTCTTTTGGTTTTGTATTAGTACTATAAAAAAAAATTTCTTGGGTTTGATAAACATTATACAAGATAAAATAATCGATATCTTAGTGTATGGAGTAGATGGGAAAGTTTTGAGGCCGATCCTGGCTACTTACCATATACTTCATTAAGGTTTCTCAATATAGTTTCTTAGGTTGTCCAAACACAGAGATTGTTTCATATGACATATCTAGTTGTAAGGATCCATGAAGTTTGGCTCCCCATGATCTGGATAACAACATGCCATACTTTGGTGAGATTTTCGCAACTACAAAATCCATAAGGATGTTTTTGGCAAGTTATTGGACTAAAGTGACACATAGGTATTTAATAAATCCTAGACACTCTACCTTACTGGAGTCAAATGAGAATAAGTCTTTGTAAGGCCTTGTAATGTCTAGGTTTAATTTATCCATTACTAATTTAGGCATTGAATTGTGGGAGGCCCCAGAATCCAACATTGCATTGTGTATAATTTTTTCATGGATACTAAGGCTAATGTGAAAGGTGGAACTCCTCCTTCTAATGGTTTTCCATTAACATCTGGACCAAATATGAGATCTGGTTGGTCATCAAACAAGTTGACTGAATCCTCATTTTCAGCAATGTTTAAGGTCTGAGTTTTCTGCGATTTATAAGTTTAATTCTTGATTAGTTCTGTTAAAGGAACTAAAATCTTTAGCTTTGCTATCTCTATTCCCAAATTGAATGGCAAAGAGACTTTTTCTATTTGAAGGTTTTGAATTTTTGCAGCAGGGATTTGAGTAGGCTTGTCTTCTTTTCCTTTATTGGGGACCTCCTTATGTGGATTTTCAAATCTAATGTTTTGAGCTTTGTCCACTGGTTCCTTAGGTGGAATTGAAGTGGATGGTTGATCAGCAGAAGGTTGATCAGAGGTTATGTCTACAATTGTGGGGCTAGAAGGTTTTGGGTTTTCCCTAGGGAGAATTTGGAGGATTTTTGAAACAGGGGCTTCCTTTATTTTCTTGGGTTGATTTTGTACTGTTTTTTTGGTTTGGTCAAGGACATCAACATTCTTTTTTCTTCGTATATTATACTTTTTATGCACTTCAAAGATGGCAGAATCATATCCTTATTTTAATCAAATGATTCCCCAGACTATATTTGTAATTGCTGCAACATATACAGTTCCTGCTCATCTTAAGTTAGAAAAACGGTGTCCTCATCGTTTATTCCCATTAGGTTAATTTTTGTATCTTGTTTTGGATCTTTCAGATGGGATGTCTCTGCATAATTTTCATGAAAAGGAGGCCTAATGTTCTGATCTGGTCCATTATTCCCAATGTTTTGGTTTTTTCTAAAATTTGGGTTTCTAACTGGAGGAACTTGTTGCTTATCCCATTGAGGTTTCCTCTCCATGTTCTCTATTCTATCCATTAGCCTTTCCACAATTTTCGCTAAACTATTTATTTTGATGTCAGATGGTGAGGTTTCATCCTTAGCAATTCCTCTCCTTTCATTTCTAATTCTAGCCCTTTTAGCTAACAATTTAGCTTCTACACTAACAACTACACTTTGTATTTCTTCTAATGTTGGGGGATTTCTTTCCCTAAGTTGGTATGCCATATTTGTGTCAAAACCATCAGGGAACTTTATTATTGCTAAGTGAGGTGGGGGTCTAAGGTTAACTCGGATTGCATTATAAATATTATTGAATCTAGTGCAGTAATCTTGAATAGATTCATTAGGTCCTCTTCTAATATTCTCATATTCTGAAAGGATTTGTAAGGGATTCTTTTTCTTTTCCCACCTATCAATAAACAACCTTTGGAAATTTGCTAGGTTTGTAATGTGGTTAGTAGGAAAGGCTTTAAACCACTTCTTGACATCACCAATCAAAGTTTGGGAAAAGAGTCTCATATGGACATCTGCGTCATCTATTTCATGCAATTCAAAAAAGTGAGACATCTTGTTTACATGCTGCTGGGCAGTGTAGTGACCAGTAGCATCAAACAGGAAAATCTTACTCTGATAATCTGCAGGCATAGCATGAAGTTGGGCAGGTAAAACGAGAGGAGCATATATGTTTTACATTGATGTGATTTGGGAGAGGATGAGATATGGGGTTGAGGTACTTGAAGATGATGTAGCAGTGGATGAAGAACTAGGGCTAGTAGATGATGAATGAGTAATGATAGGTTGGTGAGGGAGTGAAGGTATAAATGGTGGTGAAGAATGGACTTCAGAAGGTATTATTATTGAAGTCAAAGGGAACAATGTTGAACTCAAGGTAGTGGACAATTGTTTGGAAAGTTCAGGGGTAGTAGTAGTATTAATGGATGATTGTGGAGATTTTAGAATGTATTCATCAATTGATTTGTTGGTCTACTGAATTTCAAGGTCTACAATAAAATCAGGATCTAGAACTGTTTTAGCAATTGCATTTTCATATTTTGTTCTAAATAATGAAAGATCAAATGGTACATCAAAGGGGAGTTCCTTTAAAACCTACCACTCACTATGACATGAATTGGATTTAACTAATGGTAATTGGCTAACTGAACTTTCTTCTTTTTTAGATTTTCTTGAAATTAGGTTGGGATTATCAACAACTTGGGCAGGGTTTGGATCTGAATTAGCCCTAGTAAAATGAGTCTTCCTAGAAGCCAGAATTTCAAAAAAACTTAATTGTTTTGTGAGATATTTTCAAAATAACTTCTAAGGAATCAGTTTAAGAGGCTCAAAATGTAGATTTAGAATTTTCTTAAAGCTTTATTAGGACTGAGGATTCGATGTTCCCCAGTGGAGTTGCCACTATGTTATCACTCATAAATTTCTCTAGAAGTTATTAGAAGAAGGAAAATCACCGAGGTAACCACAAACCAACTTTGGATCATAGGCTCTAGCTAACCTAAGCTCAGAGAGGGCTTTCTCTATATGATTTAACTTTGTTTGTTGGGATTTCAGGCTAGTTATGAATGTTCAGAGGGGATTTTTTATTTGTATTCAAGACTAGATGGTGGGATCCTTAAAACAAATGGATAGAATGATGTCTTCATAACATTGGGCTATGGAATCAATAGAAGGGCAGTATAACTGGATCAACTCACTAAAGGGAATGTTCAAATGGAAAGCTAGCAGAGTAAAGTGCGGGTCTTTGGAAAAGGGGGGCTGAAGTAGTTTTAATCAGGGTGAGAGAGAAATTAAGGGTTCTCAGACCAGGATATAAACGGGGAATAGAGGGTAATCGAAAGAAAAGGGTACTTAAGAATCCTTTGATCTAGATTAACAAGAAACAGCATAAACTAAGGAGCAATTAATAATTCCTTAACTTAGATGTCAGTGGCAAACATTTATGTGCCTAACTATTAAAACATAGTGTAATTAAACAAATTCTAAGATATTGTTCCAATTATAGCATTCAAATTCAAAAATACATTAAAGATTGTGGAAAAACTTTAAGAAAGATAACAATAACATAAGAGAATACTTGTCTGCACTTCGCTCAACACATGAATCCTGTGAAATATCTTGTCTTTATTCATCAATCCAGCTTGCTGGCTCAGTCAATGATACAATAACTTTACAGTCTTTTGATCAAGATGTCTATAGAAATGTCTAAGAATCCACACTACATACTTCAAATTGTGAAGTATTTATACAAAAATTATTACAAAATATCTCAAACTAACTTTGAGATTTAATCTAGGAAATAAAAATATCTTCTTGCAAGAAGATAGAGACAACTATTGAACTGCTTTCATGTTGTCCCATTTATTTTGGTACTGTTGGCCTTTATGGTTTGGTTTTAGCCCTTTATGCTCTTTGTTGTTTGAACTTTCACACTGGAGGCTTTAGTCACTTTAGGCTTTCATCTAATACACTTTGACACTGATACTCTTTAACCCTGCTCACCTGGATTTATCTTTTCACCTAGCTGTTTTTCTTTTACCTTTTTATTGCATTTTTCTTACAGTAAATCAGTCAGTTTTTCCCACCATTCAGCATCAGGTAATTTGATTTTCAACATCATTCTATATATTTCATCTACCTCGGTTACATAGAAAAAGTAGGCTTAGTGATGAATAAGTGTTTTACCTCATGTTGGAGGAAACAAAAGTTTTTAAATGTTTGGTAAAGAATCTTGCCTGTTGGCAATGCCTTTATTGATGATGTACTGGCTTGTTCTTTATCTAGCTCTCTAATTTTATTGTCGTAATCTTGTTGTGACATGAGCTTGCATTTATGACCAAGGGACTAGGTAACCCTTTCTCTCTCAAAATTTTAAACTTGGTAATAAATTTATCAACTACTACCTGCATATTTTGACACTTGTCCTCCAAGTTTAACGTTAAGTTTCTCTTGGAAAGGACCTTTCTCACCTCCGAAATGGTTTCTGTCCTATCTTCTATTTCCAATTCCTGAAGTTCATACCTATTTTTATTGTTGAGGAAGTGGATAAGTCTGGTTTCATCTTCAGGCATGTCTCCTAATTCTTCCTTGACTCTTTGGATAGCTTCTATGGCTATCTTTATTAGATCTATCTATTCACAAATTACTTGAATGGATGGCCAAATATCATTGACGGAGTCAATGATATTGGACCATAATAGTTCCTTGGCTTGCTTAAGGGGTTCCTTTAGTGTCAGATATTTCTCCATGGCCTTTAACCTTTCATTCATTCTAGCAGCTTTCTGCACTTCTTCCTTGTGCATGATCTTGGCAAGCTTGTAATCAGTTTCCAAGCTTGACACCTTTTCTTTCATTTTTTTCATCTCTGTAGCCTGTATGGAAATTTCCTCCATGGCTCTAACCAACTTTTTTGCTTCCTCACCTAAAGCACCTGCTGCTGATGTAGACTCTGTGGAAACTGGTTGTGTTGTAGCCATAGGATCTTGGGAGCCAATGATGTTGCCAATGTGAAAGGGATTGTTGTTAGTACTGTTGGGATGACATTTGCAGATGTAGTGGAAATATCACTTTGCTTCAATTGGATTAAAGTGTCGAATTCCTTATTTGTCTCCCTTAATTGATCATTTAGTTTCAGGACTAGGTCTATCAATTCTTCATGTCTAGTCTAGTTCTCCAAAAATTACAGTGTTTAGCAATGTTGCAGCTGAGGTATCTTTATTTTTTTTATAAGTGCTGCAATGTCATCATTCTTCTTTTTGATTAGTTGCTTGGTGGCTTTGATGTCTTTGGGATCATGTACCATTTCAATCACTAAGTCTTCCAAAGACTTAATTCTAGTGTCTTTGGCCTGTGAGGAGGCCTTATCTAACTGATATTGAGCTGAGATGTTGGTCAATGAATTCTGCAGTTGATGGGCAGCTATGGCTTTACCTGTAAGGGTGGAGTAAATCATTTCTCCAGCCTGTTTATGAAACTCAATTTGGTCTATGGGATGAATATCCCTCGCTAACACTTCAAAATCAATTTTCTTGTAATCTATTGATGTCCTTGGCTATTGTGTAGTTGGTTTTATGAAGGACATCTGTAGTTTTCCCTCTTTGATGTTGAAAGCTGACATCAACCTGGTCTGATTGGTAGGTGTGAGTTTGAGATACTGAGCATAAGTTTGGGCCTTCAGTTTCTCATTTCTCATCTTGATCTCTTTATATCTATCTTTTATATCCTTATCCTTATCAGCAGGCCTACTGAATGAGGATACTTCTACACTTAGCTGCCTTTCCAAAATATGGGTCTATGATGTGGATGGTCCCTGTGTTTCCTCAGATGGATTTGTGCCTTTACTTCTATCCAGCTCAGTATCAGTTATTTCTACTAAGCCTTTTGTGTCTTCATGCTCTGAAACAGGATTTAGCCTAGGCCTTTTTCTCCGACTAGTCTCATATTGTATATTTGATGTGCCCATTCCTGAACTTGAGGGTTCCTCTCTAGTCCTTTTGGGGTTCTTTTCCTCATTCTAAGGAGTCTGCATGATAGGAGGGGTGCTCATGGTTCTTTCTAGCTGTTCAGGTACCTACAGAAATGAGCTCTCGTCAAGTTGTATTTCTAAGTCAATCAAGGTATTCTCTACATCTACCTTTGTACTATCCCTGTCTACAAAAGTGTTTTCCACCCACTCAGATTGATTGGCATATCTTTCTATCTCTAGTATGGGGTGATGAATATAAGGTTCCAACTTGGCTTTCTTTCTCAATCTGGTCATAAAATCCTGGGGGTCATACCTCCACATGGAACTCTTTTGGAACTTCATTTGCTACAAAATTTGGTCTGTCTCCTCCCCTGCCTCTCTAAAATTGCAAATGAAGGTGCCCAACTAGTTTTTGACTTTACATTGTGATATCTTCTTAGCTGAGACAAAATTGATCTCATCAGAGTTCATTATTTGTCTATAGTACTCTAGAGAAAATAACCTCATGGGGAGGTATTTGGGCAGTTTATATGGTGCAAGCTCGCAACCATAGATCCTTATCTTTGTGTGATTTTGGTAAAGGTACCAATCTCCCACTTTTCTTTGTTTAGACAACTAAAGAACCCTTTTGATCTCTTGACTTATTCTTGGTGGACGGCTTCCTGTCAGCATGGTCATGACGGAATGAACAAAATAATAAATTAAATCTATATAGGTATATGGTGATTGAAAATTGTAGAAGAGTGGGGTCCAAAATATGATAGACTTGGGCTATCCTCTGGTATCTAGCTTCTGAAGAGTGAAAGGAAATCTGTCTGGCTGATGGTATAGGAACATATGGTAGAGAACAGGGGACTATTTAAATACTCTCTCATTGTGCATTCTGGTGAACTGTTCATGCATTCTTTCAGATATGAACTGGGCATAATCATACAAAACAACAGGAGGCTGTCCTGGGGTGTAAATAGACATGAAGGCCAGGATAAGCTCATTGACAAATTCATCAGTGGTGTAGCCCAAAATTCATGATATCATAGTGACAATGTGCTTGCCCCTTTCAGATAAAATGGCAGAAACATATGGAGGGGGATCTTTGGGAATATGTTTCTCTTCTATAATGAATGTCTAGAATATTTGGGCTAACCTAGATAGACACAATTTGGAGTACTGGTCCAACAAATCCCCAATGGAGAATGTGGTTAGGTTTGGGCCTAGTTGGAGCTGTAAAATCTCATTGATCGATTCAGCTGAGATGGTGAAAAAAATATTTTGGTCAGGGGACATAATAGCTCTCTAGCTGGAAATGTAAAAGGAATGGCACATATGGACAATTTCAGGGAAGATATGTACTTGGGGAAATTGGTATTTGGGAAAATTGGATTCCCAAAGACCAATGTCATCAGAATGGTTCAAATATCTATCCCTACTCAAAAAATGAAGTTTGAGCAAGACCTCATATGCATTGGTATCTCTGATTTGGAAATCCCTGTCTGCCAGGGGAAGGTGGTCTAGGTCTAGATAGGGAGTTGTGATAGGTCTAAAATCCATAGCAACAGGGGAAGCCATAATTCAGTTCTTGTGGATTTGAATTTGACTTCAAAGTTTTATTCAGGGGTTTTCAAATGGAAACTGGAAATTTTTGAAGGTTTTGGCCACAGGATTTTGAATTTAAAGTAATTTTTATTTAATTTTATTTAATTAAAATACTTAAGAGTGAATGTTTTCAAATTTTGAAAGGGGGTCTAGTAATTTGTTCACAAATACCTATATTTTAGGTGAATTCACTTCAAACTGGTGTTCTGGACAATGACGGAAGGTTGAAAGGGCTCTGAGAGCTTTGAAGGTGGTCTTCGCCGCTTCTTTGAGGACTAAAATGAGGTTAATTGGTAGTTTTCAGGTTTGCAGGTGTCACACTAGTTCGCAGAGGTTTACAAAGAGCTCGAATGAAAAAAAATGGAAAAGGGCTTCCCGGCCTTTTTATGGAGCAATGGTCACTTTTTGGCAGAAAATTTTATGAATGAACAATAGGTGGTTTATCGGGTTGAGCGAGGAGGCAGTTTTCCAAGCCATTGCACTTCTTTTGTGGACGAGGTGGTATTGAGGGGGGGTCACCCGATCTATTCCAGCGATTGACACGTAGTAGTCAAGGGGGTAGGGAAAACCACTTTATCGGGCAGGTAACGATCAGCCATCGGGTGCAGCCAATATTTCTATGGACCATCGGATGAGGGGGATGGTGATCGGATGACAATTGAGTGAGGGAAGTGCGCGGGTGATCAAAGCATGGGTTTCAGGGGGGGTGTAGTGCTTTAAGCTTCGGCAGTATGGGATTATTTATAGTTTAATGATGGGTTAAAATAATCGGGCAAGGCTTAATGATGGGATTAATTGGTTTTGTCGGGATATGGGGTAATTTATAGTTTATATTTAAACTAAGGGTTGGGATATTACATAGGGGATTTAATTAATATAAGGGAAAAGGTATTATGGGATTTATATAATAAAATTAAAAATTAATATGAAATTGGCGGAGTGGGTATATCCTTAGCATAATGTAAAATGTAATATTTTCGCACTTTATTTACATACACTCAATACTTAGGATAAGATGTTTTTGTGGGTTTTTTGAAGGAAAAGGGTTTACATCGGGGTTTTAATTTTTCCTAGGCAAATGAAGTTTATCTTTAGGAAAAGGGGTTTTATTAGGGTAGTGAAGGGGGATGACTTTCATGAAGGGGATTCTAACACTTGATGTCCATAATTCATTAAGCAGAGGGTCTGGTCCCACCAAAAGTCAGAGAAATGCTCTAAGCCTCTTTGACTTGAAGAATTTAAAGTATTAGAACATATTTGTGGATAGGAAATTAGTAAGGGGACAAATGAATGAGGGGGGGTTAAACATATTAACTTGAAAACCTTTGTTTTTGCTTCCATAGTTGATCATACATATAGAAATATGTATCTAAGCATGATGCATGTGTTTTGATCCAAACAATTTTATACTTCAACAACCTTTCTTCTACTTACCCATTACTTACCCTACCATTTGTTATTCATTTTATTTGGGTGCATTCAGACTAGCAAACCCTTATCATCCATTTTTCTTTTGAAAAGTAATATATCTAATTCTAACTTTATATCATCCAAGAGATTAGATTAAACTGATGATCTCCTTCTATTTCCTCTACCTATCTAATGATCTGCCAAGATTAAATTGTTTGGTCAGATTTTATTCTCTAACTATAAACATAAAATTCAAAGCATGAAATAACCAAGATTAAATAGTTTGATTATCATGGATTGTGGCATGAATAACAAGTTTCACATAATCATTATTATGCATAAAGTAAATAGTGGTGGCATTTAGAATTGCACACTTTCATGGTCTCTTTTTGTTTTTGGGGTTCACATATTTTCAATTTTTGACCTTCTCTTTTTATTTTTGTCCTTTGATATTTTTTTTTAGAACATACCCTCTTTACATTTTTTAATTTTTAAAATAATATGGAAAACATTCGTAGAAAGCAAAGGTATGTTACAAGGCTTAACCTTAGTTATTCTAAATTATGACTCCTACTGGTATAGAAACCTTATAGACTACATCAGATCTTAACCATAGCTACAATGTGTACTCTTCAAGAGTATTTTAAATCAAAAACATGTGGCTAGTCCTTTTTCCATTAATACTGGGGGCTGACGCGACATCCTCCCGAACTATAGTTGTGAAAATAGGAAGGTCAACTTATGAGTGTCATAATTTTTGCATACTGACTCTGATTGACACCCTTCTTACGGTGTTGGAAAGGTTTCTATGTGTAGAATAACATGAAAATGTGCCACACTATAGAAGAAATTTTTTACCCCCAAAGCAAATCATTCGCTTCCTCAAAATGCTCTTAGAATTTTCAGGCCCCATTTTGCCAAACTAGGTCCCGCCGGTAAAAAAATTCTCGTGAGTTGATTCCTCCATTTTTTTCCACTCCAAATTCTTTGAGATGGATGGAAAATTATATAATGATCCAATCTGGGTCAAAAATCCGCTTTTGGGAGGATTTTTCTCCCCAAAAGCTTTTAGAGAATGAGGTGAGCAAATTTTTCCTCCACCTTCTCTCGGGTGTACCATTTAGCTTCGCCTGGAAGTTTTACCTTAAACCCAATCTACAAAAGGTCATGCTACCCCTGTCTTGTAGTTCTTGACCTCTTCTGTAAAATTGTATCTACTGTCAACTTCGCATGAGAATCTGGTGCCAAATCCTCCACAGAAGGTGGGACTTGATCCTCTTCCTAATCGAGCATGGAAGACTCATACATTTTCCAATTATCTACATTCACAACTAAGTAAATGCACATATATGGTGATAAACTGAGTCAATAGACAATATAACCCACATTTTCCAGTATCTCAAATGGATCATACCTCAAAGTCTTTATTTTCTTACCAGGCCACTGCAACCTCTCCTTGTTCAATTGTATCCATACTTTATCTCCCACCTTAAATGATTTATCTGTTATGTGTTAATCATGCCTAACCTTATATTTCTCCTGTGACTTTTCTAGTGTTTCGTGCATGTAGATGGATCTTCCTGATCTTCTCTATAATTATTTTATCCCTCAAAGCATATGTTGTAAGATCTTCCCTCACTCTTTCTTGCTTCCCATATGCAGTATCCAAAGGTGAAGGTGTAAAATATGCAAAACAAATCTCAAATGGGGAATTTCTTGTGGAAGTGTGGACTTTTTTGTAATTATGTTATATATATATACCATATTTTCATCTCAGATCTTTTGATGATTCTGGTTATATCCCCTTAAAATATGCACCAAAGTCCTGTAGACTTCTTACATCTGCCCATATGTCTATTGATGGAATGTTGTAGATCTCTTCTCTCGCACAATGTAGTCCAGAATGCACTGAGAAATATTGTATCCATGTCTAAAATTATGCTCCTAGGTACCCTAAAGTGCTCCCAAACCTCCAAAGAACAAGTTTTCTTCTTCTTCCCTGCTGATGGTCTTTTACAGGGAATCAAAATAAACCTCTCACAAAGTCTATGGAAATTCTTTCCCAAGGATGACTAGGTACGGGTAAGGGATGATATAGACCTTGTTTCCTGTTTCTAGGCTTGCTGATACATAAAAGAATGCATCCTCTTATGAACCTGGCTACTTACTCGTGCACCTTGGGCCAATAGACATACCTTTGCAAGTTATCCACGGTCTTCCCTACACCAAAGTGCCCTGCAAGCTTAGAGGTTTGAGCCTCTCTAATCAGTTGCAATCTTTCACCTTTAGGAACACATAACTTATTCAGCTTGTAGAGTAACCCATCTATTACACAGTAATTTGTCACTGTCTTCATCCCAGTCTTCCTATTATGTCATGTGTCCAGATTCATTCATGCTCATATTAGACAAGTGCTCTCTGATGTTGCCAAATGACCCACTTTTCCAAAAATTTCTGCCTCATCATGTCTGTTGGCTAAATAAACGTACTGAAGGGCACTCCAAAACAGCCCAGAAGCGCTACCATCGCGGAAGTACACCTGATTCCCGTGATGGTCCAATTTTATGTGCCAGCATGATGTCGTTTGTAACCTTCAGCGATGACCTGACCAGCTACGTTACTCCATAGTGATGTCAGTGCTGAAGATCAGTTATGCCCCCGCGATGATCTAGATTGGGCGAATTTGTTCCAACAGTCAGCCTTCCAAATGACTCTAGACCTGGTTGTTGGCATAGTTTGTATTGCCCTCCTTTCTCTGGCGTGGTTGTTCCATCACTTGTGCTATCTTACTTGGAGATAAGCTCACTCTTCCACCTTTCATGGAGTCTCCTTCTCCTATTTAAACTCTCACCATTGCTATGTGTTGCTAGTTTTTGGAATGCTTGTTGATAGTTGGCTAGTGGAGCAGTGTTGTTAGTGTTTTTAAGGTTGCTAGATAGCTGGTGTGAGTGTGACAAGTGTGGGATTGTTGATAGCTTGAGGAAGGTTGTGAAGTGCCCTTAATCTTGTGTAAAACTTATGAGTGAGAGAGACTTGTATGTTGGGAGATCCATCTTCAAAGAGTGAATGCTTGAGGAACATGTTGGTTGGACCCTTCTGAGAAGGCTTGTGACGTCAAGACTTTGGTTATGAGCTTACTCTTATTTCATTATTAATGCAATCAATGATGTTTTCCTATGTCTTGTATGTAATGTGCTCGATAGCTCATGACTTCTTGACTTTGTGAGTAAATAGATCATTGTTGTTCCGGTTACGTGCTTTGTTGTATTTCTTTTGCATTGTTTCAGGTTGATTACTGATTAGGAGAAGGAAGAGGAAGCTGGAGCAGCGCAACAGAACTCCATCGACCACGGGTTGAGGTAGGCCTCCAACTATGACTATTTAAGGAAATCTATTGTTGATCTGTCCTTGTTTGTGACTAGACCCACTCTAGGGCTAGAGGGGTTGCCTCTGTCCGTAGAGGGAACACTTTCCTGCATCAAAAATTGGCGACTCCACTGGGGAGCTTTGGCCTTTGTTCTTTTCTTTTTTACTCTTGTCTTGATTTTTGTTTTGGTCTCTTTTTAAGTGTTGGGGATTAGTTACCGGTCTTTTGAGTTTCTTGGCCTGATCTAGGAAATGCCCTTATTTGATTAAAGGGTTGATTGTCTTTGATTTGGGAGTTTTTCGTTCGCCTGTTACTGTTTTGAACATCATCACGACTTTTAATTTAACAGTCGCGCTGTCATCATGTCACTCCTTTTTTAGTATCCTGTTCATCGCATAATTACGCTTAACAGTCAAGACCGTTCTGGAAATCGGACCATCGCGGGAAAGTCGTGTACTTCCGTGCTGACATCGCTCTGTTGCTGCGGTGTGTTCTTTATCAGCGCTTGTTTCCTGTGTATCACCCGTGTTGATTCCTGTAGAATTGATTTTCTCAGTTCTGCCTCCTGAGTCCATCAGTACTGCTAGTCCCTCGATTTTCTCACTTGCTTGATGACTTGTTTTTCAGTGTTTATAGGTTGAGGCACTCTCTTGTGAGCTTTGTGGAATGAATCTTGTTTTTCTTGCTTTGTGAGATAGTTTCATTGTTTCAAGTCTTTTGGAATAGTTTGGCTTGGTTGCTTGGTTGCTTGTTTGCTCGAAGATTCATTCGCAGCTTGTTGGTTTGATTGAGCCTTCCCCTTTGCTTACTTTTGGTTGATTGTTTAGTGATTGTTATTGGACCAATCTCGGCATTGATTCGATTTCTCTTCACTACCCGGACATAGATTACAATTGTTTGGATCAACCATTTTTCCACATTTGTTTATTGCTTATTGGTTTCTTTTAGATTTAAGAGACATCAAAATCAAAAATATTGCATTCATTTAGTCTACGAAAGTGAAAGTGAATTTGCATTTCAAGTTGCATATTGAAAAGCGAATGGTTAAATCTCCCATTAGTCGTATCCATGCACTTTAGGAATTGATGTCTGTTTGCATTGAGTGACTTCTTTGTTGTCTTGGTTTTCTTGGTTTGGGAATGATTTCTCTACCCTCCCATAGGTAGGTGTTCATTGAAAAAAAATATATTTTTTGATTCATTCTAGCTGCATCCTATGATTTGTTATATACATACGATAAGGCCTAAAAACTGAAACATAATCCAAGATCAACTCTAAAATGAACTAAATAAATCTAACAACGCATTGGAATATATCGCACACCATTTAGAGGTCTAGGCTAGAGACGTGCTCCAGCGTCGTTAAACCTAGTCACTTTTGTTTCCACTCAAGGTTGGGTGATTCCTCCTTTTGTGACTCAATAGTGGTCTAGCACGGAATTGTGCTCCTATGTACCATTGAGTATATGCTGGGAGACCCCACTAGGTTATCATCCTTTATCCATAGGAAGCCATGTTTGCCACCTTACAAATCGTAACGCACCGAACATAGCATTTAGGAAGATTGACTGTCGTACGGAAAGTCCTTGGTTTTCATATGACTGCCAAGGTGTATATGCAGTTTTACGGGTTGTTTGGTAAACCTTTTGCCTAGTTCTCCAGAGTAGTCACTTTCGTTCCTTTTCGGACTCCTTAAAAGAAAAGGTCCATTTGAGCACTTGTCCTTTCAAGCTCATTAAACCTCGAAAGAGATAGAGTCACCTTTTCATCCTTTTCTCAACTCTTGAAACATGAAAAGGTCAAGTTTTGTTCCTATGTCATAAAATTTACTACCCATGAAATATTCCTGGTAATAGTTCACGTTCTTGGTTGTGAGAAGAGTGTTTTTCAGGCTCGTTCTCGATGGCAACATTCCCCGAGTCTACCGACCAAGGTCTTCCCCTAGATGGAAATCCTGGTCAAATTCCGCCCTTTGAAAATGTCGGTGCTCCGTATATGGTAACAATGTCTTTTCCTGGGTTAACCATCAGTTTGCCTGTATGGTTGTTTTCAACCTCGGTGGTCCCAAGTTTCATGACTCCTATTCCACCATCTTCTTCATCTGAACCATGACATGTTGATTCAAAGGTTGAGCCTACGCCTTCTTCTCCTGTTTCTTCCCCCTCCTCTCCTCCTTTGCCTAGTGAAAGCTCCATATCTAGTAACCAGGAGACTAATAAGAAGAAGAAGAAGACGAAGAAGAAGAAGAAATCCAATAAACGTGAGGCCACCTGTGCAGCTACTGCTCCAAGTACATCTCAGGTTGGAATACCTTCCGCTCCTCTGCAGAAGGTTAAGTTTCCTTGTAAATTGTGCAAGGCTGACCATCTTATTCGTGATTGTCCTGGCATTCCTAGGATCCTAGAAGTATGGTCTCACGATCCAACCCGTCCCTCATCATCCTCTAAAGCTCAAGAAGATGTGATCCTATCAACTAGCAACAGTAAGAAGGAAGCGAAGATTCGATTCACCTATAGGCTGTTTGAAGGCACCCATCCCCTTCACCTTTGTCCACTCATGGATAAAGCTTTCGCCATTTTGGAAAGTCTTAAAAAGTCTTCTTCCCCCCAACTTCCCATTGGTTATCAGAGGCTCTCTTCAGACCCTCTCCCCGTCGACAAAGAGATTGACTTAGATTCTTCTCTTTTTCATCCTCCTCATTCCAAGCCTGGCTATGCTAAGCCTATTCTAGACCAACCATTGATTGGCGAGAGTGTCGACTTGAGTTCACCACCTGTTCATCACTCTGTTTTGGAAGAGTGTCATGCTCATGTTCTTCTCATCTCGTCAGATTCTCTAGTCTGAAAATGACTCTCCTATCCGAGCTGATCCAAAGGCTCATTCTTCAGTCCCTATAGGGCCAGGGGGCAATCATACGATTCCCCCACCAAGTAGTTTGGTGGTTTCCTTCGACTGGAGTCATTTGACTACTTTCCGCCTTCCATCCTATGTGCCTTTCGAGATTACAGTACACGACTACAATAAGGTAGTGCCTGGCACGATCCTGGATGAGGGTGCATCTGTTAGTCTTATGCCCTCCATTACCTGGCAAGCTTTGGGTTCCCCACAACTTGTGCCAGTCACGTAAAATTTGTTGGCATTCGACGGAGAACCCTGTCAACCTGTAGGGATCCTCCCAAAGTTTCCTGTTACTTTGGGGGGCAAAATAGTCTATATAGACGTCATGGTTGTCCAAGGTGCGAATTTCAGTCTCCTCCTTGCCCATGACTATATTTATGCCATGGGGGCCCTCGTTTCTTCACTTTTTCATGTGGCTTGTTTTCTGCAAGATGGAAGAATGGTGACCATAGATCAATTATCATTCTTTAGTCCCCTAGTGCCTCCCATGCAGCCATCAACCCCTATTGGTTCTTACTTGCAAGTAGTACCTGCCTTGCCACAGGTTAATTATGTGGCTACCCGTTCCATCTCCGCCTCTGCTGATGATCATGCAGATGGTCTGGTACAAGATGTACTGGGGGCATTGGAACCCGATCTGTCATTGGTGCATCATGACATGTATTCCTCCCAGAGTGCGTTTCTTCCATCCCACGAAGACCTCTTGGGAGCCATGTTCTCGTATGTTCAATGAACAGAAGCATGAGGAATCTCGAGCATAGTTTCTTTCCTTGTGTCAAGCTCATTAAAAAATGAAACAAGGGTTATGATGATAGTTCTTTTTCACTGTTTCAACCTCATTAAAAAATGAAACAACTCCCTTTCCAAATCGAGTCTTTGATTAAGATCTCGTAAAATCCAAGTTGAGTCTTTCCACGATCTCGCAAGTGAACCTTCATTCCATCCACTTCGTTGAATGCAATGAAGCTTTGGGGCATGTACCTTGATTTGCGTTCATTATGCTGGGGGCATGCAAACTTATAACAAGCATAGTTTTTTGTTTCAAGCTTGTGAAACATGAAACCGAATCCAGGCAGAGTTCTCCATGGTTCAAGCTTGTGTAAAATGAACCCATACCTTATTTACACCTCGTGATTGTCATTTTTATCCGCTAAATTTTGCTAGATGAGCCTTGGTTGTTTCATTCCATCGCCACCATCTCTTTGGCTGATCATATGCTTTCACTTGATCGTTTATCCTTTCCTGAGGAACTGCAATGATGAGTGCTTTTATTAGCTAGCCTCTTGACCATTACATGTTTTGAGTAGTTCCACCATTGCCGAAACCAGTTGCTACCCCGTATACCACTCGTTCCTCTAGGACAAGTCTCCTTTAAGCTCTTTTCTGACTCGTAAAAGATGAAAATATTGCCGAGTTTTTCCTTTTTTGACTCATTAAACGGAATTAAAAAGGCGGTCCACTTTAAGCTCTTTTCCGACTGTGTAAAAACACAAAAAGATTGCCGGACTTTTGTCATTTCGGGTTCGATATTGGTTACGAAATGACGTGTCTTCGATCGCTTTTCTACTTTTTCAGGTCGAGGTCACTAATCACGAAAGGTACTCCTGAATCATAATGATCAGGTAGTTCTTTCGAGTATCGTTTTATACTTTTTCGGGTTCGAGAGACACAAATTTACGAAAAAGGACCCCCCTGGAGTTTTCTTTTCCATGTCTTTTTCAAACTCTCTAAATATGAAAAAGACTTCGAGCTTTACCTATGTCGGACTCGTTAGACCCTGACAACATTGGACTTGTCACCATGACAAGACTCAAGCTTCTCCTTCCTAGGGCTCATTAAATTATTACTAGGTTGGACTCAACAACATGTTTATCGTTGATTGTCTATGGCAACTAGTCACTCTTGAACATTGACACTTTTTCTTCTTGTCGGGTTGGGACATCCGCACATCGTCATTTGGCCTTCCGCAGGTTTGGGTTGTCATTTAGCCTCATTCCATCTGATTCATGTTGTCCCCATCGAGCCTCTGATCCTTTGGTATCTGAATGTTGCCACCCTTTGAAGTCGTGTCGCCGACGTGTTCAAGAGTATAATCCTTCTGCAGTTTACACCCTTGCCTTCTCCTCTGATACTCTGTTTCGACATTTGCCACTTGTTCCTTATCTCGTGTCGTTGATGGGGGAAACATTATGGCCCACCTGCGATGGGTCATCTCCTGTCGACATCAGCTCATTATCTAGGAGATTGATCTAGAGATCCCCTTTGGTACCTTAGAGCTTGCATACCTCAATGGGAAGTTCTTCGCACGTGACGGTCAACTTTCAACATTGGTCATTGATTGGGTGATTCCAAGAGTGTTCAACTTCAGCTCCTTCTTCACACTTCGTGGATTGTGCTAGATAGTACCTTGAGAGCCATTGGCATTATTGGTGGTTTCTCTCGTGCTTGTTAACGGTTTCCATCATTGATCAGTAATCAAGCGACTTCCTATCATGCTTGACCTCAACACATCTATTCACATGTTAGGATCTGTACTATGATCAGATGGGTTCAAGACCCCGAACTCACGTTACATATGTTCGGGCTACGTGGATTGGTTTATGATTACATGACTCATTGATGGATGGCTGCGACCATACCTTTATTATCATGGTCTCATTAGCTGGATGGCTACGTCCATACCACAGACCTATTTCGTATGTCTTTTGGATGGATGCGTCCATGCATAGACTACATGTATTTCATTATCAGAGATATCAGTTGTACTTGCATGCAGGTTCTTCCAGATGGTGTTACAGCTCAGTCAGTTTCATAAAGCATTTCACCCCTCCCTCTCTCACAGGCTTCATACTTTAGGGGGCATCTGTTACACAGTAATTTGTCACTGTCTTCATCCCAGTCTTCCTACTGTGTCATGTGTCGAGATTCATTCATGCTCATATTAGACAAATGCTCTCTGATGTTGCCAAATGACCCACTTTTCTAGAAGTTTCTACCTCATCGCGTCTGTTGGCTAAATAAATGCGCTGAAGGGCACTCCAAAACAGCCCAGAAGCACTTCCATCATGGAAGTACACCTGATTCCCATGATGGTCTGATTTTATGTGCCAGCACGAGGTCGTTTGTAATCTTCAGCGATGACCTGACTAGCTACGTTACTCCATAGCGATGTCAGCACTGAAGATCAATTATGCCCCCACGATGATTCAGATTGGGTGAATTTGTTCCAACAGTCGGCCTTCCAAATGACTCCAGACCTGGTTGTTGGCATAGTTTGTATCACCCTCCTTTCTCTGGCGTGGCTATTCCGGCATTTGTGTTACCTTCCTTGGAGATATACTCACTCTTCCACCTTTCATGGAGTCTCCTTCTCCTATTTAAACTCTCACCATTGCTATGTGTTGCTATTTTTTGGAATGGTTGTTGATAGTTGGCTAGTGGAGCAGTGTTGTTAGTGTTTGTGAGGTTGCTAGATAGCTTGTGTGAGTGTGACAAGTGTGGGATTGTTGATAGCTTGAGGAAGGTTGTGAAGTGCCCTTAATCTTGTGTAAAACTTATGAGTGAGAGAGACTTGTATGTTGGGAGATCCATCTTCAAAGAGTGAATGCTTGAGGAACATGCTGGCTAGACCCTTCTGAGAAGGCTTGTGACGTTAAGACTTTGGTTGTAAGCTTACTCTTATTTCATTATTAATGCAATAAATGATGTTTTCCTATGTCTTGTATGTAATGTACTCGATAGCTCATGAATTCTTGACTTTGTGAGTAAATAGATAATTGTTGTTCCCGTTACCTGCTTTGTTGTATTTCCTTTGCATTGTTTCAGGATGATTACTCATTAGGAGAAGGAATCGGAAGCTGGAGCAGCGCAACGGAACTCCATCGACCACCGGTTGAGTTAGGCCTCCAACTATGACTGTTTAAGGAAAGCTATTGTTGATCTATCATTGTTTGTGACTAGACCCACTCTAGAACTAGAGGGGTTGCCTCTATCTGTAGAGGGAACACTTTCCTGCATCACACTATCCTAGATGGTAGTTAATAGTGTTGTCTCCATCATGCACATGAATCTGACTCTAAAACTGCTAATACACCTCCTCAAAGCCTTCATTCTCAGAATATGCCTCTCTGTATGTATCATGGTTGAATCGCTCCATGTGCAAAAGAGTCCCCAAAGCTATTATTTTTTATGTGGGTGTCCTTGAAAGCATGTCATCCTACTTTTTTGTGTTTCCCTTCTTATACTTGATCAAAAATGACATGGCTATAAAAACCCCATCCACTTGTAATGCCTAGTTTGTTGTAGCTTACTTTGGGCCTACAAGTACTATAATGGTTGCTAATTTGTGTGGAATACTGTCTCCTTTCCCATCAGATAATGATTCCACTTATTTACAACTTTCACCATGGTATAAAGCTCCTTATCGTGGGTAGGGTAGTTAAGAACTACCCCATGAAAAACTTCATAATGGTAACATATAGGCCTCCCTCCTTGCATCAAGATAGATCCCATAGAATACCCACTCACATTTGTCTCAACTTGGAAAGGTCACTACAAGTTTGGTAATGCCAGAATTGGTGCTTGACTGATATTCTCCTTTGACTCCTTGAAATCCCTTTGTTTACCTTTTCCTCACTGGAAACCCTTGCCACTTGTTGTTATGGCATGGAGTGGTCCTTCTACTACTGAAAATGAGGCTATTAATTTCCTAAGGTGTTATGTTTCCCAAATTAAACTCCTGACCTCAGAAATATTAGTAGGCACTGACCATTTCATGAAAGCCTCCATCTTGGAAGGATATATCTTCAACTCTCCTCCACTAATCACATACCCCAAATACACCAAGGATTGCTACGCAAATTCACACTTATTGAAATTTTCTAGCATTTGGTGTTTCTTCAATGTTTCCAACACCTGCATTAAATGTTACATCTCCTCCCAGGCAGCACTATATACAAGTATATCATCCAAATAACAAATGAATCTATAAAACAACACAATAGATCATTCACTAATCTCATAAATGTAGCTAGTGCATTACATAGGCCAAATGGAATGACTAACCACTCATATATACCTTGCTTGATTTTGAAGGTGATCTTCCATATATCTTCTTCTTTGAATCAAACCCGGTGATATCATGACTTCAAGTCCAACTTGGTGAAGTTCTTTGCTTGTTGCAATTGATTTAGCAGATCATCTATCTTGGGTAGGGGGTATTTGTTCTTGAGCTTGATTTTATTTAACACCCGGTAATCTATACACATCTGCCAAGTCCCATCTTTCTTTGGCACAATGATGATGGGTGACCCACATGGTGATGTACTTGGTCGAATGTCACCCTATTCCTGTAGCTTCTGCAATTGTTTCCTCACTTCCCTTTCTTCTATAACGAACTACCCATACAACCCAACTTTTGGCAATGGGGAGTTTGGCAATAGTTGGATCTCATGCTCCACTTCTCTCTTAGGTGGTAACCCTTTAGGCTTTCATAACACATCCTTGTATGCCTATAAAAACTCCTCCAATTGTTTTTTATGCTTCTTAGTACACCCCTCCAGGGATGCCTCACTTCTTATTGACTCCTCTTCAGACTGAATTTCTCTTAAAAACAATAAAACATACTTCTTGCTGGAACTGATCAATTTCTTGGCTTGGTTGGCACTTACTAGTGAAATTTTTGACTTGCCTTTGTGCGTGTTGATGATGAACGATTTTCCATCCTTGATGAGCCAGTACTGATTGGCCCTCCTCATGAATATTGCATATCACATATACATGTATGGAATCCCAAATATGAGTCCACATACATTAAGGGGAACCGCATCTAAATCTACTTCATCAATAAAATCAACACTGATAGAAATTTAATTATACACTGTTTTGTTACCTTCAACTCTTCATGCTTATTTATCCATCATAATGGATATGGGTTTAGATGATCACAAACTTCCAGCCCCAACTTCTTGACCAGCGCTGCTGCAATGAGATTGGCCTGCAATCTTGAGTCAAAAGGAGCATCAATTTTTGTCTTCTTGACCTGTATCTTTATAGGGAGGAGTTTGGTCATTTCCTTTTCTTCTTGTAGCTGAAGGCTACTCAGATTCACCTCCTTCTGCACTAACATACAACAAATATTCTCATACACATCCAAGTTGCTTTCAACTTGATTTCTTGAATCCATGACCATGAGATTCTTGTTCTTGTTCTTCAGGTTTATCTCTAGATTCAACTTCCAACACTTATCCTCTATATGGCCATCAATGTTGTAGTTGTTGTAGTGGTTGCTAGGATATTTCCACTGGTGTGCTATGGTTTTCGTATTTATATCTTTACCCCTTTTTTATTCTTATTCTCCTCCTCAGAAGCTTCTTGTTTCTCCTTCTGCTTTGATCCACTTGATTGCGCTCTTTTTAGGCTTATGTTCTCCAAGTATTTTATCTATACACAAGCCTCATCCACTGATTAGGGCTTGAAAAACATCACTTGCTCATGGAGATGGCAGTGCAGACTACCCAAACACTTGAGGAGTACATCTGGGTTCTTTGGAGAGATACCAAACTAGCCATATTTATGAATTTCGTGGTGTAGTCATGCATGTTTTGTTCCGGCTTTTTCCTGAAGTAATGCCACTAGATCCATTGGTCCTCCACGTACACAATGGGATAGAACTATGACTTAATGAGAGTTTTAAATCTTCCCACATAGTCACTGGAAATATCCATCCAACCTTAGGGTTTCCATGTGGCCCTCCCACCAAATTAGTGCATGGCCCTCCAATTTCAGTCGCATGAGTGAGATTTTATCTCATTCCTCAATCTGATGGATACTGAAATAAACTTCTAGTTGCTGCAACCAATGGTTCAGCTTCAAAGCATATTGCTCATCATGGTATGGCTTTATATCGACCTTTTCTTCCATTTTAAAAAAGGATTGATTCATGGCACTTGAACCAGGTTGATCTCTTCTAGGTTCTTTCTTTAGCTAGTTCTCCGTTTCTCCCAATCTTTTGATCCCCGTTAAGATTTGTCCTCTACATTTGAATCCTCATCTTCTCAAAATATCCCTATTTTTATATTGAAGGCCACCATGAGGAGGCTTACATTATGGTTGATATCTGTGACTTATTGTTCCATACACATAAACCTCACCTCTATAGGACCATGAGGTTCATTTATAGATTCATTGGACATGATTAGGGTTTTATGCTTTTCGGCCCCACTGATCTAGATCTATGTAATTTGCACAAAATAACCAAATAAACTCGCTCTGATACCAAATGATCTATAAAATTCCATGGATATTCCAATAGGCAATTCGTCACAACATATCCGATAATATTATATTAAAAATCTGAGATTCTACACTATTATAGTTTTATTTAATTTCTAGATTTGTACATTTTACTGTAATTAATGCATGCATGAAAATGGAAATTATTGAGAAAAGTAGAGAATGAAAAAATAGGCTCCATACACATAAGACACAAGATATTCTCTCTGGGAAAACCTTTCGAGAGAATACCCAGATGGAAGGCGAGGTCACTCTGCTATATTTCTTTGTCTCGAAATATGGCTGCAGGTACAAAAGGCAATGCCAGTAGCCCGTGGGCTGCTACAGTGCACATATCCTCTCTGTGTTCTGTACCTCATATCTCTTTTGGATATCCTTTCTCATTTATGAAAAAAAAATTCTCTCGAAAGAATGGAATGCCTCTTGCTCCTAGTTGCCCGGCTATAACACCACCCAATAACCTACTAGTGGTTAAGTTTGACTACATAAACTATTAACTAGAGTTACAATATAGACTCTTATAGATTCTTTTACATCAAAAATACATGGCTTCCATGAATAATGGGGGCTGAAATGACATTCTCCCAAACTATAGGTGTGAAAGTAGGAAGGTCAATATCTAAGAGGTATAAGTTTTGCATACAGACTCCGATTGACACGCTTATTACATCCTTGGAAAGGTCTTTGTTTCTAGAATATCATGAAAATTTGTCGCACTATAGAGGAAATTTTCACCCCCAAAAACGTCATTTCATGCCTCAAAATACTCCTGAAAGGTTTGAGACCTTCATTTGCCAAACTAGGTCCCACTAGTAAAAACATTCTCGTGAGATGATTCGTCCACTATTTCGACTCCAAATGCATCGAGATGGATAAAAAATAATATAATAATCCAATCCAGACCATGCATGAGTTCATTATGGCTGATTTATCAGCTAACTGGTTGATCATGAAGTACACACCCCACTACTTGACCTCCCACTAGTTCCTCCAACAGTTGGAACTAGTTTAACTGACGTTAACTTAGTTTAACTAAATTAAATTATTACAACTCAAATTAAACTCAAACTAGGCTCCTAAAAATTAAGAACCACTCTACATGACTCAAGTTAGGCTCTCAACCTGAATTGACTAAGCTAACTAAGTACTTCTAACTTAGTTAACACATTCTTATAGTCTTGTGATGTGGAATTACAATTTTCTCCTATTTTAATTCAAGGGAAAATTAAATTAGAATTTTCTTCTTGTCAATTTCAACACATTAATTAAAAAAAATACCGATGCTTCAAGACATGAAGGCTCCAGTGCTATCATTTTCTAAAAAGGCACCGATTATTTTAAAAGATGATTTCATGATGCATTTATTTAAAGTAAAGCACCAGTGTGTTTTTATCCTATGAATGCATTGGTGTTTTTGTATGATATTTTCTCATTTTTTGGAGACTTCAACTTGTGACAGTGAAATTATTGTAATTTTTTAAATTGGTTATTCATTGAGAAATCGACATATATCTTATAAAAATATTCATTTGAATTAATATTTGATTACTCCATTTGTATACGATGTTTGGTTAATTTTTTATATTATCAAATTTCATATCTCTTCATTATAATATTTAATCATCTATATATTTAATTAGTGTTATAAAATTTCACAACGACATTGGATAACACAATATAATAAATTAAAATATTTTTATTATATATCAATAAGAGGATCTTTTTCATACAAAATGGGATTGTTAATGATAACCCCTTGTCTTTCAATTGGGACACTATGTCCATGATTACATTAAACAAAATGTTTGATTTTCACAGGGAATTATTTCAATAAATCAAGTAGGTTGCATTGATATCCAAATAGATCATCATTCTTTGTTGGAAATGTTGTCAGTGCTCAAGCTACTTCTATGAGTTGGGTTATTTGGAGGGATATCTTTCTGTTTTCATCAATTTTTTTCATCTTCTTTATATTGTTCCATCTACAAACATAAAAATAAAGTGTAATGAGTGTATATACATTGTTCAGAATAATGAAAATTGAAATAAATAATATATATCAATGTAAATAAAAAAACAATGTATCATAGAAAGAAGTGACTTGTGAATTATACACATTCTTTCAAAACCAAATATCATGCCTTCTTTCAACAACTCTTATGTTGGCGTAGTTCCATAATTTGTTTTTTGGAAGTTTTATACCCCATAATAAATAATATATTTAATATAAAGTATTTTTTGTTATATTAATTATAAAATCAAAGAAGTAAAACACCATAGATACTTACAAATTCCACAATT